>PVKZ01000666.1:0-672939 GCA_004027375.1 Macroglossus sobrinus | reverse complement strand
AAGAAAGAAAGAAAGAAAGAAAGAAAGAAAGAAAGAAAGAAAGAAAGAAAGAAAGAAAGAAAGAAAGAAAGAAACAGGCACATCCAACAAAGGTTTGATATTTGTATTTGCCAAGAAAGCCCTTTTCTGGTTGGATTTAGTCTTATGCACTATGCCATAAATTAAAAGGCACAGTTTCTTGATCCTTCTTCTGATACACCATTAGCTATAAATCACATGGATTAAATGATAGCCTGTGAATCCCAGCTCTGAGCCTTTCACCCAACCTGCCAGCAAAATCTTTAAAGAGACTCACCATTGGCAGCTAGGCCCTAATGATATCAGAAGTTTTCATTTCCCCCTCAGAATTTTATGTTTACTCTCTCTTGCATGATCTCTATGTGGCTTTATTTTCTTAGCCAAGACAGAAATTAAATTCCACAGCATTTGAGACAAACTTCAGATACAGAGGAAATAGTCTTCTAGGCAATACTATATTGATATGGATTTTTTCATCATTTTATGCTGTACTATTCCTTTTGTCAAACATTTTTATATATTTCCTCATTTGATCCTCACAACAACCTTGTAATGTTTAATGTAAGTGGGTGTTAATATTATCCCCCATTTTATAGTCACAGAGATGTAAATAAAATACAGCATAGGAAATATAGTCAATAATATTGTAATAACTATGTATAATGCCAGGTGGATACTAGACTAATGTGAGATCACTTCATACATTGTATGAATGTCTAACCACTAGTCTGTACACCTGACACTAATATAAAATAATATTCAATCGAAAAAGAAACCTCAATCAGCAACTTTCAGTAGCTCTCCATGCACATGATTCAAAAAAAGACTGTCATAGGGGCTCAAAAAATACTTGTTAGCTTAAAAAAAATCCCCATTTTATAAATGAGGAATATAAAGTTTAAGTGATCTTAATGTTCCTCCTTTTTCATTTGTTTTCATTTATTTTCAATCTATTCCTGCACTGAGCTATGCTATTTGCAATTGCTATTGCATTTAGTTTTCAAACAGTCTGATAAGGTAGATGTTTTCTATTGTACAGAAGTCTTCTCTGGGTTCAGTAACTTGACAAAGTCCACATCACATATTAGTGATGAACTTAAGATTCAAAAATAGGATTATATTTATCTTAGAGCCTTAAAAATTATAACATTACACCCGACTTCTCTCAAGGAGCTGAAGACACAGGCTGTCAAATTCACAAAGTTTCTGTGCTGACTTCATTTTGCAATAATCCTGATAATCAAAGAAAATCTGCCTTTATGAATCCATAAGACAAAGCTTACATAGAGCCAAATTGAAATTTGATGTATCTAATTTTCAGTTATACTCTTAATTTACAAAATAGTTGATTGAGGATTAAGACTATCATTTGCCTATAAAACTTACTTCATTTTACATATTGAAGAATTCTTAAGCATTTGGCTAAGGCTCTTTAAAGAGTTTCCAGCCAAGCTGCACAGAGAATTGTTCTAGTCAAAACAAATTATCTCAATTTTAATAAGAGAGAGAGAGAGAAAAACAACACACCTTAATTCAGCGTGTTATTTAAAATTCTACTATGAGCAGTGAACACACAATACAAAATATATATGCCTTACTGTTGAAATGTACACCTGAAACTTACTGGATTTTGTTAACCAATGTCACCATAATAAAAATAAATAAATAAAATTAAACATTTAATATTAGAAAAAAATAAAGGCTATAATAAGGAAAAAAAAACAAAATTGTTCTAAAAGTTTTGATCTACTTCTTCAAAAATTTAGCAAACTAAGAATCAATTTTTTTTCCATGATAGCTTTATTTAGCTTGTGCAATTCAACAAACATTTATATTAAAATTTACTAACAACTATGTGTCACATTCTGTTCCAAGTGTTAGGGATACAGAAAAAACTATGACAATGTCTTGCCCTCATGGCGTCTATAACTGAATTCTTAACACTCAGTCTTAGAGATGTACAAGAGATTGGGGTGTATATTCTCTTCCTTTGTGGAGTACAGAAAAGATAGCACATTTGCCCTATTGTCTAGGATTCCCGGTCAAAGTGCAATTCTGGTGAACTGAGTTTTTAATCTATATCTCTATCTTTCTGTCTCTCTTCATCCCTTTGTGTGTGTGTCTCTCTCTCTCTCTCTCTCTCTCTCTCTCTCTCTCTCTCTCTCTCTCACACACACACACACACACACACACACACACACACAGTAGTTACACAGTAGTTTGTAGTTGGGATCAGAAGTAAGCCAAACAACATCTATAAATCTTTAGCAGTAGAAAATTCCACATCACCACTTTAACACAGAAGCAGTCTGGCAGCCTGAGAGATGAGCTACGGTCAAGGATTGAAATGGAAGGCTAGTCAAATCCTTAGGCAAATAACAGCCTGGGGGAGCCACTGAAAATTCTTCCAATGGCCAGAGGTCAGCTATCTGAAAGGCAAGAGGGTATTCTGAAGCACGCATAGAAGGAAAGCCAGTCTTCTCAAGCTGTCCATAATAACAGCACCCTTCTCAACATGACAACCTAAAAAGCAGCCAGAGTAAGAAAGCTCTAAGGGTATCTCTAAAGCCTTATAAAATATGGTGAAGCCCCATCTGTGCCCGTCTGACTCAGAAATCCTAGGGCAACTAAGAGGCAATGAAATGGAAACTATTGATTATTTTCTGAGCTCCAATTAAATAGAATTTTTTTATCTTCATAAAAAATAATTTTAGCAAAGCATTGCTTCCTGGACTTGAAATATAACCAGTAATCTATGCTTGACCCTCTTATGTGTGACTATTTGGTTAAGATTCTAAGTAAGAAAGAGTAATAATATATATGTTTGAGATTTTCTAGTTTGAAATAAACTTTTTTTTATTACATTGATTATAAGGTTCACATCTGTCCCCCTCTATACATATACATTTCAGCTTGTAAAATCAGGATGACACTTAGTCCACCTGCTCCAAAAAAATTACTAATTATTATTATTAACTGATGATGCTCTTAAAAATTAATGCTGCTTAAAATGATGAAAAGAAATATACTGTATTAACAGATACTCAGAACAGTATCATCTAGGAGCAGACGTGATTCCCCATTTTATGAGAAGGAAACAGAATCTCTGAGCGGGCAAGGGATTTTCCCAGCGTCATTCAGAGCCAAGACTTAAATCCAACAGCTCTGATTCCAGGGCACTGCTTTGAGACTCCAGTTGCTCTCCTCACTCTATCCGTAACCACACAGCCTTTCATGGAGATTTAACCTGCATCAGTTTCTCCATTGTAACAGAAATCTGACTATCTTGGTTTTTGCCCACCATAGAGATATCCCATTATCATCTAGAAAGCACTTGATACTCCTCCCAGGGAGCAGGTATTTAATTGGCAGGTGCCTTTTTCATATACGCAACAAGAAACCAGAAAATTAAAAGCAGCTATGCACCAGCCTATGAGCCCCTTGAGGCAAAGATCTATCCTTTGAATTTGATATCCTTAGCAATTAGCATTGTGCCTGGCATATAATAAACCCTGAAAAAAATGTTTGCTGAGTAAATGAAAGAAAGATGTTTTTCCCCAAAGAAATGGAAGCATTTACAATTGCTCACTAGTATATCATTTCTGGAGCAGTGATCAGATGCTATGCTAAGAATATGTGTAAATTCTTCCTCCTGCATCTTTCCCATACACCCTGGTGGGAAGGAGAGTCATGTATAGGTGAACTATAGTGTGACCCCAATGAACTGCACATCACTGACATTTGCCCAAGGCCTACTGAAAGGTGCCCCAATAGCTTGAACTTTCTTAGTTTATAAACCTCCAAGAGCTTCTAGTTTCAGTTTGCCTATTAAAAGCGGCACTTCTCAACTATGCAGCAGGTGGTCTCTTCAAACTACTTCCCCTGTAGTGTGGAAATGAATAGCCCAGGGGGGAAAGCAGCCTCTGTCACATAGATATGTGGAACCCCGCTTACAGCTCAATGATTTTACCAGTTGTTAAATCTGTGCAATGCCCATGATGAACAAATAGGAGTAAGATGCTATTGTCCTCATTAATGCCACTAAGGACTGCATATACGTTTGTCCTGAAGGAGTCACCACTGTAATAACAGCAACAACTATCCTACATTTACAAAATGCTTCATGTCAAATCTCATTTTGATTTGCAAAACCACTTTGTGAGCAGAATCTTAAAATTTGCAGATGAGCAAACTGAGGCTTAGTAACTTCCCAAGGACCTTTTGTTTTCTTACTAATGACAGGATTAACATGTGAAGCTGGCCTCCTAGCTTAGAGTTCCTATCCCTAGTCCTTTCTCTCACTGCTTCCTCTGGTAACCTACAATCAATAGTGAGTCAGCTGACAGAGGTCATAACTGTGGAGGGGTATGCTACCCAGCAGCTCACTTGGGAGAGGACATGCCCTTGGCATCATGCTGTAGTCTAACCCACATGAGCTTACTATTTTCTCTCAGACACAAAGCTGGCCATCTAAACTTTGAAGATACGAGCAGTTGGGCAGTTTTAATCAGTGCAGATTAATGCTACTGCATTAAATAACCCCAGATCCCTCACAGGAGGCAATGCCTCCTTTTCTGTGTGAGTGATAGGGTAGATTTGCATTCTGGGTGTCGTGTTCACTCTCGACAAATTACAAAGCAAACAAGTATATGGTAGAGCTCCCCTCACGTGTAGTGTTCATACCCTGGCCTTTGCTCCATCCAAATGTCCATCAGTAACTCAAAGCCTTGAGACAATACTGATGGATAAGGTCACTGATATTGCTGAAAATGGCAGCAGCGTTGGAATTGGACATCATTCTCCTGACCTATTCACTATGGATTTGTGAGATGATCCAAGGCGCCACTTAGGGCTTTGCCCAACTGGTGAGCAGCTTTATCCTGGTGCTAAGTGCCCCAGAGTATATCCATCTGTGCCTCATTCCTCTTTGGTCTGGTAGAGACATCAATTGATAACATGCAGAGTGCGGCTGTACCGGAGGCTCTAGGAACAGACATAGGTTTCCATTTTACTTGATACAGAAAGGGCTTATAACTTTGCGAGCAACAAATAAGGATATGTATTGAATTACGCACGAAAATTAACAGGAAGAATCATCAGTCATAACCAAGGCCAACCCTTTAAATCTATCAACTCTCTTGCAATCTTCCCAAATATCTTGAAAAAGATACAATTATTATTTCTATTTTATTTATGAGCTCAGAAATTGAGCTCAGAAATTGAGCTCAGAAAGGTTGATAACTTTTATGGTGGTGCACAGCTTACAAGTACAGCCAGGATTCTGACCCCATCTACATAACCCAATCTTGTACCCTATTTACTGTTATCATTCACCATGCCCAAGTGAAGGTAAATGGCACAATCCCAATATGAATGTTTCTAGTCAGAAACAACTGGATTTAGATACCCAAGAATGTAGAATTTTTTCTAATTGGCTTATATTTATAGAAGAGGGAAAAGAACTCGCTGAAGATAATACTTCTTGAAATTTCTCTAAAACATTTGTCTGGGAGTTTGTTTTCAGTGTTTTACTTTTTGTTATGGAATAAAACCCCAAGAAAGATGAAAAAAATAACTTGTATGTACCAAGCACCTATTTCACACAAAGCAAGACAGCATAAAATGCAGCCTTTTTAAATGTATTCCCTCACCTCAGCATTATCACACTTAATTTCTTTGTCAGTATCCCATGCTAGAAGGAAACTCTCTCAGGTTCTTGGCAAAACTATACACCAACACCTGATACAGTTCTGTGTGCAGAAAAGAAGGAATGATAGACTCTGAGATTTGAAGAGCAAAGATGAGTGATACATCCCCACTCTTTAAGGAATTTAAGGTGTAATAAAGTCCAGCATACATGTAATTAATACAGTAGTTGAGAGGAAGTAGAGCAAGATGTCAAGAGGAAGAGGTAGAGAATTGAGGAGGCCTTAGGTTCTGAAGGACTATTATGGTGTTATAGTAGGTATTATGAAGTAATGGAAACAAATTAGCCTCTCCGAGATCCAGGGTTGAATGCCAACTTTGTGACCAATAAGCTCCATTAACAGAAGCTCTGTGACTTTGATGAAGTTAATTAATTTCTCTAAACCTATTTCCTCATCTCTAAAATAATATACCTACTTCAGAGCTTTGTCAGGAAAAAATATGATATTTAAAGAATGTAGTATAGATACCAGCTCAGTAAACATTAGTTCCCCTTTAGATGATATAAAGATCAGAACACTTTTAAATGTCCTCATTGAAATGTTCTCCTGAGTGTTAGCAATTTGACTGAAAAATGTTTGAATTGGGTGGGCACAGATGTGAATAAAACATGTGGGAAAAGGAGAGATGATTAAGATTAAATGGACGTGGTAGTGTTAGATTTTGTTTAAACATGTAATTTTTAGTACTATTATAAAATATAAAGCAGACATATTACATAATGTACATACCTGCTTTCTCATTTATTTCTAAAGCATTTGTTTATACCTTGTTCATTTTTATATCTGAGAAGCTAGGCATAAGCCCCTCTCCTCTCTCCACCTCTCTGTCTCTCTCTCACACGAACACATGTATACTTGCATATAAACACACATTTATATTTGTAAACCCAGATCGTTTTTTTTTTTTTTGCTCTGATGCAATTACTTGTACTTAAGTTTTTTTTCAAAAAGGATCAAAGAGAGGGGTAGACACCTTTGGACATAAGATTTGTGATAGACATGATGGTCAAAGTAGAAAAGTTTAGAGTAGGGTGTATTCCAACTAAGATAAATGCAATACAATACAATATAGTACAGTACAGTACAATATAATACTTCCCCATCCATAGTAGGAAATTTAAACATCATCAAATATGATGTAAAACAAACATTTCAATAGCATGGCAAAAGCATTTTGGAGCTCTAATAAGCCCTATAGTAAGGAGTCCATAGTTTGTTATTAAAGCAAGTATCCTCTTGTGATGCATAAAATGTGACAACTAGAAGTCTTACAAAGTGCTGACTGTACATAGGTTAAGTTTCAGAGAAATGTTTCCAATGAATGACACAACCAGGTTGGGGAGAGCACAGAGATCACCTAGAGAACAACAAAAATTAACAGCAGGCTTTGGGAATGGCAGTGATTCTGCAGGACTAAAACCTTGAAATTAGACACCTGAAAAAAGAAGTCCTAAAGGAAAAGCATGTTGTCTTTCTTTATTTAAAAAAACTATAACGTTGAAAACAGTCCATTTCAGTATCTGCAGGTATTTTATAACTAAATTCATTAGATGATTCTGCTCATTTCCGCATTCATCATTGATCCATTCATTTAGAAAATGTTTATTGAGCACCTACATAAATGACTACTGCATACCAAACATTATTTTAAGAACAGGGAATTCCAAGGAGAGTGAGACATAGCTTCTGCCCTCAGAGAGCTCAGTCTAATAGAGACAGCGACAACTGCACAAATAACTGCAATTTGGTGTGATGACTAGCAAAGTGGCCAAACAGTATTTAGAACTGACACTGAATTAGATGCTTAAGTTGGAGGTGGCATTTCAGGGTTTTATCATGGTAGTAAAGTCATCAAAGTTATAAAGGAGGTTGTCTGGGAACAGATGGGAAATTTAGTGGTTCTTGGAGGGCAAAGGGCAATATTTATCAACTGGCAGTGTGGAGTATGAATCGGAAGAAGCTAAGAGTTCCTGCTCTGCGTCCCAGGCCAGATTCTTTTTCTCTAAGAAATGCTAATGGGGGTGTATGAGATCTGTGCAATACTTTGACCAGTATGTACACTACAGTGTTCTACTAATGTGCCATAAATGTGCACACATACACTGAGATTTTTATTTATAAAGAAAAAGAACTGGATGGGCCTAAATATCTACCTATATCAGAATTATGAAATAAATTACAGTTTAAACTATGGGGTGTGATTAAGGGTATTAAGAAGCATGATTTTTAGTAAAGATCCCAGTTAAGATCTCATATGTATGTGGGTTTGTGTGTGTGATATATATTCAAATGATTTGGGAAATTATCAGGCTGAAGGTAACTGGAGACTCACCTAAACCTGCATAATATTAGTAATTCCGTGGACTTTCTTTTTTTTTTTGCCTTCTCTTTCTAAATTAAGCTTTTTATTTTGAGATAGAGATCCACATGTAGTAGTAAAAAATAATATAAGGAGATCCTATGTGCCTTTTACTCAATTTACCCAATGGTAACATTTTGTAAAATGATAGTACATTACCTATATAATTTTGTTAACCAATATCACTCCAATAAACTTAATTTTAAAAAAATCTTTAAAATGATAGCATATTATCGCAACAAAAATAGTGGCATTGACATAATCCATCACACTTATTTCGATTTTCTCAATTTTACTTGTACTCGTGTGTGTGTGTGTATGTGTGTGTGTGTGTGTGTGTGTGTGTGTGTGTGTGTGTGTGTCTAGTTCTGTGCCATTTTATCACATGTATAGGTACCTGTATCCAATAACACAGTCAAGACAGAACATTTTCATCACCACAAAGATACCTTGTGTTGCCCATTTACAACCCACACTCTCCTCCTCCCCCATGGACTTTTCACAGATTGAGGATTTAATGGATATATATTTTCTAGCTACGTTTGGGATGTAAGTGATCTGTTCTTTTCGTCTTTTGAATGTCTGTAAGTAAGTGATACAAAATGAATCCTGAACATTCCACCTTCTTGAGTTGTGCACCTTCCTGTCGCTTGGCAAAGGAAACAGTAACAGAGGAGAAGGGCTGCCTTGGGTGGGTGGCATTTCTAACTTTCTGACAGCACAGAACCAAATATGCCACCTTTGTTTTCATTCCCAGATTACGCTCGATTTGAGGCCAAAATCCATGACCTACGAGAGCAGATGATGAACCACAGCATGAGCTCCGGGTCCGGGTCCCTGCGAACCAATCAGAAACGCTCCCTCTATGTCAGGTAGGCAACGGAGCATTTCTTACTGTGATCTGCACTATGTGAGCAACCCAGCTCCGGGAGACAAAGGCAACACCTCCTAGTGATGAATCATGTGTTCTTATGAACCCAAGCTCATCGATACACCACAGAGAGAGACCTTAAGCTTAACCATTTTGAAGAAATTTATGAAATATTATGTTAAGTTAGTTAAAGGCCCCTGCTTTTAACAAGTTATTCTTTGAACATGTTATGATACAGGATAAAGTTCTTAGAACAGGTTACAGTAAAAATAATGAGGAAAAAACATTTTCAATTTTGATAAATCTTAAATTGAATACATGGACCAAAAGTAAGCCCTGGACATTTGCTCACTATCAGTGTGAGAAGTATGTATTCCTGTATCACCCCCTGACCTGCTTGATATCTACTGCGTTAACTTTAGTGTATTGATTTGAAATCAAAAGTACTCTTTTATTGAGTTATGTGTCTTTTCTTAACAATTTTTGGTGGAAAGACTTTCTTCTGTAGCATCTCATTACCAAGTATTTCTCAGACCACAAGAAGTTACTTGTTCTTTGTCTGACAAAACTCATTGCTTTACCAAAAAAAATAACATTGATAGAACTTGAAATGCCTTCCAGTTTTTCAACTTAAGTCTTGAGTAAGATTCAATATCACCCAACTATAACATGTGCCCCTTCTTAGCACAAGCCTCCTATATTCCTTCTAAAGCACACTTCAGTGCTGACTATACTTTTAAAAATAATAAATGTATTAACAGCCAAAGGGGGAAAGTGATGCCAAAATAACTGTCAAAATGAATTCAGGCACCAATAGAAGAATTATGCCCATCATCTCTATATTCTGCTCTCCCCAGTCTGCCCTAGAATCTGACCTGACTCCCTCCTAAGGTCATATTCTCCCTACCTGAAATTTTATTGTCTTTTCCTGGCATGAGGTGCATGTTATAGATATTAAATTATGTACTTGAATTGACTTGTCCTGTTGATTCCATTTTGGTTATAAAGTTATCTATTGTGTATATTAGGTAGGCACAGCAGGGCCAAGAAGGGAGCAGGATTCCAGAAGGCAGCAGGTTCTTGAGGGCCTTGATTTGCTGGCCACTCTGACAAGAATAGAGTCCCTTCTTGTATTTCAGAAGCCCTGAGATTTTAAATTTAAACAAAAAGTCAGAATATAAATGTTCCAAATGTGTCCAACTGCATTTTGGAAGATTATTTTGACATGCTTTGGTTTAATCTTTGAAAGGAACTATTGAGAACCACCTTAGAATGTGTCTTGTGCTGATGTCACAAATATGATGAAAGGCGGCTATTTCTATTTTCTCTGCTTATGTTGTATTGCTGGTGTTTGTGATACAAAATATCTTTTAATGTTGAAGTGTTTTAGTATTGGGTAGCAACGTAGGAAAAGCCAATAAGGTTAACTGAATAGAGATCAATTAGTTAATGAAAATGAAACAGTTATGTAGAATAAAATGGTAAGGACAAATTACCATATTATTAGGATCTTGTTAAAAAATAGAATGCACAAAATGTTAGTATACTAGAAGTTTGCTGAAGACATATTGATAATAGCTTAGTCCTTTTAAATTGAAGGTTAGAAAATTAAATGAAGCGATAATATAACATTATGTAAAATTAATAAATTTGTTTGAAAGAGTAGTGTAAATCAGAATTAAATCTTTATTTTCTAATATGGTAAATAAAACTATGACATAAAAGATATGAAGACTTACAGTTACAAAGAATATTATTCTGTTAACATTCTAATAGTGGAGGTTATAATGAAAGGAGGAAACACTTTTAAATGAGACTCAATAGATAAAACTTCATAGGAAACTATTTAAGTGATTTCTTACAATCTACAAAAGTGGTATTTGGTTCCCAATGTCAATTCTTAATACTTATTTTGTATGTAAAGGGCTGACTGCAGCATCTAAGTGACTCGTAGAAGCATATAATTGGAAGAGAGATGGGCCATGCATAGAATTAATTTAGAGAGAAAGGACTGGCAGCTTCCCTAGGCCTTGTTCCCAAATGATGTGATAAAACAGACACACACACCCCCAACCCTTGAAAAGAAAAAAAAGAAAGGCAATAAAATGAAATGAACTAGCACAGCCTAAAGGGAATTCTTACCAAAAATGTCAGTAAGTTTATACCTTGGTCACTTTGGGGTTTTTTTCTTCCCACTTCTGGCTATACGTTTTTCATAGAGATGCTTGTTTATCTAGAGTAATTGAGTAGGCCTAATGCCAATTGGTTGTACTAATTTTCTAAAGCCAACTAGTTGTTCTCACAAAATAAGTTAGTAGCAGGGTTTCTCTGATTATATAAATATCAGATGATGAGTATGCCCCTTTCATCTGAGAATGACATCCAGGAGTATTAGTCTCTTCATTCTGTTTAGCTTTATGTAATTCTAGAACTGGAAGGAAGCTTAGCTATCACAAGGTCTACTGTTTAACTTACAGAAGGAGAAGCTAAGGCCCCAAGAAAGAAGGGATTTGCCCAGAACCCCACAGCTATTTGGTGGCACAGTCAGATCTTCTACTTTCATTCTCCCCACATCACTCCACCTTCCAAGGACTCAGCATATGTGGTATTAGCTGTTGAATGCACTTTAGCTTTGATCCTTAGTCTGCTTCTGTCAGCACAGCATCTGACTTTTAGATTAAAGAATAGGTTAGCTGAGAGGAGAAATTTAAACATAAACCTCTGTGGGGTTTTTAAACAGGATAAACTGCTATAGGACATAAGGGATTCCTTCAGTATTATTTATATTTTTCTATAAAGCCAAAACCTAAACCAGAAAGCAAGCAGCCTCTTTGTTCCACAATAAACAACTTAGCTGACTTAGTAGCATACTTATCACCACAAACCACCCTTCCCCTTGCAGCAGCTGCCTCCTCTTCCCTATACATACAGATTCTCTTCCTCTCTCTCTCTCTCTCTCTCTCTCTCTCTCTCTCTCTCTCTCTCTCTCTCTCTCTCTCTCTCTCTCTCTCTCTCTCACACACACACACACACACACACACACACACACTCACACACTCACACTCACACACTCACACTCACACTCCCACACCTAGCCCTGCCCTGACTGTGTCTGAGAGGATGCATCTTCTCCTCAGGGTCATGCAAAAACTGGCCTCATTCTCATACTAGGAAAGATCCTCCCTGGTGATAGCAATTTGTTTGCCTGAAAGTGTTGAAGAGAGGGAGAAGGAACCACCACATCTGAGCCAGGCAGTGTTTTAAACTTCAGCCAACCTGCTCTAATTTCCAATCTAGTTGTAATTATTTTCCTTCTCTTAATCTTCTGTGTAAGGTACTTAAAGTGCTTTGGTAGTGCTGTACACATGGAGTTGATTGTTGCTAATGATAATACTGTACGTGTTCTATGCGAATGACTTGGATATATTTGATTTAATGGGCTATTTGTATTGTGTATTTCCTGCATTGTGAAACGTATCTAGTTGTAGAACCTTAAAAGTAAATAAAATGTTAAAAATTTGAATAAAATATTTTTCAAAATTCTCCACAAGTACATTATCAGTTCTTCAGATTTAGATGCACTTGGGCTCCTGAGCCACTGGAATACAGATATTGTTGCATGTACTTCGAGGCTCTCCATATGGGCAAATTAAGATATCTCTGCCTCTAAAATATGTGCTCTCCTTCTTACTTGCCAGCTGGTAAAAGCATCCAGTACCAGAGAACAAGTATTTTCCTGCTGCTAATGGGAATGGACCTTTATATTCAAATGCTACTAAGAAAGGTCAGAGATATAGGGGATTAAAATCACACAAAAGTGCAAATAGCTAAGAAAAGAGGCTTTCTTCTGATAAAAGGAAACAAAAGCACCCAGGACACTGGGAGAATGGGGAGGAAAAGGGGGCAAAAGCAGATAAGTCCACCAATGGCGAGTAAAAGGTCACAGGAAAGACTGTAAAAGAGAAACTTGGCCCGTGTTCACTTATTAATGAAAGCTATCAATTTTGAGAGTTCAAGTGAATAACCACTCTGTTCAGAATTTGGGTTTAAAAGTCAGTTGCTAAGATTTATTTATGCATTCATCAAGCATTTTTTGACTGTATATTCTGTGCCACGACCTATAATGAACACTGAGGACCCAACAATAAAAGTCATGTTTTCTGTCCACAAAAAATTTCATATCTACTGAGAGAGACAGATGAGAGGAAGACTCTCATAATGCAGTGTGATGTGAAAAGTGAACTCTTGAAAGGCCTGGAAGCTTTTTTGCTTCCTAATGCAAAGATACTAAATTGGTCCTTTAAGATCCTACATGAATTTACCTAGGGGCCTTCAAGTCTTTTTACTCGGAGTAAGAAATACATTCTTCATCATGACCCAGTAATATATACACCGTACACACATAAAGCTGAAAGAAAAATTTTATTTAACTGTATTAACACTTTTTATATGCAGTGTACTATATTTTCCATTCTATTTGTTTCCTTTTTTTTAAAAAAAAAAAAAAAGGTCACATCTTGTTCATTTAATTTAATGGGTCACAATCTACAGCCTGCAGGTGAAATAAACAAAAACGAGCATTCCAGGCAGATGACACAGCATCAGACAGGCAGGAGAGTGCATCTTCACTGTAGTTCTCTTAGCATCTCAAGACCTCCAGACCCTCGGTGTTCTAGGCATCTCGGAAGCCAGTGATCTCTGGTACAGATAAGGAGTAGAAGTAAAAGAAAACATTTGTTGGCCATCTTCCATGGGTCAAACATTCTGCCAGTGTTCTACATGTATTTTTCCATATGTTTCACCCAACAACTGGAAGAGTAAAAGACTATTTCTTTCATTTTAAAATGAGAAAACTGAGAATCAGAGATTTTAAATAATTGCCCCAAGATAACACAGCCAGACTAGGCATGAGCATAGACATTCAGGTCCTGCGTGTGAGGCGGGACACAGCAGTATTAAGAGCACAGTTGCTGAATTATTCCAGACAAACAAATGAATCTTCATTTTGCCACTTACTAGCTCAGTGATTTTGGACAAGTCAGTTTCTCTGGCTTAGCTTCTTTCTTTGTGAAATGAGAATATTATACCAGAAAGCGGTTATGAAGATTAGCAAATATAAATACTTGGCACATGGGAGGCAATTAATACATGTTGGTGGTGTTTATATTTTATTATAAAATCAATCTTTGCCCTGTAGAACAGAGAGACTGTTTTCTCAGAAGAGGGAAGAAACACTTTTGTACCTTTGATTTTCTTTAGCAAGGGAAGGAGGACAGACTCCCTGGAGATCTTTTATATTTTCACTTCTCTAGACCCCATGAAGGCTGAAGGGGGAGGGCCAGGATTCTATGGCCCCAGAATGTTCAGCTCTGTAAACTCATTGATCATTTATCATCTCCCAAATGAGTCTAACCAGAGGCAGAAAACTGAAAAGAATTCAGCTGGAGATACCAATAAGAAGTCACTGTTCTTACAACTGACCCTTCCAGGTCTTCATAGATGTCATCGATGCCCTTAACCCCATGATTCTTTTCACTTCTCCTCTGTGTTTTTCATTTTCTCCAAACCCTCTGCTCACAGTGTTCTGTTTTGGATTTGAAGGACTTATTTCTTTTTTACAGTGGTTCTAAGTCTACATTTTAAATTGGTAACTTGAAATTGCTGCTTCCTACGATAGTTTTCATTTCAAAGGTTATGATATGACAAATGCACCTAGGTCAGCCTCCTGCTCCATTGTTTAATACAAGGTTTTGTACGTTGATTCATTAGTATATTGATTCTTCCATTCAATAAATATGGTTTACCTGCTTACTCACAATGTACGAGTCTGCAGTAGATGTTAAGCACACAGAGATGAATGAGAACACAAACCTCCTTTCCTCAGGATTGTCGTTGTCCATGTTTGTAAGCAACTCAAATAGTGTGCAGGTGTATCATTGTAACTGTCATTTCCTAATAACTTATGTGTTATATATCTTGCCATTATTATCCTATTTTAATCTTTACAATACGCCCGTAAGTCTTCCTACAGTGAAATCTTCTTATGGCTAAAGACCACTGGTATTCATAACTGATCTATTAAAATAACTGATCACTTTAGTTTTCATTAAAGTTTTATGGTAAAGCTTCCTAAAATGGAAATGTTATTTAATATTGAACCTGTAAATCCCAGTTAATGTCTTAAATGTTTTTATCCCCTTAGTGCCTTATGTCATATTGCTTAGCTTAAGTCTCCTTAGTAAATATTTGTTGAATTAATTACTTCATATACAGGCTCTCATATACAGATGTGAAAGAAAAAAAAAATATAAGCCAAGATCCTTGATCAATCAATCCTATTGAAGTCCAATACCAGCTGGGCTGCCACTAAGGGCATGGAGTCTGGCCATGTTCTAAGGACATGGCACTACCTGTGCATTGGGATTTCCAGGACATATCTGGCACTGCGCCACCATTCAGATTGCTTCATTTGCATGCTGAACTCAGTGCTTCTGTTTAAATTGGGGCCTAATTCAATAATAGATTGAGACAAGCACGCACAGTTTATACCCTCTTAGTGAAAGGATGTGGGTTTTCATTGTCAACAACCTACGTCATCATATTCTAGGGACGTAAAGCTGAATATTACATTGAGAGAAGTCTTGAAAACAAATCCAACCCAGGATGCTTCATCCTGATATATTTTTATTCTAGAGGAAGGGTGTTCTCACCTGACTGATTTTGGCGAGAGGGGAAAGCTATGAGAGATTGTGGTCTTTTTTTATTTAAGCAGTGGCATATCCTTCTGTTCCACTTCTTGCTCTTCACCACACTGCCGATCAGTAACCTGGGATGGTAAGGAAGAGGTGGGATGGAACCTGTCAAGGGACTTCAGTCCAGTGCAAAGCTGCTCGCAACTTCATTTGGCTGTGGATTTCTTAAGGCAAAGCCATGAAATCTGTACACTTCATTACATGTCCCAGAAGACATGTTACAGTCAGCTGTGGGCACCCCTTGCCCAGTACTTGGTACAGGACTGGCTGACAATGACATTTGTAGTGGCTCTCATTCATTCATTCATTCATTCATTCATAGATTCTTATTTAGCTAAATCATCATTTATTCATTCAAAAAATACCTGCAGAATAGGAAATAAAAACTGCTTGGAGTAAGATTTTTTTCTGTCTTAAAATCTTACTGAGAGAGACATGACCAAGTATCTGAAATGGTTTAACAGGATGAGGCAGAAGTTCTGGATTAAGTCTAGACGTGGGAAACCAGAAGGGATCTAGAGAGACTGTTGCAACTTCCGGGTATCCTGCATAAGTCACATTGAAGGACCACAGTTTATGTGCCAGTGCTCTACTCCTACTTCATTTAAACTTTATGACAGTGTTATGACACAGGTCATTATAATCCCCATTCTAAAGAGAAGGAAACTTGTAGAAGGCTGAAGAGGTTTAAAAATAACCTACACAAGGTGTTATGTGGCCAAACCATATTCTTTACCCAGGTATATCTCTCACAGAAGCCCATGCTCATTGTGCTACAATACAGTGAAGACAAAGCTAATCCAGGAAGGTGCAGATTAAATTCATATTGATAGACCATCTCTTTGGTTTGTACTTACTTTATAGAGGCCTCCTCCAAAGACCTGGCTTCTGGTCAGGACTTCAAATCTTATCGATGGCTAACATTTGAGTTTCTCATTTATAAAATGAACATAATACCTAGTTCACAAGCTTATTGTTAGGATTAGGTTAAACTAAATTTTTGAAAGAGCCTACCAGATAGGACTCGTTAGGCAAAGGGGGCATCCCTGTATCCCTTTGAGTGCTCAGAGCCTGCCTCCTAAGCTGGTGCCTCCTTTAAAACAGAATAGATTTTGATTCTTTATTTATACTTTGAGACTCATTAGCATTATGCTCACTCTTTCAGGCATGTGCATTTTTAATTGTATCCTTAATTGCGAAATAAAAGGCCTTGTCTTCAGGCAGCTAATTTTAAACCAGAAATAGAAAGGAGGGGAAGTCATCTGGGGACCTGGGGAGTTTTCTCCTTCCTCTGAAATCACAGACTCGCCCTGATTTTAAACAGGCTTTTAATTTCTATATTTCTGTAGGAAGAGGGATCAAAGTACCATGGGTGATTTTTCCATTGACCACCATATTTTCCCTCTGTCCCTCTATCCCAAGATCTAGAATCTAGATGTTGTTTATCTTAATGGTGGGCCCTCCTTCATTTACTCACTCTCATTCATTCATCCAGAAAACCTTTTCTGAGCCATAACAATTTACTTCATACTGTACTGTGCTCTGAGAATAAGAAGGTTAACAAGACATCTTTTTTTGCCTTTAAAGCACTCAAGGGTCACTCTGCCATCCTGGACTTTACTCTCTGCTGCTCACCCCATAGTTATCATATTTCCAAAACTTTCCAGATAATTTGCCTCTTATCCCAAAATTACTACTTTCCAGAAAAATCTAGATAGCTCTAGCTAGAAAAGAGAGCAGAAGAGTAAAAAGGTGGGACGCAGGGTGCTCACTGGAGAGAACAGGTGAAAGGTGAGGGCATGAAAAAGTTAAGGGAGCCTTCACCCTAAATCAGGTTAGGTTAGGAGCAAGGTAATAGACTCAAGATATTTGTTCTTTAATCTCAGTACCTGACACATTGTAAGAATTCGTTAAAAAACATGTTGAGGGAACTTTTTGAGTGGCAATTGAAGATGATGATTAAACAGAACACAGTATTAGGGGAACCATTAACAACTTGTAGGTGGTATCTGAGCACATTCTCCTCTTTGTTTCCCTGCACCACAAACCTGCTCTCTTCTAACCTTCACACCTTCTCCTTTTCACACCTGTTGACTCACCTGGCCCCTCCACTGGATGGTGAGTACCTCTCAGATGGAGATTTGCCTGGTTACAGTCTGGCATTGGTAATTGCTGAATCGATCAACCAAATGAATTATGGATGTTACTAGATTGGTGAGCATTTAACTTTAATTCAAATTTTACTTGATCAAATGAGTAAGCTGTCCCATTCAGTAGTGATAATTATATCAGACTATGTTTTTCAAAGTCACTTAGCCAAACAAATGCCATAAGAACAATGAAATAAACAAACACCACTTTTAAAATACGTAATAGTCATAATCATAATTATAATAAATAGTGAATCATAATTGCATCATATTTTGTGCCAGGCAATTTCCTAAGCATTTTATGTGAATTATTTTAATTCTAACGAAAACATTATTAATAGGTGCTATTTTTGGTCCCATTGTAAAGAATAGAAAATAGAAGGCCAGGTTTGAAGTGTACCCAATGAGAGGCTAAATTGGGACTAGAAGATAAATATGCAGTCTTCTGCCCTTACCTGTGTGCTGTGTGGCTTTTTTGAAGAACTTTTATTTATTTTAATTAATATAATATGTCTATTAAGGTAGATTTTTTTTCATAGTTTTCAGATGAGGAATCTGAGGCTCAGAGTAAGCTATTATTTTCTCCAAGTATGGAGTAGTACCAAGTCTTTGCCTCAGTCCACTCTCTTTAAAGATGTGTAAACACAACTCGTGTACTTTTTTCTAGTGTTTGCTTTGTGTTTCATTTACTGCCATCTTACATACCACTAGATTTTTATAGAGCTACCTATGCATTATTAAATGCTGAATGAGCAGTTGACTATCACACGGTCACCTTAGATCCTATACTCTAGTTTGAAGATGACCAGAACATGGGGATTTGTGATTAAACTTAGTGAGTTCCCACTGGTCATTACAACGGTATGAACAAATTCTCTGTCCCTCTTCTGCCAAGCCAGCATCTATAGACTGGGTAGCAAATAAAGTCCCACATCAAAGGACAAAGTTAAAGTCCCTGTCACATATGATGTCCTACATGTGAGGAGGCATGCAGCCTGACACCCACAGCCAGCTTTGTAATTCACAGGGCCCAGTGCAAAATAAAAATGTGGGGCTCCTTATTCAAAAATCAAGGTATCAGATGGTAGGAGCAGAGAATCATACTAAATGCAGGACTCTGCATGACCTCACAGTCCCATACCATTAATGCCAGTCCAGCTGACACCTGGTTTAGAACATTTTGCTCAAAACCGACAGCATGTGTATTGCTTAGTATGCAGTACATAAATGTAAGAAACACAAAGCCAGTACTGGAAACATTTTCAAGGATCCAAGTTTGGTCTTTTACCTAAAAGAGTACTTTATATAAATTATCCATATGCCTGCCTTTAGAATATATAGAAATACCGTCTTCCAGCCCTCTTAGTGCTTGAGACACTTTAAATTTCCACTTGCTCTGAGCTTTCAATGCCCCATTTTGTGTTATCTCTCTCCACTGAAGTAAATCTTTCAAAAACTAAGTAGCGTCATTATTTCACATTTAGTTAGCATCTGCAGTACATCCTTTTCTTCTTGTTCTGCAAGTTTCTACCCCCTTCCTTTGCTCCTCGAGCCTAAATTTTTAAGAAATGTTTCAATGCGTCAGAAGACTTTGACAATAATTGGAACCTTTTGACTGTGGTGTCTTCTCCATGTGTTATTTTATAAATTCAAAAGATGTAAGACTTGTAGATTTCCCTGACCAACAAAATTAGAATAAAACAAACAGGAGTTTGACATGGGATTGACAACTTAACTTAATATCACTAGGTAAGAATTTTAAAAATAATAGACACACATATAAATTATAATATATGTAATATATATTTTAAATGTATTGTGTAATCAATTTGTTATTGCTATTGTTTTCTATAAGAAACAGCATTTTAATGCCAAAAGAAAAATAAAAATATAATCTGCGTTTCAAATAAGTAGTAGTCCGAATTTTAAAATTTATATTTTCGAAATCTCACTAGATGAATCTCTATGTTTCCTCTATTCATATAATCTTACTTCATAGCTAAAAAAAATTAAGGGAAACATTGTGATGGCTAAATTCTTTAATTCTTAATTCTGAATCTCTTGGTTCTAAATGATCCTAATCTACTTTCTTCATCTTTTATACCATTTTTTCAATAAGTAGGAAGCCCAGACCCATCCTCTGTGATAAACCGAGTTTGCTTTTTGATGTTGCTTATTAAAAGGTAAGAAGGAATTTTTCATCATCAAAACTATTTTTTTATTATTTTTAAATTGTATTTTTATTTATTTTATCATTTTAAAAAGAGACTTTTTAAAGATAGCATCACATCATATCTTCCACTGTTTTAAAATGTTTTAAAACATTCTATATACTGTATTTTTTCAGACCAGATAGCTTATATGTGTGCATTTTTCCCCCTTAATTTTCTTAAAAATGCAGATTTGTCCTATCAGATACAGGACCCCACACTTTTTAAAAATCTGATTTCATGGGTAAAATAATGAGAAAATAGATGTAAACCGAATAGAATTTTACAATAAACAGGCTATTTGGCAGCTTTTAGTGACCTCTATCATAAAAATATAAATTTGCATTTAAAGTAACTCTGTAGTTCTTATTTTTCAAAGCTCTTAAACCAGTTACAGTGCCTTCTTATGAACTGTTTATCCATCTCTTCCTGTTAAGGAAGACTCTGAATTAGTCATCAAGAAGGGATCTTTGTGTTTCTGGTTGCAATCTAAAATTGAATGAACTCCATTGTTGGCTCTTTATAAGATGATGACACTTTTCTCTGTTCCTAAAATTTCCTGTTCTTGCCTTTTTCTTCATAAATGGATGCCCCCAAACTACTCCCTCCTCCACAACACACTAAATGAGTTAGTTCTTAATTATATAATGGATTCAGGTATCCCAAGGACAAGGAGATGGCGATAAGAATTTAAATCTCACCATATCTGCAAGAGAGTGTCATTATTATCCCCATTTACAGTTAAGGAAACCAAGGTTAAATAGTTTATGTTATTGCCTAAAGTTCCACAGCAAAGAGGAGAACAAATATAACTTGGTTCTGTTTGATGCCTAATCTATGCCTTTAATGTTCAAGTTTTTTAGAAGTACCACATTTCTTGGATGTGCCTGATTTCATATGTGCTCCCTCATTTCCACTGGTACTTATAATTGTTATAGAAAGTCCTATAAGTTTTGAGTGAGAAAATATAGTCATTTAATGTATAGTGCATCTTCATCAATAATAAATGAAAACCTTAGAAGTGGATGGCGAGTGGATCCTTGATATGGAATTATGATGACTCAAATTTGAACCATAGGGTCACTCTGTTTTTACCAAGCATCCTCAGCAAAAAGGCATGAGGTTTCCTGCTGTGGGCTGCTTTAGTTGCAAGACCTGCCAACTAATCTACAGCAAGTAGTGTATAGTGGAAGAGATATGGATTTCAGTTTTTCTTCAGTGACTATTAATTACAAAATACTATGTAGAATGCTGTCAGGAGTGAAAAGGTAGATCACATATGCCCTCAAGGATTCGGCTAAGCTAATTGGCAAAAACAGGTAAAAATAAAATTATATTATTCTAATCCAGACTCTGTTTCAGGATCTGACAATATGTGGGGAGTAGGAAATAAAGATTTAAAAGGTCAAATATAATGGGTTCCAAAAGTAAAGCTGTATTATTATTATTTTTTTGGTCATCCTTGGCAGTATATTTTCTCTCTGCTGGAAGTGCTGGAAGTAATTAGGAACTGTCATAGAATGAAACACTGACTTCTCTAGAATACCAGCTCATTCAGCCATTCATTCCTGAGTTCACAGTTTAGTGGAGTAGGCAAAAAAACCTGGGTTTTAGAGACAGGAGTACCAGGATTTGAATCCTGGCTATGCCACTTACTGCTTGTGTTTTCACCTTGGCAATTCATTTTCTCCTCTTCTGGGTCTCAGCCTCTTCTCTAGAATGAGGATAAGTACACAACTCAAAAGATTTTATAAATCACGACAGCACCTTACTCAAACGCTTCCAGAAATTAGAAAAGAAAGAACACTTCTTAGCTTTTTAATACTAACATCATCTTAATGACTAAACAGGACATGGTCACTATAAAAAATTTATAGTCTAATCTCTCATAAACATAAGATCAAAAATCTAAAATAATATTTAAAAAGTGAATTCAGTAATACATGGAAAGACAAATATAGATACAAAATACACTAATCATAAAAAGGAAATTAGTAAATTAAACTATATTAAAATAACTTCTGAATAGAATAAAAGTGTAAATAGAACATAGAAAAATATTTTTCAGTGCAGAGATCTGGAAAGAAAATTAGAATACGTAAATAACTGCCACAAATTATTAAGGAAAAAATAAGAGACCAAATTTTTTTAAATGGTAAAAAACTTGAACAGCTATTTTATAATAGAGGATATGTGAATGGTCAGTTCACATATGAAGTGGTGTTCATTTCATTAATCATCAAGAACATACAAATTGAATCCCAATGTCACCATCTACCCAGCAGAATAGCTAAAATTGAAAAACTGTTCATTGTAAATATTGGCAAGCATGTTGACACTCCTTTACCTTTCTCATGGGGAGTAAACTGCTATGACTACATTAGAAGACTGTAAGTATCTACTATTGTTGAACCTCTTATCTGCTGTGATTTGTTCCTAGGTATATACACAATAAAAATATTTACATATGTGCAACAAAAATACACAGAAGAATTTATAGCAGCATATGGAAATAATTTAAATGTCTATTAATAATAAAATAGGTAAATATATTGCAGTATATTTCCACAAGAGAATATTATATAGTAATGAAAATGAAGAGCTGCTACATGCAACAGCAGATAAGAATCTTGTAAATATAATATTGAGTGAAAGAAAACAGACACACACAAAATACTATGTGTATATCAGTTTTCTATGTTATTGTAACTACCACACATTTAGTGGTTTTTAAAAAACACAAATTTATTATCTACAGTTCTATAGTTTAGAAGTCCATTAAGGGTCTCACTAGAATAAAATCAATGTGTTAGCAGGCTGCATTCCTTTCTGGAGATTCTGGGTGAGGGTACAAGTCTTGCTTATTTGGGTTGTTGGCAGAATTCAATTCTCTACAGTTGTAGGACCAACGCCCTTGCTTTTCTGCAGGCTGTAACCTAAGAGTCATTTGCATTTTCTAGAAGCTGTCACATTCCATGACTTGTAGTCCTTTTTCTCTACATTAAAAGCCAAAAACTCTGATTGACTCCTCACTTGCATCTCTCTCACCTACCCAGGAAAAGTTCTATGTTTTTAAAGACTGTTATTAGATTGGGTCCACTCACAAAAACCAGGATAATCTCCCCACTTTAAGGTCCTTAAATCTACAAAGTCCCCCTTGCCATATAAATTACATATTCACAGATTTGGGGGATTAGGGCATGAACCTCTTTAGAGGGGTCATTATTCTGTTTACCACAGAATAATGTTGTGATTCCATTTGTATAACATTCAAAAACAGCAAAATTAACCTATGGTGAAAGAAGAGAGTGATTACCTTTGAGATCACATTTCTTCATGTATAATAGGAATAATAATATCCATTTTAAAGGGTTTAAGCAAGAATTTCAGGTCCTTCTTGGTATGAGGCAAATTTAGAAAATAGTGCTCTTTGGAATTTATTTGAAATACTGCTAAAAACACACAAGAAGTGCTGAATAATCTGCTCTAGCCCCATTCAAAATACAAGTTCCTGCACTTTTTAAGCCACATAAACCCAAATCAGGAATATTATACCAATAAAAAAAGTTAAAGACTTATTAAAATGGTGGACTAATCACAGATGAATATAGAACCAGCAGTTAGTGCTTTAGAACTTGATCTGCTAGAAGGCTCAGTTTGTGCCTCTTAGAGCTAGCACAGACTCTAAGTGAAAAGAAGTTTCATAAATATTTGTGAAATTCAATTAAAATTATGGAGGGCATCTGGTTGTTGTCGTTTTATTTAGTTTTTTATTAAAGTCGTTGTTGCCCATGCCCATGACTTCTTGAAGGTGCTATTAAGGAAGTTTGGTGAAAATTTGGTCTAACATTCATTTTGTTTCCAAACTTTTCCATTTATTCATTTTACAAACAACTATTGATAGCTGTGTGCCAGATGCTTAGATAGGATCAAGGAATACAGGATTAAAACTTCTTGTTCTAGGGTACCCCCAATCTAGTGGGGAGAACAACAAGGAAAGGATTCTAACTCTGATGTCCACCTCACCATCCTACTTTGAATTTAGACTGCTCTGTCTTTATTAAGAGGGATTTCTCAAGTATGGGAGCTCCTGCTAGTGTAGATCATATCCCTAGTCTTTTCCCCACTGTAACCAGTCCACACTGGCTTTCTCTTCTGGAAAGAGTCAAAAAACTCTTCTGGGAAGAGTCCCTAGCATTGTTTTGTTTAACTAGTTGTCTCTTTTTGCTTGATCTCAGTGTCTTTCAGCCTTGGCTGCATGTCAGAATCACCTGGGGAGCTATAAGAAAAAAACTTCTGTTTTCTTTCACACTACTCACTAAATACTGCACTTCTAACACCATATGTGTGATTGTTTTTCCCCTACACTGACACTAACACTAGCTATTACTGAAGCAAAGTTCATGTGCTCAATGCTCCAAAAGACCAAAATTCAAAACATCATAGTTTGGAGTAAGGAAAGATTTGTTGACCAAGAAGGTGCTAACCAAGAAGATGGGAGACGTAATGGTGCCTCAAATCCATATTGCTTGCTGGACTAGATTAAGGGTTTTGAACGGCTGGGGGAACAGGTGTGCAGAATGCTGATGGGGCAAGTTTCAATTGGAGAAACTTGGAACTTGGCCATTTATGGTAAAGGGGTGTCAACACTGGGTCTTCCTTGGCCTCTAAAAGGGTTCCAGTGTTCAAGTTCCTGTTATGTCCTGGTTCTTTGGATATGTGAGGAAGGGCAGGAGACATTAGTTCCTGATGCAGCTGGAGGTCAAAGTTCTTCTGTGCACACTTTGGCTCCATGACTTGCAGTTTTCATCTGTTGTCTCTGAAAAGCAACTTGGCATCTCATTAAACAGGATAGGATCATTTTGAGCTGTTTCTGCAGTTACACTTCTGGGTGTCCTACAATTTAACTCAATTCTGACACTGTCTACATAAAGATAGCATTATATCCCACAGGTTGAGAGCTCAATCCCACAAGACTGTCTCCACTTCAGTTGCCAATCCCAAGTCAAGTTTGTCATGCGTTGTTTCTGACTGACTGGCTATAAACCAGAGGTTCCCAAAATCTTCTCCTGGGGTTCAGTAATTTCCTAGTGTGATTTGTACAATTCAGGAAGACAGTTTATTTGGTAGGTTATTGATTTATTATAAAAAGGTAAAACAGAAAAAAAACAGATGAATGAAATGTATAGGGCAAGTTATGGAGAAGAGGTGCAAAGATTCCATGCCCTCTCTGGGAATACCACTCTCCCAGCATCCCCATATTTTCAGCAACCCAGAAGCTCCCTGAACTCCAGTCATTTAGGATTTTCATGGAGGCTTCATTACAGTGATGTGACAGAGTGAATCATTGGCCATTCAACCTCCAGCCCCTCTCTGTTCTTCAGAGGTCAGGAGCGGGGCAGAAAGCTCCAAACCTCTAATCACATGATTGCCTTGACAGCAACCCCCAACCTAAAGGGTTTTCAAAAGTCATCCCAGTAACAGAAACCGAGGTGTGATTGAAAGGAGCCTGTAATAAATAACAAAAGGAAATTCCAAATAGGAAATTTCAAAGGTTTTAGGAGCTCTGTGCCAGGAATGCAACAAACACCAAATATAAATTTCTTATTGTAAATCCCAGTATTGTAAGTGCTCTTAAAAGCCCTGATGCCCAGATCTCAGCCCAAACACACTGAGTCAGAATCTCTAAGAATATGTCCTGTGCTCAATATTTTTTAAACCTCCTCTAGTGATTCCAGTGTACAGCAACATTAAGGACCATTATTTTTATTTTTTCTTTCTTTCTTTCTTTCTTTCTTTTTCTTTCTTTCTTTCTTTCTTTCTTTCTTTCTTTCTTTCTTCTTTCTTCTTTCTTTCTTTCTTTCTTTCTTCTTTCTTTCTTTCTTCTTTCTTTCTTTCTTCTTTCTTTCTTTCTTTCTTTCTTTCTTTCTTTCCTTTATTTTCTTTCTGACTGACTTGAAAACAACAGTTTAAAAAGTCTCAGATTTCTTGTATGGAAGTCTAATCAAACTTTCAGCTTATGGGAAGGCCAGGTCCTAGGACAACTTTCACTCTTGATCAAACTCAGAATTTGGAAGACAACCTTAAACCTGAGGCTATGATTTGTGCTTTTAGCAAAAATTGAATTACCTAGTTCAATACTAAGTACCTTTGGACAGCAGACTGAAAAGAGTGGAAAGATTTCTTAAGAATCAGAGAGTTCTAACACTCATATTTGATTTCTGGTGAATAAGAAATGAACTGATTAGAAGCTCTTAAACTGCAAGAAGTCCCTTTGAAAATGTTCAGAGAGTACAGGTAAGCTCCAAAACACTTGGTTTGAATACCGTGTGTGTGTGTGTGTGTGTGTGTGTGTGTGTGTGTGTGTGTGTGTGTCTTGCAATAATAAATCCAGGTCCATAGAGGTTGTTTCTGGTCCTTGCTGCTCCCTCCTCCCCACTCTGTAGTGCACAGTCCCCATCCCCCTTCCAGCCTACCCCCACACTGTGACCCTGCCCTTTCCCTGCCTTTCTGTATCTGCACCACTCCCCACCCTAGGGCTTAGCCTATCCCAGGTCTCAGAAATCGGTTGGCATGGAAACATTAGATGAGCCTGCCTGCTGGGAGAGTTTTTCTGTTTCCAAGTGAAAATAGAAAATGTTCAAGTGTGATTCACTTCCAGCCATTTTAACTCTTGAGTTCGTCCATTTGTTTAAACTGTACCTGTGGCTCTGATCACCTGCGAGTTAGAGGAGATTTATCTTTATCTAGACTCTGCCCACCTTTGCACCCTCTTCTGCCACTCTCTCTATAGATCCCAGACCACAGCCTGAGGAAGGAACCTGGTCTTTTATTTCCCCCTGCCTTTGCACTAACCCTTTCTTCAAGTTGAATGCAGTCTCCTCCTTTGTGTTTCTGTCTAAAAGGTTCTCAAAGGCCTTTCAACACCCATTTCTGGCACCAAGTCTTCCTAGGAGCTTTTCTGGCCCACACTACTTCTCCCTCCTCTCACAGTACTTCAGTTATAGTGACTGTAGAAAGCCCCAGGTCTAGGTGACCATTTTCCTCCCTAGACTGTGAAAGAAGTCCATGGAAGGAGAAGTATGCTACTATGAGGAGCATGTATGTTTCTCACTCTCCTAGGTATATACAGTCTTGGCTCCATCACTAACTAGATCTGAGATCTTGCACAAGTCACCTCCTCTGAGCTTCGGTGTTCTCATACGTAAAACAGGAATGATGCTACATAATGTGCCTACTCTATCAGATGCTGGGCATGTGTTAGGCATTTTATCATAGTTAATCCCCACACGAATTCAATGAGAGATAAGGCAATATTGTTACCCCTTTTACGGTAAGAAAACTAAGTCTCAAGTGTTGAGAAGCCCATCCTAAATTGCATAGCCCTACATGACAGAACCAACATTCAAGCCCAGGTCTGATTCTTTATCACTTTGCTCTACTAACTGTGTATGTGTATAAAGTACCTAGCTGTGACTATCCTTGGGGGTTGGGAGGGGACAGTGGACAGATGGATGGATCAATAATAAATTACCTTGAAAAAAGCTAATCCTGTGTTACTTATAGGGATTCATACAGAAAATTAAACCCTCTCCTGTGGTTTAAGTCTAATGTTCACATTTTCTCCAAGCTTGCGGCAAAGGTCAAGAACACAAAGGCATCTATCACCTTTGTTTATAACTCTGTGCTCCTCCAAATACATACTTCCCTCCCACTTGAACCACTGCGCCCCTCCCCGCAAAAGAACCTAAAGGTAGATAGAGTGTCACCTTGAGAACTGGAAAGCAGTAAAAACAAAAAAAAAAATGGCTTTTGAATAGCTATTAAATCACCTTGACGGCTGCCACTGTCACTGCGAAACAAGTCTTTCTTTCACTGTCACATGTTGCTGTCTTCAGTGCAATGTCACACCACCTTACTGCTGGGAGGGCAAAGGAAAGGACAGTCAAGTGAGTGCCACTCAAGGAGACACAGTTAAACTTTAGTGTAAATCATTCTATACCTGTCAGTGCATTTCTACAATATTCTCTTCTAACCAGTAATTTAGAAAAATAAAAAATAATACATGATTTTATTCAGCTTTTTCCATTTTTACCTATAGATAAGTATAAAATTCTCTTAATGAAGGGATTCTGTGTTGCCGCTGAGTATATGTAAATAATGCTTTGAGTTTCAAAAGGGTAGAACAAAGCTTGTCAGTTTGTCTAGGACCAGCCACTACACAATATTTCTTTTTTTTATAACATGCTTGTCATAGCTGGTTACCAGGGCTACTGATTTTTAAAATTATAGTGCTGAAATTATTAAATAGCATGGTCTCCTACAGAATCCTGGGAGCAGCAAAAAAGTAGTACCTCCTTCCATTATATTCTCCTCTCTCTCTTTCTCTCTCTCTTTCTTTCACTAATACACACACACACACACACACACACACACACACACACACACATATATACACATATAACCTGTGTATATATGTATGTGTATATATATGAATTTGTATCTATATCCCAAATTCCTTTGACTCAAAAAGTGCTATGAAATTGTTTTCCTAATCTTAAAACACAGAATTTTTAATGACTGCAGCCAATAACAGTTCTAGATATAATGCCAAAACTGTGATTCACTATAGCTTGCATTATAAATAGATTAGACAATTAGAATAGTCTCTGTAAAATAACTCTTATTTTGGATCTGGTATATTTTTGAGGAAAATTTTTAAAACCAGGAATGTTGATACAGCAATGATTTTGTGTTAATTTTTAAGCAACCTGGAATTGAGAGCCAGAATAGTCATGCATTTAAAAGCTTAAATTCTTTGATCAGATCACTTGGATTTTAATTTGATTCTTCCATTTACCAAGTGTGTGACCTTGGACATGTTATTTTACTCTTTAGGCCTCATTTTGCTCATCTTTGTAGTATAAATAATGACCTCATAATCATGTTGCATATATAAAATAAGATACTGTTTATAAAATTTTTAGCAGTGTTCAGTTCATATGTAAAAGAGGTTCAGTAAATGGTAGCTACTAATTTTTATTATTATCATCATCATTATCATCATCATCTTATTGGCAAGTTGTAAAGTTTAAATGAGATAATGCATTAAGTCACTTGGCATACTCCCAGGCAGACAGGATGTACTTCACAAACATTAGATATCACTATGATTACCATTGGTTTGTTATCCTGTAACTATTCCACAGATGGTAGTCTATACTACTGTTCCCCAAAGTTTTCTTTTCTCTCTTTACTTTGTTTGCTTCATTGCCAGGCAAATGGCAGGGCTCTATAAATGTTTACTTACCTTCCCATTTTCCTATCGCTCTGTTACCAATCATACCCCACAGATAAAGACATTTCTCTCCCCACTTTGATATAGATCCATGCAGCCTGGGGAAAATGGAAGGACCGAGGTTTGAGGTGCTGAGTTGAGACTTAAGAGTTGCCATAAGACCTTGTACAAATTACTCCCATCTCTAGTCCTCAGATTTTTAGATGTAAAACAAAATATTCACTGAAGTCTGTTTCTCTTTTACATCTATTGACTCTTAGATTCTGTTTTAACCAGAAGTTTTGAGGTAAGGTACATGGTACAGAGGTCCAGATCTTAGAGACGCACGATTTGCAGTGAATTTAAAGATTGAACGCAAGAAGAGTAGACTCTCAACAATGTTATTTCAATTATTTGACCTAGTATATATAATATTTGAGTGTTGTCAAGACCCCTAAGGTTACATTTAAAATTTGGTGGTGTGAAAATAATCCCCAGCTTTGCCCAAGTACAGGCATGTGGGTTTAAGCACCAAGCATTAAAAATGTGACCACATTTCCTATGGAGTGGTATCCAGCCTGCATCCATGTGGGAGTCTCTGCCCTGGAAAGGCTAATTCTATTGCACATGAAAAGGTAACTCCTGATTAATAAGTAAGATAGAATGGAAAACCATAAGGCTTCAAAATGACTACTTTAGAAACAAACTTTTACAAAATAGGATTTTCTTTGCTTGGAGATAGAAAGAGACTACAATTTAGGAATTTCAAATTTCAGCTTATTTCACCCCAGGGTGGGAATAGGGAGTAAAGATGGAGAGTGGAAAGAAGGGAGTGTGCGTGCATACAGAAATCGATGTTGCTCTTATACACAACCCATATTGTTGTCAATAATGGGAAAATATGTTTTCATTTCTGGCTTTTAACTGTCTCCTTTCCCTTTTGTTAGATTTCCTGAAATCTGATTCTGCTATTTTTTGTATATAGTGGGTATAAAAATCAAGCCAGCTTAATGGGAAATTTCAAAATTCTGCAACCTCCAGCTCCCAGGGTTCCTCCATCTGCCCTAGCTATGCTTGGAGCCAGCATGGAGCACAGAGCCAGATTTCCTGTTAGCAGTAAACCTGTTGGACTAGGAGGATGAGGGCATATGGAATCCCACTGGGGCATGTTGGGTGCAAGGCTGGCAATAGTAATCTGAGCTCTCTGAAGCTCATGAAGCCTTTGCAAAGGTTGTGAGTTGAGGTAGAAGGGCATGTCTGAGGTGAAGAAATTGCCTCGCTTAGTATTTCTTGTAAGTTCACTACAATATAGGCAGTTTGTGCCCCTGGTAGAGGAATATGGACTGGGGGAAATACTGTTATTCTTGTCAGTTTCTTTTTGGTCACTTTTATTTCTGATTTAACTCATCCTGTGATTTCATGTAAATATTAGGATGAACCATATGAAATTGTCAGTGTGTCATATGGTTCCACCTAATATTTTACTTTAAAGGGGGACTTCTGTTTGAATATGCTAGCTGCTTGCTGTCATTTAGTTGGCAGGAAAGAAGGTTCTTGGACAGCAGGGGGCTTCAAAATGAGAATGTGTGTATAATTTCTGTCTGTGATTCTGTGAACAGTCTGTTGTGTTGAAGGAACTAATTGAGGACCATTGATTGTAACATACCTCACCATGGTTTGTTGGATTTTTAATTAAAATAATAGGGCTATGAATAAAAAAAAAACTTCATCCATTAGCCTGCCACACCAACAAACAGCATAACCAATTCTGCTTTTAGCTCTATTTTTAAAATCAGCTATGGTATCTGAAGTTTAGTGTGATGTCAGTTGACCCCAAAACTACTGAATCAATTCCATTGCTCAGCCAGACAGAAGCCATGTGCAATGTTTTTTTAAAAATGCTACAAAATCTACATGAAGAAGTGGGTGGATATAAATGCATGAGGAAAAAGGAAAGAGAGACAGCCTCCTCATGTACCCACCTTACGTGGGAGAGGTTGGCTGGTGCTAATTCCTTGCTACATATGCTCTATTGCCTTTTGAACTCAAGGTATCAGAGGTGCTATGAATCCAAGAGTAGTTTCACTTAGTAATAAATATATCATAGGTAATTTAAACTTTTTATGAACAAGGCAAATTATAACTAAATACAAAAGTCAAATACGTACACACCAAATCACTTTCTTAAAATATGAATCTCATATTCCTGAGAGAATAATAGTTGTTAAAGCTTACTGAGTATGTATTACATTCTAAGGCCTCTTCATTTGTCCACTCAGCTAAAAAGCCCTGGTCATTTAAGAACTGGTTGTCTTGCAAAGTATGAATTGTTGGTGTTGATTTTAAATACTACAGAGAGAATTTTAGGTTGTACCTGTTGTTTGGCAGTCCCAGGGGCCTGCCTCTCTTTCTCTCTCTCTCTCTCTCTCTCTCTCTCTCTCTCTCTCTCTCTCTCACACACACACACACACACACACACATTCTCCCTCCATCCCTTTCTCTCTCCCCTCCTGACCTATCTGTTTGAAATATAATTATATCAATAAAATGCACAGATTAATGATTTTAATAAATGTATACTTCTGTGTAGCCACCACCCAGATCAAGATACAGAACCTGCCAACATCCCAGGTTTCCTTATGCTCCACTCTAATCAATACTAAGCCTCAACTTCCCACACACATACTCCCACCTCCCAGAGATAACCACTATTCTGAATTCCATCACCATAGATTAGTTTAGCCTATTCTTGAACTTCATATAAATGTAATCATGCAGTCTGCATTCGTTCTTTCATGTCTGGGTTCTTTGGCCCAACATAATGCTTGTAAGAGTTATTCATATTGTTTTGTATTTCAGTAGCCTATTACTTTGCATTGGTTTATGTATTATTCTCTTGCATCTATATAACACAATTTGTTTATCTGTTCCGCTGTTGAAGTATATTAGGATTGTTTCCAGTTTAGGGCTATTATGATAAAGCTGCCATAAACATTCCCGTATAAGTCTTTTGCAGAAAATAGGCTCTTGTTTCACTTGAGTATATATAGGAGCGAAACTGCAGAGTCATAATAGGCAAGCATTTCCAAATAAACTGCTAAACGGTTATTTAAAGTGATTATAAGAAAAACAGTCTTTACCTGGGCGTGCTTCCCTACAACTCAGGATGGGTAGGAGAGAGGTAGATTCCTGAAAGGGATCTAGGGACTGACTAATGGATACCAGGAGATAATAAGCCATCTCTGCCTTCGAAGCCACAACTACATTTCATGAATACGTTATCTGAGATGGTTTCTTCTGTGAATTTTGAGTATAAGGTTCAAATACTAACTTAGGTTTTCAAGTACTTCTCTCTGTTTCTTGAAATGGAGATAAACTCAACTCCATGGAGACACTGACAGCTATGGTGGGCCGACATTTCTAAAGGGCAGCTAAATTGGTCTCTTTGATTTCAAAGAGGAGGAGAACTGCTACTGGAGATTTCAAGGCTTTCAGTGCCTCTGATCAATGTTGCACTTTAAAAAGGTTACATTTTTAGCTTCTGGTCACACCATCTAATGCTTGCCTCCTTTTAGTAGAACAAAGTGCTTATGGATTTAGATAGATGAATATGGATTAGTTTACTTTCTTTTCTTTATTATATTGTCTTTAAATTTATTTGACCATGAATTATCTGGTTCTTAACAAAGACGTTAAATCTCCTGTGGATCCAAAGTTTGCATAATTCTCTAAGTACATAAAGGTACTAACTTATGTTTTCACATGGCATCAGCTCTGTTTCTCAAAATAAGTCAACCACAGAGACACTGACAACTCAAACTAGTTGGAACTTTTGTTTGCTTGCTTGCTTCCCCTCCCCATCCCCCAACAGTGTTCAATATCACTTCTGAGTGAGTCTTACAAAGCTCATTTCTTGCTGCAGTTAAAAACGTTTTTCAAAATTATTTTAAATTTTTTAAGACTATTTTAGAGTGGTTTTAGATTCCCAGAAAAGTTAAGCAGAAGGTACAAAGATTTTTCATATACCCGCTGCCCCCACATATGTGCAGTCTCCTTCACTATCAAACTCCCAGTCCAGAGAGCGACATTTGTTAGAATCAGTTAACTTATATTGACATATCATCATCACTCAAATTCTGTAGTTGATATTAGGATTCACTCTTAATTTTGTACATCCTATGGATTTGGACAAATGTATGATAACATATATCTGTTTTTATAGTATTATACATTATAGTGTCACTGTCCTAAAAATTCCTGAATTTTTTATAAGGTGTATTATTCTGTGCCTCAAAAACCCAAAGACGAGTTGATGAAAACTTAACTCCAGGACAACTGTATTAAAAAAAATTACTCTCAAAGTTTTACTTCAAGACCATACTTGAAATTCAGTGGTAAACTTGGTAATATTTGTCTCTGCTGGCTGGATGATAAATACACTTGAAATAGATGGAATGTCTTATGAGTTAAGAAAGCAGTTTGAAGTATTGTCATTGTGAATATAGTAAACTGCAAAAGATAAATTTTTAGTGTACTTGAAGTCTTGGCATGAAAGCCTTTATCATTACAGTGTTGACTTTTTGTTTTTAATTTAGTTTAGTTTAATAAACTCTTCAAGTACTTTCTTCAGGCTTGACCAAAGATATTCATGAAAATATTTCTGCTAAACCACACTACTGAATTATTTTTAAATCCATCTATATTTATAACTATTGATATCAACAGTTTTAGAGAAATGAAGACCTTCGAATCTTATATCTGACTTTTCTCTGGTGAAATGTGATACAAATGAAAAATAGCAATGTGTTTAGCTGATAAAAGATTACTATCTATGATAGCATATATAGAGAAGTCCAGCAGTCCCCCTAATCTGTGGGGAATATGTTCCAAGACCCCCAGTTGATGCCTGAAAATGCAGATGGTTCTGAACTCTATATACTATGTTTTTTACTATGCATACATTCCTTGACCCTTAGAGGAAGCACTTTATGTCTTCTCTTTGGTATATCTGAATTGTCAGCATTGCTATGCTTGTGCTTTGAAGACATTAGTAAGTAGAATAAGGATTGCTTGAACACAAACACTGCAATAACAAGATAGACAATCTGATAACTGAGACAGCTACTAAGTGACTAATGGGCAGGTATGTTTACAGCTTGGATAAACTGGACAGAAGGATGATTCACAACTGGGGCAGGACAGAGCTGGACAGTGTGAGATTTCAGAATGGTGCACAACTTAAAACTTATGAATTGTTTATCCCTGCAATTGTCCATTTAATATTTTCAGATGCAGTTGACCGCAGGAACTGAAACCACAAAAAGAGAAACTACAAAGAAAGTGAGACTACTATATAAAGCAATGAGAAGTGTTCAAACAACCCTATAGAAAATGGAAGAGAACTCTTTTTGAAAAAAAAACGAGAAAATACAAATGACTTATTAACATATGAAAAGATGTTTAAAATCATTAATAATCAGGGAAACGCAAATTAAAGTGCATTAAGACACCATCTCACATTCACCAAATTGACAAAAATTAAGAAGGCGAGTCAATTCCCAGTGTTAGAGAGTATATAGAGTTACTGGAATTCTCATCCACTGTGTCAGCTGGAACAACTACTTTGGAAAACAGTTTAATATTATTTAGTAAAGTTAAAAATATAGCCTGACAATTCATTTGTTAGGTATATACCTTAAGGAAACTCTTGTACATATACATGGGAGATCTGTATGAGGATGCTTATAACAATACTGTTAATAAAATTTAAAGATAACTCACTGTCCAGCAGTAGAATAAGTATATAAAGTGTTAAATTCATACAATACACATAGTTGTGAGAATTAATGAACAACTGCTGCATATATCAATATAGATGAGCCATAAAACATATATAGGCTCCAAGAGGCAAGTCATAGGAAAATATATACAGTTTGATGATACATCTATATTCATATTTCATATATGTTTATGGATGTATATATATAATATATTATATATTATTATATATGTTATATATATTATATATTATTATATATGTTATATATATTATATAGTATATATAATATATAGTATATATTTTATATATTATATGTTATATAATATATAACATAATATATACATATTATATACATATTATATATATAATATATACATATAATAATATAATAATATAATATATAATATATATATTATGTGTGTCTGTGATAACACTGTCACGATCATCAGGGGGTGATTTACCCTAACTTCAGGAGAGTTACCCATGGAAGAACAGTGGTTAGGAAAGATGTACTATTATTAAGAAAGGTATCTTATTGTTAGTATTTTTTGTTTGCCTTGATGGTATATGTATAATAGTCATTTTATTTTTTAAAACTCTGCAGAGAGATTTTATAGAATTTCTTGAATGTCTGACATCTCTCTCTCTCTCTCTCTCTCTCTCTCTGTGTGTGTGTGTGTGTGTGTGTGTGTGTGTGTGTGTGTGTGTGACACACACATACACACGCACTGGTTTTTAGCCACAAGAAAATGCAGATCGTGAGTGTAAATTGGCTGTAGTATATATAGTCTTAGAAAACAGAAGCAAGAAAAAATAATTAAATGTTCTTTAAAGTAATCATATTGCCTTAGTTTTTTTTTTCTTTAAATTGGTGAGATTGAATATGTGTAAGTAGATAAAATTGAAACAAAAAAAATGGCAAACTAATTTTTGTCCCAGTCAGCAGTATTACATCCTTACCATTATTTACTAAGCACTTAATATATTTCAGGCACTCTCTTCATTTTTGATGTTCTTTAAAAATAAGAAAAATAATGATGTGCTCCAATTTACAGAGAAATGAACTGTGACTCAGAAGCATTGAGGAATTTACCCTGTTTGTCCAAGGCTGGAAAGAGGCAATTGATGGCCCTGAAATTCAGATTCAGTCTCTTAGGCCCAAGTCTTGCTCTCATCTCTCTGTGCTGCTCCTTCTCTTGGTTTAGCATTTTTCTCAGCAGGGAGGCAGTGTCGGAGGTAAATAGATTTTCAATTCAAGTCTTAGGACAAATGATGTCCTGGTTAGATTTTCATCCAGCCTTTTTTTGCTGTTAACTTTCCACAAGAAGAAGGAGCTAATATTTTCTAATATTAGTTCACTGTCCACAGCCAGCATAGTGTTATGTTTTACTGAAAAATAATGGCCCAGGAAACTAATCAGTATGAAAGCACATGCATTTTGCAAAGTGTTATGTCAGAGCACGAATCAATTCAATTACATTTTTTGTAATGACCAGATTCATTCTGAAACATGTTAAATAATTGGCTGTAATGAAAAATGCTAGGGGGAGTTCATAAGAAAATTGAACTGGGAAAACAGAAAGACTCGTTCTTTTCCAGAAATGACATTTAAAATCCAGAAACATACTGCTCATTCATTTTCTTTACCCATGATTTATTCCCACTGCAGCATATTAACCTCTCAGCTGGTTTGCAAAAATTGTGCTCAGTCCTCATCTCTCTTCCTGAGAGAGGGCGCAATAGCAAAGCTCTTTGGGATTGGAATCTGACTCATCAGGAGAAGATCTGCAGGTCCAGGGTCTCAGCAAAGGCAGCGGTAGGCCTGGTCTCAATGGGAAAGCAGGACTCTGAGCTTGAGGAATCAGAAACAAAGATCTCTGATCAATAATTTGTTCCTCTTCTTAAGAACTTCAGTGGCACCATATTACCTTGCAGCTGTGATTCCCAAATCTAGCTGATCATATAAATCCCTTGGGAAGCTAGCAAATGATTAAAACAAACAAACAAAATACAGAGAATCCTTGACTCCACCCCAGGCTTATGAAACCAGAGCATGACAAGGTAGAGCTAGATATTCTATTTATGCAACATAGCATTCAGCTAAGTTTGGGAACTATTGTTTCATATAGTAAAATGCCTTAAGCTCTTTGACATGGTATTAAGGGCCCTTTGCAAAGTGATCTCAATGTGCCCATTTCCCCCTAATTATTGGGGATGAGAGAGGAGAACTCTATCTTTCCCATTTAAAGCCATAGAACTTTGCATTCATTTCTTCCGTAAACATTTATTGAGCACATACTATGTCAGGCCCTCCAGATACAGTAGATTGTATCTTACTCTATTATTGCATGCTCTCAACTGAGTTCAGTAACTGAGACAGACTTCTAAAATAAATAACGCCCCAACCTGGATTATGCTAAATGACAGTTGACTTCTACCAAGAATGGCAAATATGTTTCTCTCAACCTCAGAATGGACATTGTTCCTTGTTCCCAACCTTCCTCCCTCTGAAGAGACTGAGATGATATCAGAACCCTTACTAGCACACGAGACAAGCCTGTTTACTTTCTCTGCTGCAGACCGTGTTTGAGAAGCCCGGTTTAATATCCCACCTCCACCCTCCAATGTGACCAAAGTCAGGCTCAGATGTTAAAAGAGGCAGGATTTTCCAGAAGTAGCAATTACTTGTGTGATGGGTCAGTGGTTAATAACAAGCCCCAGGACAGATGCCCCAGTGCACACTTCTCCCTCTTCTGGAGGGCCATGTACTTTCTGGACTGAGTACATGAATGTCTTGACAATCAGACTCTACCCTCTCCTCCTGTCTGCCTTAATCATGCAATCACAACTACTATTGTAAGTCATAGCATCAGAGAAAGTTTTCTGAAAGTCCCATGAACCTCAGGCTACCTAACTTTACAATTTAATTTTACACATTCAGGAATGAAAAGTCAAGTTGTGATAGGAAAAAAAAAAAAAATCAGAAAATTTCCCAAGAGAAATGTCACATTCTTGTCACCAGAGATTAAGATTAAGATTAAGATTAAGATTAAGAACAGAAGATGGCTAAAATGAAGAGCACAGCTGAATTCACACAAACTTGGGTTTGAGTACAAACTCCTTGCCCCCTCCCATAGCTAGCTGTGTAAATTTATCTTTAAAAAACAATAGTCATCTTCTGATTAAAATGATAAACTATTAGATATCATAACTATTCAAATATGTGCTTCAAGTTTGCTATCCCATCTTTCACTTAAAATGGTGCTCAGAAATTTCTGAGATGTTTTTCATGGGACTAAGTAGATGATGATTCTCTGGAAGAACAGCCAAGGAAAACAGATAGTGCATATGCAGAGCTGAGAAAATTATTGCAATCAGTGTATATCTGATGTTTTCTTCTCAGAAATGCATAATGAAACGTGCTACATCTTGCCCATGCAAAACACTTATCCTCTGAAATTATGTTGAAATGTAAATTAATTCTCACCCTGGAGCAAATATCAAATCATTGCAGGCAACTTAGTCCTTACACGCAACTAAAGATCAACAGACCATGGCTCCAGCCTTCCTCAAGCCCTGGCCTGACTTTATGAGCCTAGGCAAGCCATTTCGTTGGTCTGTGTCTGTCTCTTTGGATTCAAACAGATGCAAAAGGAAAATGATAATACTTGCCTTTGTCAGGGTGTTAGAAAGATAAGCATCAGAAATGTCAATGCTTTTAAAGGTCAAATACTCTGTATAAGTACAGAGTTTATTTTTATTCTATCAGTCTCCTGGATGAAAGAGGAAATTTTTATCTTATTCCTTTTCTTCAGCAAATATTCAGTGAACACATACTGGGGGAGGGGAGGCAGAGAGGTGAACTGGGCATGGTTCCCACTCTAAGAAAGTTCAATATCCAACACGTGACATGTCTATCATACTCTCATTTATGTTATCTCATTTAATCTTTATTTCATCTTTTGAAGTAAGGATTTATCCATTTGTATTTTATGGATGTGACTGTTGAACTTAGGAAGTGACTAAAATGTAACTATCCCCAGGTATGCTGACTCCCCAAACTCAACTCTTTCCATATTGACAGAATTGCTTCACTATCTCAACAGAGGAAACAGGTACAATCATAATAAGCTTTCATATTAATCTGATTAGTACAAACTAAGAGCTGTTGGAGTTCAGAGAGAACAATTAATTTTGGATTAGGTCCATTCTCAAAGTGTATTCTCAGGAGAAGAAATATTTGAAATGAATTGAGAGAATAATCAGAACAGATAGCAAAAGAAGAAAGGTTATTCTAGAAAGCATGTAGAACATGAACAAAAAAGTGAAGTTGGGCCAGTAAATGGTATGTTTGGAACAGAGAACAGTGTGATTTATACATGGAAACCATAGACAAGATTTTTTTTTTTTTTTGGTAAAAGAAAGGTTGGGTGTCGGCATGAAGAATCTTGAATGTCATATTAAATCATTTGAGACTCACCCTAAACAAATCCGTGAGGGATTTGAGCAGAAGAATGATGTAATCATATTGGTGAAATTACTCTAATGCAATGAGGAAGATGGATTATAGGTGGCTTGGATGAGAGGATGGGAAACCAACTGAAGCACATTATAGTACCATAGGCAGAAGTTAAAAAGAACCTGGATTGAGGCAGGGGCCATGGGGATGGGTGAGGAAGATTGGAGCAACATTTTTAATTAGAAAAATTTTATTTTATTATGTTGACTTTAATGGAGAGACTGAGGAAAAAGGGACATTCCCCACTCATATCAGATCATCAAAGACAACTTTGGTGATTGATATGGTAACCAATATACCATAGTCACACTTCCCTTAAATCTTGTTACTATTCTGTGTATTTAGACTGTGTTTTATAGTTTAAGCTAATTATAGAGTTAACATAAGAGACCTCTTGTGCTGCTAGAATTTTGTGTGTCAGATCATGTTGTTGCCAATATGCAAAACAGAGGAATAAATGTATCTTAAGAGTTCATAAAATTCCTATCATTATACCCACAAATTACTTTCCATTTGAATAACTTTATGATATATTCTCATATAATATGCCTATTACAGCATCATCTCTACCTCATCAAGGGCATAGCTATAAGATTAAGAGCCAGCAAATTGATAATGGCAGACTTTTGTTTGTTTTTTGGAACTTGACATTAATTTTTTGTTGATTAGGTTCTTTAATAAAATGCTGTCAACAGTATTTTATTTGTTGATAGGGACTTATATTTCAGAAAGATAGTGTCCAAGATGCAGGGAAATCAGAAAAAGCATGGAAAAATAGGAGTAATTCAAGTTGCTGGAAGTTGGCCTTAAACCAAATTAGTAATAGCTCTTCTTAGTTCCCTGCAATGTAAGCTGATGTGGAGAAGAGCCACGACACATCAGATTGAATAGTTCAACTTAATTGTAGTCACAGAGCTACTTCTGCAGTGATATTAATTAAAATACTTCACACTTTAGCCATGAATTTGGATTCTCAGATGGATTCTTAAAGGTGTGAAAAATGAGGAAGGTACCCTGTTCATCTCACCTAGGGCCTGGATTTAGTAAGTTATCAACAATTGTCTTCAGTTTCCTCATCTAAAAAATGTGAGTGATAATAGTCCTTACTCAATAAGATTCTGAGGAGTGTAAGGGAAAGGCACATAAAACACTCAATACTATCTCTAACACAAAGCACTTAATACTTTCATTGTTATGTAGTTGAAAACCAAGTGCAACAATGCTTTACTTCTTTCAGTACCCAAGACCTGGAAGGGAAATTACCCTTTACTACCATTTACATGTGAGAAATCAGAGGGCTCAGAGAGAAGTAATTATTTCCATAAATAATTAGGTTTATTGCTTTCTCAGGTCTTCCTACCCTGAGACAATTCAAATATAGTAATTTGTTTGAGAAATTCTATAGTTAGAGTGAGCCCTTATCCAGTATACCTCAATAAAAGAATTCACTTAAATACCTGCAGAGCATAAAAGGCTGAGAAACTCAATATCATCACTTTCTAGAAGTATTATGAATTTCATCAGTTACTATGGTTCAGGAAGTGGAAATCTACTTCTCAATTTAAATTCAGCTTAACTGCATGGAACCCACCTAACTTCTTTCCTGAAATCTGGCCCACCTTTAAAGTAGGAAAAAGTTATTTAAAAAAAATTATAATGGCCATGTGCTTTTGCTAAGAAACCCCATAAAAACCTTCTGAGACCAAACACTGTAACTCATTCAGGAACAGCCATCCAAAGGCTCCCTTGGTGGCAGCTCAAAAGTTAGAAGCGGTCTGAGGCCATCTCCTCTAGTTCAACTCTTCCTTCTCAACCAACTCATAAATTGTCCCCTAAGTATCCTTTACACCTGGTTTCTCTTTAATAGCCCCTCTTGTTAAAGAGTTTTCTAATGTAGCTAATATAAACCCTGACTGCTTCAATCAAAGACAATATAGCTTCTAATTTTATGCATATTGGACCAGTAGTAGAATGTTCTTTAGACACTCTATCAGCCTAAAGTGATAATGCATTTGAAATATCTATGTGAACTGTAGAGTACTGTATAAAATTACTTATTTGAAGAATTAACTACACTAAGACAGATTATAATGCCATAATAAACAATCCTTAAATTGGCTTAGCACAACGAAAGTTTATTTCTCACATATACTACACATCAAATGGGGTCTGAGGCACAGCTCTGCTCCATGTAGCCATTCAGTACCCCAGTGACAGAGATGTCACAATCTTGTAGCTGCACCATTGGAAGTGTCAAGTTCTTTGATAGCCATGGCAGAAGAGAGAGGGTTGCATACTTACACATTCTCTCACAGTTCATTGACTGGAACAAGCCATGGAGCCCTGCCTAACTGGAAGGGACCTGGGAAATAGAAACACATGAATATTTGGTGAGCTATAAGTGTCTCTTTTGTAGTAATTTGTCCAGGCTAAGGGAACCAAAGAGCCTTAATTTTTTTTACTTCCCTTTTTAACTCTTTATTACTGTTATGCTTATTTAGGTTTACTTTTAGCTGATAATATATGTAGCCCATTCTGTAAGAAGTATTTTTAAATGAAAAGTATCTATTTTTTTCTAATATTTATACCTCTTGTTTTATCCCCAATTTGATTGAGATATAATTGACATATAATATTGTATAAGTTTAAGGTATACAATGTGATGATTTTATACACATATAAGTTGTGAAGTGATTACCATAATAAAGTTAGTTAACACTCCATCACCTCACTAATTACCTTTTTTATGTATAAGAATTTTTAAAATCTACTCTTTTAACAAATTCCAAGTATACAATACAGTATTACTAACTATAGTCACCATGTTGTATTTTAGATCTCCAAACTTATTCATCTTATAACTGGAAGTTTGTTCCCTTTGGCCACCTTCATTCATTTCCTTGGCCCCACCCCTGGCAACCACTAATCTACTGTCTATTTTTTATAAGTTCATATATAAGTAAACTGAGTCCACATAATTAATATATGAGTAAATTTACAAGTAAGTAAAATCACATAGTGTTTGTCTTTGTCTTATTTCACTTAGCATAATGTCCTAAGGGTTCATCCATAATATCACAAATGTCAGGATTTCCTTCTTTTTATGGCTAAATAATATTCCATTGTATATACATACACATTTTTTTATTTATTCATACTTCCAGAGACAATTAGTTTGTATCCATACCTTAACTATTGTAAATAATGCTGCAATGAACATGGGAAGGTAGATATCTCTTCTAGATAATGATTTCATTTTCCTTGGATATATAACCAAAGTGGGATTTCTGGATCAGATGTAATCTTAACAAGGATTTATTTAATGCCACATATAGAAAGAGGGTTATTTCCCACTGCTTTCCTATCAAATGACAGCACTATTTTATTATTTCCTTTCTAAGCAATGAAGATGTTATGACCTATGTTCTATTTTTATCCTATATCAGGGCAATTTTATCTTTGTACTTTTACAAATTCTAGCTTCATACTTACCAATATTGGATTTCCATCTGATTTTTATGGATCATTTCTCTCTGTTAACTACCAATTCTAATTCATTATCTCCTGTTAAATGTAGCACTTTTAACATAGGTGAATGAGAGACTATTAGAGCTAAAGTGGCTGCTTACAGCCAAACAGTAAGAAAGAATATATATATACATAGATATTTCAAATATATATATATATATATATATATATATATATATATATATATATATATATATATATATTTCAGGGCAGTGGTGAAGAGCACCAGCTTTAGAGCTTCATACTTGAGTTTGAAGGTTTGTGTCCTGGCTCTGTGATTTCCTAGCTATGAGAGCTTGGGCAAATTGCATTTTAAGCTTTCTGTGCCTCAGTTTCCTCCTCTGAAAAATGAACAAAAACAATACCTTTCCTATAGAGTAATACTGTAAATTAAGGAGTTACTATAAGTAAAGCAATTAGAATAGTATGTGGAATTCAATAAATATTGGCTGTTGATTTTGCCTTCTGACCATCTGCCTTGAGGAGATAGGTGAAAGAAGGAAAGATATCTTTAAAGAACCTAATATGCCTATATTATATAGGCACAATTATTCTATTTGATCCTCACAACAACCCTATTAAGTGGATCATCCTCATTGCATAAAGGAGCAAAACCTGAGGCACAGAGAAGTAAAATAATTTACCCCAGTCACCCACTTGCTAAATGGCAAAACCTGGAGTCCATCCCAGGGCTGTCTGTGCTGCAACAGGAAAGAATATTAAAATATATTTACTGTTGTTTTTAATACAACATGAAAAGGTTTCCCCTAAATTGACAAGCACAAAGGGCACAAAATTAAAGTGAAGTTTAATCAACACAAATACCAAGAGGCTGGCAAAGCCCCGTTTTCTGGCATCTGACCCCGCTGTGTCCCTGGCTCAGGCAATGCCAATATTTCATCATGACTGAAGCTGAAGGACTGGCATCCACCCAGGCACTGCTGCTGTCCTGGAGTACCCGTTCCAATCTGCTGCTCTTCTGCCTAATACTGAGCACTTGCAGGTTGCCTTTGACTAGATGTCATGCCCACTCTAGAGCTCTTCCTTGTTGAAGAGCCCTCTCTGGTTTCACTAGGGGTAGTTTGTTCTTAATTTACCCCAGCTTCCTTCATTACCTCTTAACATTTTCTCATCTAGTCTTTCTCTTCCTTTTTCTCCTCGACACTGCCAGGTTTCCAAAGCCCACCTCCATGGTATATAACTATACCAGGGTCATGAGCTACCTTGTCCTCTTGAATTTTCAAGCCTTGATTGTTGGCTTTTTTGTTTCTTCTACTTTGATTTGATAACAGTATTCAAAGCTTCAGAATTTTTTAAACATGGCTAGTCATCAATGCTTGAAAGTTCTCTTTGGGAAGGAGGGTGTGACCATTTTTATTTGTAAACCCAGCAGAAAAATGCTGTCCAAGTAATATTTTCAATCAGAAAAATACCCAGATATTCATGTGTTGTTTCTTATTTCAATACAACTTGTATTTCTTGGCCTTGAGTCCCACCTTCAGGCCACAAGAGAGAATGAATAAATGAAATAGACAATAAATAAAGAGAAGCTAGTTCATATTAAGCTACAGGGTAATAACAGTATACCCAGCTGAGATGCAGGGAGAGAAAGGTTACAAAAAGTATAAGTATGTAGCTATATTTACTAACATCCTAAACTTAAACTGATAAAGCTATCTGTAAACAAGGCAAAAGTAGCAGAAAGGGTTAGGGCATATTCTGATAGTAGCTTCCCTGGCCCTGGTCATGAGTTGTTAGGTATACCCAGGTCAATGACTACATCCTATTAGGAAATGAATCTACATCACTACTTTTTAAAGTCTTGCTTTATTCTTTACATGGTAGTAGGAGAAGAATCCTCTATCTCCATATAATATTATCTGATTATAAAACACCTTCATAATAATGTTACCACTTTATCTCCAAATCTTGCTTAGGTGGGTTGGGCAGAAAGTAGTATCTTTACTTCACAAATGAAAAATTTGAATCAGGTACATAATGTTTATTATTTCAGTCATAGAAGGCAGAGGAGCCCCTTCACTATAAACTTCTTAAAGGCAAAAATGTCTCATTCACATTTATTTTGTTTCTTATAACACTCAGTTCTGCTGAGTGTTGACTGAATAAAGAAACAAATTATTATAATTTGATCTTTGCCTGAACTGCCAATTTTGACATTATACTGTGTTCTCCATGCCTCCATTCTCAAACTCCCTACTTTCTATCAATGGTGAATCTAAGATAAGGCACAGTCTTTGATATGACTCAGACTGTCCTCTGCAATTTTATTTCCACACAGCATACTCCTCAAAAATCTTCATTCCTATTTTCTCTAACATTTGCTTCCATTTGCAACAGGGATCTATCTATTTTATAGGATAGTCTATTATTCAACACATAAGCCTCATTTCTCTGTGGACATTATTTCAGCTTAATGGCTCCTCTTCAACTGAGTAAACTTCCAGAATATAATCTGATCTTTGGCCAACTTCAGGAACTCTGCATTCTCAGAGTTACTGCTTAGACCTTAAGGTGTTCATTTAGGATTAAGATTCTTCTGATTGAATTCATTAGGTTTAGAGAGATCCTTCTCTTATGCTAGGCTAGCAGTGTTGTTATATGGAACTAGGTTACCAATCCTTTTGCTTTGTAACATATGTCATAAACATTTTTATTCCCAAAGCAATATAAATTTAATTCTGTAATTAGGTATTTATTCATAGGTTCATTTACACAACACAAAGTTCTACAATATTCTTAGCCCAGTGTAAGGTGCTTGGAATTTAAAAATGAACAAGAGAATCTTACTTACTTACTTATTGTGATTTTAACACATCCTCAAAAGTTCGTAATAGGGAACAGACATCTAATTTGTTTTATATTTTCTGTTTCTCAAGAGCATATACAAGTAGCTTGATGCTGTCCTTCACAGATATCCCAGAAATTTAATATCAAACACACATAAAAAGCCTTACTTTTTATTGTAAACACTTCCTAGCACTAAGATGCAATTGTAGGGGAAAAAAATAACTTTTTTTTTAATGTGTCAAAGGCATCTGACCAGTCAGCCGGAATTGTTATTCTTGGACTAGATGAAGAATTAGATATGTCAAAAGAGCTGGGACACTGTGGGTGCATTGCTGGTGACTTTTGCATTTGAAATCTCACCTACTTTTTTGTATATAAAATATTCAGTTATTCCTTTATTAATTAAAAAAATAATTGAATGTCTGTTACATGATAGGTATTTTGCTAGGGGCTGCAAGAAGATAGTCAAAGGTGCATAGTTTTTGTTCTCAAGAGACTTGCTATTCACAAGAAGAAACAAGATTTGGCTTTAAAAACCCTATAATGAGCCATATCAGTTGACTAATTTAAGCTCATTTTTAACCCAAAAAGTGAGCTATAACATATCTAGGCTGCAAGTTACTTTAGAGATAAACCACTCTAAACTTCAAAGAATAAAAAATCGGAGGGTCGGAAAGGTTGAAGAATTAATGCCAGGCCTGAGAGAGTAAGAGGCAGAGGTGCAGCTACAATCTCTTTCTCAGATTTATGGATGGTGTTATTTCCCCACTGTATCTCGCTACCCCTCCTAATGGAATCAACTGAAAGTTCAGTAAATGGCACTGCCCAAACCTGCCTTTGCCTGAAAGCAAGCTTTGATAATATGTGCATGAATGAATGCATGTGCAGAGGGGCAGGACAGGACAGGCCAGTCCCCTCTGAGGCAGATCTGCCTAGTCTGACACGGTTAAAGGATAAAGAGATTTCTGACTTTTAATTTTGAATATTTAGCATTCAAAGGCTATTTCTTTTTAAATGCCGAGTTTCAACAAATGATAATTGAACAGAATGGAGTATTTCATCTTTATTTAATTGGTGTGCCTTGCTAAAATGAGAGAGCATGCAAATTAGCTTCTGCACTATTTTCTGATCCAACTTCATAAAAGTAGAAAGAGCAAGCGCTTTGGAGCTAGGTTTCCTAGGTGGGTATTCATGCATTAGCTCTGAAACTTACGTAAGTCACTTTGCCTCTTTGAACCTTAGCTTCTTCCTCTGTTGAATGGAACTAATAAGGACTTCCTTTGCTGGGTTGTTGAAAGGTAGAATAACAATGGTAATAGCACATCTCTACACCAACATCTGAGCAGGGTGTTTTTCATGCATTATTTCTCTATAACTGTATAAGTAAAGCATATGGAGTAATTGGCACTAAAGGATGCAGATACACTTTCTTATTATTATTTCCCTGATCTTCTTTTGAAAAACTATCATTATTACTACATTTTCTTTGAATATTGAAATCTTACTTACTAAACCCTATAGCAGATTTATAAATCCAACAAATGAAACCAATTCATTGATTACTATTGCTGGGGCGGGGCAGAGCATGGGCACATTGGAGTGAGTGGTAGAGATGAAGCAGCCTGTGATTTCAGCAATGAGTTGTGGGCATCCCTCTCTTTCTTATGAGAACCTTGAGGGTGGCGACAATGGCTTAGTCTATTATTGCATTCCCAGCACCACATACCATGCCTGGGACCTGGTAGGCATTTGGAAAATACACAGATTTGAGTTAAAGGGTTTCTCTTTTGGCTGTCAGATCCCCATCCTCAGATCAAAAAAGTCCGAGGTCTGACTGAGTGATATTCTGATAGCTTGAGCTTGACAGTCTTGGACCCAAAGCAACATTACCAGAGGCAGAATGCATGTGATTGCCAGGATGAGGAATTCAAAAGCAAAATACCAAATACAAGCACATCAAAATGAGAAGTGCAAGGTAATATAAAATGCCTAGTATGTAAGATTCCCTAAACCCAGTTATACTTGTTATCCTCTTATGGTTTTTATTTGGTGTTGGTAGCCTTAGGCAAGGACAGGCTGCGATCAATAGAAAGGGCTTATTTAGAAAAAGAGGAGCTGTGTCCTTGAAGCTCCTTCTATTCTGAATCACAAAGTCTTACTGTTTACATGGAGGTATATTCCAGACCCAACTTCATATAGTTTCAAAACTTTCCACATAGGGCCTTTTATTCCCCCCATTTGAATGAGGGACAAAGCTTGCCTGGGAGAAACAAAAAGTTTTCTATCTAGAATTAAATTTATTTTCACCTGTGGCAATAATGCAAGTTAATATTATCTGATAAATAAACATCTTAATTCAAACTTAAGGTAGCTCTTGTGACTTCTTGCAATGATGTATGTTTTGAGCTGAAATAACGTTATTTCCTCTTGACACATATTTGGAGATGATTCTTCATTATAAAACAGAACATCTTGCTTATAGAATAATATTAAACTGATTGATTAGCTGTAAATTTCTGTTCTTATTCTCTAATCTGAGTCTTTATAATGGGGAAAGATTCTTCTCTTTAAGACATCGGTTCCCAACAGTACTGTCAAAATACACTGATTCATGTTCTCCTATCTGCAAGTAATTTAAAAAAAAGAAAAAAGCTCAGTAAATGTAGATGATTTGAGCTCTTCACATTTTCCTTCTACTTTGCTTGATTCCTTATTAAAACATATGAAGTTGGGCCTTTTTGTTGTCATTGTTATTTTAGTGGTTGCTCTGGAGTTTATGGTATACATTTTTATCCCACTGTCTAGTATTATCATTAAGTAATATTATACTACTTCATGTATAGTATTAAAATCTTATGAAGTATAGTTTCATTGCCTTTCTTCCTGCTTTTGTGATATTGTCATACATTTTATATGTATGCATGTATGAATTTATGTTTGTATGTATATAAATATATATAAATAAACTCTGTGATACATTGTTAGTATTTTTGTTTAAACATTCAATTACGTTTTCAAAGATGTTTAAATAATAAGAAAAAACTTACATATCTATCCCCCAGTTACCATTTCCAATGAACTTCCTTTTTGAATTTACAGACCTCCATTTCAATTATCTTCTGCCTGGAGGACATCCTTTACCAATTTTTACAGTGTGCATCTGCTGCTAATGAACTCATTTAGCTTACTTATGTTTGAAAATATATTTTGCCTTTATTTTTGAAAGATATTTTTTGTGTATAGAAGTTTAAGTCAAGTCTTGTGCTTTAAAAACGTTGCTCTAGTGCTTTCTTGTATAATTTCTGAAGAGGTTCATTGTCACCCTTATTTTTTTCATTCTGTCTACATAATTTGTATTTTTTTTCTGGCATAAAGATTTTCTCCTTATTACTGGTTCCAAGCTATTTGATTATGATGTATCTTAATTTATTTCCCTTTATGTTTCTTGTGCTTATAGAGTAGTTTTCAATACAATTTGAAAAATTATTGGCCATTATTCCTTCAAATATTTTTTCTTCCCTTCCGTGTCTCCTCTCCTTCAGGGTCTCCAGTTACATATACGTTAGACCACTTGGAATTGTTTCACAGTTCACTAGTATTCTTTTTATTTTTTTAAATCTTTTTTTCACTTTATTTCCTTTGGTTGTTTTAATTGCAGTAAATTCACATTCATTAATCTTTTCTTCTATAGCGTCTAATCTTCTGTTAATCATTTCCAGTGTGTTTTTCATCTCACACATTGTTGTTTTCGCTTTTAGAAGTTTAATTTTGCTCTTTTCAAAAGATATCTTGCATGTCTCTATTTAATTTTGGCCATCTGGAATACAGTTATAGTAACTGCTCTAATGTTCTTTTTTGATAATTCTAACATTTGTGTCGATTCTGGTTTGCTTTTAATTGGTTAATTTTTCTCCTCATTGTGGATCATATTTTCCTACTTCTTTAAATTCTTGGTAATACTTGACTGGATGCCAAACATTATGAATTTTACCTTTTTGGGGCCACACATTTTGTATTCCAATAAGTACTGAACTGTGTCCTTGGATGCAGTTCAACTGTCTAATACTTTTAAGTCTTGTTTTTAAGGTATTTAATGGAAATAAACAACATTTAGACTAGAGCTAATTATGCCCTACTACTGAGGCAAGACCCTTCTGGCTGTGCTTCTCAATGCCCTGTGAATTGTGAGGTATTCCAGTTTATCTAGAGATAACAGGCACTGTTCCTAGACCTTTGTGAATGCCAAGTATTGATTCTTACAGCCATTTCTCACAGATACATGTGCCAAACTGTACTCCACTGAATACAGGTGCCTCTCTGCATATTTCCAGACTTTTCTTTCTGTTTAGCTCTCATCTCTTTGATAACCTGTCTGGCAAACTCTATCCATGTTGGTCTCCTCTGATTCTCAGTTCCATCTCTTAAACTGGTAAAGTCTGCCAGGCTCCTCCTGGAGACTTTCTCCATGCTTGGTTGCCTGGAAATTCTCTTAAGGCAATAAGCATGAGTAATAATGGAGCTTAACTCATTTGTTTCTCATCCCTTAAGGATCACTCTCCCTCACTGCCTGATGTCCAGTATCTGGAAAACCAGTATTTCATACAGCTGCCCAATTTTATTTATTTATTTATTTATTTATTTATTTATTTATTTATTTATTTATTTATTTTTGGTTGGTTTGCAGCAAGAGGTAAAATCTGATTTCTGCTATTTCATCCATCTTGCATGGAAATGAAAGTCCCTTCTTATATCTTTAAAGCTTAAAGCTACACACTACATATTCCATATGCCCTTGCAGATGCCATGTCTCTAGACTATAGGATATAATTTAGGTTCAGCCAATTATATGCACTCATTTAAGTCATGGAATATGGAAATGAGTTAAAAACTTTACTTTTTTTGCATGTGTTATTTTTTTTCCCCTGGTAAACACAGTGGTTATAGAGATGTGTTGGGTTTTCTGTACTGTCTTATCAGAATTTTCATGTTTTTTTCAATTTCTGCGTGAGTGTCAAGTGGCTAGTCTCATGACATCCAAGTTTAACTATGCTGATCTAAGAGCTGTGCATTTCCTTGGAGCCAAAAGTTTCGATGGCAATCTCCAAATTCTTGGAGCATTGCCATGGTTGTGTATTCTTGGAGGCAACAGTTACAGTTGCAGGCTCTAATGGCAGAGGTAGCAGCTTGTCCATCGGCTTCAGAGTCATGAGACTTTGATTCAATTTAGGGTAAAGTGAATCTTTAATACCTTGATCATTCTGCTTGTTCAGGGCAACATGACAATGTATAAAGACTACCTGAAAATAGGCATTTATAAAAGTGACCGGAGAAACTATCAGAGCACAGCAAATAAAAATCTTAAAAGTTTTTTTTTTTTTTAAAGTCGGAGTATGGCTATATTGTATACCCTATGCATTTATTTCTCATCTTTAAAAAATCTAGTAGGCAATATTTCACTTATATCAAATATACCTGGAATAAATTTAGTGTCTGCACATACAAGAATATTGTTTCAAACTGTCCTATATCACCTGCAAAGAGAACTTAAATTGCTTGAAATATGTCCAAATGATTTTTAAAATCAGTACGTGCTTATATAGCAGCTATGTCTGCAAAACACAGATACTTTTATTTGAGCTTCACTTTTGACCTCACAGGACTCTCACCTTTCTCCATCTCTAATTTTGTAACTTTATGCCTGCAGAAGAATGTGGTGAAAAGAGGGCAGCGAGTCACCTTCTCTAGGTTTATCTGAAGAGTCGCAAGTACAGAAATGAACATGCCTGACATATGCCAGGCTCTGATAAATGGTTTTATCTATTAACCAATTATTCCAACAATCACTTGAGTAGATACGAATATTATTTACACATGAGGAACTTAAAACTCAAAAGTTTACAAACCCAATAAGAAATAAAGCTAAAATCAAAGCCAAATCTACTCACATTGAAATCTTATGTTCCTTCCTCTTTTCTATACTACTTTTCAAGCACTGTTGTAAAGTTAATTATGCTTCACTAGGGATGAACCATATATATATATATGGTTATATATATATATATATATATATATATATATATATATACATATAGTTATCTTATATTGAGGGAAAAGCTTTCATCCATTGTCCATTCAAATGCATTCTGTTATATAATACCAGAGTTCAGTTTGCTCATTGCAAATAAAAATTCCTGATGTTTTAGCAAAAAATCAGGGGAAAAAAATAAATAATAAAATGCCTACTTATTGACAATTTTCTAATTCTTTTAAAAAAATATTACCCTTATTAGATAAGATTTCCCTCAGGCTTCAAAAATGTATATTTCTATGAATGAAGATATTAATTTTTATGTTTTTGTGGTGTAATGCAGGATTTTGCAGTGATTCAGCCTGTCCTATGAAAGAATGAGACCGTTTTATTCATCAGAGCAGTGTTAGTAGTAAATAGATTTCAAGAGAAGAAAGTATTTCTGTACTTTCCCTGATTTAGATTTATGCCAAATATGTAGTTATGCCTCTCTCCTAATAAACTCAGTATTAAGATACTTGTAGTCAACTTTTGAGGTCATAATAATTTGAACATTTATATGCACAAGATATGCCTAAGACATGAATCTAACTTCTATTTACTGTTTTTAAATTGCTCTTTTATAATCATTTTGATGAAATAAATCACATGTTATGTAATTATGATCATAAATTGGTTCTAATAATGTGATGCCTATTTTCCACTCCTAAACAAACAGACTTAATAATTAGGTTAGACTAATAAATCAATTAGTTGAGAAACAGGGATAAAAGAGCATATTATTTTCAAATCATAGGAAGCTATTAAAGAAGTAGGTGACACATGAAATATTTAATGTCAGAATAACCCCAATGAACTAGGAAGACCTAATGATGTTATAAAGTGATACTATGAAGTAATCTTTTGAAATCAGAAGAATCAAGTTCAGGTCCTTAGTGTCAACATTGTTAAGTATCATGCAGAAGAGAGAGTGTACTTATTTTCTGCTACTATAATTAAGTAGTTTGTTCTGAGATAAGGAAGGAGTATATTATCTAACCCTAAGACCCACTAACAAAGAGCTGAGTTGCCTCACTAAGGAGTGAGCTGCTTCCTTATCTCAGCAGGTTTTTGAGCAGGAGCTACATGGCTGGCCATCATGCATGGTAGAAAACATTTCTCCAGTGTTTGAGTATGGGCCTGGAGTTCTCTAAAGACCCTCTGGTTTCAGGTGGCCTTACCCACTTATTGCACTTGTAGTCTTCTGGGGTTCTGAGCTGGGTATACAAATTTCTTGAGTAAGGTCTGCTGCCTGTCTATATTGTTTTACTTTCTTCTTAAAAGCTCCTGGGTTTTATGTCTGGTAAGAGATTTGTTTGATTTTTTTAAAAGATATTCTATCAATTTTCAGACTTCTCCTGTAAATACTTCAGTTATATAAATGATCATGTTTTGTCTCCTATCACTGACTACCACTCCTGATCTTTCCATCTCTGTCTTAACTCTTCATATTTCCTAGTTTCTATTTACCACATATACATACCCCCAAGGAACTTGTCCATAATAAGTTATCTCAAGCTCAACACATTCGTGCTTTTAAAATATTAACAAAAACATATAAGAAGAGTCTACAGCCATGCCACCCTGAACAAGCCCAATCCCATCTGATGTTGAAAGCTAAGCAGATTCGGGCCTGGTTAGTACTTGGATGGGAGACCACCTAGGAAGACCAGGTGCTATAGGCATAAAAACAAATAAATAAGGGATTGTAAGCTGACAAGGTTCTTGCAATCTGCGAGGTCAACTAAGAGCTCACTTAAAAAAAAAAAAAAAAATATATATATATATATATATATATATATATATATATATAGACCATCTTAACAGCAAATCAGAGTGATGTTTCTAAGATTCCCTATTTGAAATAAGTTTTTATCATTAAAAAAAACTACAGAAGATTAGAGAAACAGAGAAAAATGTAAAAACAAAGGTTAAAACTCATAATTCTACTACTCAAAAGGAAGCATAGTTCTTTTGGCGTTTACACTTTGAATCTTTATATATATGTAAAAAAAATTAAAACCATATAGTTCTGCTTATTTTTTATACTTATATACCATTATATTATAATCATTACTCCCAATTATTATGTATATTTTAGAAATACGACTTTTTTAAATGGGTACTTGATACCAGTAAAAGCTAAACAAAAATATGAATCTATTAAGATAAACATATTAGCTGATCATAGCAATGACATTAGCCATTAAAATCTACCTCTGACCCCATACCAATTTTTATCATCTTTCTAATTAAAATCAGCTTTTCACTTAAAATTTTCTATAGAAAGAAAATTCAATGAAGAGCTTCAGGCCACTTATCAGTAATATTTCTTACTATATACAGTAAACCATCATTTTAGTTATTAATGCAACATATACACTTTTTTCTGCCAAATAATAGTATCTTATATTAACATAGTCTATTATTTAATTCTCACAAATTCGCTTGATTAGGCAGAGTAGGAGGTAAAATTTCTGTTTCAAAGGTGAGAAAAAGGAGGCTTAGAATGGTACATAAATTGTTCAAGGTCACCTTTTAACAGGGCTGGATAACGCTTGCTGGGGTGGAGGTTTGAAAGTTCAAACGTGAAAGAAGTGGAATTCAGACCAGTTTTTTTTTTCAAATTCTAATGCTCTTAATATATTGCTTTGTGGCCTCTTGCATGATAACTTGGTTTAATAAATATTTATTGACAAAATTACTTAAATAAAATAAACAATTAAATAAACTTAAGCACTCTGTAAACTGAGTTAAAAAAGAACAAATTGAATTTATTAAAAAAGCAAAACCAACAAATACTTCTTTAAATATAATAACTCATCTGTCATTTTACCTAAGCATAGGTTCTTGCACTGTCCCCTTTACTATTTACCTATTGATAGAAGTTTCTCAGAATAAAATGATTACATAAATTTACCTCAACCACTAAGAAAATTTGTGTTTTAATGAGAATATGTGTTTTCCTGAATATTCTAAAAATAGCAAGAAACAGTAATAATAATAACAGTATTTGGCTTTCTTTCACATTTAGATAGCCATTCACATTTCACAGAGTGCTTGTTATCTTGTTAGATCCATCATAGGCATCCTGGGAATTAATAGGAACTTTTATCCCCATTCTTATAGGTTAATAGTGAATCTGAGAGTTTTAATTGTATACTGTGAGTATAGACTTCTCGTGCTCCCCAGTGGCTTTTTGTAATTGGCCTGTGGGTTGGATGTAGTGTAGGTTAAGGTGCTAGACTGATGGGATCCATGTGTACTTGAAAGTTACAGATCTTTAGAATAATAGTAGCAAGTAGATACTAAGCAGTTACCATGCTCCAGACACTGTATGAAATGCTTGAACAAAAGACTACATGAAGTGACCAGCCATGGATTTAACTTCTTTTTTATAGACAAGGGAAAATAAGCTCACTTCATTCTCTGCTTTTGTGGGGAAACACGGCTTTAAAGTCTGGATCTTATTTTATATATTCTCATGAAGCTATTACCACAGAGCTGTACTTTTTTAACAGATGGCCCTGATCTCTTGCAGCTTGAAGAATTTTCCAGACAAGATACATTTCTCTGACTGATTTGGCCAAGTTCTCCAAAGTGGCTGTTGTCTTAGCAGAAATCTTCCTAACATCCCACTTTGTTAAGCCAGCCCCTCTCTAAGAAGGCAATGTTTTCTCCTTTTTGAGGGAATGTTGTTCTATTCACCCAGAATCTTCATTCTCCCCTCACACTGCCTGGCTTATAAGGATGAAGGGAAGTATTCCTTCCCTGCCCTCCATTCTGCATCGTATTCTGGAAAAATCATTATATAACGGAGTCTGCATCTCAGATCAGCATCTCATCTAGAGTTTCTTGTCATGTGACCTAGGCAAGTCATTACACCACTCTGATTCTCAATTTCCTCACATTTAAAATATTGAAAAGATAAAATGAGGTACTATTTAAAAGACTTGACATACAGCAAATACTCAATAAGGTGGCTACTATTGTTTAGATTTTTATTCTGATTCCTAATCTATACTCTTTCTATATTTTCTGTACTATTTTATCTGCCATATACCTCCCCATATAAGATTTCTGACATAAGATGTCAGAAAAAAATTAGCACTATGATTTATAATGGCCTTCAGAGATCTTCTTAAGAATTTAGATGTACCTCATTCTTTAAATGAATCAAATTCGGAACAAAGAACGGGGAGTAGGAATCTTTCACTAGCAACCTATTTTACTGTACTTAAAATAAATTTTTAAAAAAAAATAAAAGAATTTATCAGTGACTTTTCAGGAATGCTGCTGCTCAAAGAAAGAAAAACCTATTATTTCAGGTCTTTGAATGAGTCTGATAATCACACTTGAAACTGTAATGTTGTGAAAACCAGCATTATTCCTTTGTGAGAATTTAACTCTTTGTGGTTTGATCATCTCATTAAAAAATAAGGGAAACATGAAAGAGAGGTGATAATAGAAGCAGGTCTGCTGCTTAAGCCTCTAAAGTCCTCTGATTTACTTTCATGTCTTCCCTACTATATTCGCCTTATTTATCCTTTTATGTGCAGCACTCCAACACCTAACAAAGTGAATACTTAGCACAAAGAAGGTATTCAATATTCTTTGGACAAGATCGCATTTTATAGATGAGAAAATGAAGACACAGAAAAATCAAAATCTTTTCCTTAATACATGATGGAGACAAAGCTAGGTTCCTAGACTTCTAACTCTTTCTCCAACATTCTTTTCACTCTGGTTGCTGCTTCTGAAAAAGAATGTCCTCAAACAGAAGGTTTAAAAAAATTGTAAAAATATAGCCTTTAGTCTATGGCACCACTGCAAAGAAAATTAGTGACTTGGTAAAGTCAAGTAAATATTCTACTTTTGAATTCACTTTGATGTGACTCATTCTATGCCTTCTTTCTGAGGTTGTACATCTTGAGTTGTGTAATACCTATTTACTCCAGGCTAACAATGAGTCATACATACTTAAGAATCAGATGGCTCCTTCCTGTTTACATCTTCCTGTTTCCATTTCCAGGAGGTAATAATTTTCCATTGGATTTGCTGTTCCTGTGCAAAAATCACTAACCTTTGAGACAGAGTCAAAGTAAATAGCTCTGCCTGTGTATTATCACAGTAATAAAACTAATGTATGCACTTTATAGTGTTAATAATAATCACACTTACTAGCTGCTTAGGCACTGTTTTTCAGAAATTTATGTACTGCATTTCATTATTCCCGTGTAAGCCTTACTGAAAGATAAAATAAATTGTAAACATGTATTATGAGATGTTTATCAGTTACCAGGAATCATTTAAGATTCATTTTGAATGAAAGAATGTTCCAAGCATTCTTTCATTCAAAAGTTAGAGAAAGATTATATATATATATATCAAACCCTCTGCTCTTAGCTTTTAGTCTAGTTGGGCAGAATGGTCACGTAGACAAACAATAATTACAGAGAAAGAAAATTATTTCTTTAACATTTTTGTGCTAGGCACTATGTTAAGCAGTGTGTGTGTGTGTAACTCCTCACAGGAGCACTGTGAGGTTTTCTAGAAAGTGAAATATAGGCAGAGCCAGAATTCAAATCTAGTTCGCTTAGCTCTTCCAATTCTTTCATGTGGCATTTTATCCGACTGAGATCATTAAGGAAGGAATGTGGAGGATAGGGGAGCAGGAGTGAAATTGTCAGAAAAAACATGGTAGGAAAAAATTCCACATGAGTTAAACCTTAAAGAATGTGATTGGAATTAGATGAGCAGAAAGGAGGTGCTTCTGGACAGGTCAGCTGGAACTTAGGTTTCAGGACAGGTACCCGAGACAGAACAGAGAGCTACTGGGCTGTTTGGAAATTGGACCTATTTATATGATTTTTCACCAGATGTTTCCATTCAACAGCTGAGCAATTATTCTTCCACTATTATGTAATGCCTAAAAAGTGAATTTTAAGCCACACTTCTCTTGTTTACTGTTACACTGGGAAATTATATTTCTAAGAAAGTCATTTTTGTACTAGATATCAAGGGTATCTCAGAGATTGTAACCCCCTGCATGAAAACATCATTAATTATCAGGCAAACAATCAGGGCTTCATGTGATGTTTCTACTGCAGAAAGTTCTCTTATTGGCTAGTAGGAGTCTGCAAAATGGCATAGTGGAAACAAGTATACTCTTCTGCACTGGAAACTAGACTACTTGAAATCCAGTCCTGACTTTTTACTAAGTACCATATTTGAATGTCTTTGAATAAATCTCCTTACCTGGTAAATCATTCAATAGGACTTGTACCTATGAAATGTTGGAGTTGAACTGTCTTCTAGGATGTGCTCTTCTAAATCATTTGTTACAAATGCTCTTCAGAGCCTTCAATGTAATCATTTGCATTGTGAATCTACAAGAAGGTTATATGATATAACCTTCATATCATATGATATAACCTTCATATCATATGATATAACCTTCATATCATATGATATAACCTTCATATCATATAACCTTCTTGTAGATTCACAATGCAAATGATTACATTGAAGGCTCTGAAGAGCCCTATAGTAAACAAACATTGTTTAATCCAGCATTTAAATAGTTATTCAGTGACAGAACACAGTCTGGATAATGTGCCACTATGTATTCTGCATTGAACAGAAATTTCTACCAGTTCTGGAATATTCAATTTGCTTTTAAATGTGATTTATAGGTTGCATTTATCATACTCTTCTAACTAACTGAGGTTTTAAAATTGCACAAGGACTTCATAAAGCTCCTGTAATGTTATATCGTCTGCCTTTCCTCCTTCTCAGTTTTCTGGATGTAAATCAAAGTGTTTTATGTAACTCCAAAAGCAGTGAGGTAGGGAGAAGCGGAGGTATAATGTTTTCGATTCACTTGCTGAGTAACCAGTCTGAGAAGTGAGTTAAGGATGCAGCTATCAACCCTTTGGAAGGCTTCAGGTTACGCTCTGAACTAATTCTTCAGCACAATCATAGTAATATAACCTCCGATTTTACTGCGTACTGAAGGTGACCTCTGAGTTTGTCGTGTCAAGATCAAATGATAGATCAAAATGGTTAAATTAATTATTCTATAATGAGAGATCTTTGCCAGAAAGTTTGCTAGTTACCAGTGACCATGATCTTTAAGATAGGTTCCTGCCCTCCAGCAGCTCCTAGGCTGCTGGGGGAGACACAAACATGCACAGTAACAGCACAGATCTATAATTTCTTTGAATTAGAATATGTATGGAGTACAATAGCAACATGAAATGAAATTCCTCGTGGACTATGACTGAGAGATATTTAGTCAAGTCCCTTTTTCTTGATCCAATTAGTTTAGAAAAAAATTTGTTCTTGTGTTTGTGGCCAGTTACCTTTCTGTCTTGACTAGCATAATGATGATGATGATGAAAGAGTAGGCATGATGAGACATTACGAGAGGTGAAGCTATTTTACTTAATCGTTGATCTTCTCAGAACAAGTGGATAGCCCACTAACAACTAATGCAAATGAACTTCCATTTACATCACTTTTTAAAAAGATTTTTATCAGTGAGTAGGAAGTTAAATTCCTCAGCATGGTCCAGAAGCACAGGTACCAGGCTTTCTTCATTTCTAGTCCTAATTCATCTACCAAATAGCAGAGCTTTTCCCAAAGGATCTTGGTTCATCATGTCAGGTTAAAGAAAAAAAGAGATCTTAGATCCTGAAGCAGAATGTCCTCAGTTTACGAGTGACACTTTGAGAAGCAAGGAGGAGAGGAGTGGCTTGAGCAAGGCCACCCATCTGGTCAGGGAACAGAGTTGTGAATGAGATCTAGAGCTTCTGGACCCCATTCCAGTGCCCTGTCTTCTACTTCTACCAACGATGTCTCAGGGTACTTGTGAACATTTACAGTTTTTATCAATTGAATTTCATATTTTATTAAAATAAAGTATTGGGTAGACCTTAAAAAAAAAGAATCACAAAGTAACACCACACCTTGTCACAAGACAAACATATCTACCAATGATTTTATCATCAAAACTCCCCAAAACATACAAATAATTAGGATTATTTTGCTAATTTCTAAATAATTTCCAAGAATATGCTGAAACAGGTCCATAGTGAGCAATCAACAAATTTTTCCCATTAGACTAAATCAAAACAGTGAATCATGTCCCTGTCAGTTTTCTCTCAGACAAAAGTATTTCAAGAACCCTAAAGTAAAGCAGACGGTGCAATGCTTGAAAAGGATACTGAGCTAAGTATTATTTTAAGCAGCAACCCTGCACCGTGCCAAGCACTCACTAGGTAAGCAATATCCTATTTCATTATCACAACTGCTCTATAAAATAAACTCTCATTTTCCATCAGATGAATCTTGACTCAAGCTAGACAACCTCTCTAGACTTTAATTTCCTCATCTATAAAACAAGGATAATAATAAAACTTATTCCCTTGTGGGGTCTTGTGAGAACTTGAACTAATGGCTCTGAACTGCTTAGCAAAGAGCCCAGCACATAGTAGTTGCTAAATAAAAGTAGCTCATAATATGATTGTTACTCCCCAGTTGGCTCATTAAGTTTTACAGAAGGTTATGGTTTATCATTTCTTCTGCAAGTCTTAGAATACAGAAAGAAGGCAAAGTGAGGTAAAACTTTCAAATCCTCATTTACAGCTATATTAACACTTTAAGGGACCTTTCCTTATTACGAAACTATGTCAGAAGAATCCTAAATGCCTTTTGATTTTATTTAAAAAATTTATCACAGCTTCAATAAGGAAATGGTCAAAGAACATTTCATTTAAAAGTTTTGAAGTTAACCCCAGTTGTAAAAATTGAGGGAAAAAATGTTACTGCCAACTCCCCATGGGGAGAGAACAGCCTACTACTAGGATCTTGCAGACTAAATAGTGATTAGTAAGATGAACAAGAAATATGAATAACTGGAGTTTGCCATAAAGATTTGGTCCATGTTATTTTATTCTTGATTTCTAATGAGATTAAAACGAAACATAAAGGAACATCAAAGTTTTTCGAGAAAAGGAAAAATCTACTTAAACCTTACCAAATTGTTCTCTGTTTTTTTCCATGGTATTTTTATCCTTCCAATATATTAAAAGCACTGATTGTACTAAAATGTGTACCCATTAGCATAGAAATAATGTAAAATAATTCCATTGGCACAATAATAAAAATAAACTAGTTAAATCTCACCATTTTCCCTGATCTTTAAACAGTCTTTTCGTTATTTAAAACAAAAGTTGTGATAGTAATCACCAATTACAGCCTTGTGTTTCTAGCTCAGGCTTCTTTAGGGGTCTCAGTGAACTGAATGTCTGAACTTGTCTTTACCATCTAATAGTTCTCCAAGAAAGATTAGGGTAAATGGCAGCTTGCTGGGACATCACAGGGTCATGTGCAACATTTTTATGAAGAAAAATGCTAGCAAGGGGTAAATCTCAGTGTACCAGAAGTGCTCCCTAGTGTCATGTCCTCTGTGGTGTAGAGGAGAGGGCTAGGGATTTGGGGCCAGAAGACAGTTTGACTGTTGACTCAACTAGTTACTAGTTGGGTGACCTTTAAGTCACTTCACCACTTAGAATTTTGGTTTTATTACCTATGGAATGGGATCACTAAGTCCAACTTTGCAGGATTGCTGTGAATGTTTAAAAAAATATTATGTTCCTAACACTCTGCTTGTACTTAGTAGTAATTTAGTAAATGATAGCTATTTCTATTTTTATCATATTCATCATCTGCTTTCTCATCATCATCTTCTCTGAGTCTCAGCATAAATCAAAGGGAATAAAATTGCTTATTCCAGGGGGACTAAATGACATATGTGAAGGTGTTTTGTTGTTAACTGTCAGTGCTCTGTGTTACTCTTGAAAATAATAATTAATGAACAGACTTGAGCATCTAGGAAATCCTTATCACTAAGCTGCAGTACAAATAATAGGGCTTACAATCATTGAGGAAAACTAAAATTACCTTTATTGCAAAACTTGGTAATGTCTCCTTATAAATGGCTTTCAGCACTTAGATCTGAAGGTCTGTGGGATGCAGAGCCATAGATAGAACACAGAAAGTAGGGAACAGGCAATAGTTAATCATCACCAGCCCCTTGCAATTGCTGATAGTCAGATTTTGGACTCCAGATAGGCCTCTGCTAGAACAGAGAAGAGGCATTCTTTTATGGTGCCAAATTCAGAGCAAAAGAATGATTTAAGGTAAATTTGTACTTATGTATAGCAATAATCAAAGACTCTATTTTATTTGTGGTAGAACATTTTTCTCCACTCTTGGCATTCCCTTCTATAGACATTCCTTTTATTCTGATCAGTTTACCCCAAAAGAGATGGCATGGATCAAATGACTGGGAAGTTGGGAGCAGAAATTAGCCTTGTATAAGCCAACCATTAGTCCTGGAAGTGGCCTGAATCACTCTAGTTTTTAGAGGCTCCACCATCAGCTTCTGGTTTTTTATTTTTAGAAACAGACATTTTGAACTGAGTATAACTTCCACCACCATTTCCCACCTGCTCCCACACACAAACTCATATAAGCATTCCACTGTAATCTGGCTCTGACTCTCATTTCTCTATGTTCTTGAACTTCTTCAAATGTTGGTACTCTCCAAGGTTCAGTTTCTAGTCTTCTCCACTCTCCCATTGTACTCTCACTTGGCAATTTCTTCTAAATTCATTGTATACCAAAAATGATTAAGTTTGGTTACCTATAAAAAGCCAAAAATAACAGTAACTTTCAAAAGAACTTGCTTTCTATCTCACTTATATATGGTGTCATGGTAGGTTGCTTAGGGATGGTACAGCAGTCTATGAATTTATCAGAAATCTTCAGTCTCCTTCAAGTATACTGATCTGACATTCCTGGGGTGATGGCCTTGTTCTCAGTGTCCAAAGTGATTGATAGAGCAACAGACATCACATGTGCTTTGCTAAAAGTAGGGAGAACAGAACAAGAATATGACATGTTATTAGTAAGTAGACTTTCCAGAAGTACCATATACCACTACTGCTTACATTTTATGTGTCAGATCCTAGTCTCATGAATATAGCTAGATGCAAGGAGATACAAGAAATTTCAACCTTTAGCTACATGGCAATGCACTTAGCTAAAACTAGGAGTTCCATCAATTTGAGAGAGAAAGGTAGAGGGCCAAACATAATTTCAATGATTGCCTCTGAGCTAATGACTTAAATCTATCTCTAGACTTAACTTGCTAACAAATGTAAGCTCTCATTTCCAACCACCTGCTTGATTTCTTCAATAAGTGACCATGTTGAAAACAAAGTTCATTCATTGAATTTATGTACATGGAATGAAAGTCTTCCTATATATGCCAGAGGGGTTCTTTACATACAGAATGATACACCTCCTCATCAGGCTTTCGAATTCTCCCATACACTGTACTCCATCTGCTTTTCCAATCTCATTTTCCACTGCACACTCAAGCTAACTCAGTGAACTCCAGGAATTCTGGATAATGAATAATTCTCTAAACTCAAAGCATTCTTTTGTAACTTGATGCTTTTATTGATTGTTTCCTCAGCCTCTAATTTTCTTTATTTCATCATTTTTTTGGCAAAGTCAAATGCCTTCCTCAAGGCTTGCCACAAATGCCAACTTTTCCATGAAGCCTAGTTTACTAATTAGAAGTAATGTTAAACTGTCTTCAATTTATTCAGAAGCATGTTGTTAATTACTCATTTGTGTACTCTTTACTCTCTGTTCATTGTCCTACAACTATTTTTGCACATGACTATTTCCCATATGGACTAGAATTTCATTGATGTGTGTGTGTGTATGCACTGGTTTTTGCATGTAGTAAGTGGTTAACTCATATATGCTGAGCAAATGACTATTAACATAAAAGTAGGTGCTTTACTTAATCAGTCGTCTCCTGAGAGATAAGAATGTGATTCTCCTCTCTGGTAGAAAAGATGCTATATAGAGGCAGACATACAGTGAGGGTCCAGACGCAAAAGACAGACAGATCCGGGTTCAGTTCTTAATTCTGCCACTTACTTCTAGGTTACCATGGTCAAATGACTTAAGATTTGTGAACTTCGTCTTTTAAATTGGCTTTTGGGGTTTTTTTAATTTCTCTAAATTTGTAAAATGAGTAGATTAATAACAAATTCAAAGTGCTCTTATTATTCAATGCCAACATATGTAAAGTGCCTACTCTAGTACTAATAACCAGTACTCAATAATTGTTAGTTTCTTTCCTCATTTCCTCCTCTTCTTGAATCCCATACTATCAGGTAATAGATAGACTAAAGCATCTTTACCTGGCAAAAAAAAATATGCAACTGGTATTTTCATGTCATGTGTTAAAGAAGACCACAATAAGTCATTTAAAAAAAAAAAAAAAACTTCTAACAGTTGTATCAAAATTGTATTACTGGAAATTAAAGAGATATTTATTAGTGTATCAGATTTTGAAAACAACAAAAGTCAAGGGAGAGAGAGAGAGAGAGAGAGAGAGAGAGAGAGAGAGAGAGAGAGAGAGATAGGGATTGAGAGACAGACAGCAAAGTAACACAAATCCTTTGGACTAAGTGAGGAGCTACCACCAGAGCCAATTTATGGAAATTATGAACTTTGTGACTTAACCAGGAAATTACAAAAGCCCATATCTCTGTGGATTAGCAAACAAATTACTTCACTCAAATATATTTCTCTCTTTGTTTTATAGGTTCCATATTCTCCCCTCTTGATGTTGGTAACTTTGTCTTCCCTAACTAATGAAATGAAATTGAAAACGGCCTCTTGTGGATATTCCTTTCTGTCAGAATTGATCTAAATCTGTCCTAGGAAATGAGCCTCTTCCTTGCCAAGCAGTCTGCCTTGATTAACTTCAAAACAAGTTAGTTCCTTTAGGATGCTCACCCAACTGTAAAACAGGAAGTCCTGCTCCTCACCATTCCAAATTACCACTCTATAGGGCATTTCTTCAAAACCTAATACCGGGTTTTTTTTTGTTTTTTTTTTTAGCAAAATTGATGGGAATCAAGCATTCATCTAACCTAAGTATTCCACTGCCACTTATCACTATACCTAAAACTCAATGATGAAATACCTATGAGCAATGTAAGCCTGTTTTCGGGCTTTGTTTATCAGTTTTAACCTTTGATTTAAAACAAGAAGCACAGCAGCCAAATGTATGGCCATGATACAGAGCCGAGAGGATTTTTATTTCTGTGAAGTTGCATTAAATATTGCTTCTAAAATCAGAAAGATGAAATGCCAGCTGTACAAGTTATCACCCAAAACTTGGGCTCCAAAACCTTTCCTTTGCTTTATGGCTTAACCCCTGGCACTATTGGGAGAAACGTGGGGTCTCGCAGAGCACAAGATGTGGCCAGTCCCACAGAAGCAGAGAGCTGTGAGGCTGTCTCACTCAACATTCAGAGCGAGCAGCTTTTGGTTTCCTCCACAGGCTATATGGCTTCTGCTTTTGCATTTTACAGAAGAGGCACCACAAGCAATCCAAAAATGTGAAGTCATGTTTCCAAGGTCACAAGGCTTGGGTTCTGAATTCAGTTCAGTTCAATTTAACCTTGTGCTGTGAGCACCTCTTCCTCTGTGCTCAGTGTGAGAGACTGAGATGAATGAGACTCTTTTCCTAACCCTCAGGAGCTGAGCAGTCTGGAAAAAGAGGCCTATAGACAACTCAACTACAACGTAGCCTGCTAAGTACAAGAATAAGATCATGTACAAGGCAGCAACCTGGAACAGACAAGGGAATGGATAGCCCTTTCTGCAGAGGCTCAAGAAGGCTGCCAGAGATAACCATAAGTTTCAAAGAATGGATTCAAATTTGCCAGATGAGTTTATGCTGATTTCTTTATAATTAGTCAATGCTTTGATTTTTTAAACGTTAAGGAAAATTCTTAGATGAAAAATTTCATCTGCACAGTGTGAGTTGTACAGTGGAGTGTGTCTGAGAGAGGAAAGGAAGATGTTCCATGGACCAGCTCATGGACAGGCTTCCAAGGAGAGGTAACTAAGGGGAGAAGCTGAGGGAAGAAAGCTGAGTCCTCAGGATGTGCGATTACTATTATTACAGAGGAGGTTCCCATTAGGAGAACGCCTGAAGGACACGCCTGCTCAGTTGGGTGGGGTACAGATGTGCTACCTCCACCTCTCAGCTATCAACTCCTTTCTGAGCACCTGATGGGGGTTCCTGCTGTGTGATCTCATGGCACCCCATACTAATCCTATGATAGCATGTACCACACTCAATTTGAACAATGTTTAGGGCTTTTGCCTTGGCTTTTCTTTCTTCCTGGAACACTCTCCTCAGGTGCCTGCATTGCTAACTCCCTCACCTGCTTCAGGCCTTGCCTCAGATGTCTCTTTCTCAGTGAGTCCTACTGTGACCACCCTTTTTAAAAATATAGCCTTTACCAGCACCATAACTCTACCTCATCTCAAAATCCTGAACCCCAATTACCTTGCTCTATTTTCAACTTTTTCCATTGCAATGATCAACTCCTAACTTATTATACTATTTTCTTATTTATTTACTGTCTTACTCATTTCTTTTCACTAGAATATAAACTTCATGAAGGCAGGAATTTTTGTCTGTTTTCATTTACTGATAGGCTCCAAGGCCCTAGAATCATCCTTGGTTACATACTCCATAACTATCTGATGAATAAAAAAAATGAATAAGTGAGTAGCTGAATGAATACACTCCTCACCTATATTCTTAGTCCTTTAGCTCCCTGAGGACAGGAAGCAAGCCTTTTGTTCACTGCTGAGTCCTCAGCAAATAACTAAGTGATTGGCACATAGTAGGCAGTGGGCACTCTATAAATAATATTGCATTTGATATTTAAATGACTATTATCTCATATCTGTGTGTGGAAGTTAAATTATATCCTGAATTCGATATTTCCTACCTGAGTAAGAAATTCTCTGTCCTCATTCAGTAGGTGATAATGGGACCTTTTATCTCACACATGAGAGATTTTCAAGGGAACTTTTCCTTAATCCCAGATTTTTCTCTTGCCTCAATCCAGGCTTGTAATTCTCATTCAGTTTTCTGAAAATTCATAGACAGAACAAAACAAAAGAAAACAAAAAACACAAGCTTGATTTTGGGGGAGCTGAAGTGATTGCCCAACAGTCTGGTTTTGCAGTATGTGAATTTCATTATCAACCTTGATCAATCACCATGAAGAATTTGGGGTAGTTATATCAGATGTTCTTGGATGTCTTTCTTCCTTTTTCATATGCTCATGAGAGAAATGAACTTTCTCCAACACCTCGTCTAAGCGAGGCACCACGCCAGCTGATATCACTTGTCAGTCAGTAAATACTTAAAAGAATGTGTTATTGGAAAGCAGAGGTAGGCTTGCTTTGTTTACACTTCAGTGAGCAACACTAGAAAAAAGGGATGGATTTACAGGGAATAAATTTAGATTTGATTCAGTTGACAAATCCTGAGCATCTACTGGGTTCTAAAAGCTCTCGTATATGTAATTCTTTTAAGGACAGAAGTTCTTGCCTCTCATTCTGCATCCTTGGAGACACAGGTATAGAGATGAAAAATCACACAACTGCTTCAGTGGCAGAGCCGCTATTTGAACCCGGGTCTATCTGATGTCCACGCCTCATGATCTTTACATGAGTGTTCTATATATAAATTTAAAGTTTAAATTGTAGTAGTGTATCAGCGACAATGAAATTCTTTATCATTGTATTTCTTTTTCTCCACTGCCAGCTTACTAATTTGTGGCAGTAAGACCCTAAAGGGTGAATATCAAAGCTTGATCTTCATTTTTAGCTCAGATCAGAAATAAGAGGTTGCAAAACTATATCAGCCTTTCTGAAATAAGTTGATTAATATCTATTGATTGCCTGATCAATAAGGTTGAACATAAGAGCTTTTATAACTATCATAGAGCCTGGGATGTTTATCCTGGCTATGTTCTCCTTTCTCATATTTCATTTTTTGAGTATCCACAAATAGCATTTGGGGGAGAAGACAGTGATTTTAAGAGGATTGATATTACTGGCCTCACTGAACCCTGAAACCTGAAGCGCCATTTGCTATATTCTGTCAAACCCTGCCCGGGCAGGTTCAGATTTGCCTCTGCTTCTCTCAGACGAGGGGCCTGTCATTTGGCACTGCAGTGTAAACCAACCTGACAGATCGCTAGGAAACCCTGAGAGAGAAGGCAGGCTGGAGTGGGCCGCATCCCTGGAGACTTGGATGATGATTTGTCTTAAATGATCAACACGAAGGCCTCGGACATGCAATCAGCTCATACCGTGTCCCTTGGGGAAATAGAAGCACTGGAGACACAGAAGAAACAGAGAGAGAGAGAGATTTGTTGCCGTTGGAAGTGATGCTTTTTTCCCCATTATAATCAAAATGCTGCAGCTGCAAAAAGGCCCAGGCCGTGAGGGCCTCTGGTTGGTGCCCAATTATTTCCATCTTCAGTCATGACAGCGACTGCCTGATTCTTTGGGTATAGTAGAAATTGGTGTTTTTTCCCAACACCCTCCTAACTCTGAATCAGAGCAGAGATAGAAAGAAACAATCTGGAACGATGAGAAGGGTATCTCTAAAGAGCACAAAATTGCCTTGCAAGGTTATTTATGATTAAATGACATAATCCATGTGATACCACAGTCCATGGCACAGAGTGCCTCTAACCCTTCTATAAAATGGGAACAATGCCTACATTATAAGGGGTATCTTTTGAATCACAGATAATAAATACCTGGAACAGTGCCTGGCATGTCATAAGGCCTACTGTGTGCTCAATAGTCACTCAATAAATAACATCGTGTTGGTTGATGGCCCCTTAGCAAGGATCAACACAGGCTAATGTATTCTCACCCACTAAGACTGATTTGCTGGTAGCGTTAGTCACCCTTTCCGTTGGGGACAATTCCTTATTGAACTAAATGGGGAAATAAGTGGCCCTGTTAGATCTTAATTAGTCTGGAAACGATGACTCGTCCACAGGGGTGTCAATGTTATGATTCCTCAGGGAGATGTGAGAAGTTATCAGTACAGAGTTGCATTTCCCTCTATCCTGGGGTTTACGTGTTCTGACTTGGAAGATAGGAATGCTGCACATATATTCATCATTTCCTAAGAAAGATAGGGAGGCCTGTGCTGGACACCACTCAGGCCTTTCTTACCTATTGTTTCCAACTGCCTAGGACTCTATAGGAAATGAGGGACTTGCATTCCAGGGACTTCCCTATGACAAGTATAGGTGACAGATTGAATAACAAAAAATAACCTTTATTGGGCATCTGCTATGTGATATACTCTGGAGATAAGAGAAATGTGAAACTTCGCTGTCCCCCATGCTTTTGACAAACTAAAATTTGCAAATGTTAAAAATCACAATACAGGGTAATATAAGAATACATGGGAAGGGCAGTTAACTCCCAGTGAGGAGGGGAAAAGAAGTAGTTCTGGGATTGATGAAGGAGATGACACAATGATTTTCACAATGCAAATACAACCCTAGGAGACACATGTTAATATCAGCCACATGGACAGTTACCTCATTTCCTCAATGTGTCTTGCAGAATGGAAGCATAGAACATGACAGCTGAAACACACCTTAAGTATTTTTTTGTCCTGTTAAGTATATAGAAGTTGAAGAACTAAGAAGTTAAGTAACTTACTCAAGAACACACAGTAAGGTTATGATGACTCCAGAACTAGAACCCTGCTCTCCTGACTCCATCCAAGTTTCTTCCTCCTTCCAGGTTGCCGTCTCTCTTTCTGAAACTCTTATGTATCAGATATATAAGTGGACGAATGAATGCTTTAAAGAAGATAAAACAAATGGAAATTGATCATTTCTAAAATAAAAGCAACTAAAGTTCAGACCTCACTGCTCCCAGCCCAGCATCCTTTCCCACATCTTCCTGGTGGGAAAGTGTTTTGAGACGTTTTACTATATGTGCATTTTTATATCATATTTAAAAGACATCAAATTACATTCTCCTTTCAATAGTTATAGAAATGACTTTCTCTCATCTCTAGAGTACAGAAGGGGTAAAGTAAAGGGACTATTGGTTGGCAGTTATTGTGCTAAATGTTTTTCCTTTGTCACTTCATTGAATCTCTGCAAATTTGCTGAGATTTGGGAATGGTTAAGCGCATTTTATAAATAAACTCAGGCTTAGATTAGTCTACTGATTTTCTCAACAACACCTAGCTAAGAAGAAATGAACTCACTTGAAAGTGTCTCTTCACTCCAAACTCTGTCCATTTTTCACCATCCTCTGCCACTTACATTAACAATGGAACATACCCACTGAGCCAGGCACAGTGGGATGGAGCAGAGGGCAGATTTTATCTAGCTGCTTTTGTTCTTTCTCTTGCTGAGTGGAAAACTAAGAACCAGGTCTCCTCTAATCAAACAGAGGCCTCAACTTCAAGAGACTAAGAAAATTGAGTTGAAGCAGTCTGCTTCTTGGATCTTAAAGTTGTCATGGAAACAGAGGATTCTCCAGCCCAAACAGATTCACAGCACAGGGGAAAGGGACTTGCTGGTTTATTTTCTCCTTTATAAATGCATTTGCAAAGACTTGGTTCAGAGGTTGGACCAGAGAGCTCCTGACATTTGATGGCTTCTGATCCAGTAGAGATGAAACACATTCCCATTCAAGACTGGAGGTTGTCAACTTCCCAAGAGAGGAGGAAGCAGGCTGCTTTGCAACTTAAGAGAAGAAAAAGACTGCTTCTCAGTTTTCTCATCTGAAAATAGGGACAATAATATTTATCTCATAGGGTTTTTGTGAAAATTAAATGAAGTATAAATGTAAGAAATTAAAGCCTTAAGTAACTGCAAAGTAGAAACAATCATTCCTATATCTCAACCTATTTACAGGGATTTAGTAAGATGTCACTATGGAAAGGAAAGGTACTTTGCACGTGACCTGGCCAATAATAGGCACTCATCAAGTTGTTGTTATTGTTGCTGGGTATTTTTATTCCAAAGAATCTCTGACACAATCATCAAACTGGTGGTCTTTGCCTTCTAACTGCCCTCTATTAAACCATATTTCTTGTCCTGTGTTATCAGTTTTCTATTGCTGCTATAACAAATTACCTTCCTTCATCTCCAAATCCAGCAATAGCAGTCCTTCTAGTGTTGAATCTCTCTGACGTATTCTCCTGCCTTCTTCACGGGTAAGGACTCCTGTAATTAGGTTGGCTCCAGCCATGATAATCTCCCCGTCTCAAAAACCCTTAACCCTAATCACACCTGCAAATCCCTTTTGCCATATAAAGTAATATATTCACAGGTTCTGGGAAATAAGGTGTGGACATCTTTGGTGAGAGAGGTTGCGGGATTATTCTTCCAACCATATCCTCGATAACCATGTGACACATCAAGTAACATTTTCAGTTCCTAGTGGCTCTGTTCCTGAGAGTTCTCCCCACCCTTGACATGCCGCTAACCAGCCTAAAGCGGTTCAGCCAAAATCGATCCTCTGACCAACACAGAAAACACCCATACTGTTATGGTCCATGATCATTAAATATTAATGCAGTGTAAGCCCAATTGGAGATATGGGGGTGGTTTTGGTTGGAGAAAGTTGCTTGCAAAAACAACACATGGGTTGGAAGTTCACAGACCTCGCGGAGGCAGACAGGTTTTGTGTTGAGTTCTGCCCCACCACTTGATAGCTCATGTGACTCTGGATGCATTGCTTGAATTATCTAAGTCTATATTTTCTCATCTGCAATATAGGGCTAAAATATGTATTGCAAGGCAGTTGAAGAACTGAATGTGCACTTAGTAAACTACTCATGCCTCTCTCCTGAAGTCTAGTCTATGGTGCCATTAGATACGTGCTCATCAGATCATGAAATCTTTGGTCATGAGGTCTAAGTATGACATTCCTAATCAGGAAATCCAGGCTGGGCTTTTGATTCAAACACATCTACCTCTATTTGAATTCTGGTTCTGCCATTAGCTTTTTTTTTAATTTCAGCTCTTTGAGTCTCATTTCCTTTATGAGATCAAAAATAATTATATGGCAAGATTGTTACTAGAAATAATAACAAAGTGAAATTCATTCTATATTGGTGTTGGGCACTTTACACACACTAACCCATTGTTGTATGTCTCTAGCAATCTTTTGAGTTTATGTCGTCATTACCTACATTTCATAGATGAGGGAGAGGTCATCTACAGCTAAGAGGTCATCTAAGAAGTTAAGTAACATACTGAAATTTACAGCTAGGAATGACAGAGTTGGGACTTAAATCCAGGTCTCTTCTCTCTCCAAAGCTTGGCATCTAACCCATATGCAGCCTTCCTACCTACCCAGGAAACTGAGTGAGACAATGAATATACCACATCATGGGCACTTAATAAGCATAATTTAAGTCAGGTGCCCAGGTATCTCACAGCCATGTTGCCCAGCCATGAGAATGAGCTGTTTTCCTCTTCTCTCGCTAGACTTCCTCGCTGGCCTGCCTGGGGCCACTACACATTGAGGGGTAGAAGGAATGGGAGAGCCCTTGCATTATTCATGTCTAATTCTACTTGTCTAATGAACTCGTTAAAAGCACCCTGGGTGGAAAGTGTGAGTCTTAATGGCATTTTATAAAAGTTGCTCTGATAAATTAGCACATAAGGCAAATTAAAAACAGCTTATTGCTTTTTAAATTAGGTAATGGTGCACTGTAGCATTTTCCCTAGACCTGAGGATCCACTAAAGGAGCCAGAAGCTGCCGAAATGTGATTTTAGGGACCTGATAAGTCTTTATTAGTGAGAACCTAAAGGGGAAGATTGTCCGAGATAAATAGCACCCATAGAAAGAGTGTGTCACTGAGCCCTTCTTCCTCGAGGACACCAACCACTAAAGGGAGGAGGAGGAAATATCTTATCAAAGATTATTAGGAATAGAATGGAGTGCAGAAAAATAAATGTCTGACCTAGTGGAGACCTCCGGGAGCAGTCTCTACTCTCCTTCCCTTACACATGGGGACGCTAAGACTTTTGAAGGCCATCTGAGACATTTCCACAGACCTGCATTGAGGATCTACTTAGTGCTGGTACTGTGAAGGGTAGAGTGGTGTTTCAGATGTCTGTATACACAGTCCACACACAAGACAGCTGTACTAAGTGGCACAGTTGGGACACAGATCCCCTGATTCAAAGCCCAGTACATTTTTTAGAATAACAATTATAATAGTAATAATAGCTAACATTTACTGAGCACTCACAAGCCAGGCTGCTGTTGTATTAAATATGATTTTATTTAATACTCACCACAACTCTTTGAGGTAGCTTCTGTTATTACTATGCCTGTTTTACAGTTAAGAAAACTTAAAGAGAAGTTAATTAACTCTTTCAAGATTACAGTTAAAAAACTGCAAACCAATATCACCCCCCAATAAATTTAATAATTAATTAACTAATTAAAAAGCTGCAAACCCAGGCAGTCTAATCCTAAAGCCTGCCTTCTAGATGACCACCTGTCAGCTTTCTTGATGGCTTTTATACCTCGGCTCCCCATGTTTTGGCTTCCAGAAGAAGCCTGGAACCAAACCAGAGATGCAGGTACTTTTCTTATTTTTCTTATCCCAGAAATACTGGGATAAGAACCAAATGGTAAGGGAACTTGGGGTGGGGGAGGTAAAGGGAAGATTAAAATCTCCTGATACTGCTTAGTTGTGAACACAGCTAGAGGTATTGTTGTCATTGTTGTCATCATCACTATATTATATATTATGGAACTGAGACTTAGAAAGATTAAGCAGCTTACCCGTGTAACCAGCTATACGGCTAGTATATAGCCATAGCACCAGGACATGACCCCAACAGTGTGGCCCCTGAGTCTGTGTTCTTAACCACTGTACTACAATCTGCTACAGTACACCTAAAAAGCTGGGTGCTTCGTATGTGTTATTTTATTAATGCTCACAGCAGCAGCATGTGAATATAGTTATTGGACTAATTTTGCATTAAAAAACCAATATCTTAGGAATGTTAGTTAATTTATGTCCCATCAACCACCCAGAGGGTGACAGCATCAGGAGTGGGTCTCTGCCCTGTCCTAGACCCCTTGTCCTGGCTGGGACTTTGTTGAAGACTTTGGTAGTGAACATGCAGATGATTAAGGTAGAAATGAGTCATTCTGGGAGCTTGAACTGAGAAACTCTTCCCACATTTCATTACTTAGGGACAGAGTTAATGAAAGAAGGGCTGTGTTAGAAGTAATTCAACTTTTCCTGCAGTATTTGAGAGCTCTAGATGCTATCTTTAGCTCTTTTTGATTGGCATGACAGCAACTGTAACATTTCTTTCATAAGGAAAAGAAAGGAAGAAGAAGAAGAAGAAAGGAATAGAACCATACTTGGTCCTCAAGTGATATTAGAAAAATCTGTTTCCCAGATCTAGCTAGTTTGTCTTCCATGGTGGTTACACTCTAGGGAAGTTCTTAGAATAGTATCAAAGAAGAATCAATAGGGAGGTGGCAAAATTTACTTCTCCGGAGAAATCATATGCTATATATGTGTGGTGGTGATTTGTGAGAGTAGGGGATACAGGAGGAAATGGACAATACAGAACTTGAGACAAATTGTCAGCTCTTTAAGGCAACAGCTGGTTACTAAGTCTCAGACATCATTTTAGTTCTGCTTCAAACTCCCTCACCCCACCAGTTATACATACTATAGTTTGTTGGGCTTTGCAAAGGCTCAGCTAATGCTCTTTAGCAGGGAAAATATGATACATAAAGCAAGAGTTACAATTCATAGTGATAAAGGTAATAACGAGGTCAGCAGAAAGATTTATCTTGTTCATATCATTTTGATCTCTATACACACACACACACACACACACACACACACACATAAACATAGGTGTATATATTTTCATTATTGCATTTCAAGCATTTATTCATGTTGCTATATCAACCTCTGCAAACATCCAGTTTCAGCGATGTTCCAATATTCCAGTGAGTGAAAGGATCATAGTCCCCTGTGAGTGGACATTTGAGTGTTACCCTTTTTCCCTATTATAAAGGAAAGTGTTCTATTGATACATCTGAGAGGATTTGTTCATAACACAAATGTTTTGTTCAGAAAGCTATCTGTGTTTCTCTTTGTTATTTTCTTCCTTTTAGTTATTTTAAAAATTTGATTGTAGTGGGAATGGAAAAAAAATCTCAATTAGGTACTAAACTGCCTTTACCATCTATTATCACCTTGTCGCAAATGATGGTCTCCAAGGAAAGTGCCCCAGTTTTAGGGGTTGATAGGCTTCTCCTGCAATCTTCTGGGGGAAGCAAAACTAACTTCAATTTGTGACAAAGGCAGAATGAATATGGACTGAGATTTGGGAGTTAGTTCTGGGAATTGGTATCAAATGGATGATGGATTCTCAGGGCAAGAGTGAGTAATCAAAACCATGAATCCTAAATCTGTGCTGCCAGAGATTCCTAACAATGTCCCCTCTTATCATTTTCTCCAGAGCCATGTTTGACTATGACAAGAGCAAGGACAGTGGGCTACCAAGTCAAGGACTTAGTTTTAAATATGGAGATATTCTCCATGTTATCAACGCCTCTGATGACGAGTGGTGGCAAGCCAGGAGAGTCACCCTGGAGGGAGACAGTGAGGAGATGGGGGTCATCCCCAGCAAACGGAGGTAAGAATGTCTTTTCTATCCAGAGCATTTGCTTTTCAGCTATCCAGGGAGTAGAGATGAGGTAAGATAAAGATGTGGCAAACTGTTCACAAAATATCTATTTTAACGGAATAGTCAATCTGCAGGGAAATTGTCAGTGATGACAGGTGACATAATTAAATATTCTCACTCCCCTTATATTAAGGTTTTACCAGAACTGGTGTCTGTGATAAGGCATAAAGGAACAAAGAGGATCTGCTTATACTGTCTTCCTGAAACTTTTACCAGTATTCACATGTTCAAAACTATGGACTATCAGCTTGTATGCTGACTTACAAACTCAGAGGGCTTATTTCAAACGTTTAAAATTTACTAGATAATCTTATAGAAAGGCCAGGTAAAAGCCTAATAAAGTCTACATACTAAGCTAAGGCCCTGGCTATGCATTACCTCCAAATACTGATGGAAAAAAACTAAAAACCTCCATTCCAAATTCAGGTACCTGGGAAAAGAGCTCTAATCATCTGGTGAGGTCGAAAGACTGGTTTTATAACTGGTTTTTTTTTTTTTTCATTCTTTCAGGTACTTCTGTTCCCTACCCCACCCCACAATGCCCCATCTCCACTCAGATATTTAGTTCAATATGTCTCCTAAGTCAAAAATATTACACTCTCGCGTCCAAACGTTTCTTCAACTCCGCTTTTGAAAGGCAGGAATATACTTGAAAACAGCCAGCTCCTTCATCTGCCCCAGCAGCTTCTACTCATCACCACCAGAAAGGAAGCTTCCTTCCCATGAATGTTTGGGGGTTTTTTGTTGTTGTTTTGCTTTGTTTTGTTTTTTGCACTAAGATCTTATCTAAGAAACAAATTATCTTCACCCTAGAAAAGAGATATGATACAAAATCACAGTCAGGAAAAAATTCTTGTTCAACGCAGTCACCAACTTTTCTCAAGCTGCAGGTTTCACAAAGGGCTTTCCTCACATCCAAACACTCCAAACCTTTGTAAAAAAAATAGAATTCTCAGTGAAGTTGAGTATTCACGTGCTGCCACACACAAAGTGATCCAGTGACAGAACTAGTACAAACTATAGTGGGGAAGATATAAGAATAAATCTGCGGGACATTTGCGCCCCCAAGAAGACTGCTCTCCCATCTTCGTTCACCTGTGACCACACAGCCTGGGGAGAAATGTGGGGAGAGGGCAGCAGGCCAACTGACTGTTCCACAGCTGCTCCCTCACCTTTAGTGGGGAGGAGTGACAGGAAAGCAACTGGAGCCCCAGGGAACCTCCCCACTTCCCATGCCTATGAAATTTCCACCAGCACAGTTTTCTGGGTCTCTTTATACCTCTGGGCTACTGGGTAATTGCCTGACATTGCTTTGAGAGGACATTCTGTGTTTGTACCATGGCTTATTGTGTTTTCTGAAAGATTATGTATTCAAAGCAGTTTCTCTCAGCTCTAGTTTATATTCTGTGTTTGTCCATTTCCATTTACTTCAAAAAAATATCAAGGTGACATGCATTTTTTGTTTGCTTTGATTTAATTAATCAGAGCTGTCTGAGGAGCTGCTCTGTAGGAAAAAGAGCCATCTTTTTGTATAGGACCCCTAGGATGAAATGGGGTGGTAGAAGGAAAGCTATGATTCAGCTCATTTTAAAGAATTTTTTTACTAGTCAGAGCTGCCTAGAGATGGTGAACTAAATGGTTTTCACACCAAAGGAACACTGTAAAAACTTAGATATGCCCACTTCCTCCCCAGCCCCCACCTCACAACCTCTCCCACACTAAGATTCTAATTCAGTCTATCTGGAGTAGATCTTGGAAACTTGTATCTTTTTGTAAATTCATCCAGGTGATTCTGATAATAGAAGATCCAGTGTTGAGTAAAATTTTAAAAGGGATTCAAATTCTGGATGGTGGTGTTAAACTATGTGCTTTTCAGGCTCTTCCCAGCCCTGACATTCTATGGTTCTAACCAATCTTTTCAACAGTCCTCATGTGTTCAGCTATGCAATCATTTCCCCCATTAAGGAACATTCTCAGTTCTAATCCTCTTGTAATTTTCTACCTGTTTGTGGTCATTCTTAAGATGGCTGTCTCTCCTATTTTGGATGAAAACCATTTTTACAACCATACCACAGCTGGCCTGAGAAAGAAGTTTGTCTAATGAGTCTAATACTGATATTTATTTAGAGTGTAGTATTTCCCCCCTCTGCGTGTGTATGTGTGGCTATAAATAAATTTCTCTCAAATTTTCTTCTTAGAATTTCAATTCTTTCCAAAAATGTAACAATTAGTTTTATAAGTTTATAAAAGTAACACAATCCATTGTAGAAAAGTAGAAAATTTAGGAAAGCATAAAGAAAAAAATTAAAATCACTTAAAAATCACATCCCACAAAGAGCTTTCTGCACTTATCTTACTGCAATTTAAAATCTGTCATGAGCCTCCCCTGGGCCTCTTTAATGCTTCACTTCTAAACGAGGTGCCCTCATTTTACCCTGCATTCAGCTTCCTAAACTATAGCTCAGAATAAATGAAAGCTAGTACAAATATGATTTACTATTAGATTATTAGATTGTGGGTATTTTTTCACTTCTTCATTCCTCTCTAGCTCCTTTTCTGAGTATAGTTCTGCGAGTAGAGCTGATCTGGAAAAATCTCATAATGGATAGCATCAGTGTGTGACTTTACCTTTCACAAAAATGTTTTTCTTCTGTGATTATATTTAATCATCCCAACGAAACCAAGATGAAAGGTACGAAAATTGCCTTTTCCTCCTTTTTTGAAGATGATAAATAAATTTTATTTACCAAAATACTCCTAGGACATGCAAGACACTGTTCTAAGCACTTTACAATTAACTCATTAAAACCTCATTACAACCCTATAAGGGTGATACTATTATTATTCCCATTTTATAAATCAAGATGTTGAGGAATAGAGAAGTTAAATAACTTGTTTGAAACTGCCCAGCTGGGAAGTGGCAGAACTGGGATTTGAATCCAGACTACAGAACTGATACTCTTAATTCACATGCAATCCTACCTCCCAACATTACAAAAATAAGACCTGACAAAATTTCATTCAGCAGGCATTGCTTGAACAGTATCTGTGTGCCAAGTGGTATCATCAAGTCACTGTCTGGAGCCCAACATTTATGAGACCAACACGTAACTGTGACACAGCTACAGTGTGATTAGAGCAATAAGGGCTGTAGTGTAAATAAAGGTTCTGTCTCACTGCCTGGGCTATAACATAACAGTATACCATAGACTGGGTGGCTTAAACAATAAACATATATTTCTCATGGTTCTGGAGGCTGGGGAGCCCAAATTCAAGGTGCTAGCTAATTAGGTTCCCAGCAAGGGCCCTCTTCCTGGTTGACACATGGCCTTCTTGCTATACCCTCACATGGCTGAGAGAGATTGTTTTCTATTGCTTCTTAAAAGGCTCTAATCATATTCATAATGGCTCTACCCTCTGACTTAATTATCTCCAAAGGGTCCACCTCCAATACCATCACATTGGGGATTAGGGCTTTAACTGATTAATGTAGGGGAGGGGGCACACAAACGTTCAGTTCATACCAGGTATCAAGAGAAGTAAAAGTGGAGATAGAGGGGGGAAAAATTAAAATCATTTCTACAATTTAATTAATTAATTAATTAATTAAAGAGAGAAGTAAAAAGGAAGCAGACAGAGGGATAAATTTCATCTGTTGATAGCATTGAATATTGTGCCAGATGCTTTCAAATACATGATTTTATTTAATCTTCACAAAAGCATCATAAAGAAACTTAGAGTCAGAGAAGTCAAGTTACAAGTCACTTGCCCAAGGATGCACAGCCAGCCACTAGCTGAACCCAGTTCTCTCGGGTATCAAGATCAGATGGCTTTACACTACACCAAGAGTCTACTAGGAGCCTTACTATATATCAGAAACTGTGCCAAATAATTTTCTTGTATTATCTCATTTAATATTCACCATAATTTTTTGAAATCTGTGTTAATGTTCTAATTTTACCAACATGAAACCTGAAATTCTAAGAGGTTTAATGACCTTCCCAAGTCACAGAACTAGTAAGTAGTAGATGCAGAATTCAAACCCAGGCTTGTGTGATTTCAAAACTTGGGCTCTCAGCATAGAATCTTTGTTTTCTGAGACTACATAGTTTATGAGTAGCCAAGCTAGGATTTTTTCTACAGTCTCTTAATCCAAGTATCTATTTATTCCCCCACAGTGACTAGCCACCTGGGCTCTCAGATGACAGCTAACAGCTGGCATTGCATAAGTGTTTACTCACCTAGCCTTTATAGTGAGCCCGTGGCCAGTAACATGAATGGCATTTCAACTGTCCCTGCAACAAGGCCTTGGAACACAGGCAAAGGAACACTCAGCACCAAATGGTGTTCCCACCAACCACTGCTCAAAGCCTGACGTCATTTTGTGTTGGGCCAGAACCTGAAAATGCCAGATGGGAATTGGGTGAGAGGGCAGAGGGAGACAGTTGGGCTCATTAAAGTGTGACCATTTGGTACTCTCTGGAGATGCTAGGTGTCAGAACTGATTGCTCAAATTTTGTCGTCCTATTTACATTTTCTGTATTTTGGTCAGTGACCAAATTAGGGTGGAGAGGATTATTTCTGCTTAAACAATCTAATTAATTGTTTGCCTCTCTTGAATGTGAGAGAAATACAGCAGTCCTTCTCAATGTGATTCAGTCTTTCTATACAGGTGGTCCACTGTTTCCTTAGGTAAAGGTCTATAGACCTAAATATCATCTATTTCTGCCAGAGAAGTCCTTCTTAGTAAAATAATTAGAGAAGGTTATGTGAGATTTACCAAGTAAAAAAGTATTGAAATGGTAAATAACTGTTAATCAGAAACACTGGTTATTTGTAAACTCTCTGAGCCTTAGTTTTCACATTCAGGTCAAGAATTGGTAGCCTCCTTAAGGGCTCATTCATTCATTCATTCATTCAACAAAGATTCTTTAAGCATTTACTATATGCCCAGCTCCATTTTAAGCCCTGGGTCACTGCATAGATTATAGATAATATAGATAAAGTGCTTAGCACATCTAATACTTTTGTGCATACTCAAATGATGGATATTTGCCTGTCTTTAAATTTTGAGCTTTTGGTGCTCAAAAAAACACAGCATTATTTAGGGCCCTATTCCCCAGCCCCAATATCCATTTCATCAATAAGCTATCCACATGCATCCCAAGAAGTGGTAGGAGAAAGAATGGGGCTGAGGCAAATGAGGAAGAAAAGATAAACCAAACTACAGCTATGAAAGAGAGGGGTTTGCCAAGAACTCCAAAAGTCTATCAATCTGGGCCTCTGTGATGGGAAAGCTAGACTACGGTAGGATTTCAATGAATGCAAGAAGACCACTGAGGAGAGAAATCAATTCAATACTTGTGATGTCATGTTGCAACTAGGTATTTAGCCAACGTGAATTTCAGTGTTAAAAGCGAATTTATTCTGAATGTTGAGGCCAGCCTGTTAAGGTACAGTATTATCTCAGTAACTGTATGCTTTAATTTAATTGTTTATTCAATCAAAGACACTTGGGACATAAGGATGCAAGGGAGGCAAGTGGTTATCATTAGTGAAAAACTCAGCCCATACTTCTAAGGAACTGTACTTGCCTTAAAACTGTGTATGACCCATCCAAAAATCTCACTTTTTTTGAGAATTCCCATTAGATAAGAGAGGCATAGAAGGTCCTTGAATGCTGTTTCCCAAACTGACTGTATATGGAAAGAGACAAAAGTTAACTGTTAGCAAATACATGTTCAGGCCCTATTTCTACCAATTTCTAATTGCAAAAACTTCAAGACTCAACTTTTCCAACCATTAAACAGGGTTGACAATACCTATATCAGTTCATTATTGTGGGGAGCAGATGAGATGATTTATATGAAGGAATTTTTAATTAATAAGTATATGTTAAAGCTTCAGCACCACTTATATTATCATTATCATTATTAACTAGACTTTAAACCCAAGTAGAAAGCAAAACTTTTCAGCTTCTTTTGTGAGTGAACCAAAACCATGTCACCTATACAGTAAGGCTTTAAAAGTTGTTATTTATTTATTATATTGCCTGTTCGAAGATTAATAATATACCATACCAAATATTAGATGTGTGTGCCTGTGCTTGTGTGTGTGTGTGTCTATCCGTCTATCTTCTCATCCATCTGGCAATATTCTTTGCAACACCTTTAAGAGTTAAAGGATGGACCACTAAAAAAATGGCCTAATAGGAACATGTCCTAAGTAGTCTGAAAAGAATGAACTTAGGAACCGGGAAGAAAAAAGTTAGAATGCTGTGGCCAAACTAATCTTACAATAGAATACTGAGTAGAGCCTAATATTATGCTTGTTTGGGGTTTCTTATGAGTTCTATGGGTATATGCAGAATTTATTTGCACAGCCTAATCGAATAACCATGAATCCTCTATATGCTGCAGTCATTTTGGCAACATCTATTAAACTAGTGTTTTCTATAATTAGTCTAGTTAATGAAAAAAAAAACCTGGATAAAGTTGGGGCTATAACAGCAGTTTTAGAAAAAATCCAAAGAGATAAATATGAATTAGCATTTGCACTTAGATTAAAACTAAGAAAAGATGAAGGAGCTCGGAGCATCATTTTCTCAGTGAGCATCTTTCCACTTGGCAGCTTACCTTATCTGAAATCTTTCTTGCTCTCCTCCCAACTGTTGTATGTTGGATGAAAGTAGAAACTCTCAGTGGAACATATTGCTTTAATATCTGAAGTTAGGTTTGAAAAATTCTGTTCAGCTGTTTCCACTTAAATATTCTACTCTCATATTGAAATAAATATATTCTGAAGCTCCATTCTGTAACTATAGAAACCCTGATTCTTACTGTTTCAGCTAGAAACACAAAAGAGCTCTCAGTTAAAAGTATGCTGTTAATTATTGATCTATGAATAGCTTAGATTTCATAAACCATTAAGTTTCTGTGGTTTTTGTTTTTTCCTCTCTCTTTTCTTTCCCCATTTCTGAATGAGAGCTAGCCATATTTAAACAAAAAAGTCATGTTAAAACAATGCAATGAATATTATTTCAGTTCAACAGTTATTTATTGAGGACTTGATATAACCCACTGGAGTGATATGTGGGCTTGCCCTCAAGGAACATACAGGCCTGCAAGTGTAATGCAAAGTAAACGAACACAAGGGAACAAGAGATAATATAGACATAGAGATACATATAAGTTCTATTGTGGCATAGATGAAGAAATGGTCAGGTCTCACTAGAGAGGCTCAAAAAAATCAGATATTTAAATTTCTCACTTCTTCTTTTTCTACCTTAACCTTAAAACAGGCACAAGTCCCACCAATTTTATTTTACTAATATATTTCTTAAGCCCTTCTCTCTTCTTCACCTTGTTTTCATTTCTCATCATTTCTTGCCTGGATCATGGCAATAGCTTCTACACAGGCCTCCTGCTTTTCACTCTCCCTTTCTTCCTCCAGCCTATCTTTCTCCTTCACTGGGGTCAGTTATTTAAAATGCTAATCTACCCTATCACTTCTTTTTTATATCCTCTAATAATTCATGAGGATATTTCAAGGGAAAAACCTAAGTTCTTAGTGTGAATGGACACCCTTTGCAAGGAGACCCCACCATCTCTCCAGCTTCACACCCTCATCCTGTATATACCCTGTACTAGAATCTTCCTCCAGTCTTAGCTTGCTTATATCCTCGAGGCACGGTACATATTATTCCTCCTATCAGAGAAACTCTTTCTGAACTTTTTCTACTGATAAGCTCTTTCTAATCCTTCAAGTCTCACATAAATTGACACTTTCCCCAAGAAGCCCATCCCAGTGATTTCTACCCCTCTTCACCCTTCAATGAGATAGATGCTCCCACTTTGCTGTCAATAGTTTTACTGTGCAGCATGATCAGTCTTTGTTTATGTTTTTGCAGTCATGCTTTAAAAATGGTTTTTGTCTGTTCCCCAGCTCCTTGCTTGATACAAGGTAGGCACTCAATAAGTGCTTGATGAAAGCTGCGGAATGACAGGAAAACATTGGGTAAATGGAAAAATTCAAGACTATCTATAATGTGTTTGGGTTTAAGGTAAGGATAGTAAATTCCCTAGTGTTCTTAAAGGAAAAGGAAGAAAAGGGAAACAAAAAGAAAAGGAGAAGAGAAAAGTTTACTTAATCTCCACTATAGGCATTCATCTCTATGGGCTGTAATTTCTTGAAATAGATTTTGATTGATTTAGTCAGGCATTTAAATAACAAATATTAGTTTTTCTCCCTCTTTGTTTCAAATATTGTGACTCTCAGTACATATAACACAGAAATATCAAGGGATGTGTTAGAAGCTTAAATACATTACACTAAGACTTTTTATACTGAAGGAAGGAACAGAAATATTTTAAAACACATTGTATTTGAGCCATATAAGAAGTGTTCTTCATTTAATAAGGAACTTAATCATAAATGACTGGCCATGTAAAAGAGTCTTTATTTTTAATTTTCTTTAGGGTGGAAAGAAAGGAACGTGCCCGATTGAAGACAGTGAAGTTTAATGCAAAACCTGGAGTGATTGATTCAAAAGGGGTAGGTACAAAATAATTGAAACATTAAATTCTCTCAGTTGCCATGGATTTAACTATAACATTTAGGCTTTCAGTAGCAAACAAATTATAAAGCTACCAGATAGTAGAGTGCTGTTAGAAATGTATTGCTAAAAGTAATGATGTGATTTCTGATGAAGTAGATTTATGGTAAATATATTAAATATTGGGAGCAGAGCTGCTAGTGGTCACAGAAATTATGTGTTGATAAAGGTGATATAATAACTACCATGAAGAAAGAAAAATATAATTTAAGTGTTTTAATTTTCTAAATTTTTTATTTTTAATTAAATGTTCTAAAAGAATGGATTTCATGAAAAATAGCTGCTCATCATAAAATATGTCTAGCCTGTTACACATTATAAAGCTAAGATAGTGGTCATAGAAATATATACATGGATCATCTAAGTGAATAAAGTGAATACGTGGATTGTTGTGACAGACATAGAAAAGAAGAGAATTAAAAAATAAAATTTGATCACTAAAGTTAAAATATTTACTCATATGCACATGTATCTTTTTGTAAATAACAGCTTTAATGAGAAATTTACATTATACCATGTAATTCACCAATTTGAGAATGCTATCCAAAGGTTTTTAGGCTATTGAGAGTTATGCAATCATCACTACATTCAATTTTAGAACATTCCATCATACCATTAAGAAATCCTGTAGCAGTCATTTTCCATTTCCCCCAACCCACCCCAACCCCACCCCATCCAGTCCTAGGCAGCTACTAATCAACTTTGTCTCTATAGATTTACCTATTCTGGATATTTTATATAGATGGAATTATACACTATGTGGTCTTTTGTGACTGCTTCTTTCACTCAACATAATGTTCTCAAAGTTGTAGCATGTATAAGTACTTTATTTTTTTCACTGCCAAATAATATTCCATCTTCTGGATATACCTTATTTATCTATTCCGGTTGAAGGACATTTAAGTTTTTTCCACTTTTTGACTATTGTGGATAATACTGCTATGAACATTTGTGTACAAATTTTCACATAGACATATACTTATTTCCGGGGGCAGGGTGGATACCTGTGAGTGGAATCGCTGGGTCATATAATAACTACATGTTTAACATTTGAGGAGCTGCCCAACTGTTTTCCAAGGTGGTTGTACCATCATTTTACATTTCTATCATCAGTGTGTGAGAGTTCCAGTTTCTCCACATTTTTACCAATGTCTGTTATATGTCTTTCTGCTTATAACAGCCTATTTGTTTTGAAGTGATATCTCATTATGATTTTGATCTGCACTTCTCTAATGGCTATTTGTGTTGAGCATCTTTTTCTGTGCTTATTGGCCATTTTTATATCTTCCTTGGAGAAATGTCCATTCATATCCTTTGCTCATTTTTAAGTTTTTTTTTGTCAAGTAGTAGAGTTTATTTATATATTCTGAATATTAATCTCTTATCAAATATATGCTTTTAAAATATTTTCTCCCATTCTATGAATTGTCTTTCCACTCTCTGAATAGTGTCCTATTATGCATGAAAGTTTTTAATTTCAATGAAGTTCAATTTATCTATTTTTTCTTTTGTTATTTTCATTTGGGTTTCATATCTAAAAAACCATTGCCAAATCCAATGTAATAAAAACTTATGTTTATATTTTCCTCTAAGAGTTTTGTAATTTTAGCTTTTACATTCAGGTGTTTGATCCGTTTTGATTTAATTTTTTATATGATATAAAGTAGGGTTCCAATTTTATTCTTTTCCATGTGAATTGTCCTCTTTAATTTTGGATTGTGCATTGCAAGTGTATAGAAATATAATTATTTGGTATATCTATCTTACAATCAGCTACCTTGCTGAACTCATTTATTCTAATAGGTTTTTGTTATGGATTTCTCAAAATTTTTTTATACAAGATCATGTCATATGTAATAAGAGAGAGTTTTAACTTCTTTCTTTCCAATTTAAATGACTTTAATTTCTTTCTCACACCTAATTGCCCTGGCTAGAATTTCCAGTACATGTTGGACAGAGTGGCAAGGACAGCCATTCTTGCCTTGTTCCTATCCTTAACAGGGAAGCATTTAATCTTTCACCATTAAGTATGGTGTTATCTGTGAGTTGTACAGATTTTTAAATCTATTTTTAAATTATAATAACTAGTATATTATTACTATATTGTAAAATACCTTTCCCCACACCTCCTCTCTTTTCATTCTCCTTCTGTTCTTCTCCTTTCCTTTACTTTTTTTTTGCCCTAACAATCCTGGCTTGTAAACATCAAACAGAACTCCAAGATACAGTCAAGATGCCAAGTTACAGTCATTTCTCAAGGGTTTTGAGCCTCAAACCACAACACTGCCCTTCATATTTTTAAGTAGACATGTCACTGGGCAGCCCATTCACTAACATAATAATTTACTGTCCCCTAAAACATTGATATGAAATTGGAATTTATTTAAACATATGATGTCACTCTAAAAAAAAGTGAGGGTATGTGTCGTCGTGTGTGAGTCCTTTTAAACAGATAGTGCTTATGTATAAGGGGGTAGAATTTTTCAATGATTCTCAGTGAAGATGTAAGGATAGATCCCCTGTTTGTTTCATATATGTAGTTGGATACATATCAGAGAATTTTTGTTAAATATCTACCATATGTCAAACATAGACCTATAGACCATGGAACTTTGAAAGTAGAAAATACAACATAGGCTCTCCTTCTCCAGAGCTTATAACATCAATGAGAGCTCAGATGTCTTTCTGATAAGACCAAAACTTGTATATTATACTTTTTAAACAGATTGCTAAATACTATTAGGTATGTGCCAATGCATAGAATATAAATTCTAAGACTCAAATGAGTATTGAAAGAGAAGCCATGATCATGTGGAAAGAGAAACCCTAGGCTGAATTTCAGGAGGGTAAATAACCTGGGTTCTGGTTTCAGTTCATGAGTAAGTAAGTCAGCACTGCTCTTTTGGCCTTGTTAGCAAAACAACAGCTTTGAACTACATGAGGAATGTCAGATAAGTTTTATCTTCTATGTAGACTGATGCATTAATAGTTTCTACCAGGAATTTTATATTGAAAATAATTCTGAAGCCATATATGACCTCAGCAGGAAACAAAAAAAAATTATCATGATTAATTAGTCATGCTTAGCACAACACTGGAACTTCTTCTCTATTTGAGGTCCCTGGATTCAATAATTTTAAGGTACCTTCTAGTGGTAATACTCCATGAGCCTATGAATTAAGAAATAATGACCCAAAGTTTTCTAAATCCCATGAGAAAGATACATCAATGAGAAGATGCTTGTCCGGAAGCAGAAAGCAAAAGATAGAAGAAAGTGTGACAAAGAAAGGAGACACAAACTATGTGAAGGGTTGGGAAAGTTACATCAGGAGATGCCACTCAGTCTGAGCCAAGGACAAGGACTATGGAAATAAGTCAATGTTACAGAGCCTTCAGCCACTGGTAACTTGGAGTAAAATCAGCATACACTAAGGACGAAAACTCTTTGGAATGAGAAAGGTAATTGGGTATTTTACATAACCTTATTATTTTCTGGCTTCTACAGAGTTTTGTGAAATGTTGCCAAGTTCAGAGTGAAAGCCATGGTTACTGCCCTGGGGGAGCTGAGAATCAATTAGCATGTGTGAAGCAGGCTATGACAAGAGCTGTGGAAATTCAAATTAATGGACATGGGATTACCAAAGAGCACTTCATAGAAGAATTTAGACTTTAATTGGCCTATCAGTGCCTGAGTTAGTTTTTCTGAACTATCCATTGATTTAAAAAAATTAGTACTAGAAAACACCAGACACTGTCCTAGGTGCTTTGTGGGGCAACAAAATAAATAAAACAAGAAGGTCTTGCATCTCAAGGAGTTCGCTAAGAGAAATATAGGCAAGCAAATAATGGCAATACAATATCACTGATGATTCCCATAAATTAAGAGAATTAGTGATCTTAATTTTAAATATCAGGAGACAAAGCCTCAGGAAGGTTAACTAATTTACTCAAGATCACACAACTAGGTGGAAAAGTCAGATTTAAATTCATATCATTTTTACAGCAGAACATTTGTCCTTTACATTTCTTCACACTATACCTTATTCTATTGGGGGTCAGAAGGAGAGAGTTACCAATTGTGCCTTGGGTATGAGAGAAGTCTTCCAAGGGAAGGTGTTATTTGAACAAGATCTTGAAGTCTGAGTGTCAGTTTGCCATGCATAGGAAACAGCATGAACATGAAGGTGAAAACTGTAGGTATGTTGGAGTGAGGCCAAGTAAATCAGAGGCATCAGATGGATGGTATGGGTAGTGTGACATGAGTTGTAAAAAATGGGGCTGACAAGGATGGTGTGGAAGGTCAGGAAGCTTGTGTGGAAAGCCTGGCTATGAGCTTTGAAGGTCATTAAATTTTGAGAGCATCTGTGAGGAAATCTGAGGCTCTCCATTTGAAAGTGCCCATGTGCCTTTACAAAGTCTGTGTATACACATGCTAAGATAAGTGGACAATTGTGTTAATAACCCAGATAATTCCAGACTTTACAGACCTGTAAGGTCAACGTGGTCTCCTTGAGAACCATCTCAGTTCCTCATTGTAGCCAATTTTTCCTGAGACTATCAGATAAGTTCCTAATGAGTCTCCATTCAAACTAGCCTCTGAAGAAAATTTAATCAGAGCCTTAATTTTCTTCTCTGTTCCTCTAACTTTTTTCATCAATATCCTAATCAGCCATTCTGTTACTTCTCGAGATGTTTAAGAAATTGTATCATCTTAAGAACCAAGTTATTCTCTATTGAAAAACCAATGATTCTTTAGAAATTTATGCTAAATTTTGCTTTATTTTTATTTAAAAACCCTTATAATTTAAGAAAGGAAAATATATGTTAAAGAGAAATATATGTTAAAGAGAAAGGAAAATATATGTTAAAGAGAATATCTGTGAGTTATCAATATCTTTACTAAGTGTCAGCAAAGTGCAATGTATAAGTGTCCCCAATGCTTTCTAAAATAAAGTAGGTTATAGATAAATAACTAACTTGTTTAACCACAGGCTAATACAAAACAAACATGGTAGATGTCATTCAAAGTATTTGGAGTGTTTGTTGTACAACCTCAGACAGCTTATATTCATCTTTTAATCACAACAAAAACTTGAAAGAAAATTATTTATTCCCTCTTTATATATTTAAAGAAACTGAGGCTTAAAAAGATGAAGAAATCTGAGCCCACGTCTGACTGATTCTAAAACGTATAATCTGTTTACTACAGCATGTTCTCTTCTTTATTAAAACCATGTTACGCTTGTGCATTTTAAGAAAAATAAAGATGTAAATCAAATTGGATTTAACTTTGTCAAAGACTAACTTGGGCATAAACTTAAATCCTGAAAAGAGGAAGCTAGTTTCCTCCATGATGTATACCCTTCTTGATAAAAAGCTTTCTGAAATGAGCTTGAGCTTCACACTTTCTCTAGTATGGCCTGCCAGAACAAATGAGGAGACAAACCTTGGCAAAACTGTTTATTCATCTATATAATATATAGATGTCATTATAAGGCAGCTTGCTGGGCAATGTGAACCAAGATGAGTAAGTCATGGTCAGTGTCCTGAGGGAGCTGGGATTCTACAGGAAAGAATGAGTCCTCGCAGAAAGGAAAGGTTACTGTTCTGCAGTTCAGAAGAGAAAAAGATTCTGGCATGAAAGCTGAGAGATTTTTAATTGGAGTAGGGGAGGGGGCTTGAAGGACTAGTAAAATTTGCAAGGGCAGGCGGTAGAGTAGGAATAGGATGGATGCATAGGAAGTAAAACATGGTTTACTTTCTTTGCAAGCACCAGTTTATGAAGGAGAAAGAAAGGACTCAACAGGAGAGTTAGACTCAAGTCAGTTCTGCTGCCTTACATTTTCCTGGAAACTTGTACTTTATCATGTAGATGGTGAAGCACTTGAAGGGTTATGACCAAACTAGATTTAGTGGTTTCCTCTGGTCTTGCATGCTGAATATACCTGTATCATTGCCCAAGTGTCACTCCCAGGCAAAGGCCCAAACTTACTCATCTTTGTGCCCCTAGCACCTAGCATAGTGTCCACCACACAGACTCTGGCTCCTCCATCTACTCTTCTTAGAGGAAAGAGGAATTAATGATGAAAGTAGGTTTCCAAGAGATCAATCTGTCAACTGAGGGAAGAATAGATTGGAGGAGACAAAGACTAACTGTGGCAGATTTTGAATAGACATGGTTCTAGCCTTTAGAAATCATAAAATATTCTGCAGAAATAACAGGTTAGCAAATAACATAGAGAATCTGATGAGCACTGAGTGAGAAGTGAGCCCGAATTCTCAAGGTCTCATTTGAACACAGATCTGGAATACATAAGCTGCTCTTGGAGTTCATAGGAAATTTCCTAGAAGAGATAATGTCCAAAGCAAAGCTTGAAGGATAAATAAAATCTAACCAGGTATTAAAAAATAGAAAGAATGTTGTAGAGGGGACAGCATGTGAAGCCAGGAAAGAATGCAAGCCCACTGTGCACTAGAAAGCCAAAGAAGCTTAAGGTTGATTAAGTACAAAAGCATATGTATAAAGCTGCATGTGTCAGCAGAGAAGGCAGAGTAAAATCAGGAGCCAGATCATGAGGACAGTGGGGAATCTTTGCAGAATTTTAGCAGAGGTTAGAGTGCTCTGCTGCCGGGTGGATTAAATTTCTAAAAAAATAAATAAATAAAAAATAAGCAACCCTGGAAAGCAGGAGTTCATTTAACAATGCAGGTACAACATGGACTGGGACCATAGGACAGATATAGAAAGAAAGATCAGAAAATATTTACAAGGAAAAAAAATGTGTAGCCTAGAACACCTACATTAACATCAGCTGAGGCCCTTTTTCAAAATGGAGATGCCCAGCTCAACCCCAGTCCTATAGAATCAACATCCTTGGGGATGGAGATAGGAAAGCTGCATTTTTAACAAACTTTCCAGAGTTTTCTTTACTCTGGCTAAAATTAGAGATACACAGGCATAGCAGAAAGATTTGGTATCAAACAGCGTGACCAACTTCTATCAGAGCTAGAATAACATATCTAAGCCTCAATTACCTCATAGGTAAAAATGAAATTATATTAAAAGAGATAATGTATGTAAAGTACCAAGAAATATCAGTCTATCTCTTTCCGTCCCCACCCCTTCCCACACACACACACACACCTCAAACTCTCCTCTTTTAAAAGGCTAGAATTAGTAGTTTCCTAAAAGTACTCCTTCTTTAGGTCTTAAATCCCCTTTGACAGAGAGAAAGGAAGGGAGTGTTGCCTCAGTTTTGCCCTACACCCACTTACACAAGGAGGGGTTTTGACCATGTACTTGCCAACTTTGTAGTTGAGCAGCAAGGTAGAGGTGGCAGCAGAACTGCTCTCAGCCCCTGGTTCTGCCCCTGCCTTTGGCTAGAAGTCGCGGTTGTTTCTGAGTTCTCTGCCACATAGCATGGCTGCCTGTGGGAGTTTCCAGAACAGACTTAATCAGCACTTCTTGCATTGGAGAACCACTGCATTCCATTCCATGAGACAATTACTCCACACATCTGTAGATTGCCTTGTTCTCTACAGGGTATTTTTATAAGCATTGCTCATTTGCTTCTGACAATAGCCCTGTAAGTTAAGTATTCCTAATATGCCTTCTTTACAGATGAGAAAACAGAGGCTTAGAAAAGATAAATAAATTACCCAAGCTCAGAGCTAGTAAGTGGTAAAAATGGGCCCTTCACAATGACATATTATTGTGTGAGAAAAACAGAATAATTGATTCTTGAAGGCATTTCTATGAATGAACTAATTATCTGTGTTATTAGCACAACTAATTCTGTCTATTCAATTAGTGATGCTGGGGCTAGAGTAATATAAATAAGAGATGTATAATTTGTGATTGTAGAAATAATGAGTATAGTTTCATCAGATGAAGCTTTTGTTAAATTTTCTTCCTGCTGTTTACTTAGGTTGTTAGGTATTATTCAGAAACCTTGGCTCAAACCCATTTCTACTGTGACTTATTCACGAATAAGCTCGGATTCACTACAAAGCTTCCTTTAACTTGACTCTTTAAGGTAAAAGGCCCAGAGTCACACAACTCAGAGTTTGCATGTTTCACTTTGCCAAAATCTTTAACAAGCTCAAAGCTAAAATATCAATTCTGAAAGATAAAGATGCATAAGTAACTGCCCACTCATCTGACTTTCTCATTACAGTAATAATAGCCAGACTTTTAGCAAACTGAAATAGTATATCTTGCCTCTTAACAACTGTGGGTTTATATGTGTTTGTATGTGGGTCGAAAGTCTTTGTGTGTGTGTGTGTATGTGACAGATCATGCAATGTCTGAAAAGTCAATAATAACTTTCAGTATGTTCCCTATATTCATAGAAATACCTAATTACTTTGTCTTTTTATTTTTAAAAAATAGGCTCTGAAATTAGACTTCTGGATTTTTTCTTCACATAGTTAGGTTTCCTAACTATGTGATCTAGAGCCAGTAGCTTCTTTTTTCTGAGACTCTAATTTTTCAACTGTAATAATAAATTCTAGAGAATGGATTGAAAGTTCTTCGAAGGCAAGGAATGTGATTCATTTAGGGCTGAACAATTTATTATTGCCTTTAGCAGAAAGTTCTTGTGATCTGAATGTTATTTTTTTCATTTCAATAAAGATGTTTTGGATTTCCTCTATATACAGGATATTGCCCTGAGGAGAGAGACAGATGAGTAAGGCCCAACTTTGCCATGACAGAACTTACCTTCGTGTGTGTGTGCGCACGCGCGTGTGCATGCACGCGTGCCTATAATATCTACAGGCAAAGAAAGTTTAGTGATAGGTATGAGAATATTAATGGAGATTCAAAGGGGAGAGAGGGCTTACTCTTTGTTAGAGCAATTAAGAAATTACCAAAAAAAAAAAAAAAGGGTAGCATTTAAACTAAATCTGTGAGGATTGAGTAAGATTTCAACAACTATAGAATAATTGCATTTTACACTTAAAAAGCAATAGAAGCAAAAGTAAAGGAGTAGAGATGTCCAGTGACCAGCAAGTATTATCATATTTGACTAGAACATAGAACACATGCCAAGGAGCAGTAGAGAAAGTAAGGCTGAAAATGTAGCTTGAGGCCCAATAGTAGAGGGTATTGAGTATTCCTTTAAAAAGTTTGAGGAAGCTATTTCTTTGGCCTCAGGGGACCCTTAAAAGTTATTTGGAAAGAGCAGCAATGTTCATGAATGAAGAGATTGAGTCTTGTGCCTGGGAGGATGGATAGTGGGTAGGTAAGAGAGACTGGAGTAGAGAGGCACAGGAGGCACAGAGAGTGGGATTTGAGGGCATTGAAGGACTCAGGTCACACACAGAGACCTCTTCATAGGAATTGAAGGATGGCTGCAAATGGCAATGACATTTAGCAGAGAATGTTGAAAATGTTACCCACGAGCATGTGGAGGATGATGAACAAGTTACTAACTGGTAGATAAAAGGGTTAAAGGCAAGTAGTGCAAAGTAACTATGCCCACTAGGATGACAGTGAGAGAATGAATTTGACAGAGCAAGGCCAGAAATTAAAATTGTATGTATGCTTTTAGGCCTATCCTCAAGCAGATATATACCCAACCCCCCAAGTATTATCACATAGACTCACATAGATTTGCCTTACCTGTCAACTAAAGTCTCCAGCATTAGGTAATTGTTATGTACCGTTAGAAATTGACACTAATTTACACATGATACTGAAATAGCCACGGAATTGAACTGAAAATCAGCCCAGAGCAGAATCAATAAAATTGTTGCTAAAATAAACTTTAAAAAAAATGAAGCCAATTTTAGACTGAGTACCAGATTAAAAGCAAAATGATGATTATGATGGATCCAATCCTCTGAGATGAAGAAATTTCTTGTGGATACTAGTAAGAAGTCCTTGTATTTGCAGAGCACTTTGATGTATTATCCATTTTATAGACGAAAAGCAGGGTCAGAGGAAATGAATGACCCGTCCACAGTCACACAGCCAATTTCCTTTGAAAACACGTGAATATTGTTTCATTATTTAGCATATATTATAAGGTGTCTTTTATGTCCAGCACTGTCCTAGCGCTGGGAGAAACAAAGATGTATGAGCTCTGCTCTTGCTCTTGGCAAACACCAGATGGTCTGGGAGAGATCTGAAATTCCTTGGAAGCTGGCACTTCAGATACATAGTTGTTTCTCTAAGACAGTGAAGAGACCTGGTACAGCGATCCTAGTACACTGTTGGCTATGTCATCGGAGACAAGCCACCTCTATAAGATAGGACTAATAAGAGGGATACAGTGAACTTGCTTCATTAAAATGTGAGATTAACCTAGAGACGTGGTATGAAAGTTATTAAGTCAAATCAAAATTATACTTCTTAAGGAAAACATTCACATGTAGCCCAGTTACTATCTGTCAATCATAATGTAATAAGCACCATGAACCTACCATCTAACATGAAAACATGAAACAACGAAAAGCATATGATGACTAAGGATTATGATTTATCACATTCTGTGCACTTGAGATTTGATTAGGGGAAAAAACGGAAAATAACACTTTCCATGAAGCAAGAGTGATTGGTAAGCGTAGGTAACAATGAGGAAGCTATGAGAAATATCCTTGTCAGCAGTGATAACTTATAATGCGAACAGTTTCCATTTATTTACAGAGTTCTGGGAAATTGGGGTGACACAACTACAAAGTAAGAGCTTTCCCAAGAGCTGCCTTATTTTTACTGCAAGCACTTGTCAGAATAAGTTAGAGCCTATCTCACTTGAAAAGAAGCGAAAAGCTCACAGATATACGATTTGCCTTTCATGTTTTAACAACTTTATGAATATTTGTACAAGACTACCACTTGTTGAAACTGGTATTTGGGCATCCTTGATCTGACTGATTGTTTTTCCTGGAAGGCACCAAGGAGCCACCATTTCTCTCTGTAATTGGCTTGTGCTCACCTGTCATGAAGAATTAACATTTTAATGGGTTTGCAGCATGTGTTCAGTGTGAATGTGAGAGCTCATCACTCCTCATTCATGAGAAAGCATTCTGTGAACACCTCCCAGACCCACAGGCCCTTTTGAAGGTAAAGTGCTAGGAGTAGAAGGCCAAATTACAGTTTTTAAAATAAAAAACACAAATTTATGATTTATACTCAGTGGTCTCAGTGGTGCTTTGTTAAAGGAGAGACGCTCTCTTTTCCCCTCAACTGATCCCCAAGAGCTGACTGAACTTCCCTGTTTATCCCTGTAACAGGCAAATCATATTTAGTAAATAAGATATTTGACTTTGATCAGTATTTATATCTAAAATATGATAACAATATAACAAACATCTATTAAAGGTTATTAATAAGCCAGACATTTTATTAAATAGAGTATAAGAATTTTTCTCATTAATCTTCACAACAACACTATGAAATGAAAACTACAGAGAACTCTTTTCAAGAAAATAATTCTTCTGGTCTCCCCAATATTGACTAAACATTTTTATGTTTATAAAATATATATAAACATAAAATTAATTCAAATGCCTTATGTTTATAACTTCTATTATCTATAAAATTAAAGCAATTTTACAAATTAAAAGTCATATATATTAGTATTTATATATTATAGCCACAAAAATCAAACAAAGTTAATGTGATTGGTGATGCTTTAGTGATACTAAATCTTCACTCACAATGTAAACATGGCAGTGGCTGCTGTGTGAAAGTTTCTTTGAATTGTACCTGCTGGGTGTCAGGTCTTTGAAGACTCAGTTTTCTCACCATTTTTTTCTACAGTTCACCCACTAGCCGACCCTTAGCAGAGAGTCCGAATGAGCTGTTAAATAAGTAATTATAGACCTCAGTTATCATACTACAGATGCCTTCTCCTCTGCAGCTGAATCCAAACTCGGTTGTTTTCCATGCCTGTCTCACTATGCAAGGCTCAGCTATAGTCTTCTGGCACTATCTGCAGATACCGCCATTCAGCCCTCATCCAAATTGAATTTGCTATTTTTAACCTACTGTGGGCTGAGAAAACCAAGAAACAAGCTTTTTTATTTTTTTTCTTCATTTAATAGTAAGTAGGCTCTTCCCTCATGATGAAAGTGTGTAAAACTTTGATGGTTAGATTTTGTGAATTCTCTGTTGACTGCAAAATTCTTCAGGGTTTATAATCCAAACATTTCAAGTTGATGATTAAATGATAAAGAATGGTTTCTGAACTCTACATTTAATTTCTGTAGAAAAATTCATAATGCTCATTTACTGCTTGATAATTTATTGAACAGAAGTAGATACTCAGTAATGCCATATGTAACTGAGTGCTTCTTAATAGTGCAAGCCAGAGCTGCCTCTTGAGTGTCTTTTCAGCCCTTCCTTTGAGCCCCACCCTCAGTCTTAACTATCTACAGGATTTGAGAAGGGTGGAAGGGAGAAGAGGTGGCTTTGTGGCCCCTGTTGGGCAAGTCTTTTCTCTATCTGAACCAAGCTTTGTTACTTCTCCACTTGACAATCTCTTATTCATCCATTATTTTTCAGCTAAAATCGTTCCTCTAAAACTTCTCCAGCTTCCCCAGTGCCCGTTGCTCCCTCCTTGGTGCCCTCACAGCTTATTGTACATACTTCCATCACAGCAATTATTACACAATGTGGTAACGATTTGCTTAAACTGTGAGCTCCTCACTTTGTAATCCCAATATTATAGCCATACTGTTGCAGAAGGGACAGTGTAAGAAATAAAAATGCATCCCACATACCATTCATCAAGAGCCAGCCTAAAAAGTAAGCTTTGGCCATTCTTCTTCCCAGAGAGTTGACTCTATCTAATTTGCACCCTTTCTAATTTGCATTTTCTGATGTTCAGTTACTAAATGACACTTTGCCATTGGAGCCTTGAGCATAACATTTGATAATAAATAAATAAATAAATAAATAAATAAATAAATAAATAAATGCTAATGGAATAAATATAATTACTTATTGAGCATTTATCATGGCTAAGTCCTTACAATCCTGATTGCATTTAGTACTACAATAGCCTGCGATGGAGGTATTAGAACTCCATTCCTTTGGAATCTTCGAATAATGGATATTGTTGTCAAATGTAGTATCTTCTACTAGGATATGTACTCTTTGGCCCCTAAATGAGAATTGAGAATGGGTAAAGAGCAATAATGTTGTTTATTAAATGCTATCTCCTAGACACTATACTAAGTTATGCAAGTGTATTTTCTCACAAATGGAAAGCAATTGTTATGTGAATTTTATATCCAAACAAAGAGCAAAAATTGTCCCCTTGAACCAGGACTGCAGCAGGAGGGACAGAGAAAAAGTGACAGAAATGTACAAGTAAGGAACCAAGGATGATTGCAAAGTGTCTGGTTGATGCTAGGGGGAAAAATTCTCCCCAGACACAAGAAGCATACTCTATGGCTTTAAAATGACAAAGAGTAACAGTGACAGACTCACACAGTGATCCCTAGTGTTTAGTACAGAAATAATAATGAACTTGCTGGCCTATGACATGAGCATGAATCAGAAAGGTATGTATGTGTGAGTGAGTGAGTGTGTGTGTGTGTGAGAGAGAGAGAGAGAGACAGAGACAGAGACAGACAGAAATTATTCTGAAAAGGAAGTGTTCAAGATTTTGAAGGTGTTTATGTTCCCCTGAGGTATGTGTATATATTTTCATGGTTTTTTTATCTCTGCACTCAAAAATCTTAGAAGAATTCAAATCCTAGTCAAGTGAAATATCTATACTTCTCTCCCCTAAAAATGAACCACTGAGAAATCCATGGGCCATTTACATCTCCCTAGAACTATGGTAGATGCCAGAGGTGGGAGATAGGGAGCAAGGAAAATTGGTGAAAATGCTCAAAAGGTAAAATTTTTAAATAAATAAATATTTCCAGAAAGGTACATATAAAGTAGGCCTTAGGAAAAAAAAATACAATGAGGGGGAAAAATAAAAAATAAAGTGTTAAAAATTTTTTAAATTTTTTTAAAAAAATAAAAAAATAAACAATTAAAATAACAAAAGGGCTTTTATTTTAGATGATGATGATGTGAAGTAAGTATTATTATAATCATGGTACAGATAAGAAAAATGAATTCTAGAAAAGGTTAAATAACTAGCCTCAAGGCCACACAGCCAGTAAATTGGATCAAACTTATTAGAAAGAAAGACTCTCAAAAAAAAAAAAAAAAAAATGAGCCTATCAGAGAAGCAGTATGCCTGCCCTGGCCTGTCTGATACCAGGCCTGGGCTTTTTTCTCTTCCCTGTGCATGCTTCTCTCTTCACAAATACCTGGGAGTATATAGTGATGCTGACTTCATGCCGTACCATCACATGCCTTCATTTGAAACCAAATTGTGAAATAAACTCATTAGTCTCTCCCTTCCTGTCTGCAATAGGATATAGCATGGGTACCCTGCCATGGAAAACTACCTGTCAGCCAATCCTTTATGCAGACAATACTACTTAGACAACTACTATACTCGGCCCTGGAAAATTGCAAACGGAAAATAAAATCATGAAATTTAGGCTTTGGAGTCTGAGAGAATTGAGTTTGAATCTAGTTCAGCCACATATCAGCAAGGTTACCTCTCTCAGTCTCAGTTTTCTTATTTGCATATGTATATTAATATGGGCAGGTTGTATGAGTGTGTGTGTGTGTGTGTGTGTGTGTGTGTGTGTGTGTGTGTGTGTGTGTGTAAGAAAGAGAGAGCTGGGGGGGCGGGATTCAGTGAGATAATTAGTATAAAATGTTTAACAAGATGTATACTAACAATGGCACAGAGAAAGAACTCAATAAATATTAGTTGCTATCACTATCATTGATGAGTTCACATTCTAATTGGAGAAAAGACACATTTTGATTTGCCAGAGAACAGTCAAGAACCCTAACTCCTTTCACTGGTAGCATAACCTCCCTCTCTTTCTCCCTATTTCTCTTTATGAACAATGGTCTATTCTTTAATATATAGTTCACATTTCTCCTCTTGCTCCCCTCCACAGCAGAATTTTTTCTGCCTTCCTGATGCCTCGTTATTACCTTGCACACTGTCTCACATTGTTCTAGCAACTTAGGAAACTGTCACTGAATTGCGAAGTCCTTTAGATTTTATTGTAGCTCTAGCTCCTAGCACAGACCGGGTTCACATATGCTCAGTACATATTTGTTGCAAGAATAAATGGATATAACTGCCTAGTGTAGAGGAGCTTGGAATAGCTAGAAAAGCCTCTGTCAAGAGGTCCATGAGAGATGAATAACTGCAAAAGTGCTTGGACAGACAGCAGTGGAAATGAGGAAAGATGGAGCATTCTGTTACCTTCCATTGGTGTAGATCAATGTATGGACTTGAGTGAGAATCTTTTCTTCACACAGGTAAATCAGTTTTTAACTTTTCTGATGGCTATATAAGGGTCACATCATATTCATGGTAGATTTGTAGACAAGCCAGTGAAGACTGGCCTGAGGGATTGCCAAAAAGGGGAGAAGCCTTTGGGGAAGCTGTGGAAGAATTGGCATTCCTGGGAATGAAGAAATGAAATTAAGGAGTGACATGTTCCCTGCAAATAGTGTACTACTTCATACTAGTAGAAAGCATTCAGTGTTCTTATAGCCCCTAAATCACCCATCACAGAAATCTCATTATCTGAACTATTTGAAAAGAATAAAACAACAGAGATTATGTTTCAGATATAAAGTATAATATTCCACAGGATGTAATTTGCCTGGAGAAGTTCTTAGCCATGGTCACTATTATGACTATATGCTGAAAGCAGAGTAGAATGCATACCTGGAATCTTTGCAGGCAATCACAGAAAAGGCAGTAGTGAAGAGCTCAACTCTAGAGCCAACTGTTTGTTCATGAAACTTGGCTCATGACTTGTAGCTGTGTAAACTCTGACCAAGTGACTCAAATTCTCTATACCTCAGTTTCCTTATGTGTAAAATGTGGACACAGTTTATAGCCACTAAATAGGAGAAGATGATATATGCAAAGCACTCATGGTTAATCTATGTAAATCACGTTAAAAACTACCTGCCAGTAGGTAAGCATTTAACAAAAGTTAGTTTTTTTTAAATGCCATTATGATTACCAAGTACCTGTTAGTGATTTTGCTGCATGCATGTCCTGAGGTTCTGTTGGAAGTGCAAAATTGTAAGACTAGATACTGGTACAGAGTTAGGCTAAAGATGAAACAAAAAAAAAAATCTCTTATCAATAAGGCAACTAGGAAACTTAAATCTCAAACAGAATGATTCCAGGTGATGAGAAGGGAAGAGTCCTAGAATAGTAAGAGAAGCCTAACCTGGTGAGTGCTCAATTAAGAATCATTAAAGATAAGATTGGATATCATTAAGATTAAGATAGTATCAGGTATTTTGTCAAACTCAATTTTGGAGGGAAAAAAATCATAGAAATAAAAGGACCTTCTCAATTATCAATGCATTTAGAGAATACTAAAATAGAAAAGGGGGAAAAAAAGGAATTTTTAAAAATTGACCTGGAATGAGGTTTCAAAATTTGAAAATAATAGATATAAAAGAAATCTCAGAGATCAGCTGGCCTAAGCAGCTTCTTTTAGAGGTAGAGAAACAGAGCCAGAGTTGTGTCCTGCCCAAGCCACACTGGAAACCCAAATCTCTTCATTCTCCTCAGTCTGATTCTTGGCTTCCTGTGGACATTCTTTGACTTCTGCCTCCTGAAAGGCATTCTTCTTGCTCAACACCCATCAGCTAGTTGGACTTTTATCTAGAGTTCTAAAGATTTCACTGGCCAGTGTTTGTTAGTAGGGGAGAAAGGTGAGAAATTGGCAGTGTGACCAACATCTGATCCACACAACTATTCAGATCCCTATTTCTCTAACACATAGTAATTTAAAACTAATATAACTTGTCCTAATGATGAGAATATCTTCATTCCCTGAGGAAAGCAGGGAATGAAGGTTTTGGATTTTTGCTTCTTTGTTTGGTGTTGTTTTTAAATCCTATGGTTTATTGTATAAACGATAGCATTTTATGGCTTCAGGATGAACTTCGGAATAACCCTAGAATTATGAATTAATTAATTGGAGTCACATAGCCTTGCAATTTCATATGGAGTATACCACACAAAATGGTGCATAAATTGACAGAGAATGACAAATTATCAGATGTATTACTAAATTTTATTATTTCTAGCACTAATTATAAATCAATATCTATTTAAATGAAGACTAAATTGCTAAGGGCTTGGCTCATAGAAGGACATAGTAGCCATTAAATTAGTAATGTATTAATGAATTAAGTAAAAGAAAAATTATAAATTTATTAATAGATATAAATGTGTGACCACCTAGCCGACAGCAGCATGAAGGTACTGTCAGCTGCAATAAACTTGAAAAAAATTTTTCAATTTTTTCCAAAAACTGCAGCTATGACTCAGTGACCACACAAAATTTCAAGTTGGCAAGGCAGGACAGACTGTGGAAGAAACTCATGTGTAGTAGACAACACAGTGCAACAGCATCACCTTCGGTATTTGATTCTTTGATACTTTCATTCCCCCAATTTGAGGTCATGTCCTCATTCATACTGGAAGACTTTGAAGCTTAGCAAATAGATTCATACTAAACCTAGTCTACTAAAGCCCTGTATCCAGAATGATAGCACCCCTCCTCCCCCAACCTCTTTGTGCCATTTAGAGAATGCCTGTCAACAGCAATAGATGATGAATAAAATCAAAATCTTCCTTTTCAATTGTTTGGAGGAGTGCTGGCACAATACTTCTGAGCTACTCAGGAATAATAGTTAGACCGGTAATTTTACTGTCTCTGGATATGATGTCCTGAATTATAAATGTATTATTTTCAAAATTTGTATTGTCTTATAAATTTATATTTTAATGTAATGGTAATATAAGTTTGTACTTTTGTGACAAATAATCTCTCTTGGAAAAGTCTTCAAGCAAAGAATTTGATAAGGAAAGACCAGAGCTTAATCTCCCAGTTGTAGAATGTATAAATGTTCTCTTATAATTTGATTAAATAAATCTTGTTCTTGGCTAACAGACTTTAAATGTAGCTTTTTCACAGAAGCCTTATATTATAATGGGATGATTAAGAGAGTGTTGGGGATATTAGTAGGGGGAATAAAAGTGGTCAAGACACATCATTGGGACCAGTAGAATATTAAGAATAAATGGCTGCTAGTGGAAATGTCAATTTCTACAGATCGTTTTGAAAGCAATTTGGCACTGTGTCAAAAAATTTTAACTATTTCTAATTTTCAATCCAATAATTCAACTTCTAGAAATCTATCTCAAGGAAATAATTTGAAATAAAAAGTATTATATTAATTGCAACAGAGAATACTTAAAAAATGGAAAATTACAGAAGTGTCTTGACAATACAGGAATAGCCAATTGTAGTAAATCTAATTTATGAAATATTAACTTGTTTTTATGTTTACAAAATATATTCATTTAGAGTCTTCTTTTCTTATGATGTCTTTTCTACTTTTAGTATCTGGGTAATAGTGTTCTATAGAATGAGTTGAAAACCATTCCCTCTTCTATCTTTTGGAGGAGTTTCTGAAGAATTGGTATTTTTTTTTTTAATGTTTAGTCTAATCGACTAGCGAAGCCACCTGGCCTTTCTTTATGGATAATTATTTAAATTACTAATTTAATCTCTTTATTTCTTATAGGTCTATTCAGAGTTCTATTTTTTTCTTGAGTCATTTTTTATTGTTTTTCTAGGAATTTATCCATTTCATCTAAGTTATCTGATTTATTTGTATGCATTGTTCATAGTATTTCCTTATAATTCTTTTTTGTATCTTGCAAGGTCAGTAATAATGTCTCTTTTTAGTTCTAATTTTAGTACTCTCTCTTTTTCTCTTGGTCAGTCTAATAGTTTACCAATTTAATAATCTTTCAAAGAATCAACTTTTGGTTTTATTGATTTTTCTGTTTTTCTATTCTCCAGTCATTAATTTCTGTTCTAATCTTCAGTTTTCTTTTTCCAATATGTAAAAGAAGAAGGTTAGATTATTGATTTGAGATATTTTTTGACATAGGCATTTTTATACCTAAAAATTTCTCTCGTAATTGCCACTGCTTTAGCTGTATCTCATAAATTTAGGTATCTTGTGTATTTATTTTTGTTCATCTAAAAATATTTATTGTTTTCCTTGCAGTTTCTTCTTTGATTCATTTCTTAATTTCAAGAGTGTTTGTTTTTTTTAAATTTCCATATGTTTGGGATTTCTCAGATTTCTTTTGTTAATTGCTCATTTCATTTCTTTGTTATGCATTTATTTAAGCTGATGCTTCCAAAGAATCTAATGATGTGGGGAAATGCTCCTGTTGCCCTTAAAATAATTGGCTCCTTTTTATTGAGCTTTACCAAGTGTCAAGCATTATGATACGTTATCACATTTAAATACTCACAACTGAGGCTCAGAGATTAAATAACATTCCTAAGGTCATACAGCTCAATTCCAATGTCCTTTCTCATAACACTTTACTACTATCTGTTATAATAGTAAATAAAAGCAAATTAGAATGTGTAATTCTATTAACCATATAATGTAACTAAATTTAAACAATAAAATTTTTTAAAAACAAAAATACTAAAGGTGATTTGTTTCTCAGTACAAGGATGATAACAAATTTGTTTCCTATTTCTTTCAAATTTGCCCTAAAAGAGGCATGCTTCATTTCAGTGGAAAAAGTTTTTTTATAACAAACTAACATTTATAATTAGAAAAAGAAACAGGGAAAAAAATAGAAAAAGAACAATAGTAAATTTCTTTGAAGCTATGAATACTACTAATATCTTTTAAACTTTTCCATTATTCAATTAAGAACCACAGAGCTGAAAATGTGAACTATGCAAAAATACATACAGCAAATAGCTGTATTTTTATTACTCGCAATAAATGGCAACTAAAATTAAATCAGAGTATTGAGCATAGAATTATGAGATAAAATTCATGAGAAAATCAAATTTTGAGAAATAATAACTACAGAGAAATGAAATTTAAAATATTATTCATTTGGCTATGGTTCTTATTCTTCCATTATTTTTTCCCTTTTCCTACAAATGTTTGTTATTCCTCTTCCCCATTCCTTTTTCTTCTTTCCCCCCGCACGTTTCTACTCATATTTCTAATGGAAATCATCACTCATTGCTTTAGTGTATGAATTTATTCGATGAATATTTATTGAGTATCTACTATGCTCTAGATACTAGAGATACAGAAATAAAAGTGATGTGGTACCTGCTCTGAGACCATAATGTGGTAGAAAAGAAATATGTAAAAATGAGTGGCATTCATTGTGACAGCATTGGGTAGGACACCTAAGCATAACCTTAAAGATATGTCAGTGTCCAAGAGATGGACTAAGGGGAAAATGTTTTTCTAACCGCCACCCAAGTTAAGCTGTAGAAGATATATCTATATACATTTAGGAGAGTACCCTAAACTAGAAATATATTTGGGGGAGGTATCATGGTTCTAACCGATAAAGATTGATAAGACATATTTCCTACCTCCTTAACCACTGATTTGAGTTCTGCCACTATCACTTAGTTTTGCCTGGTCCAGAACTTCTTATAATTGGAATCATACATAAATAAGTACTCTTTTATGTCTGCCTTCTATCACTTAGCATAATACTTTTCAGATTCATTCATGGTGTTATTTGTATCACTCAATTTTTTTTGTAGCTGAATAGTTTTTCCCTATATCAATATAATATAGTTTATCAATTTACCTGTTGTTGGACATTAGTATTGTTTCCAGTTTGGAGCAATTATGAACATTCTTATATACTCCATTTTGTGAACAATTTTTTTTCTCTTGAGTAAATATCCAAGGATGAATAAGTTAGCTACATAATTCACTTCATTAGAAACTGCTAAACTATTTTTCAGACCGACTATACCATTTTGCATTTCCACCAACAGTTTATTCAAGAATTGCAATTGCTTCACATCCTTACCAACACCTACTATTGTTACTCTTTTTCATGTTTTCTATTCTAGTGGGTTTGAAGTGATATCTTGCTTTGGCTTTAATTTAAGTTTCTTTGATGTCTCATGATGTTTCTCATACGTTTATCGGCCATTTGCATATCTTATGTTGTGTATTCAATCAAGTTTCTTGCCTATTTTTTGTTGGGTGGTTTTTCTTTATATTGTACATTATAAAAAGTTTTTCAGTATTCTGAATAAAAGTCCTCTGTCACATATATGCATTGTAAATATTGTTTCCCAGTTTGTGGCTTGCTTTTTTTTTTCCTTAATGACCTCTTTGGAAAGCAAAATTTTTTAATTTTGATTAAATCCAATTTACCACTTTTAAAAATTATTATTTGTAGTTTTATGTTCTATCTAAGTAATCTTTGCTCACCTAATTACAAATATATTCTATGTTTTCTTCTAGAAATTTTATAGTTTGAGCTTTTACATTTAGGCCTAAAATCTATCTCTAAATAATTTTGGTGTATGGTATGAATTTTGAGTCAAATTTAATTATTATGAAAAATTTCAAACATATAAAAATGTAGAAAGAATAAAATTATGAACCTCTTGTACATATTATTCAATTTTAACAATTACCTACTCATGGTTAACCTTGTTTTGTATTTTCTCATGTATATGAGAATACACACATACACACACACACACACACACACACACACACATATACACACATACATCCCCTGAACTATTTTAAAAGGAAGTTGTAGAATTTATAACATTTTTTGTTCTGATCCAGAATTCAGTCTAGAACCATACATTGCATTGCATATGTCCTATTTCCTTAACCTCCTTAATCTAGAGTGGTTCCTTAGCTTTTTATGTTTTTCATGACATTGAGATATTATAAGAGAATGTCTCTTAATTTTAACTTGCTGGATTGTCTTTATAGTTCATTTTGACTAATGCAATTTTGGTAGGAATACTACATAAGTAATATTTTTTACTTCTCAATATTTCCCATCAGAAGGCAAATGGTGTCAAGTTATCCCACTATTTAATGATGCTAAATTTGATCTTTTGGATAAAGTGGTATCTGTCAGATTATTCCCCTGCAGAGACAAATTTACCCTTCTTATTAATAATTAAATAATCCGGAAGGAGATAAATGTCTTGTTCCCTAACACATTTTCGATCAATAGTTTTGGCAGCCATCGATGACTCTTGGCTGAATTTTTATTATGATAGTTGAAAAATGGTGATTTCCTGACTTTATCATTTCCTCTATAGTTATTAGTTGGCATTCTACTGTATTTCTCTTGCTCCCCATTTTTAATTACCTAAGTTAGGTGTTCATGATAATCTTCCAGTACTCATAAATTTCTTTTTTAATTTGAAATGTTATATACTTATTTTAATATTCAAATTGTCTAGGTTTGGCTGGTGAGACTCCTTTTAAACTAGCTTTACTGTCTTTTTGATATGTCACCATTAGTTCTAGGTTTTTTAATTCTGTATTGTTTTGTGTTTGTGTTTAGCAGTTCTTACTTTCCAATCCAACAAAATGTTTCAGACTCATTATACTTTTCCTGCTCTGAAATCAGCCATTTCTCAAAAAAAAAAAAAAAAAAAAAAAAAAACCTAGTTCCTTCATGGCAAATGGTATTTAGAAGACAAAATCTGAGCACCAGGTACGCTTTCTGCTTCTGAGTATCATTACATCTAGGTTCTTTTGATGGAAGAGAGGAAATAAACTTTTTTAGAAAATCATAAGTTTATACCAGATGCTTCTAATTACTATTAACTATCAAAAGATTATTCCTCTCTGTCCCCAATCCCACTTTGTGCTTTACTCTTCACTCACAATGGTAGCCTGTTTCCCAGCAACATCCATGCATTTACTCATTGGCTCAATACTCATATATCAAACGGTTTCAGAAGTCGGCTAACCTTAAACCTGGTAAGTGAAGTTTAAGTTTTCTTTATAATTTGTGTTTAAAATATATTCTGAGGGTAAATAGTCAGAGTATAATGTTCCTCTCATATTTTTTGAAGAAGTCTAACGTGTCAAATTGTTTTAACTGTATTTCAACATGACATGCCCACAATGTCATAATCACACATAAAAATTAACAATTATTGGATCAACAAGTATCCACTCTTTTCTCAAGCCTCAAATTGGCTCACAAATATCATAAATGTGTTATTGTTCTTTGTTGTTTTACAATTTGTTCGTTTGAACCAGAAATGAAGTTTATTGAAATTGGTTGATCCATCTAAGGTCTCTTCTGATTTATAAAGTTTCTCTGCATTTTTGTTTGCTTTCTTTTAATTTTTATATTTAAGAAACCAAGTCATTTGTCTTCTGGAGTTTGCTCCAGATTTTTCTTATAGTATAATTTATGATGTTTCTCTGTCCTCTTTGTTTCTGTAAACTGGTAGTTGCATAGAGAGGTTTGATTAGTCAGATTCATTGGGGAGAAGAGGGTTTTATTTTCTTTTGTTTCTTTTTCTTTCTTTCTTTCTTTCTTTCTTTCTTTTTTTTTTTGAGAGTAGAGATTTACAGAACTAGTTTGTAGTAATATTTTGTTCTCCCCTCAAGAAATACGTATCATCTGATTGTCTTTTTGTATATGTGATATGACCAGCTGTTGATGCTCAATTACTAGATATATTAATTCTTAAGATTGAAAAAGGAACCTTTTTTGAATTTAACAATCTTATAGATGCCACATATGTGTATACGTATATCCATATAGACACATTTCTAGGAACAGATATATCTCAAGCCAACTCTTGTTTGTCCCTTAACAAACTTATTGTCTCATTATTACTTGTTCTTGAACCACTCTTGTTTTAAATTCTTTTTTTCTGTCTAAAACAAGATATGTATATTACAAGGTGGCGTCCTAAATTTATAGTAACAATTTTCCAAAGGGAATACAGTTATTTTAGAGGAGGGGAAACAAGAATGAATTAAAAGGAAAGAAGCATTTATAAAAGATAAGGAGGCCACCAAAAAGGTGTATCTGGTCTTGTTATATATTTTAATGTAAATTCTGCCTAGTGAACATTCATATCATGAAGGTGATATTTTAGAACTATGAAACATTTGCAGCTTGAAAAACTAGAACAGGAAGATGAAAACAAAAACTGAAACATACCCATAGTCAAAAAGTTTTCTGAATTAGAAAGATAAAAATACATCAAGATTTATGTTTTGCTTTTTGTTTTGTTTCCTTTCTTCATGAAGTGTGTATGTTATCTTAAGCCAGTTTACCAATGCCATCACATCTTGGGGGCAGCTGGGCAATTTCATGCCATTTGACTTAATAATTTAGAGATTCTGAGTGACAGTGATAATATGCTAACTTCTGTATGGGTGTTGTAATGTCTGTCACAACATGAAAGGTATTCATTTAAAAAAGACACAACAGAATCAGATAAACAGCTATGTGCATCTGATTGCAAAGGTTGAGGAGGGTGGTTTCCTTTCAGTCAATTAAAGATAAAAATATTTACACCAAATAAAATTGAAAACATGCTGTGATTGTTTCCTCTCATTCCATGGTGTAGGGTTTGGGAGAATAGTTTCTTTTTTTATGACCTTATTGAGATATAATTCACATAGTATACAAGTCACCCATTGAAAGTGTATAATTCAATGTATTTTAGTATATTCATAAGGTTATGCAACCATCAGCACATTCAAATTTTAGAACATATTTATCTCCCCTAAAGCTAACCCCATTAGCTGAAACTTCCCATTCTAAATCCCCTACCTCAGCCCTTACCTTTTAATTGCTAGTCATACCGTGTCCCACGGAAATACTTTTCTTTCTACATTATCATAAGAATAAGAACAATAGAATTGACCCCTCAAAAACATGAATGGGTTTCAAAAAATTGTAATAAGGTAACCCACAAAAATATCATTGAAGCCAATAATATCTGATGGCTTAAATAAGTAATTGCCAAGCAGTGAAGCTGTGGGAATGATGTCAGATTGTGGTATCACTTACAAGAGTCAAATGCTAATAATTTTAAATATAAACTTGAAACAGTCTTGAGTTACAGAAATCTGTCCCACTCATTAGAAGAGCAATATTTGCATCCAGGAATATTTCCAAATTCAAATATGACTTCACTGCTCACCAACTGTGTGACTCTGGGCAAAAAACAGAATATTTGTAAATGTCAGTTTCCTCGTCTGTAATAAGAGAGTAATGATGGTTCCAACCTCATTAAATTACAGTGTAGGTTAGCGTATGTAAAGATTTTAGAACCAAGCCTGGAACATAATTGTTCAATAAACATTAATTATTGTTGTTTTGTCACTTTTGTTTGTAAAACTCAATTCAAGTCAAATTCCAAAATGGAATTATTAGACATGCCAACTTGCCACATGTGATATGTATTTATAAACTCTATTCAAAAAAATTTCCTGCCATGAAAGCAAGGGATCGTGATTTAAGATAGGGTAATGTAGAGAAAAAATAGCATTGATCAAGTATGATTAATAGGCTGTAAGCCAGCCTTTAGTTGCTTTAAAGTCATGTGCTCTAGAAATAGTAAAAGTGCTAATTTATTATTCTCACCTAACACTCGTATAACAGATTTTCCTTTTCTAAATTAAGAGGAAAATTAACAGTAACAAAAAAAGGTTATGTAATTATATAAACATGTCTAATAAAAAATAAGGATAGTGTTAGATCATCATAAACTACATATAACCTCTTATAGTTGAAATGTTTAACTAAGAACCTAAATATGTGACTTTTAAATATGTGAGTGTGAACTAAAGTTGTGATTTGGTTTTGTGTCTGTAAATATAAGGCAGGATAATCACCAATTATTCTATTACATTTTCTTTAACTCCCATACAAAATGGCTTTGGGTAATAAGACTGATATGTTAGATGATTTTGTTTTTGAAAAATTGTTATGTAGTTTCTGTTCTTTTAAAAAGTGTGGTGCTAAATATTATGTCCCAATCAGATGACTCATGATACACACATTTTCATTCTTGGGAAATGTTAACACATTACAGTCCCTGCTTTGAAAAAGAATAAGAATTAATCACAAGCAACACATTTTTATTTTCCTTTGACCCCTGAGACAATTTAAATGATATGGTTTGCATGTGGCCACATTTTGGCTCTCAGAGGCCTTCACATTGTCCATCTGTGTCTACATTTTAATCCCAGGCTTTACTCCTTTGGCATTGTTTTGTATTTGCATGAAAATTTGTGAATTTTTTTTTGCATGACAAGTCAATCCATAATGTTGAAGTTAAAAGTCTAACATATCTTGCAATGTCATGTGTCATTAATTCTTACATGGTATTTTTTTCTTTCATTTTCAGTTATTGAAATTTAAATATGCTTGAAATGTAAAAGTGGCATGAAACTGGAGTGATGCAAAAGTATTTAATGTTTCTTTAAGAACTTAATATTTTTTAACTGAAAAAATTGGGAGGGGGGAGTTCCCACCCTTGTCTTTGAACACCAATCCTCAATCACAAATTATGATAAACCTACATTGAACGTAAGTGCTGTCAGCAGAGTAATAAATTCTGAAGTGATAGTCCTTTTTCCCTAAGAATGTATTTCTACTTCTTGAATATAAATTATAAAATGCATCTTTTAACTTCAAAAATTATTAAATATTTGATTTATTGTTTTTCTTAAAGCTTTCTTAATAACACATAAAATTAAACTCCCTTGACTTAGGTGAAAGTTTCTACTAACTGAAAAAGCAATGAATTACTGAATGATAGCAGCAACATCTTAGTGCTTTAACATTTCCTAAATGAATGTGATGACCAAAATGGATGTTTGATATAGCAATAGGTGAATGATGGTCCCATCCTCATTGACAACACTATTTTGTCAAGCTTCAAATCCATAAAGGCACATAACTGATTCTCACCAACAGGCCAAAATACACACATCTAAACAAACGCTTTTGCTTCTAAGCAGTCACCTCACTGGCTCTACATTTATTTCTACTAGCTGCCATTGATAAAACTGTTTTTAGAATACCCCTTGTCAAATTACCTTTAGAGTCTATTACATTCATTGTGATACCTATGTGGTAACATGTTTTGTTTTTTGGAGAACAGCCCTCAGAACCAAATCAGTCAAATAAGGTTGACAGTCAAACTGGCAAAACATATTTTTTAAATAAGTGAGTATGAAATTACTAAGACTTGCACAGCTTATAGTTTATAAAATGACTGAACAAATTTCCCAAAGAAGAACCCCAAGCATTTACATAAAGGCAACGGTGGGAATAAATGAAATTTTCTTGAGTCTTCTAGACAAGTATCTGATATTCACCTGAATGAATAAGTTCTAATATATGTATTATATTATGTATATATGTATTATTTTAAATTCAACATCATTTAAGTGAATGGAGTGGTTTACATTTTTAAGGACAGTCCTTCCATTACTTTTTACTATATTAGAATATAGATAATTAACCATCATATCTCTCTTGCTCGAGTTAATATCAACTTAATACTTCTTTAGTAACAATCATAACAGTTTTTTTGTTGACTGTGTCCTGACTGTCACTAGCTAGCTCTGTGATATTGGCAAGGGACTCAACCTCTCTGTACCTCTGGCCCACTGACTATGAAGGAGGGCTTGGGGCTCAATTATTGTCAAAATCTCTTTTGAATGAGAATATGATACTATAGTTATCCTATCTGTATATAAAACAGCTATAATTATTATAGATCATAAATCTCCACACATCTCTTATGGTTTTAATTAAATGCAAGCTGAAGTAAATCAAAATCAACTTATTTAAAAAGACAACTAGACACTAATGTCTAGATCAAGTAAAAATCTTTTCTACCTGATAATGATGATGGTAAAGACAGCATTTGTACAGCACTTTACTTTCCTACTGCCTTAAGTAAGTCTCACAACTTAAGAGCTGCTATCATTATCCTCATTATGCAGATGAAGAAGTTAGAGGTTCAGAGAGATTCAGTTACCTGTCTAAGGTGATGGCCTAGCAAGTTGTAGAACCAGTCAGTCTAGTTCTTCTTCTTGCAATTTAATATTCCTTTCCTCCATCATGTATCTGTCTTTTAATTAGGAGACAATTTTTCCAGGATGTCATTGTTCAGAATTTACAATTCTTGAAAATAAAATCTGCCTTTAGGGATCCTCCGGCATCTCTTTAAACTATCCACTTGCGTCACTGCAGCTCTCTCTGCTTTTACAAACTAGTTGTTTTGTCAGCATGAGTGTGACAACAATTAGACGTCCCCTGTTTTTGCCCCATGCCTTTTCTCCTTCACAGTCATTCAATGACAAGCGTAAAAAGAGCTTCATCTTTTCACGAAAATTCCCATTCTACAAGAACAAGGAGCAGAGTGAGCAGGAAACCAGTGATCCCGAACGTAAGTAGATTCTCAAAGAGAATGTCACATGCAACACAAGAGAAAAAAAAATCCTTCACGGGCAACACGCATGATGTAGGCTCCCCCACGCCACACACCTAGGCAAACAAACACAGCAGGTAGGCAGGTCAGGGCTTACTACTGTGACCAGTGTTTGTCTGCAGTCTGGATCCTTCCCCTGACATAGCTCTTCTTTGCAGAATGCATTGGGGAGCAACTTGGGAAAGCTGGGACTTCCAAACAGCATTGATCTGTGACCAAGACTGGGTCTGATTTGCCTTTTCTATCATGCAACTCTCTAGGGCTTGAGATAAATTCTATTCTGGACAGAAATATTGGATTCCATTGCCTTATATATTTTTTGGAATGCTAGCTAATTGAAAGTGATTAAATTCCTTCTATTAATCACTAGCATTTGTTCGTTCTTTCCCTCCCAAAAAACATTAAATACTTACCGAGCAGTGAGCTCATACTGGTATATCCTAAATCTAAGAATTTGTCATGAAACTTGGAGTAGATCATTGCTCTAAGTGGTACAGTTATATGGCAACACTGACAGTGGGAAAAATGGCATCTACTGAATCTTTCTCTTTTTTTTGTAACAATCTTCTGCTTAAACATTTGAGTTGCTTTACAGCTCTTTGAGTCTCAGCCCAGAGAGTTTGGGGTGAAAGTTGTGTCAAAAGAAGAGAAACTGGGATCCAGATTGCTTAGGCAACATGGTCTGTCATGGTAGTATCCATTTCAACTCCACTGACTTCTTCCTTCCTCTTCCGTGGCTGTTCTTCCTCTCTCATTGCTCTCTCTGGGGACTTCCATGCAGGACATCCCCGGATTAGGTGACGACGGTTATGGAACAAAGACTCTGAGTAAGTTCCCAGGAATGGTCACTGTAACTTTTCTTTTCTTTTCCCTTCCTTTTGAGTTTGGCTTTTGTTCCTTTTCTTGAGGGCCTTTCACTCCTAGCATGCACAAGATACGAGTTTTCTTTGTTACCTAGCTGTGAATGCTCCTACAAAGTAATTTTCAACCGTTTTGTTCTGCATGTCAGCATTGAAAAGCAAAGTGTGTCAGGCACTGTAACTTCTGTTGCAGTTCAACCTTCCCTTTCTGATTGTGTGATATGACCAACATGGTCCTGATGCCATCTGTGGCATCACTTGCTCTGCTGTCTTACACCCCCCAGAGAGCAAGAAACCATGTTGAATGAAAGGGCGAGCTAAATGTTCTAGAACAGGAAAGCAGAAATGTACTTTATGTCCCTTCTTCTGCCTTTTTACCCAGACCTTGCCAAATGCCATAATTGGGTTGTACGTTACTATTAGTAAAGGAGCTATTTTATAGTCAAAAGGAACATGCATTCTCAAAAAGTTAATATTAAGCTATTTGATCTTTCATGAATAATTCTCTGCTATTAACTTTGAATGATTTTTTTCTGACTTGCAGTGGTCCTGCTTGAAACGTTTGTATGATAAAGTTTTAGATATATATTAATATGTTTTTTCTATTAGTGATGTATTAGCTGCATTACATAATCAAGTCTTCATTTTATAGAGGAAAATAAAATATATTAAACCTTTAAATCTTCTAGTTATTAATGCCTTTAGTTTGTGTCTCATTGCACTGAGCAATAAAATATAATAATTCTGTGTATTAATGTACTATGCTATGACTTTTCTTTCTTTAATACTAACTCCATTGTGTAGACACCAGTAAAATAAGAACAGCGTTTTGTGTCTTTTGCAACTGTATCACATGTTCAATTTATTTGTTTTGTTTTGTTTTAACAGCTATGGGCAATATTTTTAGAAGCTGTTCATTTCATTTGTATAAAACAAAATAGCATTGAGCTGAACTTTGTTTTCAAGAGCTGTTTACATAACCCTGCGTAATGATACCCTCATCTTTGAAATTGTTACTTTGGATTTTTTTTTAAGATATGTATATATAGAAAACAAAATCTGATCAAGAGTAACTACTGGTCTCCTTAAAGATGAAAACTTTATCTCTGAGTATCTATATGGAATAGGTTATAAAATTTTTCTTAAATTAGTGGCTGAAGTTCAAATATTGATTTCAACATTATAACAGCATCAAGTACCACCAGAGAGTTTCTAAATTTTCAGCTGAGAGGGAAAAGGAAAGTATTCTAATATATTGCTAATACGTGAGCTTCACTAAAAGTAGTTGCTGTTAGAATGTCAAAAATATGACCAAAGCCTTACTCAAATGTTTTCTTACTCTTTAAAAATTGAACAGATTTTACTAGGTAAGGTCATTTGCCAATTCATGTTATTGTTAGCTATAATTTGGACCTTAGCTGGAACATATCTTCAATTTATTTTTACCTACAAAATGGGAAAAATTCTGTTATACAATATCTTGATGCTGATTCGTTAAATAAAACACTGTATAGTCCTAAATTTCTCCTCAGATAGTATAGCTTTGTTCTAAATTATTTTAAAAGTAAAAATCAAAAGCAAGCAAAACACTGTCATCCCCAGTTCAATATAATCATGTACATAAAGGCAAACACTGTTAGGTGTATGCCTTGACTTTCTTTTCTGTAACAGAAAACGAATTTGCACTGATTCATCTACACTTCTTTCCTTTGTGCCCCTCTTCTCTTGTAAAATGTGTGCCTAAATTAGTAACACAGTTCTGGTCACATGCCAACACAAAGAGAAACGATTCATGTGAGCTTAACCCATGCTTTGGTTTTCATTAGTTTCATGCTCTAAAACTAATTCATCCCTAATAAGTAAATTAACTTGATTGTGGGAATCTTTTCACAATGTGTATACATGTATCAAATCATCACGTTGTACACTTTCAATGTATTACAATTTTATTTTCCAATTATACCTCAAAAGAGTTTAAAAAACAAAACTAACTACCAATTGGCAAGTATCTATGACATCAAATACATTTTAAAGCATATTTTTGCTGTTAGAGAAAATGTTATACATTCTTTTTCTTTTTCTAAAAATGAACAATAGTTGTCACTTTTTAAAAAGCTGAAGTTATTGCTAATGAGTTTCAGAAATCAAATAGTCACACATTCTTCATTTAATTAACCCGATATACACAGAGGTCGATTAGTTGACGAATTTATCTACAACTTAATACATAATACAGAAGAAAAGATATGATTTTGGAAATAAAGCTCTAATTCTGGCATGCATCTCTGTTATGTGAGCTAAACTATGTTTTCCTTTAAAAAAAAGTTTAAAATATTATACAAGCAGGTCATTCAAAATGAATTAAAAACACACTTCATGCCGGGACCTGCTTGGTATCGGGCCTTTTATCTCTTGTCTGTACCATTCTTCCAGAATCTAATAGCTACCAAAGCAAGAATCTTAAAAAAAGAAAAAAAGAAAAAAAGAAAATATTGAACTGATTCATAAAAAGCTTTACAGTGACTCATTTCTTCTGTCAAGATTTTCTACTCACTCATTGAAGCAGGAAAGATCTCCAACGATCTTTTTTTCATTTTTAGAATTACTTTAGGATGTATTTAAATAGAAATAAAATTTAAGGAATTCCAAGGATTGGTTGCAATTTGAAAAAGCAATATTCATACAAAATATCCAAAGGCTAAAACAGAGAAACAAAAAGCCTGTAAGACAACTGACAATTTAGAAGCTTCTAAATTCATAGTCAAGAAATATCTAGCTGAGATGCACACTAACCTAAGTAACATAAATCTAGAAAATCAGACCTATAAAAATGGGTCAAAGTATTTATAAAAAGAAACGTGCTTAATTGACATACATTTTTGGTAAAGATGCTTTCCTAAAAATAAGACACAGCAATCAAGTAGTAGTTTCCTACAAAATGGAGATAAAGTTTTCATCTTTTTTATCTTATCTGCGTTTTCTTAGTGCAGTTTTCCCTGCAGACTTTTACTTGCCTTTTGCTCACATTTCCAGTAGCCTTGCATGAATGTATTTCTTTAAGTTCTGGCTGCTCGCCAATGCTTGGTATCTCTTTAATTTGCTGTGCTGTTCTTGCAGAACATGTTTCTTCTAATGCCAGCGATAGCGAAAGTAGCTACCGTAAGTTATTGCTTTGGTTTGTGGTTCTTTTCTTTGCAAATTGCCCCATTGCCTGTAATGGTCATTTCAGATTTTTGCTGTTGTTTTTTGATCATTGCCCTTTATCATCTTCATGCAAAGCAAATGGCTTGAAGTGAAATCATCAGTTGATGTGGAAAGTTACAAAAGACACTAGGGCCTTTGCGGACTTTTATGCAAGTAGTCCCAATCTCAGTTGACTGTGGCCTGTGATGCAATTCTCCCAAAGAGGGTGAGGGGAAAGTTCAACCAGGTGGATTTTGACATTCTGCCCTCTAAAATAATTGAAACTCCCTGCAGGAGGGTTGAAAAGTCATGATTTTGTTTTCTTCCTCATTTGGCCTTTTTTTTCTCTCTCTCTTCTTGGCTCCCCTTTACAAGAGAAATCTTTATAAATGATAGTGTTCCTTTTAAATCGAGCATGCACCTTTTATATATCTTCTCTCCTTGATTAATATTTTAAAATAGATGCTATGATATATCTAACTTTATATTTTTGATGGTTGGGAAGTGATAAAAAAGTTTCATCCTTTAATGTTGAAGGAACTCACTATTTTTTTAAGTGAACAAATCTTGGGTCAGAAAGCTTAGCTGAAAAGGTAGGTAACTACTCAAAATTTATTTCTGGTCTTCGGTCACCTCAAGCCATTTGCTTAGTGTATAAAAATATTCACCAAATACCGATCACATCCTTTTGATCCATTTATGTGGTTTCTTACCACTTACTTACTGGTTTTTGGTGACTAATATAGGTACATATTATTACTGGAATTTTTACAATTTTTATAATATTTATTTGTACTCTTTAGTTAAATGGATTAATCAAAAAGCAATTGCCAAGAATATTATAAAGCAGGCCCAATACATATGACCCCCAACTACCAAGACAGAAATCAGTCAGGTTTTTTTTCTCTTAAATATTGTATTAATTAAAAACTAGAATAATTTTTGTTTGTTTTAGTTTTGTTTTTTTTTCTTACAGCATGGTACTTCACAAGACCATGCATTTTTGAAGTGGCATGCCAACTAGTTTTCTTTAAGTATGATAAACTTAGTTTGGATTCCAATACAGGCTCTGGAAAATCAGATGGCTGATAAATAGGAAAAACAGCACAAAAGAGGAAAGGTGGCAGAGAGAGGTCAGGGCCAGAGGAAGAAGATGAAACACACTACAGAATAAAATGAAAAGAATTGTGATGAGATACCCTCGAGCCATTAAATATTAGAACGACCTAATTTTCTTCCTGAACAGAATGTCAAGTCTTATTAATGAAAGACTCAAAAGGTTCTCATTCTCAGTGTGGTCCTTAACATTTTTACATTCTTTCTATTCTTATTTTACAGTTATCAAAACTTGGAGAAACATTAGCCTCATTTGCACACTTATTTGATATATATATATATATATATATATATATATATATATATATATATATAAAGCCAAGAAGAAATGACCAAAGAATATATTTCTGACAGCTAAGATACCCTCAGTTTAGTATAAGGAAAATATAAATTGTTTTTTGAGTTCCATGGAGACCAATGTCCCTCCTTTCTCTGATGTTCAATTTTCAATTTTTATAGTTGTCTTTCTATCCTACAGACATAGATATAGAAAGGAAAAATGTCATGCCTTGTTTTTTTCAATCCTTTTTATGAAAAGTTTATGTAAGAACTATCTTTTCCTTTGGAAATATTTTTTAGAGTATTTTAGAGGCCCCTTCTTTTCTCTTTCAGAGAAGAGAATGTTCTTTCTAGAATCATTAGGTTATAAAAATTGAGTCAAGGCTTTCAGCTGCTCCAAGATGACATCAAATAATCTTTTCGCTCTCAAATAGTAGGTACACATAAATGTTAATTGAGTGAATCTATAAGAATAACTGGAACTGAACTCTATGATATTACCAGAGCAAATGTGTAATATAATAATCTATATTAGTTTGGGTTTCATCTGAGGTTACACAATGTCAGCCACTCAGATTGCATTCTTTACAAATGAAGGAAAGTATGAAGTGCCTTTGTCATAGCTTAGAGGAATAAATGATATTTTTTCTTCAAGGTGAAAATATGAGGAATTATAAGTGGACATTTTTTCACTTAGCATCTATTATATGCTCTCATCACAGGCACCATGAGACCCAAATGAAAGTCAACCAACTCTGGAACTCAGCACACATATAGTGAGAGAGAGAGTTCAATAAATGAAAAATGCACAAAGTGTGGTACTTTCTAGGGTAAAAGTCTAGCCCAATAACAGTTGGAGTTTTGTACGTGATCTCAAAAAGGAAGTACTCTTTGAGCTGAGCTTTGGAAAGATGAGGCGCTTACCAGCTAGACAAACTGAGGAGAAGACTTTCCAGGCAGGGCAGTGGCACAGAAAAAGGCACAGAGGCTTAAGACAGACATGGTTTCTAGAAAGTGGCATTTTGAAATCAAACTATGCTGCATTTTCTATTGAATTCCTGGTTTTTGCTGTAATTATGACTAACTTTATGTGTTGTGAAGAGGAACATAAACAAGTACTAAAAAGGTCCTTTTTTCACTGGAGTCCAGGTGTTATTTTTTACTCTTTAGACCATTCGATGTCCACTCTGGGGAAAAATAGCTTTTTAAAAATGGTCAATATTTAGAAACAAACACTGTGTTTCACAGTTCCAGAGGGCACCATTCAAACTGCATCCTAGAGTTATATGTTGTGACAACCTTACTTGATAGCCTCACACATTCCCTGAGATACACACACACACACACACACACACACACACACACACACACACACACTTATGCAAACTTCAAATTCTAAAAAATGGCTCAGAACTTTGCTGCACTATCTCAAATATCATAGAATAATTATTTTTGTACAAGTCCAACTTTACTGAGCACTAACCAAAATGCAGTTAATTACAGTGCACGCTGTCTAATTATGCAAAACACTACCTTTAAAACTATCTTAATTAAGGGCTAATTCCATGTTTCTGTCTCTCAACAAAGTGTTACAGTGCAGGCTTGTATCTGTGGTTGTCTTGTGTCTTAGGTTTCAATTGCCCTTGTATTGGGATGCAATACAGACCATGTAGGTACAATGGAGACTTTGTAAATCTCTGCAGCTGACATCCTGCCTTCCTCAAAGCTCAGCAAAGCTCCTTATGTCATTATGGACGTGGGAGAGCTGATGATTATCCTTCTCACCTGTTGGTGCTCATCAGCTAAGCTGGATTTTCCAAACAAGGATCTTGAAGAAGTGATCTGATTGAAATTGAGGTGCTGACATGGGAGAAACAGGACTTTACCACTGGAATCAGTCAGATCGATGCCCATATTCTTTGCCTTTCTCCATTGTAATCAAATATTGCCCTTTTACTTCCTCTAGTTCTCGAGCCTTTATTAAGCAATTTTTTGTTACATCTATTTTCTCATTTGATTTCTGCAACCAAACTGTGAGATATACCTTATAATAATACTCCATTTTACAGATGAGGAAGCTGAAACTCCAAGAGGTGATGTATCTCATTAATATGGTGGCACTTCAAGTCCAAGACATTTTAATTTTTAATCTCATACATTTTCACTCTTCCCTATGGTTTTTAATTCAAGCCTCTTCGGACATTTCGTATGTTCTAAGCCTGATTTTAAGGTTTTATGTTTATTAACTGATTTAATCTTCTCAACATCTCATGGAGACACTGAACCATGAATTCACTATGTGATCGTGAAGAAATTACTCCATGTCTTTGAACCTCATTTCTCTCCAATGTAAAATGAGTAGCTTAGAACAGAGATGGCAAATAGATTTTAATCAAGATTCCAATTCTAACCATTTGGCAATATCTGCCTGAATTGTAATGAAAATTATTGAGGCCAAGTTGAGGCTCTAAAGTAAATGCAGACAGTGATAACTTGTGATGCCTGTCAAGGGCATGGAATGCGGGAGTGACATCATTGTGCTACATATTCTCCATCTATCAACCACATGAACTCTAAACCCTTAACCTAGTTTAATCTTAATAATCATCAGTGTAGACACTAAACACTAAATTTAGGACATTAAATGTGCTGCCACTGGCCTTTACTTCACTAATCTCTTTGCTAGTTTCCAAAAATTTATAAAGAACATCAACTTGCTTTTCCCTATCATGAAAGTATATCAAGGTCTTATTCTGAATTCCTCTTATTGTGACTTGCTTCCAGTTTAAACACAAAGTGTTTCATGGAGATAGTTACAAAAGCCTCTGCTAAATTTCCTACAGCTGTAGATGTCCACACACAGTACTGCTTCCCTCCCACTCACAGCCATGCAGTTGCAAAAACAAGACCAAGGAATAGTTTATACCTTTTTGTCAGTTGTTATTTCCAAGTGCCAACACCTCCTGAGCAAAGAATAGAAGAACTACTAAGAGTGACTATTTTATGGAGATGACTTAACAGCAGCATTTTTTTTTAAGAGTTGTTGTTTACATTGGAGCACCTTCTGGCCTCTCAGTGACTCTGACTCAATTTAGCTATTATCTCTGCCACTTGTTCATTTACAAAGTCTGCCCCTGCATCCCAGGCCCCACAGAGAATTCTACATCTTTTGCCTTTTTGGAGACAGTGTTATATACTCAACAAGGAGTCAAAAAATATGTGGTCTTAAATCTTGACTCTACTAATTATTACCTGAGGAAACAGGCCCCATTAATAGCTCTGAGGCTCAGCTTCTTCATTTGTAAAATGGGTTATCATCAGAGTGCCTACCTCAAAAGAAGTAGCTGTAAAAAATAGATGCCAATGGATGTGAAAGCCTTTTATGGGCTGGAAAGTGCCATACATACATGAATTATCTTTTATTCATTGTTCTGACTTTTTTTTTTTTTTTTTGCCTCTCCTTCTTAGTCTCCCTTCCGCTCTCCTTAGGGCTTTTTATCCTTGAACATGAAAGTGAAAATTGGTTTAAGGTGCTGAATTCACAGCTATTATGTAATACCAGCTGCCATGGGACCCCTACAGACATCCTTACATAGTACCTGATTGTCACAGAGCCTTTCGAATTGGGAAGGATCTTGACATAAGGGGTGTTGCCACCACTGTCTGCCAGTCTTTCTGCTTTGAACAAGAACTGGTGCCTTTTATAAGTTAGAAAGTAAACAAAAAGCAATGAATAAACAAAGAACTACAGAACTGTCTAACAAAGTTAATCAAAGCTGGGCCACTTTGAGCTAATTTTCCAAATCGCAAATTATACACACTAACACCAAATATCTTATTCAAGGTATGCCTTTAGAATATCCTATCAGAATGATTTGCAAGCTCATTGGAAAGAAATTCCTATGGAAACATAAGTGTTGTATTTATTTAGAGAAAACCACACTTCCCAATTAGAAAGCATATAGACAGAAACACATAGTAGAACCTGTCTTTGGTCTCTTTACTCATCCTGTTTCCTACCACTGAAATCAGAATGCAAATTCATTGACATCTTTCTTTACGTTAGGCACTGGGGACACAGTAGTACAGCCCTTGCCTTTATGGAGTTCCCAGTCTCATGGAGAGGCATAATTATCACCTGATATTTAAACCCTTCGTTATCCTGTGGTCAGTATTTCTCTTTTCATATTAATCATTCCAAGAAGATATCCCTGTAATATTACACTCTAACATTGCAGTATTAGTCTGCCATGCTTCTATTGTAAGAGCTATTCTTTTCTCCTAACCATTTTACACTTATCTTTTGAATTCTCATGACCTCTTCATCTCAGGCTTTAGATAACTAGGGCTTAGCAATCATTTTCTTTTTAGCCTAGCCTCTGTAAATTTCAGTAGTTTTGTTTATTAAGAGAAACCATTTTTCTCCTGAAGAAAAAAAATGTGAATCTGTCTCCTCATGAATCAAACCCCTGCCCAGTTGTAAGAATGTCCCCTGAAGACTTCTGGGGCATTTTTAAAGGAAGTAGCTTGGCCTAGTGGTGCCATTCTGAGAGTGGGCTCTGCTTGAGGGTGTGGTAAGATGTGACTTAGGCCAAGGGCCAATTGTCATGCTTGAAAATGTAAGTCATCCCACCCTACCCCAGCCACCCAGTCTCCAGGAAGACATCTGTACTTCATAGCTTTATCCATATATTGCTTCATTTCCCCAAATCAACTGGCAGTATCGAAACTGTGGTATTAACTAACTCCTTTTATGAAATGAACTTACCTGGTCTGATGCCATGGCTATTGAAGGAGGAGCATATGGTATTGATAAACTGTAACAGTGTTTCAGGCTGATGAGGTGATAAAACAATGAGATTCATTGCCCTTTGATTTCTGAAAAGCTACCCCATATCACACCTCTCTATAGAACAGCAGACAGGAAGTGCTTTTTAACAACCCTAAGCTATTTCTTCACCAAAGAATAGTTAGTCCTAGGCCTAAAGCAAATATAAGAGCAGACTTTTCTGGGTTTGCAGCTGAATTAAGCTCATCTCATGCCCAGGTAAAATCAGAAGGCTTGTAGCAAATGATATTGGAGAGGTTGGCACTTTAACTATATTGTCTTTCTTAGTTCTTTTTCCAAAGTTTCAAGGCTAGATTTATGAGGATTACAACCAGTGATTTAGGGCGCTCCTCAATTTTTTATCTTCTTGAATTGACCCATCATTTTCATGATGAATTAACATCACCATAAAATCCTCAGGGCCTTATAGTATATTCTGATGAAGGTTTTGTATCAAATAAAACAAGCAGACACTTGCTTTCGAACAATGTGCTTCTCTGGGAAATAAAATAGAAGATTAATTAAAGGCCCAGAAATTCTGACAATGTAGCAGCACACTAATGGATGGACCCTGTCCTTGAACTAGACCGTTTTGTTTTAAGTAGCAATGCTAGGCATAGAGGCCAAGGTGCTCTATTTCTCAGTGTCAGACAGAGGACAAATCCATAGGTCACTGCCCTGATGAACTACAGACAGCTAGCTTCCAGTCGTTACTTAGAGATATGCCTATCAATAACCTGACACTGCAATAGTGCCAAATGGTATTATAAGGAAGAAAGGAGTTTTTGAATGGTTCAAGGAGAGAGAGCAAGGAAAATGAACCCCGAACTGTGTTTCCTGTGTTTCAAAGCAGGGTTTATAGCTGTGGTGTGTGACTGGTTGTTAGTTCACTGTAATTTTCCTTTCTTCTCTTCTCAGGAGGGCAAGAAGACTTCATTCTTTCTTATGAGCCTGTCACAAGGCAGGAAAGTAAGTTTTCCAGCATGTTCTGGTTCCTGATTTTCAGGCCACAACAGGTGACACCATTACAGGAGGGAAAGAGTGAAGGACTAAGGAAAATAAACTCTATTTAATACTCAGCTGTCCCCAGACCAGATGATCTCTCTTTTGCCCTATCACCAAGCAGACAACTCCTCTGCTAACCATGGGCAGGGACAGCTCCCAAGAGGATGGACCAACTCTCCAGATGAGTGATCCTTAATGGGAAGGACCATATCCATGTCACTAAAGAGCCCCACTTACAGGACCGATGGATAAAATCAGGAGATTGACAACAGCTCAGTAGTGGAAAGAACTTTCTAGCCAACCTGTTCTATGATACAAACCATCTGTGGGCTACTCCAGAAGCCTGCGTTTCCTTTTCTTAGAGGCATTTCTAAAGAGACTAATGGCTGTTGATAAGGTTACTGCAAAGAAAATTCAAGCATCAAATGAGGAGTTACAGCAAATGAACATTAGAGTTCCTTCTAACCCCGTGATACAAAGGAATTGGGAAAACTCCAGGAGAGTATAAAGAGTATTTAAGATGAGGGGAAAGAAATTATGGAAACATAAGCTTTCATTACTACAAGCAATTACTTTTTAAAGTTATTGTCTAAACAGTGGCCAGCCAAATAGGTGCTTTGGAATCTTTTTTTCTCCTGCTCAATTGACTAAACTCAGTAGATGTTTTGACATCGTGTATGCATAACCTAAGAATAAGCACAACCCTTCCAACTGGCTCTTTTCATTGACAGACACTGCAGTTTCTTTTTTCTGTTAGTAAATTCCAGAAAGTAGGCACAGCCAAGATACTGAATGTTAAACATCCATTTCCGTATGCAGGGCTGTATGAGCAATTTATCCAATGAAGTAATGCCCTCGGCAGTTCTTACTGTTTGATAATTTCGCCTTAAGAATCACCCTGACAGGACAGTTCTGAAGTCATTTCCATGACTTTCTCCTCATCTGCCTCTTCCTTTTCCTCCCTGCAGTAAACTATACTAGGCCAGTGATTATCCTGGGCCCCATGAAGGATCGGATCAATGATGACTTGATATCTGAATTTCCTGACAAATTTGGCTCCTGTGTGCCTCGTAAGTAGCATTTTTTTTCCTCTAGGACAAAGCTTGGTTCCTTTTGAGATGATAAAGTGCAATTCTGTTCCTCAGTAGTCTCTCCAGTGGTTTGAATACTATCATTAGTTACCTATTAATCACACATCTTATTTAATTTTCTCTGCCTGACACTTCATCTATCCTGCCATGTAATCTCTATTTAGTAAGTAGTAAATATGTTCTCCAAACTGACTGTGGGCCCCTAGAAGGCAGAATGAATCCTTTCTTTGTAACTGCCATAGCATTTAAAATTGCATAGTATTCTTGATAGATATGCTTTCACACACTGATTGAAATGCCACTGAAGTACGCTTTTCCACAGAATAAGAGAGATCAGAAATAAAAGCCCTATTTTAAAATCATCTCAGTATGGTTTAGGGCCATGTGTTAATCCAAAAACAAAAGCCTTTCCTCTGTGTTTTTATAGTCCAAGATTTTGGGAAGATGAAGACAAGAAGGTATATAAAATCTTAATTTATCCTCTAGGTCATTACAGGCTTTAATCTACTTTCTTATCATTATAGACAATCATCAATCTCCTAGTCTCTGAGTATCAATCCATAAAATTCTATCTGCTCTACCTCCTTTCTCTCTACCATACCTTCCCCACTCACTCTCCTCCACCTACCTCTATTCCCACTGTATTACGTAAAAATTAGAGGCCTTCTCCATATAGAGAGAAACCACCAGGAAATTTTAATGTATTAGATAATTAAGCTCTTAAATTTGATTCCAAATTTTTCTTTCTCACTCTACATTTTTTAAGCTTTATGCTTTGAACTGTCTGTTACATTGCATTACTGAAAATGTCACCTGGAATACATAAGAATAGCAGGAATTGTATATGTGTGCAGAACATGGACAGAGGGAACTAGGATGATGGGTATATCTCATGAGGCATTCCCTGCAAGTGCTCTGAAAAGAGATCCTACCATAGAAGATAGCCTGAGAAAGACTCTAGATAGAAATAATCAAGTTGAACCCTATTCACAGCAACTTCCAGTTTGTTCCTCCACTTTTGAAGTAAAAATAAAAAAAGTCAGTTCTTAAGCACCATTTTCATTTTACCTTCCACCTTGCACACTCTCTTTTTTTAATTGATAACATATTTTATGATAATCAATACATATTCATTGTACAAAACTTGAAAAATGCTTTAAAAAAAGTTAAACAATAAAAAATATACAGAATTCCACAGATAACATCACAGTTAATGTTTTCTTAGATTTCACCTCTTACTTCTTTCTATACATGCATTTTCTTCTGTGATTGAGGACATATAAGATAAATACAGTATTTTTTGCTGAACATTATTCAAAATTTTATATAATTATTTTAAATTACATTATGTCATAATTAATCATTATATGGTATTTTGGTTTTTGTCTCATATAATTTTATTTTATAATTACTATTTATAACTGATAAACCAATATAATTGAACATCTTGAAAGATAAAACTTTAAACAAATTTTGACAATTTTTAAGACAGATTCCTAGAAATAGAATATCTGAGTCAAAGATTAAAAATATATTAATATTTTTTATTTATATTGATAGATTGCCCTTTTCTGATGAAGTTTAGTCATGTCTAGCCATGATTAAAGTTTAGTCCCATCTTAACTGTGATAATCTCATTTTTTTTTAAATTCTTTTAAAATTTCTGAATGTGTTTAAACTGTATGTCTTTTTTTTCTGGCTATATGACACATTTTCTTGTTTCTTTGCTCATCCTCTAATTTTTTATTTTGTGTTGGACATTGTGATGCTACATTACTGAGAGACTGGAGACTTTTGTTATCTTCCTTTATAAAATATTAAGTTTTTGTTCTGACAGGTAATAGTTTACTGACAGATCAGCTTCTTCCAATAATGACTTGGTTTTAAACTTTGTGAAGACGGGCCTAGGTCTAGAATAACCTTCTAATTTGTGGCTTTTCTGGGGCCACTATAAGACCTCTAGACTCTCCATTTAGAAATGGAAGTAGAATAAATGGAGTTTTCCTCATGTGTTTCACTTGTCAAGAATGATAGTCTTGCACTGATTATTAATCTGATGACTGAAAATAACTATTTCATATATTTTTTCTAATTTTATAGTTGTTTACAGGGGAAAGCTAAAACTGGTACCTGTTGCTATGTCATGGTCCTTCATATAACATATTTTTATGTATCTATGTTGAGGGTGTGGTGAAGAAAACAAGTATAAATATACAAACTTAATTTTATTATTTTTTGTTTTATAAAGATACTACGAGGCCAAAGCGTGACTATGAGGTAGATGGCAGAGACTATCACTTTGTCATTTCCAGAGAACAAATGGAAAAAGACATTCAAGAGCACAAGTTTATAGAAGCTGGCCAGTACAACGACAATTTATATGGAACCAGTGTGCAGTCTGTGAGATTTGTAGCAGAAAGGGTATGTTCACCAATCATCTTATAGCTCCTCCCCTGAAGAAGGGTCCCAGGTGGCAAGATGCATTTTGGTCATTATTCTTTCCTGATTGTGGTTGTAATTTTTGATTAAATATTCCTTTTAAGACCTGTAAGCAGAGAATCACTTTAGAACGTGGTTGCTAATCTTTGCACTAATCTCAATAAAATATGCCAACTGACTTAAGGGGTGGGGAAGTATAAACCTAAAGACAATTAACAGCTTAAAATTTATGAAGATTCATTTTGTCCTTTGCTCACTTATCTTTGACCCTGGTAAACAACATTGAATTTATTAAGGAAGCTTTGTTATTCTTGGTTGTTTAGATCAAGGTCCTCAATTATTTTTGATAGCAGGAGATACTTGTTATATTCCTGAAAACTTGAAGTCCTCATGATGAAGGGTAAATAGATGGAGAGGACTGCTTAGCCAGCTGCTGGAAGAAATTCCAACTTAAGGGAGTGTAGATGCTGCAATTCTCTTCCTGCTGATAATTTCAAGGGAATGGAAAGTTCAAGAGAGGAGAATGTTCAAGAGAGAATTGGATAGGAAGGCACTCGAGTGTGGCTTTAAGATCTGCCTATAGAGACATCTGAATCTGTAAACAGATAACCAATTTAATAGGAAGGAAAAAAATTAAGAGGCAATCACATTTGTAACAGAATTAGTATTTGTTGGGTTGATTTATTTTGATACAATATTTTTTACAAAACTCCTTTTAATGTACTGGTAAAAATAAACAAACAAATAAGAAATTTTAATGACTATCTGAGAATACACTAAGAAGTTGCATCTGTTTTCCACACTCTCAAAAGTTAGGTTCTGTAAGGTTATTATACTCTTTGTAATTAGTTTCCTGAATAATTGCATTTATTTTTTTCTTTGAGCATGTAGATATAATCTTTGTTAACTTAAAAGGTTCTGGCCAATGAATAATCAGACAAAATTTAGAGATTTTTATGTAGCTGTTGCACTTCACAGATAGTGAACTTGGAATTTACTACTTAAGTGATAAAGGCTTGAACCATCTCAGTGTGTTTCACCTATGAGTTCAAGTATTTATGAATTCTGTTCATTTTTATTTGGATATTATAGATGAGTTTCTAACCCCATTATTGATTTAAGACTGGTTCCTAGCTGCATAATACACTTTTTCTTCTTCTCATGTAAAGTTCTTCTAGTGTGAGGGTAATGAGGCCATTTCTCTCCAGGAGGTAGAATATGATGTGTGGCAAATAAATCTACTTTTCCAGAAATACTTAATAAAGCAATTTCTTGTTCTGAGCACTCACTGCAGTAGAAGTCAAGTTAAATGAGGTGTGCTATAATGTAATAGGGTTTTTATTTGTTAACAAATTTACATACCCTCTGCAAGCCTCTCTCTTAGCATTTAAGATATATTTATGATAACTCTTTTTGTGTCTGTCCTCTGCTAGACTGAGCACTTCAAGGGCAGAGTGTCTATAAGCTTTCAGCAAATTTTTATGGATTACTAAATTCACATAATTGTTCTAAATTCACATAATTACAATTTTTCCAAATTTAACATCAGGCAGGGTGAGACAATGAGGTGTCTGTTCATTCCAGTGCTCAGGATTTGGGTTTCTGCCCTTCTAGCAAGTTAGTTAATATTTCTAAGCTTTAGTCTTCTCTTCTGTAAAATACTGTTGATAATATGTACCTCATAGATTTGGGAATTTCTTCTTGACAATTATCTTCAGAGATGGTTTATGAGCTTCTTGAGAATAGACTCACATTACACTTGTCTACATATATTTCTTTGTGCAAAACATCAGATATCTATTTAAGAAAACAAAGTTAACTGAGATGACACATGTGAAATGTCTGCCCCGATGGCAGACACTTAGTAAGGGGGTAATATATATGAGTTATGGCAAGCATTCGATGATGACCTATACATCTTTCATTTATGCTTTGCAGTGATCCTTTGTCAAACCTTAGAAATCCATTATTTCTTATCTTCTCCTAAAGTACATTTTTTAGGGGATGTTGGATTATGATCACTTTTTCTGGATTAACTCCATATTTTTCTTCTTTCTACCAGGGCAAACACTGTATACTTGACGTATCAGGAAATGCTATCAAGCGGTTACAAGTTGCCCAGCTCTATCCCATTGCCATCTTCATTAAACCCAAGTCTCTGGAACCTCTGATGTAAGTGGAGGCCACTGGAGGCCTTCATCTGGTTCCCTATTCCATATGACACAGCACATTATTAACAGCTTTTTGTCACAAATGCTTACAAATGGGAAATGCCACTGTTGATTTTTTATGCATTTCCTTTTTTAAAAGCTATATTAAAAAATTTTTTTTGAGCCACTAGAGGCATAATGTCAGTAACTCCTTAAAATGTCCTCACTAATGTTTCTCGACTTTTTTTTCATTTCACAAGTTGTTTTGTGTGTGTGTGTGTATGTGTGTATTGTTTGGTTTTGTTGTTTTTAAAGGTAGGTTGATTTAGTTTGGTTTGTTTCTTTGGTTTTGTTTTACAAATGATAGGTAGCATCATCTTTGAATTGTCTACTTCTGAGAGCAGTTGCATTGGTAAATCTTTTTAAATGTGTAAGTTTTTATAGAGGGAGCAGACAATATTTTAGACTCTTTTTATTGGCATTTCACTTTGTTCTATCATAGAATTCTTGTGTTCCTTAATTAAAACCTCATGTATATAGACCACTATCTTTAATAGGGAGTTTTCAAGACCTTAGAGTATTTGACAAGGTACAGAAGTAAACCACAAAGTACTGGAAAAGAGTGCTTACAGAAAGACCAAGAAAATTAAATTACTTAACCCCAGAGATGAAAATAGCTACTTGCAGAGAATAACGGCTAACTGTTCCACGTCTTCTCTAAAGATGAAAAAGTGAAGTGAGCTGCAGGAGCTGGAATTGAAGACAAGAGAATTAAGTTAAACACATAGTTGATCTCTGGAGAAATTGCCAGAGCTGTATCTTAAAAGCAGATTATATTCTCATAAATAAAAGATGGACAAATTTTCTTCCCAAGATGAAAAAATAAAATCAGGAGGTCACTGACAATTCAGCTACATGAATTTAGGTCTTAAATTTTAACATAAAGATCATTGCCCATACTGGGCACATAAGAAAATATGTGTTAATGTTAAAATAATGATCCTTGATAGTATTATTTCTGATTGTGTATATTAAGTTTCTCCTCGTGTAGGATATTGTGTGGGGTATTACACAAAGTAAATTAAGCAACCACAAATTTCATTATGTAAAAGTAATTTATAATTTTTAAAGAGCCTCATAAAGAACCTCAAAAATTATTAATGCTTACTTTAATGATAGGAATCAAAAAATAGTCCTCTCATCCTGGAAACAGCATCTTAAAGGCCTGTTTCATAAACAGAAAGATGAATTTCCACATCATAAACATGCAGTGGGATAAATGGCTTCCTGAGGAAGTGAAGCCTGAGGGAGAAACAGCAGTTACACATTTGGTTCAGTGTGATATTGGGAGACATTCCCATCTGGTGCTCAGTAGGAGAAGGTCTTCTTCTTTCCACAACTATAAGATGACTTATTTAGTTTTTCCTTAGGGCATTGTCACAGCCACTTATCACCAAGGAAGATTAAACATCCTGAAGACTGGATTCCTCCACCAGGATAGTGAATCTGACAGAATTTTCTGCAGCCATAGTCATATGTGGTGACATTCAAACCAATGTGCTCTCATTCGTAGATGCTGAATGTTTACTTTCCAGTTCACTCTTTTCCAAGAGTTTTACTTCAGGAGCAAAGCTGGCATGAATTGCTCAATGCCCAGGGAGGAGTGAATGCTAGGTCAGCTGGAACAAGAGCATGGCAGCTGTCACATCTAGGCATTGATACATCATCACACACATTATTTCTCAAGTGCATCATCCACATCAAACTGCAGAGCTTATTAGCACACACATAGCTGACTCTTCAGAGAAGCATAAAATCAAGGGCTTGTACGAAAGAGATGTTCTTTTTATATTGTGTTGCCTCGTGACTTCCATTCTCTGTCCTGCCCAATGGCAATGGAAAGCTTTCCCATGTCTCTTCACCTTGCCACCCCCAACCTGCTCTTGCCTTCTTGCTCCTGTGATAGCCTGTGTTCACCTCTGTATTCAACTGTGACATAATTATATCTATTTGTCTAGCTCTCCATTCATTCATTCACTGACTTATTCATTCAACAAGTAAGTTTGAGTCAGGCTCCATGCCGTGGTCTCTTCCCTCAGAGAACTCACAGATTAGGCAAAAAGACAGGACAAACCCATAGATTAGAGGATTTAAAAACCTAAATTTAATCATCACAACAATAGTGCAAAGGTAATATAGAAAAGACAGACCAGCATGGGCCAGGGAAGTCTTGACATCTGAAGCAAAACACTATCTTTCTGTGAAACGTATCCCTTGGTTTAGCCTAGCATCTTCTGTACCTGGGAGTGACAGCCACTCACAGCTTCTAAAGCTAGTGCTATGTGGGAGGAAAATCATAGACACCATTGCTCAGGATGAGATGAATTTATTTCAACAATAAGAGCTCACAAAATTTTTACTTCTGTATTGCAGCCATCAGTGTCATGTACAGAATCATGTTAATGTCTAGTTTTCGTTATTTATTTTTCCAAATAAGGCTCTTTTGAAAAAAAAATCTTGGTATAAAACTTTTAATCAATTTTACTTAATATTGGTTTAAAAATTTTTTATACCAGATTTACTTGTTATTAAATGTACAACCTTACACAAGTCTCTTTACTACTTCAAGCCTCACTTACTTTCTCGGAAAAAAGGAATTGACTGAGACTACATGTTCCAGCCCCAGATCTCTGGCTTCCTTAGTGGAATGAAAGGCAGCAAAGCTGTCAAAATTTTACATGTACCTGTGATGGTCCCGATGGACTAACCAAAACGTCTTTGCTCTCGGCTGAACTTTTATCAGCCTAGCACAGTCACGCTGGTATTCTTATGATAATCAGAGGCAATGACTGGCAGTCTTTGATTAATGAAATGTCTTTGATTAAGAAAAATGGGAAGATAAATAATATGTGCAGTTTTGTAGGCCAAAAAAAATTAACACCAGAGGACATAAGAAGATAAAGCTGCCACTGGTTAAGAATCTGTAATTAGGTAATTTTTCCATCTCCCTCCCACCTCAATTTGTCCTTGAGACTAGGTTGGATTGAAATAAACAAAATGATTAAGCAGCACTTACATACAGATAATGATACACCAATGGTTAACAGACTAACAGAAAAAAAGGACAAAGAGTCCCTGGCATAATTTCTTTATAGACTATCCTCCTGTCAGAACAAAATAAACAAAAGTAAGCTTTGGAGCTTCCTACCAAGCTCCTCTATCCTGGCTCACTATTTAATATTACTTGCTTATATTCTATTTGGAAATATTTTGGTCCCAGGGCTTTTGATTGTTACAGTCTCTCTGTGTTCATTTTAATTTAAGTCTTCTTTAGCAGCTCCTTAAGAATCCATCTGATTATAAAAACAGAGGAAGTTCAGGACTCTGGTCGCTGCAGACATACCTTGCCATTAGCAGAAGTTAAGCTGCAAGAGCTGCAGATGGCTTTTCAGCCTGAAAGATACACATGCCCGAGGGTCCTGTCACCTCATATAATTCTTTGGAAGCATTTTCTGTGCTTCTCCACTCCACATGTGTCCTGCTGCACGTAAACGAGGAACAGCAGCCCTTGGGGAGGATGTGGGAGTTGAGAAATCAAAGCCTGCAAGGCCGGAACCTGAGAACAGTCAAGTCGTGTTCTCTCAGATGTAATGAGGTCCAAAATGCTGTAATGTACCTTCCCTTCTCTCCATCTCTTGTCCTCCCTTTGACTACCCCTGGAAGATTTAGTTCAATCCTACATGCCACATTTAATGGAGGTTGAACTAGACCAGAACAGAGTCTGAGGAATGGTGGACAGGAAGGTTAGGATTTGGAAATCATGTCCAAAGAGAGAAGGAAGGAAGTAGGACAGATTATTCTGAAACAGTGGATACCTCAAGGAACACGTGAACACTTAATTTAAAGACCCTGGTTCCTGTGGTGGAGGAAGGAGGTTTAGCTCCTATCTATGGAACTGCAGAGGACAGAACAGGAACCAGTGACCGAAAAGTATAACGACACTGATTCTGCTCCAATCCAATGTGGAACCATGAGACTGCCTTCTGAGAAAGTGAGCTCCCTGGCAGGGAGTCCTTGTTGCTGAAATTATTCCAGCAAAGAGAAATCCAGAATGAAGACCACACTAGGCTTCCTGCAAGATTCGTTTTTGTCATACCTTTTGCTTTCTCAGGATTTGGTATATTCCCTGTGTGTTATAATACCAAACCCTCCTTTTCCCAGGGAGATGAACAAGCGTCTAACGGAGGAACAGGCCAAGAAAACCTATGATCGTGCAATTAAGCTAGAACAAGAATTTGGAGAATATTTTACAGGTAAGTCATTTATCCTTGGACCGTGAGAAAGGAAATAAATTGTCTGACATTTGGCATAGATGTGGGCCTGGTATATCTGGGACCTAAAACCTTCCTGCAGAGAACGACTGATTTTCCTCCACTTTACCCACTTGATCCAGACTCAGTTCTTCCTGCTCTGGTTCAGTGGCAGCCAGCTTTGAAGTTCCCAGTGGCCCTATCCAAAACCGAAAACCGTCGATGCTGCTGAGCTATCTCCTATTAAGGAGGTTTTGGCCATCAATGCCTCATTAAGCTATCTTCCTGACATCATCAGAAAACTTGGGGAAAAAAAAACCTTTAGTGCTCAAAGTATGCACTGGCCAAAGCAGATACTGTTGAGAAGCAGTCTTGGGTCCTCCGTTCTCGATGGCCTGGAGGTCTGGTCAGTCCCCCCATTGTCAGCACTTAGACAAGAGGCTCAAAACACTCCCCTGTGTTTCAATTAATTCCCTCTCAAGTCTCAACACAAAACTTTTAACATTTTCTTGGAAACATGAAATTTGGGGAATAGAGGAAGATTTTCTCGGTCTGAATAGCCTGGGTTCTCCCATACATTTTCATGAAACACTGATAAAATCCAAGGAGTGACCAAACTTTGTTGAATTTACCTTACAACTCATACTTTGAAAACAAGAACTTTCCTCCTGAATCACCTTATGTGAAGTTAGATGTTTCATTTTTTTATCTCATTTTGAATAGGAAGACACTAGTGGCTTAGTGTCAAATTGGGTAATTTTAAGTAAAATTCCTATCGATAACAAAGATATGAGTTATTTTTCATCCTAAAAGAACATCTAGGTAGGACCATCAGATCAAAACAATGTACACTTGACAGTGGCTATATTCAAGAATTAAATACAGTAATCAAACTCTGAGGAATGTTTTTGGAAATCTAAACCATGTATCAGTAGCAATTTATTTCTAAGCCTTGTTGTCACGGATAGTAGTGGCTGTTTTGAGATCTAGCTAGGAGATAGCTTTTGTTCAAAGGAGATAATAAAATGCACTTATATCTACTCTAAGCAACTGGGTGTTTGGGGTAATACATTAGCAGTTCGTTTATTTCCTCCCATCCATGTTTCTTTTAAGCAGTTGCCATAAAATATTCTCAATATGAGCAGCCCTATAGAGCAAAATTTCATTTTACCAGATCACTTGGAGAATGAATAGAGTTTCCTATCAAAAGTTTTGGGCATTGAGGAGGTTAACTAAAATTTCTTCCAAAACCTTTATTACTTTCTCTGTGTCTAAAATATCTGAGTTGCTGTCCCTGACAAAGTAAATACAGTACAGAGAGTATAAGACCAGCTTTCTCTGATAAATGGGGAGATCTAAATCTGAAAATTGATCAGTGCTTACCCAATTCAAAGTCTGGCCCAGAGTAGACACCTGTAAAGGGTAAATAAATAAATGATTCGTTATACATAAGTACAGACAGACATGGAGAAAGTGGAAAGACTATGGTGCATTTATTACTGATCAGAACATGCTTTGAAGGTTGTTTTTTTTTTTAATCGTGGACGTGATTTTACTTGAGTGAATTTTCTGCTTTTTCTTACTAATAAAAAAATAATATTAAGCTTTTTGATGAGTTTATCTGTCACTAATTTGAGCTTCTGCTCTATGATTGATGTTTAATTCCCAACTCTGGGTGTGTTTGCTTTTGTTCTAGCTATTGTCCAAGGAGACACCTTAGAAGATATATATAACCAATGCAAGCTTGTTATTGAAGAGCAGTCTGGGCCTTTCATCTGGATCCCCTCAAAGGAAAAGTTATAAATTAGCTACTGCACCTCTGACAACGACAGAAGAGCATTTAGAAGAACAAAATATATATAATATACTACTTGGAGGCTTTTATGTTTTTGTTGCATTTATGTTTTTGCAGTCAATGTGAATTCTTATGAATGTACAACACAAACTGTGTGAAGCCATGAAGGAAACGAAGGGGCCAAAGGGTGGGACAGAAAAGACACTGCAATATGCAGGAAGGCTTTGGTTTGCTCGAGGGGCCAGGTGTAGGGATGAACCCCTGACAGGCTTTGTGCCCAAGAAATGGGCAGCCTCCTCACCCCAGCAGATGTCCAGAGCCGATTTAGCTGCTGAGCTCTCTGTGTTTTTTGCTTTAAAGAAAAGTTGCCAGCACTTGAACTTCACCAACCTTCCCATTACTCACATCTGTAATTGGTCCACTTCGAATTTTATAACTATGCACATCCTTTGATTTCTTAACAAGCAAAAAGAAAGAAAGGAGGAAAAAAGAAAGGAGTCCCTCTGGAGATGGCATAATATAGAGAAGGATAGTGTGTAGTTTCTTTGACTGGCAAAGACGAGCATTTCATAAAATTCGCAAGTATATGGAGGACTGACCTTACTGAGAGGAGGGAATTCCACCTGATGTTAGCTTTATGATTGTTTATTGTCTATTTTGCCATTTATAAACTGAAAGAAGGCACTAAAGATGATAATTTATACAATAAAACTATATTAAATGTATAGAAACAAATTTCTATAGGTCAAAAAAGTTTTGTGAAATATTTTGTAAAGAATAATTAATTGAAGGACTAAATGTATGTACTATCTGCAGATGATCGAATTCAAGAACTCAAAGTTGCACTGTCCCTTCTGTTACCAACGATCCATTAAGAGCATCTGAGTTCTTTCCAAAGTCTGACACAGACTTCTTCCTCACTTACCTCCCATGATCTCCCTTCCCTATTGGTAATACACTCTCATGGAGCATATCCCTTAATGAGTTGCCCTCATGGATATTTTTGGAAGACATTTGGTTAACTCATTTTTAAGCCAATGGCTTTCAGAGACAGACTCATGCAAACAAACTAAAGGGAAATTTTTGCTTTTCTCTTGTTAAACAACCTGGACCTGCTGTGTGAATAGTTGAATAACTTTGTTCCTAGTTTCTTACATACAGTTCTTAAAAAATCTTTTAGTATTTTGTCCAACTATGAGTAATTAGAACCTTTTTTTTGTTTGTTGCACAAGTAACTGAGGTTTTATGACAGCTAAAGATGGTTTAGAGCCATGGAGAGATCTGTCCCAAGATGCACTACTTCTCTGAGGAAGAAAGAAAGAAGTATTTGGTTGGGGGGGGAGGGGTGAGGGGTGCAGACTTTGTTTCTGTGTACCGGGCAAAGAGAACCATAATGAAAGACAATTAACTTTGAGCTCAACCAATTGAACTGCCTTTCTTGGGGGCTACACCTGGACCAAGTTTATTTTTTAGCAGTTATAGTAATGATGATTTTTAAAAAGAAAGAAAGAAAGAAAGAAACCTCCCTAAGCCTTTATCCTACTTTAGAGTCACTGGTGACATCAGCACTACTTGAGCCCAGGGTGTTTAGAGAGAGACTTTTCAGTGATCTCGATAACCACTCAACTCTGGTCCATGCATGCCCAGACTAAGCCCCATCGCCTTATTTCTGGGGTACATCCAGACCTGGCAGGGATTCTGCCACACTGTGCAGTAAACCAGCATGCAGGCTGGGATGGGAGAGCCAGAGAGCCATCAGCAGTGATGGGGCTTCTTCACAGTAGAAAACATCGGAGCTCAGAATGAGGGTCTCTTTCCAAAAACAAGCATTGTTCATCTTACACTAAATACCACTGTCTGCTTGGCTGCAGTCACCAAAACAAACCACAAAAATGCAAAGTGATCCATCTACATATAGTCTTGAGGCTGCCTTTGCCAATGGAAGGGCTGGTGATGTATTTTCCCTCTAATGAAACTTAAATTTCTGGAGATTTCCTTAGACTGTTCAAAATGTTAAAGATATGTCCATGCCTGCCATTCACCAGTTTCAGGTCAAGGTCTACTTTCATCAGTATCGCTCCCAGAAATTTTCTGCCACCAGAATGCCATCCCTGATCCCAGCTCTATTTTTAGGCCACCATTGAAAACTTCTTTGGTTTCTCAACTGAGCATGCAACCATTTACTTAAAGGACTGTCATTAATGAGTAGATGTTTCCGCGGGTCGTGTGATGTGCTTTCCATTTAAAATTAAGTATTGCTGTGGCTGAGTACAATCAAATTGAACCACCAACCCTTGGTTTTGTAGTAATATAATTATTTATTTTCCTAGTGTAGATGCTTTCAGATTAGAATTGGCATTTGCACTGATTTTTTTATGTAGATTTATATAAATATATATATACATATATATTTGCTTGAAGAATCACCAAGCAAATTGGTGAGAGGGTCTTTTCCTATAGAATTTCCACCTCCATTTGTTGTGTTGTCTTGCGCTTCCCAATGTTGAGGTCTCTATGGCTCCAATGAACCTGTGTATTTTGCAGCAAATCCTACCACTGGTGTGGAAATGGCGTGAAAGTTACCCAGATTATATCTGGTGCAAATGCACTTGGAGCCTGGGGCCAGACTGGTGCTAACACTGCAAACTTTGTCCGGAGCTCTCTCCAATCTGAAGGCTTGCTGGGGGCGCAATGTCACCTTTACATGCTGAGCCCTTTCAGAAAAGTGCCAGATCGTGTCACTGGTGCTATTTTTCATGCTCTGGTACAATGTGTAGCACCGTGGGGGTCTCAGCTTTACCAAAATCAAAATCCCACTTGTCAACTAATTGCAGGAGCATTTGTTTTCTGCTCTCCTCCCACAGCATTTGTCGGTCATTGCTTTGCAGGCCTTTTCTCCCAGCCCCAAGTTCTTAGGTAGGCTCTACCTGTTAGTGAGCTCACCTTTACAAAGCTGCACTCAGGTGCCTGTGAGCTGTCTTAGATCCTACTGCCAGCCCTTTGGGACTCCAAGCCAGGGAAAGCTCTTCACTCCTCGGGCTTTCACCTCTGGTTCTTTCTCATTCTTTTCTTCTGCAATCCCTCTTCTCTTTTTATCTCATTCTATCAGTCTTTGGGGTACCTCTGCTTTTATCCTTCCTTCCTGTCTTCTCTGAGTTGTGGATTTTCTCCTACAGTCCTTCTTTACTCCTTCCCCTTACTTCTCCATCTCTTTGTCTACCTCTCCTTTATGCTCACTCTCTCTTTTCCCTTCTAATTCCCCTTTCCTGTTCTTTCTCTTTTCCTCAAATCTCTGATCATCTCCTCTGCCATACCCGGCTTCTTACTATTTCTGTCCTATAAGGGCTCACGGCTGATTCAGACAGCAAGTCCATAGATTGGACGAATGACACAAATGCTTTGGGGCACCGTTTCACCTGCGCAGCCCAGAAAGCAACGCTGACCATGAGGTGCTGAACTGGAGCAGCTCCAGCACACCTCCCTGCGCCAGCCTGCACCGCTGCCCTAGCAGTGACGCTGCATGTGCTCTGGGCCCTGCCGGCACCTGGGTGCCTCTGCCTGAAGGCTGGTCCAAAGTGAGCCCACTCCCAGCACCATCCCGTGGCTCCAAGGACACTTCTTTTCAATAAAGGCAGACTGGCCCCAACAATTATTCTGACAGCAAACCTCTTCCTTCTCATTGAAGCTATGCCATCGCCTTGATTTGGAGAGAGACATTTTTTTTCCATTCATAAGCTTTCTTTTTCCCATTTTTATATGAAGCCCCCTCTGCTTTTCAGCTAGTGATTGCCCTGGTAAGACTGAACGAACTCGCTGGTGAAATAACATCTCTTTTTTTCTGTGTTGGTCCTGCCTAAATTCCTTCAAAAATATTTAAGTCAAGGACTCAGGATAATTCCTAAGTTTATCATAGTAATTTGTCACTCCTAGGGGGAAAAAAAGGAGGACATTTTTCTTAAAGCATGTGGAGTACCCCCTGTGACAACTGATTTGCCAGAGGACTCCCTAAAGAATTCTATGGTTATACATTTTACTTATGTGTACGTATGTTATATGTGGTATGTGTATCATGTGTACACATACTACAATGGGTATGAATGAATGTGGATGGAAACCCACACACACACCCCAGTCTGTAAATATCCTTCCTCACTGAAAACTGTGCTTTGGAAATCATATCTTGTACAGCTGTGCAGTTTCTTGTAACAGCTGAGGACAAGCTAAGACAGGTGGCGATTTAGACAAAGGTCATCTAAAAGGTAGAATTCAGAATCTCCCTAGCAACTCATGAGGACAGACAACCAATGGCAAGGTTGACTCCCAGTGGGATAGCAAACTTTTCTTCTCTCCTTTTTGAATTTGTGTTTCTTAAATGTGTCTTAAATTCTGAGTGCACCAGGCTGTACCCATTAGAGCCTTCCAATATGACAGTTTCGTGCTTCTCTCCAACAGGATGTTCCTCCACTGAGCTGTAGTGCAGAATGGGAGGGAGGGGGAAATACTCCTTGCCTGGGCTGGAGTTTACAGAGACACTGCACAGCTTACACTCCTGTTAAGTGTAAATATTCGACACTTCCATTCCATTTGTGTAAAAATAAAGCACACACGATTATAAAATTAAGATGTATATTTCATACTCAGTGTGTCCGTGCATATTTATTGCGTTTCCAGGTGTCAGCGATGGCCCCACTGTAAAGATGCTTGAGAGTGTTTATAAACATGTCGTGGTTTTATTATAAGATACAAATATTAAAACAATTTTTACGTTATAGCAAATTATTTTCTCCCAAAGCATAATTTGTCTTGTTTCATGAGGAATAGAATCATTCTATTTTTATCAAATTTGTCTGATTTCAGAACTGAAGTGTAGTCAGAGTAGGTGTGCGCTGAGAAATAACAGCACTGCTGAGAGGAACTGGAAGTGGCACTTTTGCATATTTTTAAATATTTGGTTACCATTCTTGCCTGCTTTTACTCAGGATTTTGCTGAGTGAACAATGTATTAAAAGATAGGGTTTTTAAAAAAAAAAAAACCTCACATCCATATGAAAAAATTAATTCTGAAGTCTCAAAATTGTGAGATTCCAGAAGATACTATAAATGGAAAATAATATTTTTTTCTTATCTGATAGTTACAGTGCAAAAGGCACCAATTGGAAAGATGTCATTATACAGATAATACACTGGGGCCACAAAATATACCAGCTCCAAAGATCTAAACAGACCAAAAATGTCAGTTTGGGCAATGTGAAGCTGCCAAATAATGTTCTAAATTCTTTCTTCCAAGATAATATGTGTTTTGCCATATTGACATTTAGACAGCACAGGTCTGCTGACAGGAGGACTAAAAATCCTTTGTGGAAGGGGTGAAATTTTGCCATCAAAGCAATTGCTTTGAAGTATGTTTTGCTTCGTGATAAACTAGCACAAGATTGAATCCACTATGTGGGAATCCAGACTGTCTTGGCCATCACTGTGAACCTCACATTTAGACAGTTATTTAATTTTTAACATTTACACAGTCTCACCAGGTTTAATGTTCTTGGTAACACTACACAAGAGCCAGATTCACTCCAGTAACAAATGGGTGTGTTTGTGTGGAGTGGGGGAACCTGAAGAACTTTTGGCTTTTCTTTGTTTCTTACTTTGTTTCTATGCATGTAACTGTTTAAAACATGGTCATTCCAGAAGTCTCAAAAGCTAGAAATAGACTACACATCTCTGAACCTAAGAGGACCTAGCTGCAAACCGATGGTCATTGTAAATACCCAGACTAAATATACAGTGACAGAATTTAAAAGCCTCAGTGGGGCACAAAGCTAAGAAACATTGTTAGAGAGGCCACCAGCTTTCTCAGCACAGCCACAGAGTCTTTGAAGTTGTCAGGAGACAATGTCTTCTGGGGGTCAGGACTGCTGAGTCTCATGATGCCATCCATTGTTCTACGTGACTCACCTTTCCCTTAGGAACATCTCAGGAGGTACCACTGCTATCATGAAACTGATCCCCTTCCCCTTCAAATGTTACAGCCAGTGTCAACTCCAGACTTTGTCCCTAATTCTCTTAAGCATAGTTAGGACAAAGCTAGAAAACTTGGGCAAACTTTACTAAAGACTGGGGATAACAGAAGGGAAATAACAGATACTCTGATTTAAAGGTTAGACTTAGTGCCCAGCTCCTGGCCAGCTGCCATGTGACAAAGGCCATCTTTTCCCCACCACTCATGGGTCCCTAACACAGCTAGACCTGATGTCAGAACCTTCACTTCATTGCAGCACACTTGGGAGATACTGTATCCACAGCTGACTCAGCTCTGCTTTCTTGTGACACCAGCTACAGGTAAAAAAGTCTGCTGTCTCCATGCCCTTTGCTCCCACATACTAGAAAACGAATGGGAGTGAGTCACTGTGGTTAATGTGGATTATTCTTTAATTGTAAATCTGTACCTTAGATGCAGATTCTGTTGTAGTATGTGCAGGAAGAAGCCAAGAGCCCATATTTCTAATCTGCCAGGTGATAATGACACTGGAGTGGCCAGGCTCTAATCCAGTGTTTTTCAAACTGCTGCTGACCTTCAAACCCCTGGGTCACGAACCTGCACTTATTTTTTTTTTTAATGAAATAGAAATTAGAGTGCTTCACTTATAGTAAGGATAAATATTATTTCACGTTGTTCATGTTGGCGGGCGTAAAATGTATTTCTTACTGTAGGTTATAGTCACAGTTTAAGAAACAGTGTCTGAACCTGCACTCAGCCAGCAACCAGGGGATAACTCTCCTCCTAAATATCATGTGCCACTGTTGAGAACCACGAAATATTAAGTCCTTCTTTACATCGCCTTTTAGCTTTTCCTCACAGGTCCTAGCTTTAGAGTCACACAAACCAATGCACAGACCCAACTGAGACAACTAGTAAAATCTGAAACATCCACAATGAATTCACTAACTATGAGCAAAATCTAAGACAAGTTTCCAAACTTGAGTAAAGCATCAGAACTAATGAATGGCTCTTTCCAAAAGTCATCATAGGCCTTTTCAGTTTCCAAAGCCCTGGTCCACATCCTTCACAAGGGAAATCTAAACCTTCAGTGTGTCACAGTCTAATTAGCATGGCCTAATGACCTGTGCTTCATCTCTTTTCTGTACCAAAATAACTTCTTTTTTGCCTACAGTAATTGCATTAAAAATTCAGAGACATTCTTGTAGATAAGTCAAAAAACCTAAAGAGTAAATAATTTGCAACAGGCTTTACAACCAATAAGGATGTATCAGTAAAACACCATTGGTCTAACCCACACACAGACAAAACAGCAAGGCCTGAGAGACACACAGGGTCTCTCCTGCCCCCCTGGCTAAGGCTTAGCTTCCTGGTTCTGGTTCCCAGTCTTACCTGGATGATCAACTCGGGTAATATCTGTTCTTCCAGGCTTCAAAAGAATAACCTGTGTGAATACTGCACAGCAGAAAGCCAACATCCAAACAACAAGACATAGAACAGATTTCATTTTAGCAAAATACAATTGACCTTCCATCTGAAAGGAGAAAGAATAAAAATACTTCATTTTCAGGGAATAGGACATTAAAAATTTCACACTCCCTGTGGCTGTAGATAGCGAATTATAATTAACCATTCCTTAGTAACGAGGAGTCCCTCAGAAAGAACAGTTGATTCCTATTCAACAAAAAGTACAAAAGAAACAAGTTTAAAGGTTAGATAGTAATTGGATTCCTTGATTTTCATGAGCTACTCCTGGCTCTTTGATATTCCTAGTAATCTTTCTGCAGAAATTCTTCATGATACGATGGTCCTTCATTTAACAGTTCTGTTATGAATAACCCACTGATGAAGGAAATCTCTCCCCTTGGTCTTTCAACACTGGTTTCTTCTTACAATATTATTCATCCTAATGGCCTGCAGCCAGCAAATGTGGCTTTGAGTTCACAGTTATTTTCCTTAACAATTGGTGGTATAATTTTTGACTATCTGAAATTCTTCAAAGTATAAAGTTACAAGAATGTACATCATGTTTTAAACTTGGAGTCAAACAGCACTATAAAATTCAGAGTATTTAAGCCAACATTTCATGCAAAGAAAGGCTAGCAGTTGCTTAATTTAGAATGCCCTACCAAGAAAAACATTTTCAAAGAAGCCAGCATTTTTTATTATTTATTTATCAAGTTGTCAGTTCTTACACATTTGGTCAGCAAATAATAAACATCATTTGGATCCAGTCTCTATTTAAATGTTGGAATAAAAATAAATAAATAAAGCACAGAACATGCTTGTCCTCTAAAAGAATTCAAGCCTAGTACAGGGACGTTAAAAAAAAGAAAAAAGAAAAGATAAATCATAGAAACTCTAGAACATACTAATGAATGCATAACGATTTTGAAAGAGTGACCTTGACATCTGAAGTCAAATATACACCTGCTCACTATTTTCCCCATTGTTCACACTCTGGGAAGAACCTTTATGACAAACAGAGTCTCTTTTCTGGCCTTCTGAATCTGTCAATCCACTGATATTTCATCCTGTAGTTTCAGTCCCTGGCAGTTGGTTTCTTTCTTTTATTATTATTGCAATGCAAGTGCCTGACATTAAGCTTTTGACTGCAGAGACAGCTAGTTCCAATAAACATATTGTCAGATGCACAACTAGATAAAGAGCTAGGCTGCCCCATCCCTGAAGTTTCCTTTGTTTTAGTCTCTGGTTAACTTAAATCATTGTCCTTTGACCAGTTGTTTTTCCCTTTCCATGCTTTAAATTCTCACTTTTTTAAAAATTTCATTTTATTTTATTATTAGTTTCAAGTATACAGTACTTTGGCTAGACATTATAGTTTATGAAACGACCCCTCCCCGCCCCCACCACCACCATTACTCTATCACCCCTCTGGCTCTACACATAACCATTACATTACTGCTGAAAGCATTCCCGATGCCATTCTCCCCATCACTGTGACTATCTATCAACTCTATTTAGTACTCTTTTAATCCTTCACTCCTTTCTCCTAACTCCCTCTCCGCACTCCCTTCAGGCCTCACCAGATTGTCCTCCATATCTACGAATCTGTTTTCTTTTAGTTTGATCTTTTGGTTCTTTAGATTCCACGTATAAGTGATTCCCACTCTTATGTTTTAAAATCACCAATAAGGAATGAACCTGTGAAACCCTAGTCACCCCACCCTCGACCCCATAAAAGCAGAATCCCAGGTCCATGCTCGCTATCTCTCTTTCAAACACATTCTCTTTTTTTCTTAAATAAAATAATCCCTTTTATTATAAAACTTAATAATTTAATGATTTATGTACTTTTCCTTATAAAAATAAAAGGTGACAGTTGATGTTCAAAATTGGAGACCAGATAATCAAATGCAAAAAAATATCACATTTATTTTAGTAGCTCAAAGTGCAAATATACAAAGTCAGTTCACAAAATTTCAAGATACAGCTTTAAGTATAATAAAAACCTGATTTTCAAATATTAAATGGTAAGTGGCAGAAATAAAGCTTCATTTAAAAAAAATTCAATAAACCTGAAAACCTTTAGACTTAAAATATTCCACTTACATCATTTCAGAATTGCTTTAATTTATAGATGCCAGTAGTACACTGTGACTCAAAAGAACTTCTCAAAAAAATCACCCTAAATTGGTCTGCTCCAGACAAGAGTAGAAATTCTTGGTGTTGGCTATTCCTAATTTTGCCACCCCACTCATATCAAATGACGTCATTCAACCCATATTTTGATGTTTAGGCAAATTCTAAAAAATATTAAAGATCAAGATGAGGCAAACATCCACATGTTGTATATAAGAGTTTTTTAAATGGCCATTAAAGATTTAAAAGATTTCAAAACCAATCTTAACTTCAGGCCTTAGAGAATTACTGGGGGGGGGGGAGACATAGATTAATCCTTCTTCCATTTACTTTACGTAAACCTTTTTGTAAAGTTAGCAACATGGTCTTTAAAATTTCCTTTCTTATTTCTACACATACAGAACTTGAATGAAAAATAGAAAAAGTTCCCACTAGGAAGATAAAGGTTGTTAATTTTTTTTTTATCACTTAGCAGCCAAGGCACATGTTTGTTCTTGCTCCCCAGAAGCAATGCTAGCTACTAGTTTTAATCCTGGAAAATGTGTATCTTCAGGAAGGTTTACATAGATATTTATTCAGTCTTTTTCTCAATCTTCTTCATCTTTTCAGTGTAGTCAGTAAATGAGAGTCTGTTCCAAATAGTCTATCCCACCATGTGAATGTTGAAGGATAGTTTCTAATGAAGTTCATGTGGTGAAAATCATGATGTGGAGAACCAGCATATAATGGGATGAGATTTAAAGAGTTGAGAGGAATACCAAACCACTATGGACATCAATAGTTTCTAAAAAATGGTCACCCATGCCCAAAGAACTACGTGGTCACATAAAAGAACAATTCCAATGAAAAATCAATTCCAAGAATTAGGGTTTCCAGGGGATGTGCATATTCAGCTTCCATTCTAAATGGAGCCTGAAACTCATGGTAAATATAAATATATTTATTTTTTGTGTGTGGTGCAAGAGCCTAAGAAATGTAAAGATGCAAGAGCCAAAGAGTGTAAGAAATATGTCAGGTATCTTTGATCACTGCACAACCAAAGTATATTGCCAGTTGCAAATACTATCTTGGCATTCTTTCTCAATCATAAGGAATGTTGAAATACCCTGTAAAATAATAAGTTTCACAAATCAGAGGAAGCTGGATACAAAAATGATTAAAGAGAAGTATTTTAAAGCATTTCCATTGGCCTTCCCATGTTTCTGTTTATCCTTCTGAATTTTATACTTTTTCATGGAAAGTATAAATTGAAATAAAAATCCAGGTAAACTGAACAAGAAATAAATGGCCTTGGGAACCATCAGGGATCCCCATGTTGCAATCCGGAATTTTGTATAATTATCTAAAATGTAGTTCCAAGCATTTTTAAATGGGTCTTACAGAGGATTTTCGGGTAACAGTGTAACTACATACTCTACAGCCAAGGACACTGAACTAAAGATGCTGACACTTTCATTTGTTGCCATTTTTCAAATCTCTGTGGACAGCTTTATAGTTCTGGATGATCCCACAGAGACTGCAGCTCACCATCACCTGCCAGGTACAGCATCCCGAAACACACATTTTTCCTCAGTCTCCTTTTTAATCTCCTTCTCTCTCTTCCTCTTCACCTCACAACCCCTCTGTGTGGCCCCAGGTGTGCTGTATACCCTCCAGGATCTCTGAGTAATTAAATTTTTCAGATTCTCAATGGCTATTACTAAAGGTGTCTGCAATCATAGTAAGAACAACAAGGGACAATAGGCTACAACTTAAGTTCCGAAAATGAAGATGTCTGCGAGGGCTCTGTGTGGGCCCAAGCAAGTTCCCTCAGGCACTTCTAGCCAATAACTTTATTATCGATAGGCTAAGCTAGACACAAAGCACATTCTTACACAATCCTATTGGCTACCTGACTGGTCTATCTACTATATCCAGTTTTGTTGCCTGAGGAAGAGGTAAAAATGACAAATTAGCATGGACTAAGCTGGCCACATGAACAAGGAGTGGAAGGAATAAGATTGACAAGAGATATGGAGGTGAGTATTCTAGAACTTGTATGTCCAATCAGACGCAAGAATTTCAGAAAGCAAAAAAACAGCTTGAACAATTGGTCAAGGTATAGGACAATCCACTTGCTCATGGGAAAACTGGAGAGACAGTGTTTCCTTTTTTTTCTTTTTCAATACATCGAGTATTGGATGCATCAAAGATCTGCTTCAAAGTACAATAGTGCAATGAAAGCTTTTCTGTAATTATAATTTGGGGCATTTAAAACGCATTCCTTGGAACCATATGCAGGATTTTATTCTCTTGGAATTGTTGGTTTCCTGCTCTGGAGACTTAAATCAAAAACATTCAATAAGAACTAAAAGGTAAGTTAAACTTAACTTTAAAAAAAAATTAATGTGGAGCCTAAGCCAATGACCTAAGTATGTCCCTGTTTCTACTATTACCTTCTACATAAGAGACATTTTAAGATTTAGAAAGAGTGGTAGTTGAGAGAGAAAATTAATGACATAGGCCCGTAATTGCCTTGACATTTAATAGAATAAATTCTCAGTTATTTGATGTCAGGCATGACCTGGATATTGAAACCCTCAGGTACTCTCCAAATTCCTTTTTAGTTAATCACTTCACATCCCTGAAGCTTTGGCCAGAGCCTCAGACAAAGGCCAGCATTGACAGAAACACGGCTCCACACTTCTGAGTGAGGGTCCAATGTACAGTGATGAATTACAGGCTATGAAGGGGAATGAGACAGGATGATGTGACAACTGTGGGTCTGCCCTCACTGACGTTGTATATTTCTCTCAATAGTCTGAAGCAAGTCCACAAGAAGAGAATTCTCATGCTCTCCCCAGTCACTGGTTTGCCAAAGTTGACTCCCTTATTACATTGTAGCTTAGTGAACACAGCATGCTCTGCTTATGCTGGGAAGAAAACTTCTGCTTTGTTATTATGTTCTATTGGGCAAAGAGCAACAGAGCAGTGTAAGAGCTGGCTTTAGTGCCAGCTTTCCTGGGGAGCCAGCTTTCCTGGGAAGCCTGCAGAGGGCTATGCTGCAAACTCCATGCCCTCTGTTAACAGCTCACAGAATTCTACAGCACCTGAAATGTCAGCCAGTCCTGTTCACCCATGAATGGCACACTGCCACATTCTCCTCAAAATGTGCTCTCGGCCCAACCAGAGGCATTAGCATTTCCTGGAGCTTGTTGGTAATGCAGAATTTCAGGCCCCATCCCAGACCTACTGAATCAGAATCTGCATTTTGACAAAATTCCCCTGTAATTTTGTGCATGTTAAAATTTGTGACACACTGATTTGCAAAACTAAATCAACTGTGAAGAAAAGGGCATTGGAAAAAAATATTCCCTTATAATCAAGAAAGTGAATTACTAGCGACAACAATGAAACCAAAAAGAAGATAGCAGAAAAGGAGACTAGCCTTAAATCATAGGAACCCAGCCTATCTCTGACTACTCCAGGGTGGAGGGGCATTGCAAAAGTCATATGGAGAAAGTATTTGATCGATGTTTAAATCCAGGACTTAACATTTCACTGTACCAACTGGGGAAGCAATTAGTATGAGTCTCCAAGGATGACAAAGTGACTATCCAACATCCTGGGTAAGAGTAATGACTAGGGACAAATAGACCCAAGTTCACTATGCCATAAGCTTTCAGCAAGTCTTAGCTGTCGTTATTATGTTTATTCACTCATCCTCACAACCTGTGAAGGAGATAAAGCCATTAGCTTCCCTGTTTTAGAGGTGAATACATCAGGTTTAGGGACGTGGAGCCTTCCCAAGGGCACAGAGCTGATGGCAGAGCTAGGTCTCAAGCTCAGGCTTCAGCTTCTCCTGTTCAGTGTCCTTTACTGCTACAGCAGTCTCTGTGAATGTTAATTAACGATCTGATTTGGAGCAGTGATTACCATAAAGAGTCCAGATGGACAAGCAGACAGCCATCTACCTCCTACCTGGGTCACCTGCCCCAAACCCCTGGTTAGCAATAAGTCACTCTGTCAAAGGCAAAGATGTAATCAGGAAAGGTCTTATCATCAAGCATGAATGCAGGAGTTTTGAGAGACCAAAACCAAGATTTTTATGAGCTGATGGGCTATTCTCAAAGTGAACTACAGAAGGCTGTCTTCAGCCCTATGTGGCAAGAGGAAGAAGGGGAGGGAGGTGGGGAGAGAGAGAGAGAGAGAGAGAGAGAGAGAGAGAGAGAGAGAGAGAGAGAGAGAGAGAGAGAGAGAGAGAAGTAGGGGGAAAAAACTATCAAGAACTTTCCTTGTGCTGGACATAGAACCTCAAATGTATTATCTCATTTAACCATTGCCACAACTCTGTGTCATGGAGATTATCGCCTCCATATAATATATAGGCTTGGAGAATTAAAGGAACATACCAGTTATCACATGAAAGAGACAAAAAGTGATTGCTTGCAGTTTATCAGTAACTTTTCCCCACCATACCATGTGTTGCAATGCCAATCATTTAAAACTCTCATATTTTGGGTTTTAAATAAACTCTGTTTTAGAATAGTTTTAGCTTTATAGGAAAATTACCAAAATAGTGCAGAGAATTCTCACATACCCTTCAACCAGTTTATTCTATTGTTAATTATTTGTCACAATTAATGAACCAATGTAGATATGTTACTAAGGCCCCTATTTTATTCAGATTTCCTTAGATTTTACATTTTTGTCTTTCAGGATTCCACCCAGACTATATATTACATTTAGTCATCACGTCTCCTTAGTCCTCTTGACTACCTCAGTTTCTAAAACCTAACCTTGTTTTTAATGACTTTGATAGTTTTGAGTGCTGGTCAGGTAATTTATAAAATGTTTCTTACTTGGGATATGTCTCATGTTTTCTCCTGATAAGACATTGCTTCGGGTTTTAGAAAGGAGGACCACAGAGCCAAAGTGCCATTCACATCACATCATATCAAAGGTACATGACTTAATCACTGTTGGTGTTACTCACATTCCCCTGGCTGAAGTAGCCTTGTTCAAGTTTTTCCACTGTAAAGTTACTTTTATCCCCCTTTTCATGCTGTTTTCTTTGGAATGAAGTCACTGTGCACAACCCAACCTTAATTAGTAAGGAGTTATACTTCAAGTCTTCAAAGGCAAAGTAGCACAGGAGATTCCTCTATTATCCCCCATTCATTTATTCAATAACTTGTTTATATCAGCAGGGACTCATGGATACTTTATAGTTTGGATTATAATTCAATATTGCTTCATTTATTTTGTTCCTCAAGTTGTTTCAGCCTTAACCATTCAAAAGTGCTTTCATATGACTCCTGTGTTCCTTTGACATAGCCCCATTACTGTGAATTTTTTTTAGCACTTTCTTACTTTCTGGTTCTATAAGAGGCTCAGGCTCATTTTGTGTATTTTTTCTGCCTGAATCCTGGTAAAAACACTTTTCCAAAGCACCGTGATTCCTTTTACTGGGGGCCAGACGTGCTCATAGCTACAGGGGTGTCATTTCTCATCTGACAAAGCAAGGAATAAATGTATATATATTAACTTATGTATATATACATACCCAAAACATTTCTATATGTAACCATATGTATCTATAGTAAGCTAAACATGGATTTATACTAGGGTCATCACCCTCATCCATTAATGTGTAGATCATTGTAGCTTCCTTTGTACCCTCCCACTCCAACAGTAAGAAACCTAATGCCAGTTATTTTTCTTCTCTGTATTTCATTTTGACTAGCTATCCAGGGTGGGACCCTTTGCACAGGAAAATCTTTAAGAACCTTTAAATCTCTCATATTTGGGGTTTTAATGGTCTCTTGATTGTCTCAGACTCTTGCTACTTTTTTCCAAACTAGATGATAAACATCTTTATTATAATTTTTCTGGGATTTCACATATTCAAAGCATAAAAAAATAGTGAGTAATTGATTTAAAGGGCAACAAATCCAACCTCATGTGAGTGAGATAATTTTCACAGTCAAATATTAGAGAGTTCAAATTGATTTTTTTATTAGTTTCAAGTATACAGTACAATGGTTAGACATTTATATAGTTTATAAAACGATTCCCCTAATTGCTCCTTCTCTTCTCCCGTTTGCCACATAGCCAATATATTAATGCTAACTGCATTCCTCATGCCGTGTTCCCCAACCCCGTGACCATCTATCAACTACTAATTTGTACCTCTTTAGCCCTTCAGATTGTTTTTGTTTCTATTTCCAGTTTTAATTTGCTAACTCTGAGCCTTTAACTTGCTTTGTATCTTATTTATGTTTAGGTAAGCTCTATCAAATGCGGTGATTTATCTAATGATCTAGAATTGCCAAATCTCTCTCCCCCGCTTCCCACAGTCTCTGCAGATGGCGTCTGGGTTCCAGGCTCGTCTGCATCACTTTGTGGCATCATAAGGAGGGGTTAGCTTCTGCTCACAACACCTGACCTGAGTCTCCTTTTCCCACTCACTGCCAGTGAGATGGCCCCATCTGTCTCTCCTAGCATTCTGGATCAAGTCTCTTTTGGATAATTCTTGGAAAGGCCTTAGCAAAAACAAAAGATTAAATTATCCACAGGCAAATCATAAATTGTGTATCATGCTGCTTATATCAGTTAGGCTTCCTTAGTCAAAGGCATAAGAGGAAATATTTGAAAAATATTAATGTAAGTTTACATGCACATACCTGATCTTCTCCATAGTCAACCAAGTTACCTTTCTTGGCAGCAGGTGGGGATGGGGCAAACAGAGAAGAAATTGGATTCTTAAGGAATGCAAAGAAAGGAATGAGCCTTGCTTTAGAATATCAGGAGCTGACATTCTGAAGCAAGGCGATATGTTTGAAAGCCTAAATTTCTTTCATTCCCATTTTACATATTAGCTTGATATGGAATTTTCTCCATGTTGTAAATGAGAAGGCCATAAAGCTAACAGGAGAAAATAAAGGATATAAAATAGAAGAAGGAAAAGAGAAGCTCATTCCTTATAAGCGAACACTATTAGAGACAGTGTGGGCTAAAGGCAGAGAGAAGAGAAGGAACAGAGGTAGAGAGGTAACAGTCACACTGTGTTCTGCTCCTCAACCTGAGCTGAAACCCTGACAAGTTGAAGAGACAGTTAGGAAAGAGGGGTCCTGCCAGCCCTATTTGGAATTCTGGAAGGAGGGTATCTTGTGAGCTAGGCACCCCATGTACATAAGACCTTAGAGATTGTTCCCTTTAAAGTAAAAGTCAATGACACAGCCTGGTCAGAAAGCTCACGAGCCAGAGCAGCTCTCCCAAGCTGCCCTCTCCTCCCAGGAGCTCCCACTGGGGCCTGAGAAAGGGAAGGATTAGGTATCTGAGTTTGAAAGCTAGCTTTCCAACCATGAAATCTATTGTGGTGAGAGATGGCACAGCAGAGAAGAATGGGATCTAACCCACATCCCATCTCGTTTCAACTAGAAGCCAATGGAGGACATACAGAGGCTCAGTGGAGGTTTTAGAGCCATCAGTGATGAGGTGAAGTTGGTGGCCAAAAAGTACTGCAGCTTCTGCCAAGCCTAGAGAGATCAGAGTGCAAGTAATACTAGCTTTGATTTTAGACATAAATGCCAGTGGGGCAAGCATCCCTTTCGTGAACAAGAAACATTGTCATGAAAACAAGAGACACCACCATGGAAGCCAGAGAGGTCAGCTGATATCACATGAACCCAAAGAACCCTTCCCTTCCCACTGCCAGAGGACACTGTAAGCCAAATAAGACTGTGGTCAAAAATCTGAGGGACAGATTTTTCACCTGAAGAGACTAAGCCTTATTTAAAAGGAATGTCTGAACATTTTATAAGGGACAAATTCTTCAAGAATGTCTTAAAATAACATTAAATTTCATGTGGCAACTGTGATCCATAAACTCCAACCAATTTAGTCAAGGAAAGAGGTGTTATGAAAAACTCTTGGGCAACTCACAGAGTTAAAGGAGCTGCAGCAGGAGCCTGGGGTGGCAGTGGGGAGAAGAGTCTAACTGGTAGAGATTGAAGAGAGACAGGCCCTTGAGGAAGGAGGGATGTTGTTACTAGAAACAGGGAGAAGGGATACTAAACAGGCAAACACAACAAATACAACTCTCTTAGTAAACAGGGAGGCCTGGTCCAGACCTCCTTCAACAAATTATCTGTTGAGCTGAGTGGAGAGGAGCAAGACTACAAAGTTGAATCGGTCATGGGCCCTGGCCTCAAAAGCTACAGTCTAGTGAGAGGGACCAACAAAAAAAGCTGTATCACTTGCCTGAAAGGCAGAGTAATGTTATAAGTAGAAAACAGCTGCTGGGATAAAATAAAAAAATAACTAGTTCTCATTGGAGGCATCAGGGAAACCTGGCATTTGAGCCGTTCCTTGAAGGTATATTAGAGAAAAAGAAGTAAGGAGGATATCAGAAAAAGGGGCAAGCATGAAGAAAAGAAGTGGAAAAGATAGTGCACTCTTAGGGAAATGCCAATTGGCATGGTTGTGCTAAAGAACAAAATTCAACCAAGTAAATCTGAAGTCTAAATGGCTTTATTAAGAATCCAGCAGCATCCCACTAGCAAATAAAAGGGTGCTCCAAGGGACTGTACAGAATGAAAAGTTTTTATAGGAAAAAGGGTGTGGCATGGGGAACTATTAGCAAAAGTAAAGATCATTTTAGACCAGAATATCTAGGGGGCTGGGAAAGGGGACAGCAAAGGTTTTATCATGCAGATTGCCTCTTCTTCCTATGGGGGTTGTCATTAGAGAGGGTCTACATGACAGATTACCTCATTGGTGTTGGGTAAAAAATTCCAGACTGGTTGATTAAAATTACATTTGTGGTAAAGGTTAAAACTGCAATTAAGTCAGGTATTATGTCTAGGTTTGGTACATGCATGGGCTTTAGCACAAGTGACACCATTTTGGGGCCTTCAGCTTTCTCTTTAACAATTTGTATGCAGAATGCTGGATGAAATGTTGAAGGTAGGAAGCCAGAAAGAAAAGCCAGGAAGAACATCTTACATTCAAGGCAAGTTAATGCAGCTTTAGCCTGTGGAGCTACTCAGTCTTTTAAAATCAGATTTGCATTTGGGAATGTTCATACTGGCAGCAGTATAGGGAATGAATTTGAGAAAGTAGAGACAGGAGACTCTAGTCCTTGGAGGAGAGAGAACGAAAGATGAATAGGGCACAAGAATGTCAGAGTTGTTGGAGGAATTTTCCTTAGAATAAGGTGTTGGCAGTGTCCTAAACCCTCAGCCGCAGCCTATCAAAGGCCAGTTCATCAACAGACTCCCAGGATCTCCCTACCCTTGCATTTTCAACAACTGCAATCCTGTCACTGTCTCCCTGATTCTTCTTCACCAGTCTCTCTTCTTGGTGGCTCACATCAACATGCAGACATATTCACATATCTCTCATCTCTAAAAATATTCTTGATGCCCTAGTCTATAGCCTGAGCCTTCTGTTTCACTTCCTAAACAGGGGCTTCTATCCTCAGGTTTTTCTAATGATTGCAATATGGCCACTGTAGTTCTCACCATCTTGTCTGCTATCTAAGCAGAAAAGATAGTTGAGTCACTCTTTTTAAAAGAGCTTTCATAGAAGCTCTGCCTAATGCCTCCTGCTTACATCTCTTTGGCTTCCCCAATTAGCAAGAGTGGCTGGGAAACATAATTTGTTAATTAAACATTTTGTTGCTCCAAGAAAAAGGTTAATAAGGAATAAGAATAGATATGAGGTAGGCAACCAGGAATCTCTGCTGTACTTCCTTTTATACCCTTCTAGTACACTTCTATTACTCTTTTCTTATCATAATTTCCCCCCCCCCAAAAAAAACCAACATATATCACCTTCACTTCCTATTCTTTCTTCCATCAATCTGGGTTCTACCCATATCACACCATGTTGATAAATCCAATGGACAGACTACTCTTCTTCACACTCAACTTCTCTGTGGCATTCAAATATTTCTATGTGAAACACTTTCCTTCCTCTCTTAGCTTCCACATCTTACTACCCTGTCTGTTCTCCCACCCCATCATTCTGATTCCTTCTTTATTCAGTCTTACTCAGTTCAGTTCAAAGCCTTCCTCCTGTCTTTATTCTCTTCTCTCTCTACAATCCTCTCCTAAGTAATTTCATCCAGTTCCATGGCTTCAAATACTATCTATATCCTGATGACTCCCAAATTTATATCTCCGGCCAAGACCTCATCTTGATCTCCAGCCTTATTTAGTTGCCTACCTGGTATCTCAAACTGGTTCTTTCATAAATTTAGCATGCCCAAGCTGAAAGTATTAACTTCCTCTGACCACTACCACAAACTTGCTTTTTCACCAATTCCCCCTTCTCAGTAAATGGAATCTCTGCCCATCTGGTTTCCAGACCAATATTAAGAAAAATCTATATTGACCCCTTTGTCTCTCTCCCCTGGCAGTTTAACTACAAATATTTTATCAACTTATTTTTATTGCCAGTGTTATTAGCCCAGTATATGCCACCATCAGCTCTGTCCTGAACTACTACAATATCTTCCCAATTGTTTCCCTTTTCTCTATTCTTGCACCTCTTTAATCTAATCTATAGCAGGACCCAAAATGATCTAGTATTTTAAATTGGGTTGTGTTCTCTCTATTCAGAATCCCACAATGCCTTCCTATTGCAATTAGAAAAAAAAGTCTACTTATTAATATTTTTATATTAATTATGTTAAAATGATAATATATTGGGCACATTGGGTTAAATAAAAATTATCAAAATTTAAAAAAAAATTTTAAAGAATAATCTAAACTTAGCTAGATTCTATATGACCCTTCCCTTGCCCAGCTCTCCAGCCTTCCTCTTACTTTATGCTCCAGGCAAACTGGTCTTCTGTCAGTTCATATTAAATTCAAACTCATTAAATTCTTTGTCATATTAGAAATGATATTTGCTGTTCCTCCTACCTGGAAGGCTCCTCTCTCTATTTCTCACATGACTGGATTCTTTTCATCTTTCATTGTTCAACCTAAATATCATTTCGGAGAGACGTTCCTTTTTAACCCTAAGACACTGCTTCTCACTGTTGTCTTCTACAGTATACTGCTCATTTCTAATATGCCACAGACCTGAGTTTGCAATAGCTGCAAAATTTTTAGTTGCAAATTTATTATTCATTAGTCTACTTACAAGTGGTTTATTTCGCTTCCAAACTATATACCCTGTATATGGCACACTGCCTGTCACTCATTAGGTACTCAAAACTAAATGTTTATCAAACGAGCAGTTGAAGCAAAAGGTAAATATATAATATCACATTTAATCTCTCCAAAGCCCTTATAATTTAGGTATTTTTATCTCCATTTTATACATGAGTAAACTGAAAATCAGAGTACTTATGTAACTTTCTCCAAGGATTCCCAAGGAGTAAGTAGAGAAGCAGGAATCAGAGCCAGACTAGGCAGGTACCAGGGCCTTCTTCTTCCACACCAGCCTGTCTCCACATAAGCCATCCCTCCAGGGCATCACACCAATGGGTCATTTTTGTGCTTTATAGTAGATCAGATTGTCAAGAAAACAACACCGGTTGCTTAATATGAGACGAAGAACTGAAAAGTCACCCCTGATTTCATTAGCTTCCCACAAGTAATAAGGACCCATTAAAAAAAATGATTCTGAATGCAGGAAGAAATTTTAACTAGCAATGGAATAGACTCTTCCTCAGCAACAAGAAGTCCAGAATCTCAATTTATGCTGAAGGAGGCTCTAAATAGCAAGAAAAGTGGCTATTTCCCTGAAGGATGGAGAAAATACTGAAATTGGTTCAGATCTGTTGCAACTTCCTGAAGACATTCTACATCTCTCAAAGGCTGTAATTGTCTGTGATGGCCAGTTTAACCATAAATACTTCCTGTTAGACTGATTACATTTGTATCCTCTTCTTTCATATTGATTGGTATAAGGTCAGGAAGGGCAAAGTTAGGCTAGAAAGCAATAATTATACTCTCTTCTTCATTTCCTTTTACACTTGCTACCTACTTTACATCATGCTTGGCACTTCAATGAATATTTTAACAGCTCTAAGAAGTCTTGCTGTTAAGAAACACTTTTCACTGTGGTTTTTATGAGCAAAGATGTTCATGGGCAAATAAGATTTCCCAAACTTATTTGACCATGAAACTCTTTGCTCACAATATGTATAAAGGATGGTCTCCAAAGTTGGCCACCCACAACTTCTCCCATCCTCGTTTGCACATGCTGTTCCTCCCATCAATAGGTAGTCTATCTCCTCTCCCCTTGAATCTAAGATGGACTTCTGATTTACTTTGTCGAATATAATATGGCAAGAATGATGCTCTACCAGTTCTGAGTCTAGCCATTAAGAGGTGTGACAAATTCTTTAATTGCTCTCTGAGACACTGGCAGTCCTGTAAGAAGTCCAACTACTCTACTAGAGAGAGCGGTCCAGCTGGAGGTCCAGTGACTTTCCCAAGACCATTTAGCTACTTGGGGCAGAACTCAGCGCTCTCGATTCCCTGTTCAGTGCTCTGTCCACAGCACACGCTGATCTGCCTGTCAGAGCAACTGTTCCTGATCTAATGGCTGCTTTTATTTGACACATTAGGATTTTAATCATTTGAGAGCCTAGAAACTTGAAACCATCTAGTTCAATCTAGACTCATAATTGTAGTTTTATTTACTTTTCTTATTCTTCCTATTGAGAGTTCTCCCCTTATTCCTGTGATTTATGTAGAAGACCCTACTCCTCATGATAACAGTTGAACAGTAAAGAGCTCAGGTTCTGGCCTCAATCACTCAGAGTTCAAGCCTTAAATCCACTTACTAGTTTAGACAAGTTCATTCAGCTCTCAGAGTCTCAATTTTTCCATTAGTAAAGTAAGTATATAAAAATGCCTGAACATTATTTAATTATTAGTATTTTTGTTCTGCTATTATTATTATGTCACTAATGATTTTTTTTTCATTTTTTTGTTACCCAAAGTCAAACTACCAATCAGAACGTCTGATCACTACAAGATAACCAGTGTTACCACTGTGAGCTAAAATAATTCTGGCTAAAAGACAAGAAGATTAATGTCTTGGTTCACTTGAATGGACCTTTGTATGTAAATAGTTTGTGGTTTTAGGGTTTGGGGAAATACTAGAAAGAACTTGAGTTCTCCTATGTTTATTTACAGTGACCCCTAAGGAGGCACTGGCCCAGAGGACACCCCTTACAGCTTTGATGTTCTGAAATCCTACAGACATTTTCTTCCTCCTAAAATCCCCAGTCAAAGGGGCTACAGCCTCCAAGGGGCTCCAATGGGCCTCCATCCCTCCGTGGGCTGTATAGGACTCTCCCCAGCGAGATGACCCCAGTGTGCATGGATGGGGGAAGCGCAACCTTACTTGGTTAAATAAAGAAGTTATGAAAGTGGGATCACAAAACAATTCATAATGAAATCAAGGGTCTTATCTCCTAACACTTCCCTAGCCAGCAAATATACCCATTTCTATAGTCCAACCAATGGAATACCACAAGTAATTGGGTACCAGGACTCTGACAATTTTATTACCTTTCTCCTGGGGCCCCCCAATAGAATCAAAGTATCAGTTTCAAACCTCACCTGCTTTTGGACTCATCTGACTGGTAGTAACTTCCCTGTACCTCTTTTAGTTAGTTAGTTAGTTAGCTAGTTAGTTAGTTAGTTAGTTAGTTTTATTTCTTAATCCCTTCACCTTTTTCACCCAGCTCCCCAACCTCCCTCATATCTGGCAATCACCAGTTTGTTCTCTGTGCATATGTTTCTATTTTTATTTTGTTTGTCCCTGCCCCTCTTTATTTGCTAGTGTGGTATTTATGAAATTTCATGGTTCACTCCCAGCAAAATGTTGTGAAGAAACACAGTCCCTACTATCAAAAGTGTTTTCAGAACAACTCCCCTCTTCCTTGTTTATCTCAAACACCCATGAAGGGAATGCAAAGTTGGAGCCTCCTAATTCTTTTTTAAAAGTCCCTTGCATTTTCTCCTATCCATTGATCTGCCATCTTTCAGCTATTCCGTTTTATTTTCTTTAACTCTTCTCTCCAGTTCCAATCAGCCTTCTTGCCACATACCTCTTATAATCCCCACTTGCCCCTTTCCTCCAGATTCTCCAGTATGGCAAGTAGAACCCTGCTCAATGGTGGGGAAGATGACTAATGGACACTTTCATACTTTAGAATAGATGTACCTCATCATAGTTAGCACTGCAGAGTGACCTGTGCTCTTATTCAGTTGGCCAACAGATGAGGACAGCAGTCATTTTGAATAGCAGTTCTCAATTCAGCAGAAACTATTAAATAGGAAAGTTTCTGTTTCCCTTGGTGTTGCGTAATTGAGAGCCTAAGGTTTCCCAGTGCCCATCAGGAGACTCAGTCTCCACTTTCTTCTCTGGCTGCAGTGGCACAGGGGTGGGCACAGGGCTGTGGAGCGGGTACAAGGTAAGAATACTGAAGTCAGGCTGAGGCCAGCCAAGCAGAAAAACAACTTTGGTGGTAATTTACCCCTAGCAGAGTGTATCTGTTGTATTAATCCCAATAAATCTCTTTTTTTTTCCTCTGAGGACTAAGTTGGAATTTTATTTTATTCCTGAAAATCACAATGAAGGTAGACTAACAGGTCTAGTCAGGGATGAAAGAATAACTTTTGAACAATGGCCCTACAAATATCCAATATAAAATTGCATATACAACAATTTAAATGGTGTTTCTGAAGAATATTGAATGACATGGGGACCATTCACAACAAAATAAGCAGGGTACAAATTGCATAGAATGTTACAGCCATAATCTGCTTATTTAGAAAGAGCATGCACCTGGAAAAAAAAATAGCCATGTTAATCTGTGAAATGGGACAATATTTTATTTTTATTTGTTCCTCTCTGTATTTCCTAACATATTATTTATTATTTTAAGTCAAAGTTTTTTTTTAAATAAGGAAAATTAATAAAACATAACCTAGATAGTAAGCAGCTCTCCGGTGGGCCACAGGTACTCAAAAACATCACCATTCATTCTCACCCGTGCCCTGTGCTGCTCCTGAGTCTCCCAAAACTTCATCATGAGGTCCTCACCAGCGTACCCCATCAGGCCCATTCTCCCTTTTAACCAGCACCTGTTCCCACAGCCCTAAATGCCTACACCACGCACTTCCAAGGAAGATGTAGACAATGGGGGTGGTTGCTATGCAGAGGACAAGGGAAGGAAAGTGAGAAAAAGCAAGTGACTGTACTCATTTTAAGTAGAAAATGTCAGCAGGATGTTCTAGGTCACATCTGCCTCTGTGAGAAGGTACAGCATAGCATCTGGAGAAGCCTTCTCAGATATAAACTCAAGGGCATCTCTGTGCAAAGCTAAATCTGGTTGCAGTGTCTCCATGGGAACAAATATAATCCTTATCTTCAAGCCTTTTTTAATAAAGGGCAACCTGTGGGCAACATGACCATCTTCAGTATGTCTGTGAAAGTTTTCAGAAAATGAGGCTGGTAACCAGGAGAACTTGGTAAATCTAATCTTGCAGGTTTAGGGTTTGATTTTGTCAGCTCACCAGATAGCACTGTATCTCTGGTATGAACTCACACAGATAATCTTGTAAGAGAATGATAGGTAATGAGAATGCCAATTTATTGATTAAAAATTAGAATGACATTAAATATAAAGTTATAACCATATGACTCACCAATTCCATTCCTAGATACCCAAGAGAATTGAAAATGTATGTCCACACTAAAATTTGTACATGAATGTTTATAGCAGCATTATTCATTAATAGTCAAAAAATGAAAACAATTCAAGTGTCCACCAATTAATGAATAATTAAAGAAGTACAACATATCAATACAATAGAATAGTAATAAAAAAGGGATGAAGTACTGATGCGTGCTACAACACGGGTGAATTTTGAAAATCATATGTTAAGTAAAAGAAGCCAGACACAAAAGACCACATGTTGTGTGATTCCATTTATGTGAAGTGTCCAAATAGGCAAATTTATAGAGGCAGAAAGTAGATTAGTGGTTGTTAGGAGCTGGGAGGAGGGAGGATTTGGGAGTGACTAATAACAGGTACAAAGTTGCTTTGTGGGCTGATAGAAATGTTCGAGAATTATATAGTGATGATGGCTGCACAACTTTTTGAAAAAAATACTGACTTGTATACTTTAAAATGGTAGATTTTTATGTTATGTAAAAATGTATGTTAAATATACTTAATCTCAAATTTTTAAATTAATTTTAATTTTTAAATTTAATCATTTGATGGCTGCTTAGAGGACAAGATCATCTGACCAGATGTGAGCTGAGTCATTATCAGAGTGTGTGATAATCATGGATTTTGAACAAGGAGGTACTCGCATTGTATAAGTGCTTTTGTAGTGACTGATCAGATCCCTGGGCGTGACCTTGCCCATCACACAAAGAGAACTCTTTGGTGCCTTTGCCTCACCCCTGGTCACCCAGATAGGTACCAGCTTGAGCAGAAGGATCAGTTCTAAGCCTCCCCTGCTCCCATTTGGTGAGGCTTCTAATTATTGCAGCATGGGCTGGGATTGTTCAGGCCTTGAGCATGATGGAACCTGCAGAGGCTTGACATCCTTGCTCAGCATTGTCAACCTTCTGTGGACACCTGTGACCCATCTGGAACCATTCCAAATTCTTGAAATCTCATTATAAACAGTTAAAACTTCTGAGAGAGCATCTGGCTGAGTCAGAGGCGACCCGCTGGAGGGGTGGAGCTGGGAAACAGCTATGATGTTGCCTGGCGCCCTCACTGCACAATTAGCCTTAATGAATCATTTATTTCTTGACCTTGGACTAGTGGCTAAAAAATGATGGGTGGCCATGAAGGCAGTTTTTCTCTTATTAATGGAGCTGTCCTTTCAACACAGCTGTGTTTTTAAACAAAGGTCTCTGACACGAGTAGAGGCATCACAGAGAGAAATACATTAAGAAGCTAAACCAAGGCCAGAAGTGTGACATTCTCCATGAGCTATTCTTTCTCATTTTGTGAAATTCATCTTCCCATTTTTCTTCTTTTCAAAACTTTAATATGAAAATTGTATCTGAATTTAGATGTCTTTTTTACAAAGAATTTTCATATTAATTTGGTCTTTATCAATCCTGCTTAATTCATGTTCCCCCCACTCTTATTATTATCTCTTGTTATTATCTCTTCTTGACTTTTTCTGGGCCTCTTTCAACAACAGATGCTTACAGAATTAACTACATCTACATGGCCTCTGAGAGCTTTTAAAAGTGTCACTTTTTTCTTATCATTTAAGAAAATCGATTTCTCAAACTATACCAGAAAAAAATATGTTTTAAAATCCTTTATTTTTAAATATTAATAAAAACTAAGAAATCTAACATTGCCACCAGAGCCAATTGCAAGGAGAGAAAAAAAAAAACGTTTAAAATATGTCATTATTTCCCCTCACACACACTTCTATGCCTCTGTTTCCATCTCTGCTGGCCGTAAGTTAGAACATTTCATTTTGCCCTACAAACACCAACAGCCACCTTGGAATAGTCAAGGTGCCATTTTAGTTACAAAGATTTAAAACATCATATATTTTTTAGAATTAAATCCTTGTCTATGGTATTTTCTTCAATCCCTTCTCAATTTAGACTCATCCTACATCACCACAACATTTTATATCCCATAATAATCAGAATCATTAGATGAATGACAGAAGAGGCTAATTTACTATTTGAGTTTGTTTTTGGTGAAAGGGTTAGGGTTATCAGTTAAATACATACCTTCTCATTTCATGACCTAAATCCCACTCAACTAGGCTCAGAAATTTCAGAATTATCTCATCACTCTCTACTTCCAGTCAGACATGACAAGAGATCAAGTGTCTCTCCACCAATCACCCAGCATCTCTATATAAAAGATCATAGAAGGGGTACAGTTTTCTTGTTTTATTTAGCACTGCCTTCCCTGGTACTCTGCATATGTTCTGACAGCAGCTTGAACATTTTTCTTTGTTCTACCTTATTGTGTTGGAATGATCTGTTTACTTACCACCTCTTCTCCCAGATTAAAATATCCAGAAGAGTAGGAACCATATCTCATTTCTGTTTTAATCTTTATGCCTAGAACAGAGGAGGCGCTCAATAAATAACTATTCCATGAAACAAAATAATTAGCAGATTAAGAAGGCACAGGTTCTTAGATTGTCAGTGGTAACTCACATTAAAAATAACTATAAACAGGCCAAATCATTTGTAAACATTAGGCATGTAGTACCTGACTAACTGGCCCAAGCAATTTGAGATGTAGTAGAGCAACCACTATCATTTTTTCCTAAACCTTTTCATTATAAAAATTCATACATAAAGAAAAATTACCAAACAATAGTATAATGAACATCTGTATACCTACAAACTAAGTAACAAAATGTTGACAATCATTAATATTTAGCTATATTTGCTTTATCTATGTCTATAAAGTATTATAGATATTTGTAAATAGCTGTCTTTTTAAATAAAAAGGCAGTCTTTGTAGAGAGAACATCTAAAGCAAAGTCATTAAGAGTTCATTACATTGCCCAGAAAATACAGAACAGATCTCTGACACTTTCAAGGTCTCCGTGATCTGGATCTTATTGATTTCTTTTTTAGACTCATCTGTTTCTACTCCTTCACTTCATACTCTTCTCCAAACAGGCTCAACTGCTTTAAATTCTAGGATCAGTATCCAGCTTTCTCTTTTCTTCCTCTGGGTCTTTGCACATGCTGTTCCACTTGTCTGGTATGGTTTACCTCCATACACCTTTATCTGGCTAATTCCTAGTTTGCTCCAGGTATTTTTGACATACTCTGTCTGCTTAAGAGCTTCCAGGTGTTCCCCTCGTACCTTTACTAGAGCTCTTAAAACATGTCTGTGACACAACAAGAAATATATGTTTGTCTCTGTCCCCATTTAGGAATCTAGAGATTCCTAAAAGCCTTGGAATCTCTAAAGTGATATGTCTTTTGTACGATATTTTTTTTATTACTGGCGCCTAGGGGCTTCTGGATAGCCTCAGGATGGGGCCTCGTTGCCAGGGGAACCAAACAAGTGATTAGAGAGTTGGAACTTTCAGCTCCCTCTGCCAACCTCCAGGTATAAACGAAAGGGCTGGAGGTTGAATCAGCCACTAATGGCCAATGATTTAATCAATCACATCTACATAATAAAGCTTCCAAAGAAAACCTTAACTGAAAATAAATAACTTGAGCACAACTTCACATGGATAATAAGGAAGAAAAACCCTAATTGAAGGGGTTTAGAATGCCTCTGGGGTTGGTCAACAGGTGAAGATGCTGGGAGGGTGGTGTACCTGGAAAAGAAATGAAAGCTCTGTACCCCTTCCCGCATACCTTGCCCTATGCATCATTTCCTTCTGGCTGTTCCTGAGTTGTAGTCTTTTATAATTAAGTCGTGTCCTTTTATATTTAACTGGTAATCTAGTAAGTAAAATGTTTTGCTGAGTTATAAAAGCTATTCTAGCAAATTATCAAACCCGAGGAGAAGTTGTGGGAAGCCCCAATTTATAGTCAGTTGGTCAAGAAGTAGAGGTGACGACTTAGGAAGTAGAGAAGGGGGCAGTTTTGTGAGGCTGAGCCTTTAACTTGTGAGATATGACCGTAACTCAACATAGATAGTGTCAGAATTGAGTTAAATTGTAGGACACCCAGTGTTCACAGAAATTTGGAAAATAGTTTGGTATGAAAATCCACACATCTGCCATTAGAAGTGTTGAAAGTAGTAAAGGAAAAACAAGAGCTTTCCTTTAGTTGGTGAATAGAAGAAGCAGGGGAGTTTTTTCCTTAACATGGCATATACGTCTCTCCACCATTAGATTCACCTAGATAATAAGGACTGTAGATCATTTATCTCAGCACCCTCCATACTTAACCAGGGCTTTCCACACAGTAAGTGCTCCGTGAACATTTATTTGTTGAAAGAAAAAAATACATGAAGAAGCACTAGACTAGGTAAGGATTGAATGATTTTAGCAAACCTTTCCCTCTTTTGGCCTTAGTTTCCCATTTGTGCTCAATGATGTTTAAGGTTCCTTCCAGACTGCAAACTCTATTATTCCTCAGGGTAGAGAGGAGGAACTTCTATAGCTACTAAATGCCCAGCAGTTCCCATGGCACCCACAGGTTCTGTTGGTCCAGACCTGTAGAATTTTTACCTGAATGCACCAGTTACTACAAGAGTCCAGAGGTCCTTCCTGTTTCCAGGGGACAACCCTAGGCAGATTATGTGATCTATCTTCTCTTCATCCCAGGCCCTTTTTTAAGCCCCCCAGAGATTTAACAAATGGATGCTATAGAAACAGCATCCCTCTCAGAAGTCTTTTCCTTCTCTAAGCCCAACACTGCTGAATATGCAGATGAACTCCTGGTACGTGCAGGACTGGGTCTTAATTACAACTGACATAAGGGGAAACTAGGAAATAACATTAAGTATAACACATAGCATTTTTAGTGAACTTTCACTTACACCAGCTCACCTGATGCTCACTTTAACAGAGGAAAGTGATTGTAATTATCCCTATTTTATAGATAAGGAAACCAAAGCTTATCTCAGAATATTAAGAGGATTTGCTGAGGTCACAGAGTTAGAGTTTGAAAAGAGTGATTTAAAGCTAAAGCTGATTTCGAAGCTTCTGTTCTTAACCACTAGGAGCTACTGCCTCATAATTCAAGCAAGTTCTCGTGAGACCTTAGCACTACATGCTTAGAGAAAAATGAGATTCCTGGAACTGACCAGGTATCTGAGCCTCACCAGCAGTCTGACCTCCCAAATCTAAAATATAATTTTAAGCTGTCTGGAGCCAATGACCAATTGGATGGATAAGACAGAACCTTAAGATATACCAGGTACTGGCAGAATTCATTGTCATGGGATTATGAAGACAGTCACACCCTCCAAAAGCCTTACTCCTCATCTTTAGTTCATTTAATTCTTCCAAAAGACCCATGAGAAGCAGGTTATCATGTTCATTTTACAGACAGGGGCACTAAGACTTTAAAAGGTGACTTATCCAAAGCTAAGTAGCAAGTAACTAATGGAAAAAGGGTTTATTCTAGATCTTCTGATTACCATTCCAGTGTCCCCAACACTAAAATTTTAATAATCTCTAGTCACAGAAGGCATAGCTGGCATAGATGATGATGATAATGGCCAACATTTATTGAGACCTATGTGTCTGTGAAGCTGGAAAATTAACCTACTCTCCTAAGATTAAATGTTCTCTCTCAACCTCACAACCACCTCATGAGTAGATATTATCCACTTTACAGATTAGACAACTAAACTCAGTTAGGTGAAGTGTGATGCTGTGACTTATAACAAGAAATATATATTTCATCTTCACCCAGTTTCTGGCACAAAGCTCCTAAAATCTTGGAATTTTCTAAGTGATGAGGGTGAAAGTTGTCTTTTATGTTAATGAGGTGACTGTTGGACCTTACCTAAGGATGGAGATTGGCTGCCAGGGGAGCCAACCAAGAGATCTGAGGGTTGAAACTTTCAGTCCTGATCCCTGACTGACTCTCGGGGAGGGAAGAGAGGCTTGAGATTGAGTTCAATCACTAGTAGCCAATGATTTGATCAGTCTCATGTGTGTGAGGAAGCCTCCATAAGATCTCAAAGGACGGGGTTCATAGATCTTCCAGGTTGATAAACACACAGAGATTTGGGGTGAGTGGTGCACTTAAAGATGATGTGGAAGCTTCACAGCCTCTCCCCAGCACTCACCTTGTGTGTCTCTTCATCTGGCTGTTGATTCATATCCTGTAATACTTGTTGTAATAAATCAGGAACATAGAGAGTAAACTGGTTTCTTGAATTCTGTGAGCCACTCTAGCAAATTAATCTAACCCAAGGAGAGAGTCAGGGGACCTCTGATTTATAGCCAGTTGGTCAGAAGTATAGGTAATGACCTGGGCTTTTGACTGATGTCTGAAGTCTTATGGGACTGAGCCCTTAACCTGTGCGATCCGGTGCTATCTCTGTGTAGACAGTATTAAAATTGAGTTGAATTGTGGAATACTCAGCTGGTGAATTTCTTGTTGTTGTGGAAACCACCCCTGCACCCAACACACACAATAGAATGGGTGCTCAGAACCTCTTATGAAGGGACATACCCAAGATCACATAGGAATAACTGGTAGAAGCTGAATTTCATCTCAGGTGTATCTGGTTACAACCTCCTCCACAAGAAAACCAGACCTGTAAAGAACTGGCAAAGATTTAGTTTGTCTTTATTTTGCTCACACTCTGATAGATTCCTCAGCTCAGTAAGCTCTCACTTATCAAATCCAAGCCCTCCTATCTGTATCAGTGTTTTGACTGCATGTGACCCAAAATAACGGCTTAATGGTTGAATATTATTTTTCTCACATAAGAAATTCATAAAACTAGGTAGCCTAAGGTTGGCATAGCAATTTCAGGAAAGTCAGGAACCCAGGCCATAACCAGCTCTCTCCTCTGCCATTCTTATGGTGTGGCTCCCATCCTCAGAGTCCAAGTGGTTGCTAGAATTCCATCCTTGGTGCCCAGATTCTAGGAAATAAGATAAAGAAAGGAATGAAGAATAGTGCACATCCTTCCATTAAGAAACTTTCTGGACTTACCATATAACATGTTCATTTACATATTCTCCCCCTCCCCACCCCCACCAAACTTACTCACATCTAGCTGCAAGGAAGGCTTGTTACCACATCATTCAATAGAATTTCTATAACTGAGGAGAAAAGGAAGAAAGAATGATAGGGCAAGCAACCAGCAGGTTGGTCATACTATCTGACAAGACTCAGCATTAGTTTCATCTCTTTCTTGAAGCTCTTCTGACCACAAAAGTCCAATGTAATCTCGTCCTTCTCTAAACTCATCACATTTACGAATGTAGCTTTTAGCATGTGCTGTACTAGCTTCTGTAATATTTATGTGCCAGATATTATAGGTAGAGGGATGATGTGGGACAGATTTTCATCTGGGTCATGAAAATGGATATAGGTATGGATATTCACAGATCTAGATGTAGATGTAAATAATGATATAAATATAAACTTTCAGATGGGTAGCACAGTGGTTTAGAAGTACAGGCTTTGAAGTCAAGATTCAAGTTCAAGCTCTATCTCTACCCACAATTTCTGTGCAAATTTGTAGGTTAATTAACCTAAGCTTCAACTTCCTAACATGTAGAATGAAGATCATAATTGTACCTACTTAGTAAAGTTGTACCTACCTAATAAAGTTGTTATGATGGCTAAGTAAAGGACTTAACACTATGACAAGTACATAGAAAGTGCTCATTAAATACTAGCAACTCACTTCTCTTTCTTTCTTCCCAATGGCGCCAATGAGATTAATGATATCATCTTCACTTTTAAAAAGCTGAAACTGAGGCTCAGAGAACTCACAAAACTTGCCTAAGGTAAACTCATTAGTATTCAGTGATACTATTGAGACATGAACCTGACTTCAAATCCTGAGCTTTAGTTCGAGATCCCTGTCTTCTGTCTCTTTTCACCCCTGGCATGTCGAGTACATAATAGGCTTCTTATAATTTCCTGCTGCAACAAATTCAAATGAATCATTCTGTCATTCTGTCTTTTGCTGTAAGGACTTCCAGGCTTTTTTCTCCACTGCACTTTGAAATACAGGCAAAAATATTTTTAATTTTCAGGATAAAAATCATTTTCAAATGAAATCCATATAAAGTGGAAAATCTGATTAGAAAAAAAATTTATTTAGACAGAAAATAGCTCAAGGCAGCCTTTTTGACTAGCAGAGAAATAATGGGGAAAAGCAGATGTATCAAAGAAAAACATCGAGCTGCTCACCCTCAGAGATGAAATTTAGCATTCCAAGATGCATACTTCATTTGTTCCAGGTACAAAACCATTTTAGTCTCTTTCTCACTGAGAATAAAGATATTTTTATAAGCAATAATTCAATTTTGAGAAATGACTGCCCTTGGGAAGGGAGGATTCAGTACACCTAAACATTTCTAAAAATTAAAAGAGATACGCGCATTCCACTGTGCTGAGCTGTGACCAGGAACAGATCAGAAAGAACCCTTTTAAGTCCTCTAAGTTGAGTGCTTCTTCATATGAAGAGGCATGGATTCAGTGTCAAAATTCCTGGGCTCTAGTTCCAGATATTGCTTCCTCTGAAAGTGCTTTTCTATGCAATCCACTTTTCCTCTTTGCGTTTTAATTTTAGTCTTCAATAGAATGAGAGAGTTGGGCTATCTGACCATTTAGGACTCTTCTTATTGAAATAATACTTTTTACACCTGGAACTAATTCTGGGATTAAGTTTTTTGCAAAACTTAATAGGTCACATTTTAATTTGTTTTGTCTGCTGAATTTGTTTTTTTATAAGGCATCATTTTTCCTTCATTTTTTTTTTTCACCTTTAAAGGGGTGAATTTAGGATTAGTACTCTGTAGAGATGTTTGTATATTGTTGACATGTTGATGAAAAAGGTTTTTTTTTAAAATGCTAACATCTGTATAGCATTGTATATACTTTAAAGCAATTTCACTGTCATTATCTCACTGTTTTTACCATTAATCTTTGAGGATGGGACCATGTTATTGATGCAGTGGGAAAAGCAAGAATTTGGGCATCAAAGAGCCTGAGGCCAAATCTCAGCTCAACTCTTTATAAAGTCAAGAGATCTTGAGACAGTTGCTTAATTTTTCTGAGCTGTCCAGTTTCCTTACCTGCAAAACTAGGAAGTTTTTGTGTGAAACACCTAGCAGCTGAATAGCTGGTCTTACCCTTTATTTGGGGAGAACACTAGAAGGCTAGAGAGTTAAGAGCCCACTAAATTTATGAGCTGCACAGGGCAATATCAAACAAGAGAAACAATTTTAAGACACCTGCAAAGAGTTGTACTTTGGTTTTCTCATATTTTTGTTTGAAAGATAAGGGTGGGTATGTGTAATAAGTGGGAATGAACGAAGGAAAGTATTAGTCTACCTAGGGAGCACAGGAATTCCAGAACCTCTGGCAGTCCAGTCATTCAACCTTATATTGGAATATTGATTGAGCATTTCCTGTTTTTGAAAAGATCTGCCAGGCCTCAGGAGAAGGTGGGTGGAGAAAAATTAAGGGAGGTGTTAGGATTAGGCCCTGAAGGCACAGAGTTTTTCCTCTGTACCTTAAGTGACTGAATCCACAGGGCTAGAGTGCATGATAGGCTCTGAGAGGGTACTTAAGTCATTGTTTTCTTCCAAACTATGTTAGGTACCAGAGACACCAGCCCTTGTCCACTTCAAGTTGCTAATGGTCTAGGTGGCCCACAGCAATGGCTCCAGGAGAGATACAAGTGCTCAAACAGAGGTGTCACAGAAGGGAAGGTATTTCTGTGTAGGAAGGTCACCTAGACTACCCAGGGAAATTGATGTTAGAGCTGAAACTTTCAGATAACGCTTAAGGTAAGGAAGGATGAATTTACTGGCTTTTCAAGAGGAAGATATCGTTCCAGGCAGTTCTAGCCCTAGACACAAACCTAGAGCATTCAGGAAATCACAAATATAAATTTATAGGGAGCAGAAGAGGCAAGACTAGAGAGATAGATAGATGGTGAGGGTGAGATTCTAAAGGTTGCTTAAGAATAAAATTCAATTGAGTAAATTTTTAAGATCTTACTGGTTTTATTCAGCAATTCACGAATCAGGCAGCATCCAGTCTAGCAGAAAGAAAGGATCTCTGAAAAGCTGTACAAGGCAAGAATTCTTAAGACCAAAGTGAGCAGGGACAAGGAAGTTATACTGGGCATTTTCTGGTTAGTTAAAGCAGGGTTACTTTCCTCACATGGAGCAAAGAGAAGCCTTGGAGCTGGGTTAGGTAAATTGTGCTAACAAGCTAGTGCTGATTGGTTGACCTAGGCCTTCGTTTTAGGGATAGCTAGGCATAGAAACTTAGTTAAGTCTTGGTTTGCTGGCCTGGGGCGTAGCATGAGCGACTCCATCTTGGGCCTAATCTGATTACTTTCATAGACTTTTGAATTGAATAGGGAATGACACTATCCTATAGGCAGTGTGAAAAGTAAGTGAGGAGCTAATACATCCATTTGGTCTCTGAGAAATCCTCCTGACTGATACTCAGAGATGGACTTGAGTGAATGGGAGAGGGGCTAAGGGTTCAGGAAGACAAACTTGAAGGAAGTGAAATGCAAACTCATGGAAAATTTCTAGTCATCTGAATGGTGCAAAATTTTTTATTATTTGCTGTAAAAATTTAGAGGGTAAAAAATTCAATTTTCAAAAACGTTCCCAGTTCAAGACAGCTGGGGCTTAGTAGGCTGGACTTGAGACCAGTTTAAGTTCTGGCTTTATTATTGTTTATATGTGTGACAATGAACACATTTCTGAAACTCCCTGTTTCAATTCTATCATCTATAAAATTGAAATCATATTTCCTATCCTATAGGGTTATTGTGAGATTAGGATAATATCTACAAAGGGTCTCATGTTCAGTAGTTAACTTGATAAAGGGTAATCTATTATTATACAAGAGTTTTTATTTTAATTTGCCTCTCCAAGTGTGTTTAAATTTGACTTAATTTAGGGTATTCAATCTATAAAAATTCAATTTATATATTATGTTCCACGAACAAGTTTATTTTTTTAAAGGAGATTTGCCAGCATCCTCGTTGTAGTTCCCTCTCTCTTCCTGAAGGTCAGATTCTTAAAATATTGGATGGGAAATGGAGAAAAGGGAAAATAGGCAAGAAACTGTTAAATCGTTTAATTATATGTTTCATCTAAATCATTTGAATCATATGGTGACACCTAACCTCTCTCCATTTTCCTTTGATTTTTCTCTTTATAGCTCTAGTAACCTCAGACAAACCAATTAAACTTCATAAACCCTGGAAAGATTATGCGTTCAGCTCAGTCTCACTTAGAATTTCAAATGAGATGCCATCTTCTCAAAGAATACTGAATTGTTCCTTTATCAACTCCTGTGATTTCCTGTCAGTCATTCAGCCAGCCTTTATTAGGTGATTTCTATTCTTGGTAGGTAGTACAAAGAAGTGAGAAAGATAAATCATTTAAATGAGGTATTAACAGCCTGGGCTGTTTGCAAAGCCTCCAGCAAAGAGGGCTTTGTATACTTTATAGTTGAAAATCACTTTGCGTTTACAAGTCACTTTGCAATTTTTAAGATGCTTTCAGGGACACTATATATAGTTTTTAATCCTCCTAAGAACTCTCCAATGCATTATAATCAGCATTTTGCAAATGAGGAACTGCTGCTCAAGTAAGAGTTTATGACCTACTCAGAAGATACAGAATTAGTAAGAGGCAGAATCAAAGCTTCAACCCAGGTCTCTCTGACACCAGGCCCAGGTCTGCTAAAATATGGTGGCCTGAAAACCTGAGCCTAAGAAACTAATGAAAAAGCTAATTACCCTAAGTTTATTTACAGACCTGTTGCAGCTGATGCAGGCGTGAGAGCTACATCTTCAGAAGAAAAAAAAAGAATTATTTGGTTACCATAAAATATTGCATTTCAAAGATGTGTTTCTGTTTACTTAACTATAATATGTTGTAAAAACTAAAAATACGTATTCTTTCAACACATGTATTGAGCACTCAGTAAAACCCTCATTTAAAAAAAATAGAATTGAGTAAAATAGAAAGGATTAACCCAAAAAAGACATGGAAAACCAAGGAAAAAAAGTAAGATAGCTGATATTTTTTGGACCACCTATTACTTGTCAAATGCTTACATACATTCATCTCTTTGAATCTTTACAACATTCCCATGAGATACCTCTTATTGCCCCTGAAATGTTACAAAATTGTTGCAAATGTAAAATCAGACCCGTGAGAAACCAAGCACCAGAGTTGGAGAACTAGGTTTATTATGCTGGGGTCCCAGAAGAGCTAGCGCTCTGAAGATCTCGGCCCTGAGCTCAGGGTAACCTTTCTTTTATAGGGCTTATCCGCACTGTTATAGTTGGCATGGGATGATTGGTTGATTTCTCCTCAGGCAGTTACTTGTTATTAATTATAGGAGGGCAGGGGAGAGTTTCTATGGGCTATGGGCAATTACAGAGCATGAGATTTTCAGACAGGAACTTACGCAATACATCTGTTCTCTAGACAGAACTATCAAAGGGGGAGGGTGAGTCTTCAGTTGATCTCAAGGTCACTCTGCCCTTCAGCCTATGCGGCAAGCACGTCCACAGAAGCAGAACAAAGAGCTGATTACAAGGTTAGCCATTTGAGTGGGAAATTCCTCTTCAATACTAGTTTACTGGGGTTGCCATAACCAAGTACCTCAGGCCGAGTGACTTACACAAGAGGTATTGACTGTCAAAGTTCTGGAGTCGGGAAGTCTGAAATCAAGGCATCAGCAGAGTCCGTGTCTTCTGAGGCCTCTCTTCTTGGCAAATTGTCTTCTCTCAGTATCTTTACATAAGACTTCCCTCTGTACTTGTCTGTGCCTAAGTTTCCTCTTCTTATGAGGACACCATTGCACTGGATTAGGGCCCACCCTAATGGTCTCATTTTAATTTAGTTACCTCTTTAAAGACCCTATCTCCAAAAACAGTCTTGTTCTGCAATACTGTGGTAGGACTTCAACATATGAATTTTGGAGATGACACAATATAGCCCATCTTGTAGGTGAGAAAATGGAAGCTCAGAGACATTAAATCAGTCCTCAAATGTTACTCAGCTGGTCATTTTCAGAGCTGAAATTGGCATTCAGTAAGTTCTACCATCTTCCCACAAAATCAGCCTTTCTCTTATAGATGCAGTCACAAAGTATCAAAAGAGTGAAGAGTCTAAAAGTGTAAAATCGATTATTAAAAACTAAGTGATTTCAAACACAGATATTACTTTTTCATGACTGTATTAGTCAAAATCCTTAATTGCAAATAACAGAAAGCACTGTGGGTTAACTTAAGCAGAAAAAAGAATTAGTACAAATAATGTAGGAAGGAAACAAGAGAATTAAAATGTTAAGTCAAGCTATATTCAGAGAAGGCAATATGCTGATCATCCCTATGGCCAGACCATGAGGAAGCCTGTAGAACAAAGGAAGATTTATGCTGGGATTGCTTACAAACCATTACTCCAGAAAGGGAAAACAGGAAAACAAAGTCTTCAAGTCCTCCCTATACAAAATAAAATCATTCATTCCCTACAGCTAAAACTATGGGGATTTATGGATCAAAGGCTGGGAATTGCCAGCAGACCTTTCACGCTACATAGTATCTTTTCACACGACATACTCTTATCCTTTCATACTGTATGCCCATATCATCAAAAGAAAATGTGTAAACAAAGTCTTTAAACTGTAATTCATAGAAACTAAGAATGATATATAAACGGAATTCCCCGAGGGGTCCCTCTCAGTGTCTATTCTCTGTGTCCCTCTGAGTTTCTCTCAGGCTCTCTCACTCTCTGCCTCTGAGAGGAGGCCACGCTCTGTCTATGCAGCATTACCCTTCTTTAATAAACTCTCCCTCTCCCTTGTCCTCGGCCCTTCCTCTCCCTCTTTCCCCTCCTTTTGCCCTTTCCCCTCTTTCTCTCTCCCTCCCTCCTTCCAAGGCTTGAGCTCCCCCTCACTTGGGCAAATTTGCCCTGTCCTACACCAGAAGGATATTAGATAGCTCACACGTGGTAGGGAAGTTATGCGGCAATAAGGATCAGAAAATAGGGCAGATCAAAGAAAGCCATAACCAAATTATAACCAAATTATGGCGAGCCAAGCTGGTGCCATGGGCACTGCCAACACCATTAGTGCTAGATCCTGGCTTCTAACGCTGGCACTGTAGCTTCCAAACACTATATCCCTCAGATACCTCTGTATCCACTACCCCAGGATAAATGTATAACTCCCCTGCTGCTTCTGTAACTTCAGATTTATAGTCCGAAGGCCATATCTATGCTCTGACTGCCAGGGAACTGGGAGCAGAAAATCTGCCACCCTGAGTTTCAAGTCTAGGGATGAAAGATAGTAATGTTAGGATATAAGATAGCATAAAAGTCACTATAGAGACTTAATCTACACATTTTTAGCAGTGGTCAATAGATCGTAGACTAAATATTGCTTCTACAGGTGCTTCACAAAAGAAGAAGACCCTCCAGTTTCATCCTGATAAGGTGACACCACACACATTGCCAGAAATCAGAGCGTGAACATATGGGCTACAACCCTGAGGAGAGAATGTGATGTGGAGGCCAGTGAGCCTGTATATTGTTGAATTTATATTCCCAAGTCTGATGTAACACTCCAGAAATGTATATTTTGGAAGCCATGTAAAACACCAAGAAAAGTGCAATCTCTCTTAAAGAAGCAGAAATTCATTCATCAATTGACAAGTATTTATTCGACATTTATTCACTGTGCTAGGAATACTAGGTACTAGGAATAAAAACATCATCATGACACAGCCTTAGCTCAGAAATTGGCCAGTCTGATAAGGGTGGGAACTATAATGTGAGGTGAAGAGTTCAAATGTTATAGACAAGATCCAGGTGAAAGGCTTGGGGAGGTCACTCAGGAAGAGGACTCATTGTGGCAGGGGTTACTTAAGATTGTATCAGGAAGTTATTTCACTCTGGTTCTTTCACTCTGGTATGTATTTCAAAGCTATGGAAAAAGGTCAGGTTTACCTCTTTTTTTTTCATGAAAATGGTTAGAATATTTCCCCTTATGCTTTTATGATATTTCGCACAGTGAATCACAGGCTGACAACAGATATAACCCAAACACCTGGCAAGAATCTAACACATATTTGGTGCTCAGAAAACATTTCTCCAACCAAATCAAACTACGTATACAGGTTAAATCTCTTCCCAGTTTTCTTCACCATAAAATAAAACTTATGGACTAGACCAATGAGGTCTGAGGTCCCCGATAATACCAAGAGCCTATGACTTCACCTTGCACACATTTTTAGAATATTCAATCTCTCAGTTCAACTCAAGACTTTCAAATATTTTCACATTAATTTATTATAAACCTGTGGGTTCCAGCTGTTGAGAATTTATTTAGTGGATGCTGATTTCCTTCTGCCTGGAGTGACTCAGGCTTTGTCTGTGAAATGTCAAAACAAACACTGAGCTTTGTCAAACAGCTAATCAGTGCTGATTAAAGGGAGGGCAGGCAACCCCCCCCCTCCACCCCACCACCCTTCTGATCAGTTAAAATGCTTACTCTTATGACCTCAAGCAGATACAAATCTTATTCACTGGATGTTCAGTGTCCTCAAAGGCACAGGCTCAACCTTCCCTATAATCAAGAAAAGGAAATTATGGTAGACATTGTGCCTTAGGATCACTTTTGTAAAAGCACTTTGCATCTATGACACGCTATCAGAATGTGACTTACTACATTATTGTTACTAGTGAAGATGCTATAAAAAAAAATCTGGAAAAATATACAGCAGACTGTTAGTGGTGTTTATATCCCAAAAAAGAGATTAAAAGATATTTCCTTAGATTTCCATTTCCAGGGAAAAAAAAAAAAACACAAACAAATACTGTGACTTCCTCTATGTGTATGCAGTATTGTTTTGTAAAATTTTAACCCCTTGTCTTGCCCCTGGGCATTGAGTTACTTGGAGTCCTATGTTGCCATGTACAAGCAGGGTGGCCATTAGTCCAACCACCTACAATCTTGAAGCTTATTCCTTTATGTGTAAATGAGGATAAAACAGATACAACTGAGCCACTGAGAGGACTTAAGAGGAGAATTTGAAAACAAAACAATGTAAGTAAAATCAAGGAGGTATTATCATCCTACTGGATCCTTCCAGAGACCATGCTGCTTTTAGTTGGATTTCTTATCTCTCCGTTTAGGAAGGATATAACAAAGACCCAGGGAGTGTAAGAAAATGGTTTCAGACAACAAAAGTTTCATTAGCTCCGAGGTTCATTTTCTATTTGCATATTTGTATGCATATGTTTTCATGCATCTGTTGACTTGACTAGGGCTAGGGTATCACTTGCATGTCATTTTCTTATACAATCCCAAAAAGAATACAAGTACAAAAGATGAAAACTTCAGTTAACAAATCTACCATTAACAAAACAGTTGTCACCATCTTGGGCAGCAATGAAGAAAGAACCATGCATCCAAGCCCTATTGAAGGCTGCCAAATGTAATTTTCCCCGGCTTTATTTATCTCTATAAAGCAATTAAGCAGAAGGCAGGAAAAATGGGAGAGAAAAAAATAGCTCATTTCATACTAAAGCAAGCTACATTTTTTGTGCAGTCTTTTCTTCTCCCCCACACTCCAGTTCAGCTGCAGCCTTTAGAAATGTCTGTGGATTTTTAACATATTGAGGCTCTGTATCACATTTCACAGTTCCTGAAATGACAGCGCACAAGTTGTCACTGTGAATGGCAGATCCTAAGATTGGGGGTTCAGCTGTCTCCATCATTAAGAAGGGTATTGCTGGGAGTCATTTCTTTACCATTCCACACAGGTATGGTTGGCCTACTACTAGCCAGCTGTCTGTCCCTGGACGAAGCATTTAACACTTTCGAGCATCTGTTTTCCATCTGTAGAAAAGGTACATTGATATCTGCTTCGTAAAGTTGTTTTAAGAATTAAATGAGATAATACACATAGGAATGAATGAAATTAATAGTGAAGTACCTAGCATGGGGTTTGGAATACAGTAGGTGCCCCAAACCACTTGTTACCTAAAAGAAACATCATGGTAGAGGGCTAAGTACCTGGATTCTGACTCAGGCAGCCTGGATTGAATTCTGGCTCTGCCACTTACTAGTGTGTACTTGACAAAGGCATTTACCCTCTCTGTTTCTTCTCTGTGAAATGGGGATGATGACAGTTTCTATATTATAAGGGTTATAAAATGCTTAGAACAATAAGTTTTTGTTAAAAAAAAAAATTGCAAAGAGCTCATACTTTATCTAAACTGCCATGTGGGAAGTAAGAAGGCAGATGGAACTATATCAGCCACAGTCATTCACAGCATCACAACTGTTCTAATGATCCAGAAGCACCCCTTCATTTCTCTCTGAATCTGTTTCTGTGCCTCCTGGCAAATTCTCACTCTCCACGCTCCTTTGTCAGGCTTGTGGCTTCTGACACTGACTTCTCTGCACCTGTACCTGAGCTTCTCCACCTACTATACCTTGCACTCAATTTTTCTCATCTATGGCTCCCTTTTTCTAACACACAGATCTCAGGCCAGGCCATCTCAGAAGCCACAGGCCTCCCTCACGTCTAATCTTCAGTTGCATAATTCAAAGCTTAGTAACTTCTGTCCTAGGATGGTGGCTTGCTGTGGGAGTGGAGAGCATTTTGAATTATGGTTTCAGAACAATCATAGCAAAGTTTAAATCCAATCTTCTCATTTTGTAGATTCCCATTTGTTGAATTATATAATAACAATAACAACTACTATAGGGATAAACAATTTAAGCTCAAATAGAACTGACTCTCAATAAATAACTCTGTTGGTAGGAAGGAAAGTCAACAGCAAACCAGAAAATATCCTCTTAGCTGCAAGGATCCGCCTCCCCCGGGTACCAATCAGAACGTTTGCAGAGGAAATAGTGAGCCTCAATTTACTAGGCAAGGCAATAAGTGGAGGGTAGTGAAGAGAGCTTCTACTCTAAAACCAAGGGCACAAGGATGCATCTGGGTCTTTGTGGGGGAAAACGAATAGAGTAGCTATAGAAGTACTGGCAGAAGTGGCCAGGGCTGGATAAATAAATGCTTTTCTGGGGGCTTTTTATCTTCTGGGTACTTCTTAGCCTAATCTCACTGCCTGTTACTACCAATATGGCCTTTCCCATAAGCTCAAAGGTTTTTAAAGAGGCAATGCCTCTTATGTCCTACAGACTTGATTTCTGCCATGTAGTAGGAAGTGGTGTTGGCCACAGGGTGGGGCCAGTGCACAGCTCTTTATATACCTGGCAGACAGAAGGGAGTTTTGCATTTCAAAGTGGAAGAGGAAGAGTTGGGATCTCTGAGTACCTTTTTCTTGGCATATCATGACTTCAGAAATTCTATATATACAAAGAAGCATGTTAGGTTTGGTAGACCCCTGATCCCTAAGACTGTATATACACAAGAACAGCCTGTACTGCCTAGGGAACTGGCCCTGTTCCCTTCATGGGATCTTTGTCCAAGAAAAAACAGCAGATCTGGTCTGTCTCTGTGGCCTGGAAAGGAGGGTATGCCAAAAACAGACATGTCAAGCAACAGGGGGCAAAGGGAGCAGTGACATGAGCTGGGAAAGTACCTGCCTCAAGCAGGAGAGAGCAGGAATTCTCTAAGTATTTGCTGACTGGATAAATGTGCCACTCTCCTGTCAGGTGTGTGTGGGCCTGCCCTTGGGAGCCACCAAGTCTTCTATGTTCTCATAGCATGGTAACCTGTAATTGCTATGTCAGGATGAGTCACAGTAACTTAATTATGTGCTTACATGTCAATATCCACATCAGACTGAAAATTCCACACAGGTAGAAACTATATCTCATCCTTATATTCTCAGGAACCAACAAGAGATATGTGCTCATAATCATTTCTGAATGAATGAATGAAGGAAGGAAGGAAGGACATTCTCTACCATTTATAAAAGATTTTTACTGTCATTATCTTACCTGATCTTCTCCTACGACCCTGTGAGTTAGTCAGAGCAGGATTTATTATCCTCATTTTATAGATGAGAAAACCACCCCAGAGAGGCCAAAGTAGAAGCTAGAATGAGTGAATGGCAAAGCCTTTTTGCAGAGTAGAACTTGGATCTCAGATCTTCTTCCCAAGGAAAAATAAAATGAGGACGCATCACTTCGTAGTGTGTGAGAGGAGACAGATATCTTTGGTCTGACTCTGGCTTTGTGGATAAGGACAGTGAGACCTAAAGAGTCAGTCAGTGGCAGAACGAAGGTTTGAACCCAGATCCTCTGTCTCCCAGCCCAACACACTGTCCTGTTCAGCACACAGAGGCTCTCTCTGACCATCTATCTGGGTATTGGTCCAGTTGTTCTGGATGTTGGTACTGGCAGAGCAATAGTGAAGAAATTATGATAAAAGACTAGAAGAAACATCAGGGTACCTATGTTGCCATCAACTATGCTAAGAGCAGAGAGGCCAAGTGTTCACCAGTGTCCACCAGTGTCCCCCACTGAGGGACACACTGAATCCAAGGGAGCCAGGTTATTCTGTCTAGCTTTCAGCTCTGAGTCTTAGCAGCCTTTCCTTCATTGCGGGGCAGTGGAAGGGGTGGAGTACCCTCCCACCACTCCACCTAGGTCACATTAGCAGATATTGGTCCTGAGGATAAGGAAAGCATGCCCTCACTCAGCATTTTGGCCACACAAGTAGCTCTCATGGCCTCCGTTCTACTGGGATTCACCACAAATAGACGTCCATCTGTATAGGACACCATCACTTGCTGTGAAGTCACCATCAGTGAAGGGCTTATCTCAGCTGGCAAGTTTCCTGCAGCCTCAAGTGTTCTGCTGGCCACCTGGGGATGGGGAATGAGTAGCTCAAACCCAGAACCACTCACAGAGCAAGCAGGCTCCAGGCACATGGGGACGGAAGGGGAGCTGCTGTCAGTCCTGGCTCAGAACTATTCAGAGTCCACAGGGGTTCCTATTCCAGTGAGAAGAGACATCATCCATCCTACATAACCCTTTCCAATGCCTGGAATGGCCACAGAAGGGCTAGGTATGTATCCTGGATGCCCCTCAGAGACCCACTCCCTCAGCCTGTGGAAGTGAATGATTCTCTGCTTAGGCTTGTGCCAATTCCTAAGGCTCGTGCCTTTTGTGACCCAGTTCCAGGGACTGTGCAACTGACTGTTTTGTTCCACATTACCCCAGATGCATTCCTTAGTCCTTTCATTTGTTTCCCCAAGAAAATGCACCCATTTTGCGAGTTTAGAAGCCGTGACAAAGAGTGCAGGCTTCTGCTGTCTCCCTGACTCCAATATAGATCTTGCCTTTTAACACACACTATTAATGTCCCTGGTGTGTAATGCCTCTGGAGGGTGTGCCCACATACCCTTCATCCACTCCCGAGTCCACCGACAGCAACAATACATCGTTTTCAGAACACTGCATCTTTCTACCTGTGTCTCTCTGCTCCTCTATCTGTGGGCTTTCTCCAGGACACAAAACTTGTTCAGTTATCCAGGGCAGTCCGGAAGTGCCAGCCAGAGACACTCTTCAACCATTGAGGAACAAGAGCCTGGAAAAATACTCCAGCTTGGGTGACTCTAGGTGGGACAATTCTGAAGTATATTCAATTCAGCTCTTCGGTCCCTTCGGGACTGAGCCCCAGTTGCCCACAGTGGAACCTCCTCACTTAAACACCTTTAGTGGCTTTCTCCTTTTTCCCCGTCACTCTCCCCTCACACTCCCTCGTGCTTCCTGGGATCACCTCCCAAATAATCTACCTGCACCCAAGCCCTCATCTCAGGGTTGGCTTTTGGAGGAACCCAAAAGTAGATACTCCTCTGGGAGCGCCAGAATTTTCCTTCTCTGCTATTGAGATGGTTTGTTTCCCTCCTCTGGTAACTCAACACTGCTTTTCCTCACAACAGTTGCTCTCTCCTTAACAGGAATTCTGTACCTACTTTATGAAAAATTTCCCTCTTTCTCAATCCCTCTCTCTCCTCTCTCTCTCCTCTCTCTCTCTCTCTTTCAATCTCTCTCTCTGTCTCAATCACTGTGTCTTGTATGCATGGTTGTTTTATGTGTGTTTCTTCTGCGAGGAGCATGTGCTTAAAGGTAAATGGAGTCACATCAGGGTGCTCCAGCACCCTCACCCAACCAGTACACATTTTACCCTCACCCAACCAGTACACAGCTGCTGGAACTGGGAGCTGGAAGTCCTGGCCTCTTGTCCATTTGTACCATTCACTTGTTAGCTTCGGACGCGTCACATACATTTCAAGCATCTGTTTCTTTATCTCTCAAAAATAAGAGTCGGCCTTGGAGAGCTCAGAGGTATCTAGGTTGCAGAAAGAGAGCCGGTGACATTACTACCAGATGAGCAGGTCATGCCCCCTCCAGTTCCTCAGTTACCCCAGTGTTCTTTCCTCGTAAAACTAGAGAGGTGGTCCAAATGGCCTCTCACTAACTCTAGCTCTATAAAGCCACAGAATCTAGTCCCTCCCACTGGTAACATTAGGAGATAATTACCAAACTGTAGAACGAGAAAAAAAGTGAGTGGCTTGATTAAGTTGATGTAGTTTTCAAGGCAGAGCAACCTGCCCTATGACAAGTGGATAATCAAGAAGATAAGACATGCCTGCTCTGAGATCCCGCTGCCTACTGGGCTCATGGGAGGAAAGGCATCGAGTGTCTCCTGGCCAGAAATGCTGGGATGGTTCTTGAGGCCTATAGAGCCTTTGCCTCTGAGTTCTACACAGCGCATAATTCACGTGTATGAAATATTTAATGAAGAAAATGAAGGTGCACCTTGTTTCCCCAGGTGGCATGATTACAAAGTGTCCTGGATGCTACCTCCTAAATACAGGCTGCCTTCACAGCTGAGAGCTAACTACAGAAAATGTAAAGGACAAAAAGCCACTTTCTCTGCTTTAATATTGTGTGCGAGTGTGTGTGTGTGTGTGTGTGTGTGTGTGTGATTATAAAAGAATACATGTTCCTTGCAGGGAATTTTTAAAATTCAGCACAAAGGAGACCCTGCACCCTGGGTCCTGTGGAGGGCTGCAGGCAGCCTATGCATAGGACACTAACCTGCTGGGAAAATGCTTTCATCTCCCCAAGTCACAGATCTCTCATTTGTAAAATGGTGGCAGTAACACATCCCTTGCAGAGCTGCTGAGAGGATCAAATGGAATAGAGGACGTGCAAGTACTTCACACACTGTAGCTGCCTCTTTAGACTGAGAAGGGCTATGCTTAGTGGTTAAGTGCAGAGATGCTGCAGCCTAAAGGCTCAGAGTCAGCTTCCAGCTGCCACTCACTGATTGTTTCACTGATTTTAACACCTTAAGCAAGTTCTTTACCTCTGGTGCCTGCTTTCTCACCTGCCAAATGAGGTTGCCTCAAAGCGGGGTTTGGGGGATTTACATGATGCTCTCAGGTCAGTATCTGGCCAAGTTGAGTCCTCAACAATAGGTAAGCCATTATATTTATAATTTAGCATATGCTCCATGAAGGCAAGAATGTTGTTCTATTTCCAGATACTTGCACAATGCCTGACACATAATGAATAGTAAATCAATATTTCTTGTCACCTTTCCCTCCTCAGCCACCCATGTAGTCTCTTCTCCAGGCAAAACCTCCTTGGTCTTCTAGTTGCATCTCAGCTGATGTGGACTCTAGGATGTGTCCCTGCTCCATTGATTTCTGTTCATTTGTGCCTCTCTTCAAACACAGTGTCCAGCCCAGGAGAAGGGCTGTGGGTTAAATGAAGGGCCTGCAAATCATAGTTCTCTTAGTTGGGACCATTTTTGACACTGAATGTGTGAGTGAAGGCTGTGATGAACTAGAGGTATATCTTATCCAAAATGGTGTGACCTCACTAACAGGCAGTGTGACAGCTGGGCCCATAACCACTGCCTGGGTATGAGGTGCCAGCCCAGAAGTTGTGTCTACAAGCCAGAGCGGGCCTCAGTCCAGAGACATTTTCGGCAGATCTGCCTTTGCCTACAAAGGCTGGAGGAAAATGAAAACTGCCATTGAAGCTGCTTGGCATCACACAGACAAATGAACAAAAAAATATATATAGGACTCAAGGAATTCAACAGTAACTACACTTTCCTACTGAATGTAGGAGGCTGCCTTGTATAATATAAGAGCACTGGACATGGCTTCAGAAGACTCAAATTCTGTGGCATTCCTTCTCCGAAACTCAGTTTCCTTATCTGGAAAATGGAGATAAAATTACACTATTTCTTCTCTCGCTTATTGTGCAGAGCAATATAAGGTAATGAACCTGAAGAGCCTGGAAATTGTAAAGGGCCACATAAACTTAAGGAGGATCAAATGTATTTTTTGTATTTCTTTTTTAGCTGCAAAGAAGAATGATAATAATGCTTTTAAGTTTTGCAGGACTCTTAGTCCCATGAATGCTTACACTGTATTTCTACCTCCTAGCACAGGGTCTGGCAACTGTAGATGCTTAATAAATATCTCATAAATAAAGAATTAATGGCTACCACCAGCATTTCCATTTTTCTAATCTTTAGGACTCAAGGAAACATTATTTTCTTAAGTGAAAAAAGCATGACTTAGTGACTCAGACAGACCTGGGTTCAAACCCAGACTCACCCACTTAATAGCTCTCTAAGGCTAATAATCCGTTAATGGCTCTGAGCCTTCTTGTCCTCTTCAGGAAACTATGGACCATGTGCCCTTATCATACCAAGTTGCCGTGAGGGAAAATAATGAAATAAATATATGTAAAGCTCTTAGTTGTTATTAGTAAGTCTCTGGTGTTTTTCTCAATTCAAAAAAGTTAGTTTCATATTAAGTCAGAACCATAAAGATCCTTCAATATTCTTTATTCCAATTTTATAAGTGGAACCCGCCAAGTTCACAAAGCTCTTAATTGTGTTCAAGTTGCCTTCCATATGGGGCACCTGGGTGTCTTGGGAGGTGTCACAGCATAGATAGAGACCCCAGCAGGGGCCTGTATCCACTCTCTCCCAGACAGTGCAAAGAGCCCCATCTTCCCGGTGTCTGCCTCCAAGAGGGCAGGGAGCAGCAGTATTAGGGATTATAACCATGGAAGTTTGTGTCATTTTTCTTAGTTGAGCTCCTCAACTCAGATATTTGTACCGATCAAAGAAATTTAAAATTTTTGGGACTGAGCATAAAACCAGAAAGTGTGACCATTATCCTTGGTGGGTTTTGTTTTTTTTCTTTTGCTTTATTTTTTTAATGATTGTATATTTTAATTACTGTAATCTCCACCTGCTTTTTTCTTTTTCAGTTAGAGAAAAAGTACTGGAGCACATATCCTATGACATTTCTTTAAAGATGCAAAGGACTTAGATTCTGCATAGCTCATTATATTTCCTCAGTAATGCTCTAATTACATTTGCCCAAGCCATGTGCTCCTGTTCCAGCTGAGAAACATCTACAATGAAAAGCTTCTCCTGCAGAGAAGAGCAGATGGAAAAAGGAGCCCCTTTGGGGAAAGATGCCCAGATGCCAACCACCAAAATTTCTTCTTTGCCTATCACTGCAGAAGTATGGTAATGGCAGAATCTGAGGTCAAACGAGGTAGCAACTTATCTAAATAATTTCACAGGTATCTTTTGGCAAGATGTACAACTTCCTGATCCTGGAAGCTATATGAGGCATTTTAAGTGGCATTTCTCATCTCTGAAGTTCCAAGCAGAGCCTGATGACTCTTTGGGGGGATATTGTCATCATAATGATTACTCTTATTATGTGCCAGGTGTTCTGCATTTTTCATCTCTAGATCACACAATAGCCTTGTAATAATGTTATTCCTCCATATTATAGATGTAAAAATTGAGGCCTAGAGAAATTAAAATAACTTAAGAGAAAGGCAGGTTGAAATAGGAACAGGAAGTCCAACTTCAAGGAGGGTCTGATCAGCAGTGTCCGAGGATCCTTCCTATTTTGAGGTGCAAAGATTACAATTACCATGTGTGTACTTGCAATCATGAAAGTCCTCTATGAAGACAAGTTGCTATTCAGCCTTAAAACCTTCTCTGATTCTCAGCTTGTCGTGGCCTCTGATCACTTATTCCAATTCTTTGGCCCTTCTCACCTCTCTGCACCCCATCTCCAATGAAAAGAAGAGCGGAAATGTTCAATAATCATAAACCTTATGGAAGACATAACTGGGTATTCTCTGTCTCACTAAGGGAAGGTGGGGATGAAGTTCCCTAACTTGGAGAGATGGAGCAACAGGTGATTCCTGCCTGAATCTGGGCTGGAGTACCATTTGCTTTAGAAAAGTTAATGTATGTATTTCTTACAAAAGCTTTACAAGGGAAGTGCCATTATTAACCCCCTTTTTACAAACCTCCATTTACAAATGAGGAAATGTAAAGTATAGAGAAGTGAAATAACTTGTCTGAGTTGGTAAGAAGCAGAGCTTAGATTCAAGCCCAGGCAGTCTGGTCCCAAAATCCAGATTTTAACCACTGCCATAAACCATCTCTTAAAGCATGCCGTAAAATACCTTGCTTACTAACATAGTATCTCATTTTCTAGTGAAGACCTTCCCAATGCAGTACTTTGATCTTGGACTTCTCAGCTTCCAGACCTGTGAGAAATCAGTGTGTGTTGTTTAAGCCACCCAGTCTATGGTATTTTTATTAAAGCAGCCCAAATGGACTAAGACATCCATCATCAAGCATCTCAGAAAGAAAAGACACAATGTTTATGAGAGTGGAGGAAAATCATAGAATAATAAAGCAAAGAAGATTGGCTTCATAAATAAATTCATAATATTTGTGTTTTGATGCACCTATCTCTTTCAAATACATAGCAGTGATAGATAAAATAAAAAGATATAGCTATGCTCAAAAACTACGCATACATCTCAGTAGACCAAAAAAAGAATACAAAGAGTGTATAACAGGGTCCAATGCTATAGGCCCACTGGAGTCCAGTATGTGAAGCAGGTAACAGTGGCCAAGAGTTTAGCCCCTGAAAAGACACTAGGGCTAAAATTATTCATGCAAGATAAGAAATCGAAACCGGGGGCTTCAAGGCAGGGGCATTACATGTTTGTAAAGATGAACAAAACTGGTGCCAATTCATGGCCTAGAGTTGAGGCTTTGAAGAATATAAGGAGCTTAGAAAGGAGGGAGGCCATAGATCAGCCCATGAACTGAATACAAATAATTAGACCTGTAATATTCCAAATACCACTTTAAAATAGGACCATCAAATTCCATCATATGGCTTGATTCTGGACTGAGAGTTCCAGGGTGCCAATTGGAAAAAAAAATGCAGCGTGGTGAGATTAAGCGCACAAGGGGAGAAAGAAGTACACAACAAAAATCAGAACAAAACACTCACATTTAAAAGTGCCAAATCTACTGCTAATATGACTAACAAAATTAACAAGTGAAACATAAATTTCAGATGAAATTTTTTAAAAGGTAAAATTTTACTAAAACTTGACTTTAAAATAAATATGTTTACAATATTCAGAGATGATAAAATGACTTTCACTTTTAAAAAGAACATTAAATGACATTAAAATAGGCTGACAATGGCTATAAAAATAATCAATTAGAAAATGTGAAGAAAAAAATTACATGTATATACAGCCTTAGTCCATTTGGTCTACTATAACAAATTACCCTGGACTAGGGGTTGCTGATAAACAACAGAAATTTATCTTTCATAGTTCTGGAGGCTGGGAAGTCCAAGGTCAGTGCAACTGGTGTGAGCCTGCTTTCTGGCTCATAGATAGCCATCTTCTCACCCTGTCTTCATGTGATAAACAGGGCAAGGAGCATTTTGGGATCTCTCTTACAAAGGCACACTAATCCCATTCAGGAGGGTTCTACCCTCATGGCCTAATCACCTCCCAAAGGCCCCACCTCCAAATATCGCATTGGAGACTGGTTTTCAACATATAAATTTCAGGGGACACAAATATTGTCTATAACATATACTTTTTTTAATATTTACATATAAAACATATATATATGTATGTATATATATATGTGTGTGTGTGTGTGTGTGTGTGTGTGTGTGTGTGTGTATATATATGAATATTTTATCTTTATGACTTCAGGGTAGAAGAGTATTTCATCAAGACACATACACACACAAATAAAGACTGATAAATTTGACCACAAACAAATTTTAATGATTATTTTTTAAAAGGTATCCTTTAAAAGAAAAAACATTAAGACAAGCTGCAGACAGAGAAGATAATTTGCCACACATATAATCTCTTTAGAATGGATTAGTGTTCTCATTTTAGGGAATGCAGTTACAATGTAGTAAATAGAAGAATTCCCATTTTAATATCTCTTGCCATAATACCTATAAATGATAATAACCATAAACAGTGCTTGTATGCTTTAAAATTTATATAAGTCATATTATATTTTTTATTCTAATAAATATCTTTTCTCCTTCATCTTTTTGTTTAAATTTATTTGTTATTTTTATTTGCTGTATAGTATTCCATTGTACGAGTACATCATAACTTTCCTTTTTTGATCCATTCTTCCATTGATAGGCATTTAAGTTTTCCTAAATCTTTTGCTACTACAAATAATGCTCCTAAAACAGAATAGTATGACAGCTCTGTTTAGTAGTGTATTTCAAAATACATTTTATATTCTTTTATTATTTATTTATAATTTAATTATATTGAGATCAGAGAAACGGTAATTGACTAATGACTCTGAAATTTGATGAAACTTTTTTTGCTCCTCTTACATAAACAGTTTTTTAAATGGTTCATGAATATTTTATTAAAATGTATATTCTTTATTTGTTGGGTATAAGACTTTCCCTCAGTCAATTAGGTCATGGTGTCGGGAAGTTATGGCCCTAGGTCTAAATCTGGCCTACACCCTGTTTTTGTAAAGTTTAATTTGAACACAGCCAGCTCTTTCATTTAGCTATTATCTATGGTTGCTTTGATGTTACATAGGCAAAGCTGAGTAATTGCAAAGGAACCTCATGTGGCCCACAAAGCCTAAAGCCTAAATTATTTACTATTATCCGGTCCTTTACAGAAAGTTTGACACTCCTGCATTAGGTAAAACTTTTAATTTTGTTGTTCAAAATGTTCATTTCTTACTAATTTCATATCTGTTTAATCTGCTAGTTCCTAATAGTGGTGTGTTAAAATCTCCAACTATAACTATAGATTTATCAATTTCTCCTTAGAATTTTATTTTATGATTTTGGCCCATGGGAAAGCCCTAGAGGTCCAGGACCTTCACTTTCTTCCCTGCAGCCCTCCAGCCACCCTCTTGCACTTGGAATTATTTTTGGATATGAGTCAGGTATGAGCTCCTGTAGCCCCAATCTCTAGGAAACAAATGCTTTCACATCGTCTCTATTTATTTGGCTTGAGAAAGATATTCAGTACTGACAGCTGTCAAAGAAAGGCAAAATGGAACATCATCATGTCCCAAGAACAAGTTATCAATTTCAGGCTGCAAGCCCAGCCTCTATCTGGGCCCAAATGAAAATCTCTCTGTTCTCCCCTTAAAAAAATCTAGCAATGCTGGTTGTAAGCATGATTGTGGGAGAGGCCCAAAGCCAAGAAATGTCATCAATGTGTCTGTCCCACAAGCTGTAGAGCAAGCACATTTGGAGAGTGACCAGCAGGATTTATTGGAGGGAAGATAATTTGCCGGCCAGCAAGACTAACTGCATCCTGCACACTATGTGACTTTCTACAGCTGCCAGAGGCAAACCAGGAATTAGGAGAATTTTAAGTGCCACCACAGATATTGCCACATCAGCAGTGACCCAGATGAAGTGGTAGACGATGTGACCCCTTGCCTAGTACTGCTAGAAAAGTAGAGATTTTAATCTGAAAAAGCAGGTTAAAATTGAAATTTTTTAAGTTTCAGATCAGGTTAACAAATGTGTAGTATCCAGTTATGTGCCAGGCCATGAGCAAGGCTCTTACACACTTTGTTTAATGTAACCCTCACCAAAGTTCCTGTTTCCAGATGAGTATACTGAGGTTACACAGCTGGCCACTGAGTGCTGTGATTTGAACCACTTTTGTCCACCTTCGAATCCCATGCTCTCCTTCCTTCAGAATTGAGAATTCAGGAACAAAGGTCACACAGGACACAAAGATCCATGATGCAAAGCAGTGTGGGGCAAGTGCCTCAGGAAAGTTGGAGGGGTGCTGTGATGGTGCAGAGAGTACAGAGAAGAAAGCCGGCCCTCACTGCACACTTAGTGTCAGGGCCACTGAATTGTGTTATACGAGGACCTCTGGAGTGTGCATGGGTGTTCTGGTTCTACAGATAAGAAAACTGAGCCAGATATTTGCCAAAGTCACACAGCTAGCAATTAAGGGTTAGACCTGAGATTTGAACTCGGCTCATTCTAATGCTAATTCTTTCCCATTATACCATTTTCTGGAAGATTAGATCAGATTTAGGGAGGCAGAAGGGGGAAAACATTTGCTACATTATTGGGGTAGTAAGGCTGTAGGTGACTTTCTCCTATATGTTTGTTGCCATAAAGTGTTTGAAAAGAATAAAAAATTCAAAGATAAAAAATGAACAAAGGTTTGAACAGTTTTTTTTTCCAAAATGATATACGAATAACTAATAAATACATGAAAAGATGCTCAACATCATTAATCGTTAGGGAAAGCAAATCAAAATCACAGTGGGATACAAGGTCACACATACTAGGATGGCTATAATAATTTTTTTTAAATGGAAAATAACAAATGTCATCAAGGAGAAATTGGAACCTTTATACACTGTTGGTGGGAACATAAAATTGTGCAACTTCTTTGGCAGTTCCTCAAAAAGTTAAACATCGAGTTACCATATGACCCAGCAATGTCATTCCTAGGTTATAGTCAAAAGAAATAAAAACCCATGTCCACACAAAAACTTCTACATAAATGTTCATAGGAGCATTATTCATAATTGCCACAAAAGGACACAGCCCAAATACTCATTACCTAATAGGTATCTGTTCTAAGTTGACAGTTACCTTCAGCACTTAGAAGATACTTATTCCACTGTCTCCAGGCCTTTATTATTGACATTGGGAAGTCTCTGAATAATCTGTTTTCCCATGTGGTTTTGCATAGTTTTTTTGTGTGTTTAAGATTTATCTTTGGTGTTTTGCATATTCACTGTGAAGTATCTAGCTATATTTATGTATTATTGTTGTTTTTAATAGTGCTTGGGACTTATTGGGCTTCTTAAATCTGAATAATGTCTTCCATAAGTTCCAGAAAATTCTCAGTCATTATTTCTTGAACGTTAACTATTCTCTGTTTTGGGTACTCCTATTGAGTCTGTTAAACTTCTCCTTATACTCTTCAAATTTATTGATATTTATATCGTGTTTTCTATATTTTTATCTCTCAGTACTCATTTTCTCTGTGTTCATAGATTGGTTTTAAAAGTAATTTAAAGAATCTGTTTTACCCATATACTGAGGTATTTTTAAAATATTTTTAAATATTTTTCCTTTTTAGAAGTCTAAATCATGATTGTTTTTGGTTGTTTTTATAAACCCTACTTAAGACTTTCTAAATCCACCTCTTTTTTTGCACAGTGTCTTTTTCTTTTCTGAGGGTTTAAATTTCTTTTTTGTATTTATTTAACTATCTTTTAAAAATACCTATAGTCTCTCAGATTGTTCTACATTACATAATTCTTGGAGCTCTATGTCTTTTGTTTTTGTGTCTGTTGATTCTTGCTCATTGCTTCATTATGGGTTTCTTAATTTGTAATCTTAAACTCATCACTGGCCAGGATTTGCTCTCAGAATCCTATACAGTTTGTGGTGAGGGAAAGTTCCTCTGGGATGGGGTTGTGACAAAAGGACTCAGGAACCAACTTGAAGAAGCTCTCACTGGACAAGATAGGATAATTCAAGCTCCAATAAAAATAATATCTACAATTGATTGAAATAATGTACCATATATTATGATACATTAAAAAATCTTATTCGCCAGGTTTAGAAGATGCTCTTTTCTGTATACACGATATATAGAAGTAACCGAAGAGGTGCTAAAAAGTATCTCTTTATAAAAAGAAATTTCAACTAATAGATGAAGAAAGGATGCAATAAGAAGTCACTATTTTGCAACTTCAAGGAATACTATAGATGTAGTCAATGATCATCAGTGGCTGCTGATGTCACAGAGATAAGCAAGACGAATGTGCTTTCAAATAGAAGAACACAATTCCATTGTAACCTTTTCAACCCTTTAACACACATGTAAGTGCCACAAAGTTTCAAATCCTGAATGGGAGAACATGTGGATAGATCATTGATTTTGCTTCTACTGAATTATCAATCAATCAATCAATCAATAAATAAATAAATGCAGTCCTTGAGATTGAATCATTTTCCTGTAACATATAGCTACACAATTAAATATATATCCTATATTCTGAAGGTCCGTTTATTTGGGTACACCAGAAATCTCAATGTGCTTCCTTCATGTGCTTCACAGATAACAATCCCTATCTACCCATTGGGTGACAACATGGAGTCCACAGCCATTTGGAAGGCAGCTTCCCATACTCTTTGACATTGTCCCTAGGTATATAAGCTCCGCCTTATAGGACCTCATCTAGACAAATGGGTTGAGAAAGAAGCTTTAAAACACCCACAAACATTAGGACTTAGTTGAGGTAGAAGTAGAATTATGACATTCAAAATTTCTGTGAATTCAAGCATAGTGTAACATAAGTTTATTGCTCATAGTCATGAGGGCACTCAGAGCCACAGATGGGACACAATCAGGCCCTCAGTGAGAAACAGCATCACGCATTTCAAGAGAGAAGCCCCTAAAAAAGTGCATTTCAAATGTATTCGTCTCCTTATTGATAAGGAACCTTATAAGCTCCTTTCTATTAATGATGTGGGGAACTAAGTATTTTAATCAAAGTCCTCATTTTGAATCCTCTTTGCCATTTGTTTCTGGTCCATTGGGTTCCTGGATCCTTTTGTGAAAAGGATGGGGATGAAAGACAAATGTGTCACTATTTGAATGGAAATCAAGCATGGGAACTTATTACAGACTCAGGTGAACTGAAAATAGAATAAACAGTCACTATACTACAAAAAGGAAATCACTAATTAGATTTTTGAGCTCAGCATAAATGCCTCCTAAATTGCACATTAATACAGGAACTCACTGTATATGGATTCAATTTTCTTGAATCAAAGAATTCACTAGCTGGATGTGTCCCCAGAGGCTTAATTGTACTGAGCATCCTCCAGCAATGGTTGTATTGAAACTAAATAACAATGTGAGCCATCATGTGTGTCTACAGTGTTTGTAAGCTGGTCATTCTAAATTATTATTTTTTTCTTATTTCAGCCTTTGGAAAATGTCAAAAATGGCCAGAACTCATCCCCAGGTCAGACAAACAAATACATCTACATTAACCAAACACAAAGCAGGCCCACAGATTTAAATTTCTACATCAGTCTGACATCAAATAGTCCTCAGAAAGGATGTGGGTTTGACAAGCCTTAGGGTTGACATCAGGTGACTGAAAGCTCTAAGAGCACGGCCACCTTTTGACAATTGCATTATTTTAAAAGGAAGCAGGAAGGATCAGAAGAGAGCTCAAAGACAAAAATAAAGATGGGCAGTGGAAAGTAAATGTAAAGTCAGGGAATTATTTGCTCAGCAGAAACACAACAGAGGAAGACAGAGCCCAGCATTTCATCCTGACACAGATGAACTCAGCCCACCACCAGAATAAACTGAGAGCCACTCAGACATACACTCAGAGCTCAGAGCACAGGGCAACTATTTATATGTAGTTCTCCTTGGGTTAGCTTTCTATCAGAACAGTCTGCCTCCAGGATCCTCCAGGTTTAGAGAACAACAGTGGCTGCCTGATTTTGAATTACCCCAACCCTCAACCCCTCAAAAGAAAACGAAATCAATAATAAAATCAATGAGGAGACCCTGAAAAGAGAGAGGCAGAGAGTAGAGAGAAGAGGAAGGAAATCTACCCAAAATGAATAAAAGTCAAGCTTTTTCTAAGTCAATGGTGCTCACAGAGTGGTCCCTGCATTTTCAGCATCTGCATCACCTGGGAACTTGTTAAAAATGCAAATTCTCAGGCCCTACTGCAGACCTACACTCAGAAACTGGGTGTCAGCCTGGCAACCTGTTTTCATCAGCCTTTCAGGTGATTCTGACATGAGCCAGAGATTGAGGACCACTATTTTAAAAATTATCTCCCTAATACTGTGCCCCTTTCCTTGCTCAGCTGAGAAAGCTCCAGTAGCTTTTTAGTCAACTGCTTCTACTTTTAACAGAATATTGTAAAAATGCTGCTTAAGTTGACACTGACCTTCATACCGGAAGCTTAAGGAAAGAAATGCAAATAAAACTTACCCAGTGAACTCACCCTGTGACATCTACCCCTTTGCTCGGTATTTGTAGCCTCTGTTCTTACTCTAAGCTCAAGGCTTCTAATTCATTTTTCTTTCTAATTTTATTGTCTTGCCTTACAATAAGGTTCTGATAAAGATCTTTTAATTAAGTTAACTCCATGCAGATTTCAAGGTTGAATTAGGCATCACATTGATTTGGCCTTCGGAAAATTAAATTAGTAGTGTGGCATCACATATTTATAGCTATGGACAGCATTTTTTTCATTATTTATAAATTTCATTTTATCAACCCTCTTAAAATTGGAGTCTAACTATTTTTCTGAAGACTTGGTATTATGTATATAATTTTATATATATGCAAATATAATTTTTTGCGGAAGAATCCTGGCTATCATAAAGAGCTTTTGTTTTCTAACTTTTAAAACTAAACAATAAAAAATAAACAAACAGCAATACTAAATTTCAAGGTCATGTGGAGACTAGATACAATATAGTGTTTGTCAACAGTATGTGCTTAAAAAATGGTACCTAATGTTATTAATATTTTTACCTTAGTTTGTTATATCTAAACTTTTTAAATAATGAAAAATAAAATTTTTTCACTCCAATGAAACTATGAAAAGCCTGGAAGAATACTGGAAACGTAAAATTTTAATTTTAAGAAACTTTAAATACTGGAGACAATAAACACAGCAAAATAAACTTTACAATTCTCTTTTTCTTAACCGTAATATACCTGGTAAGATGGTTTGTCAGGGTCTGTAGGTTGTCACTATCTGAATGGGTTCAGAAGAGAAGGAATCACTAACAGAACGGCCCTAGTAGAGGAGAAAGTGCTCATAGAGTGAGGGACTTGAGGACTAATAGGAGAGTGAATAGTTTCCATCCTCCTTCTCCACCAGAAAGGCAGGAAAGCGTGTGTGCGGCCTGTGAGCTCAGACTGCCTACTTTGGAATCTGGGCTCTGTTACTTCCTAGCTGTATGTTCCTGTGCAAGTCACTCACATTGCTGTATCTCTGTTTCTTCGTCTCTAAAATGAAGACAAAAAATAGCACTTAAATTTGCTGAGCATATAAGACTAAAATGTTTTTGAGTGCTCAGTATGAGCTAAGTACCATTTAGAATTCTTTATATGTACATATACTCATTTTTTAAATTCTCGTTAACAGCCATAGGAGCTACCACCATTTCATAGCTAAGGAAACCAAGATACAGAGAGGTTCAGTGATTTCCCTGGAGTCCCATAGCTAGGTGATTGCAGGCCCAGGGATCAAACCTGGACCGTCTAGATCCAGAACCTTCTCTTCATCTACTACCCTGTGTGGCTCCCTTGCAACAAATAGGAGCAATTAGTATTATGACCACCACCGCTTCTACAGAGCTCTGAAACTCTGTCTCTCCCCTCAGTAACTTCTAATCTATTTGGGGAGGTAAGGCATAGTAAGGTAAGAAGAAGTAAGGTCAGAATTTGCTCATTACTTATCAGATGTGCAAAGGAAGAAAGGGAGGAAGGGAGGAGAGAGAAAAGAAACCTATAGCTCTCATTTTCTATGACTTATCTCACCTCTCTCTCTCAAGCACTCATCCTATAAGTATGAGGTGGGGAGAGGAGAGGGGAGGGAGAGTTAGAAAACTTAAAACCCAGAAGCTATGCTTCTTCTTGTTTTGTTCTAGCTCCTGCACTTCCGCTTTTGACAGGTCCCTGACTGGTGTCTTCTGGGTCTTTTTCTCATTAAAGTTGAAGACTAATATCTTGCTCACTGGCTTGGCTCCATCCTGGATCTCACTGGAATGAATAACTGGTCTTCCAAGGTATCTGAAACTACTTTGTGGTCCCTAGCATGGGTGGCCTGCCCTGCCCTCTGCTATAATATCTCTTCACCTATAACTATTATAGACAATCCCCTTGGCCTTCTGAGCTTATCAGCCAGCATCTCCCAAGTACACCCAATGCCCAAAGACCACATATAACTTCTGGATCTCCAAGGGAACAGACAATAGAGAACTAAGGGCCATCTCTTAGGCACTTCTTTTAGCAATTCCTACCCTACCATCTTGGAAACCCTGTAAGCAGAGTGCCATTCCAAATTCTGGGCTTCTCTTTGGGGTTTACAATGCCTTTGGGCTGTGTGTGAGGAAAGCAGGGCACACCAGATCACATGTTTTCTGTCCTTATGGTTCAATCATTCTGTCCACTGGTCCATGACCGTCCTTGATATTTGTTCCCAGAGAGAGGATGGGAAGGTCATTTGCATCTGAACTTTGCCTCCTTTCCTCTGTCTCACCTCTTCCACGCAGGACCAGAAGGTCTTCCAATTTCCTCTTCTCTCTAGGAAGGGACATTCTTTATGTCATAGCCTCCTCTTTTCTTCATTTCAGCCTTTTAGTCTAGTCCTATTAGAGAAAACACCAGAAAAAAGAAACAGAATTAACAAGAAGCAAAAATGCAAAACAAGTTACTTTGGATATATTTTCTCTGTTGCATACACAAACCATTAAGCTATCCAAGGGAGTTATGCTAAGGTGCTATATAGGAGTTCAAGGAAGGAGCAATAATCAAAGACAAGGCAATCTAGGAAGTCTTCATGAAAGTGATGAGATCCAAGCTGAGTTTTGAAAACTTCATATTCCTTGGATAAGCAGAAAAAATTGAAGCTGGCATTGCAGAAAGCGAAAACCAGGTGAGCAATGGCCTGGCACCTGTAAGGTTTCCTGGGCACACCAGTTAGGATGGAGCAAAGGTTTATTTAGGGGAATGGTACAAGACAAGGTGAGAGAGGACACTAATGGCCAGATTATGATGGGCTTGGAATACCAGACTTTCAATGTCATGACATTATCTTTTTCATCCTCGTAAAACTCAATTAGGTAAGCAGTTCTCGTATCTCCATTGTACAGATGAGAACACAGAAGCTCCAAGAAATTAACTAGCTTATCTAAGACCAAAGAGCCAGTTGGCTACAAAACCTGTCATCATGTCTAATTTTCACACAGGTAAAATAAAGTTTTATTTGACAGCCAGTACTTTCATCTCCCCACATGACGCCTTGATGAGGAGAGGCTGGTATCTATTTACCTGAGTCATTTCCAACCTCGCCAATGTGCACGTGCGTGTATGCATGCACACACGCACACAGTTACTCTAAGGTCATTATCAATTCTCTGTGCAGCTTGAACTTTCATTTGTGTGCTGTAGGCACGACAGATACTGTTGGTACTGACAGTTGAAGGCAAATTGAATTTTCTCCTTGACATCTCCACAGGATATGGTTTAGCAAAGCACAGCTCTTTTCTATATGCCACAGGCTCTAAAAACATGACCACACAAGGTATGATCATGTAATGTTACTATTACAAGCTCTATGTGATTTACTTTGAAATGTCATTAAAAATTGCTCTGTCAGAGTACAGGCCTTGGAAATATGAAAGGCCTATTGGAGTGTTGCTGGAGCTGATGGGCAATCATTACTGTAGGCCATGCATAGAAATGGGCAAGGCAGAGAGCTCAGCATAGGCAGGCCTTCAAACGGGATAAATATAAGGATGTGGGGGAGCTAGCAGCCACAGGAGTGGTGGACAAGGTGCTCAGAAGGCACGAAGCTAAGACAAAACACTTCTCCCAACATCCACTCCAAGCTCTCAACTAATCCTTGTGAGGAATAAAACGTTCAAAGCAGTGCTTACTCTCTGCTCAACAGCTCTGCTTAGAAAACTGATACAGGTCTAGGTAACCTTGAATTGTTTACCTTTAACCTAATTAGTTACTTCATCACAATTAAGTGTAATACCTACTTTCAATCCTAGTCAATCTCTAGCCTAGAGGTGTGGATCTTTTGATTCACGTTTCTATCATTTCCCTCTCAATATTTATTTTTAGTTTTTTCTTCTCAACTCACAGAAAATGGGGCAGAATTCTCAGCTGACTTTGTATCTGAATAGACCATTTCTCCCTCTTCTTTTTTTAAGCCTATTGACTTTATTATGTAATCATAGCTATAAGAATAAGCCCTTGCTTCTCTAAATCATGCACCAATTGATTTGAGATGAGCCAAGTGTATTAAATGTCAATGCTTTTTAACAAATGTTTGATATGGGATTCTGCCCTGGACTGCCACACAGAGAAGACCATCCCACTTGTAGGTGCTTATGGAGAGGCCACCACATGTACTCAGAGCTCCCCCAAGCTCTAAGATTCTTTAAGGCAGGCAAGTTTCATCTGGGTTTGACAGAAGTACTGTCTCAGCCGGCATTTGTTTACCTGACATTCAGCACTGGACTCTAAAGCAAAATGAGCTCTTTTCCAGTTCTTGTTCCAAAGAAAAGTCTGTCCTCAGGCGTGCACAGGCATATTATTTTTTTCTTAACTTTTGAGCATTTTTTTCAATTTCTACACCTTGAATTTCTATTTTGCACCACTTCCTCTTGCACAGAGGGTCCTCAGAACACTTTCTGTTTTCCCACACCTTTAGACCTTTACATACTTATCTCTCTGCCTAAGGCACTGCTCTTCTAGAAAAAATTTCCTGGAAAGCCTTTCATAAGTATCCCCAGAGGAGAACAAATGCTTCTTTGTGCACTTAGCATAGTTTATACACTCAACTGACATTTAGAAACAGAACCAATAGGATGTGTGTGTGTGTGTGTGTGTGTGTGTGTGTGTGTGTGTGTGTGTGTGTGTGAGTGATTTATTTGAAGAAACTGGCTTGTGTGATTATGGAGGCCTGGTGAATCCAAAATCTGATAGGGAAGCTGACAGGCTGGAGATTCAGGAAAGAGTTGCAGTTTGAGTCCAAAGGCAGTCACCTATAACAAGGGTCCCCAACCCCCAGACCACGAACCAGTACTGGTCCGTGGCCTGTTAGGAACAGGGCCACACAGCAGGAGGTGAGCGTCAGGAAGGTCAGAGAAGCTTCATATGTATTTGCAGCCACTCCTCAGCGCTAGCATCACCAACCCAGCTCCACCTCAGATCATCAGGCATTAGATTCTCATAGGAGCACGGGTCACTGGTGCCGAAAAGGTTAGAGACTGCTGTTCTATGGAACCAAAAAGAGACATTGTTGCAGATGAAGTTTGAAAGCAGTTTGCTAGCAAATTCTCCTTACTCAGGGAAGTAGGTCATTCTTTTGTTCTAGTCAAGCCTTCAACTGATTGAATAAGGCCCATATTATGAAAAGCATTCTGCTTTACTCAAAGTCCATCAATTTAAATATAAATCTCATTCAAAAACACTCTCACAGAAACATCCAGAATAATGTTTGACCAAATATCTGGACATATTAACCCAGACAAGTTAATATATAAAATTAACCATCACAATGATTCTGTCTCATTTGTCTTTAGTATCCTCAGCACCCAGCTAAGGCTTAATATATAGGGTGCTTGTTGAATGAAGGACGTCCAATGAATAGAGAAGCAAATTTTTCAGAGACTTGAAACATCCAGTTCATTATGATCTAGACATTTGCTTTTTGATTTACTTATCAGTATAATTACAAAAAAAAAAAACCTTAAAACAATAGTGGTGCTTTATTTAGAGATCGATGGATAATCTGGACCTGTATGCAAAAACGTTACCAACAAATGCTATGAAGAGAAAAATAAGCCTGTATCCAGGGGTGAGAAAGGATATATCATGCCCATCTCTAACACTGAGACCATGCGATATTTCCTCTTATTGACCCTCTCCTTCACTGGGCCCCAGAGTGGGAATGAAAATATACCCAGCAAGGACCTTCAAACTGACCCCTGGGCACAATCTGCACCTACTCTGTCATTCCTATTGTGCTTAAACTAATGATCCACAGGTAGAGACTGCAGCTGATGGAGTCTCAGGGTTTTATCCAATAAATTCAGAGAAGCCACTTCCCTACTCTCTCATTCTTTGGTCTGTTTGACCCTTCAGACCTTACAAATGTATCCTGAAGCCAGGGTAAAGAAAAGAGGGAGTTGAAGATGCCACTATGAACTTTACTAAGATAATACTTAAAAGTAATAAAATGTCCTTGAAAGATCTATAATAGTTTAATAGAGAGACACATGGGGGCACTCTATCTAACTGATAACAGAGGAAAATGCTTCAGGGGTTGCTCGGGGATTTTATTTATTTGATTTATTGCAGCTTTTTTTTTTTAATGACATTGGGGAACTGAGCTCTTACGTTGAGACTCATTTTTGTGGTTTTGATACAGCTCCACAACTTTCAAGAAGAGCAAAGTGTCTGCGAACTTATTTATTCATTCAAAACACATTTACTGAGGCCTTGTACTAAGCCATGATGATGAATAAGATTCAGCACTTTCCTTCAAAAAGCCCGGTGGGTGGAGGCAGCCGTATTTAGATGGTTTTAGTAGCATTATTTGATAACAAAAAAATAAAAAAATAAAAAAATAAAAATAATAAAAAGTGGAAATCAACCAAATATCTCCATCAAAGAGAAAATAGAAAAATAATGGAGATGGTCCATAATCCCTAAACTCTGGAAACTAAAAATGATTCATAATTATTTGATGGGAGAGCCTGACATAAACTAACATAAGGCTTTTTAGTGTCTTTATTATTCCCCATAGTATGAAGATTTTCTACATTTTAAACAAAAATATTTGTGTGTTTGATTACAAATGCTTCTCATGACTCTAGTGGGGGTATGTGTTATGTAATTAATGGAATATATATATATATATATATATATATATATATGTATGTATACATACACATTATATATACACATATGTCCTGTTACCTCTATAAAAACAAGCAAAAAAGGCTATGTTTGAAAACACATCCGGCCCCAGGAAATTTTACTAAAGCCTTGAGGACCTGTATACTCATACAGCGAGATTCCACCAGCAATGAAAGTGAATGAGTTAGTTATATATATTAACATGAATGAATACCAAAAACATGTTGAAGGAAGAAAAGCAAATCACAGAAGAAAAAATTCATCATGATACATGTTTCCTAAAGTTTAAATTCTAACAAACTGAACACTTAGGAATACACACATTTTACCACTAAATAAAATTGGAACTAAGAGAAAAGGGATCATAAACACAGATTCTGAGCAGTGGCTTCTCTTTTGGGGGGAAGATGTCCACAAGTTCAAAGTAGAATAGGTGGTGCATTGGCAGCACTCTGGCACAAATGCTTGCTGAAGCTTCTGCAGGCCAGGTCCCCACTTGGGGCCAGTAAGAGAGCATGGAAAGAGAGCCAGTTGGGGTGGGAGATGGGTTATGGGCTCTACCAATTAGGAGGCTGCCATCATCCTCCTACAATGACTTCTTTGCAAAATTGCAGTGTAGAACCTGTGTCTAACAAGACTATTGACTCAGTTTTCTAGGTTTTCCTTGCCCTTTGCCTGAGATTTAACCTCACATTTCCTGATTACACAAAAATGGAGTTGGTTCAGATAGGAGCTGGCAATAGGGGATGAGCTAAAAATAAAGGCTGCATCAGTATGGGGTCCTCTGATGGAAAAGGATACAATTAATAACCTCCACTTAATAGGAAGTCAAGGTATCAGTGATTCATCTCTAAATATGCAATCCTGATTTTATGAGCATTTCAAACACTTTATGAGCATTGCTAATGAGAATGCAAATCAACTTGATATTCAGAACAGTTAGCTTCATTAAAAACTAATCACAATTTCTACTCATGGTCCTCCCACTTCATCCTACTTTTGCACACAGAAACTGCCTTATTGAATCTGGCTGTGATATGTACAGCCTGACAATGAAATTGCAGAATGCTAAACTGTCATAAATTTTACAGAGACAGTGTCCTCCATTAGTAGTACCTGGGGAGATATAGACATGACTGGGAACAGTGGATGATGAAAAATAATATTTATTACATGGTCCTAGTTGTAATTCCCTGAAGACTTTTATCCATCCATCCATCCACCCATGTACCCATCCACTCATTCTTTCCTTAGATAATGTTCCAGGCACTGTGCCAGACACTGAAGATTAGAATGTTGAATATGGTCCTTGCCCTTGAAAGAGCTCCTGTGAGAAAGAGATACAAACATGAGAACAGATTACTGTAAGCAATGTAGTAAATACTGCGATAGAGTAAACATAAGGGCCACCCACTGGACAACCCTATAGAATAAACAGGTTGCTATTTATTTACAGAATAAATTTGACTCTTTTATGCATTGGAAGGACTGAGGGTGCTGCTGAAGTACAAAGAAGGGCTGGCAAGGACAGAAAAGGTTCCATTAGAAGGTCATATTGACCTGAGTTTTGAAAAACGAGCAGGAGCTGGCCACATGAAAGAGGAAAAGAGGGATATGCAAGAATAGTTTTGTTCCTTGTAAAATAAGGTTTATGCCTCAGCTTGAGTCATTTAACCGTGAAAATGTCAGTTCCTTCTGTCAGTTCCCTTCATTCTTGAGGAAATTTCAGGTGTTCAGAATCTGCAAATTCCATTTAGGACAATATGCCACAAGTTCCAAGTATATATGTAACTATCCTGGAGAATCTAGAATCTGAAAGCCTATGAGGCAACAAATCAATTTAAAGAATAATAAAAAATAGTTCTACTATTTGAGCACCAACTCTTCACTAGGCTCTGAACAGGGTACTTTATAAATAACACTTCAATGAATTCTTACAAAAACTGTAAGTAGTTTGTTTTATAGACATTATAACTGAGGCTCAAAGCAGTGACTTTATCCGCACAGTCACAAAGATAGTAAGTGGAGGACCTAGTTTTGTTTAATCCCGAAGCTTTGCTCTTGAGGAGATGAAATGAATTAAGAAACAGTAAAGCTTTAAGAAACCATGTAAAGTTTTCCCCGTTCCAGATGTCTCCAATTGTAGTTTTGTAGGAGGATCTAAACCACTTTACCATTTCCCATGACCCACTGAAAGACCCACCTCTTCTCCAATAGATATAATGAGAGTAAAGTAATAGTCATGAACTTGTATTCTTTTAGACATTTATCTCAAGTGAAGCACATATTTGAGATGTATTTCCAATACTTCTTTACAGGTAAAAATTATTTATATAACTTTCAGAGAAACCACCAGACAATTCTAGCTTCAATAAAATAATCAGAAGTTATTGTGTGTAGCGGATTTTATTACTGGTGAGAATTACACAAGTGTATTCTACTTTCTCTAATACACAATAATCAAAGCCTAGAAAGGACGTTGTTCAACAACTCAAAGGCATAAATAAACAACACTGATATTGAGCCACAATATATCCTGGCATAAGCAGAAAAATAAACCTTCAATTTCTCTTTTTAAAACCCTGAACCAATGTTTCAGCAAGTATTTCTGAGTCATGGAATTGAATAAAAATTATCCTTCTATATTAGTAAAAGTTCTCCAGAGAAACAGAACCAATAGGAGGTATATATGGAGAAAAAGAGATTTATTTTAAGGAATTGGTTCACACGATTATGGGGGCTGGCAAGTTCAAAATCTGCAGGACAGGCTGGAAGGCTGGAGACTAAGGGAAGAATTGATGTTGCAGTCCTGTGTCTGAAGACCCTCTGGAACTTGTCTTTTCTCTTAAGGTCTTCACTTGATTGAATGAAACTCATCCCTATTATGAAAGGTAATCTTCTGTACCAAAAGTCTACTGGTATAAATGTTAATCATCCCTATTATGAAAGGTAATCTTCTGTACCAAAAGTCTACTGGTATAAATATATATATATATATATATATATATATATATATATATATATATATATAAAACCTTTCATAGCAACATCCAGACTGGTATTTGACCAAACAGCTAAGTACAACAGCCTAGTCAAGTTGACCATCATATCTCCCATATCCCACATCTTGGTAAATGGCAGCACCAAGCACCCAGTCACTCAAGTAAGAAACATGGTATCTTCCAGACCTTTTTTCCTCCCTCATCCCACATACCCAAGTCCTGAAAATACCAACTCCCAAAGATTTCTAGAGTCTGTTCCTTCTTCATCTCCATACCTACGGCCAAACCATTGTGTCTTACTGAATATATTAAAATAATCCTCTGACAGGCCCACTTGCTTTGAATGTCACTTTCCTCCTACATTTTGAAACTATTAAATTAACTTCCCATCTTAAAACACTTCAACAATTCTTCATGGTTTCTAGGTAAAATCCAATCTCCAAAAAACATGGCTTATAGTCACTTCATAATCTGGCCCCTGCCTGCCTCTCTGGTTTTATTTCTCACCACTTAACCCTTACTCACCCCAAACCTGGATAGCTACTTGCTGGTGCCAAACACCCCCATGACTTTTTTATATTTCAGGGATAGTTCACATGCTGCTCTCCCTGCTAGCGATGTCTCGTTCATCTGGCAAATGCCTACTTCTCCATCATCATATCCCAAATTTTCCTTCTTCCTTGATCATTCCCATCTTTGCCACCCACACTTTATACAGTATAAAGTTACATTCTTTTTTCTGAGTTCCCATGGTGCTTGGTTCAGACATATATTGATCACATAAAAATGTATCTATTTGCATGCTTGTCATTACCATTAGCATGTGATCTTGTTAAAGGATTTGATTTTTGTCCTTATTCATATTTGCATCCTCAGTTCATGAGGTCTCTACCCTCATGACTTAAATACCTCCAAAGGTCCTACCTGCAAATACCACAATACCACAATGAGCATTTCAACGTAAGAATTTGAGGGGACACAAACATTTGCACCATAGCAGGGTAGTTTTGTGTATTAAATGAGATAAAACAAGAGTAGCTGTTACCACTGTCATTCACCCCCTTTCCCTATCTGCATCTGTTTCTCTTCCAAATTAGAGGTAAATGGTCACATCAACATATACAGCCAATTATTTTACCCTTTCCTTCTGGCCACAGCAGTTAGTTCACAAATGCTCATGTGGCCCAGGCACAACAAATGAACTCAATGACTCGGAGGCTTGAAAATGAAAGATGGGAGGTTAGATCTTACTTTTCTTTAGAATCATAAGCTCTAACAATGACATAAGACTCTAAGAACAAACTGTATAGCCATTTGTACCTCAACATAGAAAGACCCTGCTTGAGAATTAAGAGAGTATCCAAACCAAGATATGCAGAGACTGTGTTTTAATATGTCCAAACTCCAGAATCCAATGGTACCTAAAGCTAGCTCTGCTCTTGGGTTTTCTAGCACTTAAATAATATACCATCTTTTAGCAGTTTACTCAAATTTGAATTACTATAATTTGAATAGAATCTGTAATAGAAGGAGTGCAGTCCCTCAGATTCTGTGGCCAGATTCCAAAGGTGAGCTGTAAAGGAAAGGTGTCAAAGTCCCTACTTACTACCATTTTTTCTCAAATCAGATACCATCTGGCCTTTCTGAAAAACTGTATATTGTAAAAGTTACTAAATCACATGTTAATATCTTAAATAGGAGGAGGATAAAAGTTTTATCTATAAAGATCACATAACAGTTCTTAGCTAAATGATAAGAAAACCAGATTATATCTAGAGCTTTATTTTTATATCAGCTTGTGTATCTGTATGGATCTGTTCAGAAAAACTGAGACCTCTCTAAGCATTTCAGTAGAAGAATTTTAATATAGGAAATTGTTTACTCAGATGTTGGAGGGCTGAAAACGCAAAAAAGTAACTTTTGAGGTACCTAGAAATAGTAACCACAGTCAGAAGCTACCACTGCTAAGGCTGTGGGAATAACAACAACAACAAAAAAGACTAAGGAGGTGCCCCATGGTGCTTCATTTTGCCTGTGGAGGAGGGAAAACCCAGCTGCTGCTGATACTACTGAAAGAGCAAGACGAGGCTAATGATGGGAGTTCTAAAAGAAGCCAGAAGCTAAAACCAACCATTATCATTAGGGCAAAGGGCTCCAGCTGGGATGACAATGATGAACAAAAAGCAAGCAGGATGAAGGTCATCTGTCCCTTCCTCTTGCCTTCCTACTTCCCTCTACCTCCTATTGGCAGAACCTAACAAGATGCTAACTGGCAAAGGAGAAAATATCTTGCATGAGATCCAGCACCAGCTTCACAAAGCAAAATAGAGAAAGTTAGATTTAGAGCTGAGTGACAATAATTTAATAAGCAATATAGCCTGCTTTTGAATCATATTTCCAACTTGATTTATCTCTCTTCTCAATAAGTGACCAGACAATTCTCTTATCAAGGGAATCTTCCCAGCTCCATTTGTCTTGACTGTCAAAGACAGCTCAAAACATTCCTAAAAGTTTTCATTTCTTTGTTTTTTAAGAGTTAACTACATCTTTGCAAGACATTTTTTGAATAGAATCCCAAATAGAGAGCCTGGGTTTGTTTAGCCTGACAATCTTACAAGATTAGTTAGGTGTGTTCCAGGATCTTTTCTCCAAGGAGTACCAGAGTAATCACAGTAAGGTAGGGAGCAAGCAAATAAAAATCAGTCTAAGGAAAACCACTATGGCCACTTGCCTTACAGGACAAGGAAGTAGGTTGTATTGATAACTACTCCTAAAAACTTTTTACATCTTTATAAACCCATTAAAGTCCACCATTCAGTGACATACGTAGGTGTCATGGTACTCACTACAGCATATACGTCCCTTTAAGCCAAAGGACTATATGAATATGCATATTATAATATCTTCTTTACTATCTATTTATCCCACAATACACATCAATGTGACCTGAAAACAAGAACCTGAACTATTCTGCTTAATTTGGTTATTTGCCACAGTATAGTGAGTTCAGAGTACAGTGGAGTACAGTGGAATGGGAAATAAATGAGCTCTAACAATTGAGCTCTTACAATTGGAGTTTTGAAATTTCATGATAAAACAACTTGGAGTAGGGTATTTTTAAATTTGTTGTGCTGACCACTAAGTGAATTCTTTATGTCTGCAAACTCATAACCTTCAGTTTTAAAATTTTGTTTTATCTCTTAAATAATTTTTCCCTCTCCTGATTTATTTCTGAAAATCAATCAGCTATTGGACCTCATGGCTTCTTGGATCTTCTAATTTCATCTTTTTTCTCTTCTATATTCCATCTTTGTTTGACAGTCTGCTTTACAGTAACTTAGTAGAAATAAAAAATCTGGGCCTCACTATCCAACATGTCAGCTTTCATTTAATTCTACTGCCTTCAATAAGATGTCTGTCCTCTACTGTTCTTGGTGTCTTGTATGCAGAGCCTATCTGATTTAATTTCTCCAAAGAATAAACTTCCTTTTGCCTGCTGAGAGGTGGTTGCCATGTTGATTAAGATGCAGAAGAAAATCTTCTCATACAATCCCGTATTTAGCCCCATTCCTTACCTCTACCTTGTGAGCCATCTGGTACTTACAATGCCTGAGCTTTTCTGGCGTTCTAGAATTGAATTGGTGCTGCTTATCTTTTTCTGCAGGGTTCCAGAAAAAAAATAATTTAAATAATATAGCAAAGCATTTAAAAGCACAGGACCTATGTCCAGATTGCCAAGATTTAAATCCTGGCCCCTCCACCTACTAGCCATTTGACTCTCTGGACAAGTTAGTTAACATCTGTGAATTGGTACTCAGTTTATAAATGGAGGTCATAACAGTATCTACTCCTTAAGGTTGTTATAAAGATGAGATAATACCTTTAAAACATTTAGAGAGGTGAAAGAGTTGTACATTAAAAACAAGAAAATATTGCTGAAACAAATTAAAGAAGACACAAATAAATGGAAAGACATCCCATGTTCATGGATTGGAAGAGTTACTATCATTAAGATAGTAATTTTAATTTAATCTTAATCCAAAGCAATCTAGAGGCCAATGAAATCCTTACCAAAATCTCAATGGCATTTTTTAAAAAGAAATAGAAAATCCCATCCTAGAACTCATGGACTCTTCAAGGGACCCTGGACAGCCAAAACAATCTTGAAAAAATAACAAACTGGATGTCTCATACTTTCTAATTTCAACGTTATTACAAAGTTACAGTAATCAAAACACTGCAGTATCTCATAAAGACAGACATATACAACAATGGACTATAATAAAGAGTCCAGAGATTTGGACAAGAGTGCCAACACCATTCAGTGGGGGAAAGAATAATCTTTTCAATAAATGGTATTGAGATTACTGATATCTACATGCAAAGAATGAAATTCACTCAAAATGAATCAAAGACCTAAATGTAAGACCTAAAACTACAAAACTCTTAGAAGAAAACATAGAGGAATAACTTCGTGACATTGAATTTGACAATGATTTTTTGGATATGACACCAAAAGTATAGGCAATACAAGTAAAAAGAGATAAATTGGACTACATTAAAATTTTTTTTAAAAACTGTGCATCAAAGGACACAACTGAAAGAGTAAAAAAGCAACCCATGAAATGAGAAAAAAATATTTGCAAATTATAGATCTAAAAATTGGTTAATATCCAGAGTATATAAATAACCTCTAAAACTCAAAATAACCTGATTTAAAAATGGAGAAAAGACTTAGACATTTCTCCAAAGAAGATATACAAACAGCCTTTCCATACCTTGCTTCAGTCCTAGAGAGTCAACCCTACCTTCCCAGATACTTCTAGTGAGAAATAAATCAGACAGAAAATTTCTCCATTTAGGACATTATCACTTCCTTAAAAACACCACCTTTTGCATGGCTAGGTGGAGAACCAGAGGAGAGAAGGAGCAATTGGAGGGGGCAGTGTGTGGGGGGAATCATTTAATAAACTATAAAAATGTCTAACCAATGTACTATATGCCTAAAACTAATAATAAAATAAAATTTTTAGATGATTTGTATTCTAAGGTGACCCCTTTCAATCTTCCCATTTCATGGAAACACCTTTTCATCCAGGGTTCCAGCCTCTATCCCAGGCACTTCTCCTCATGACTTATCCTGGTATTCAGACATCTTAGAAGTTATGTAATTCACCCTCAACTTTGTATATTGAAAGAAGCGTTGGAGAGGGAATGTGGCATGACCAAGAGGCAGCACTGTCAGGGCCTGATTCAAGTCTGGATTTTCCTGTCCAGCCGCCAGTCCCACCAGAAAAAGGGCGACTACATATCTTCAGCGCCACCAGGTAGTCTTAAGAAACTTAGGCTTTAAGGGTCCCCTATTGAATCAGAATCTGAGTTTAACAAGATCCCCAGACAAATTATATATATACATTAAAGTTTGAGGAACACTGCCTTAAGTATTTCATCTGTTAAGTGGGATAATAGTACCTACACCTTGTGAGATTGTTCCAAAAATTAATAGTAAGGTATTCTGCAAGCAATAAGATGCATTGATTTGAAAGCTCAGAGATTCTCTTCAAGGAGTTTTAAAACTCAGCCATCTGGCAGAATTAAAATAAATGAAATCTCCATACGCTACTTAAATTTAATTCAAATATCTTATAACTTATGGTAATGATTACAGCAGGAGCTAGAAAATAATTCAAATTAAGAAACAATATATTTAGTCATTGGCTCTTGGCTAAGGCTGCCCTGGGTTTGCTCGTTTCCTAGAGAGCCAACTTTGAGATGTTTATCTTAACTAACCTCAGTGTCTGCATCTGTAAAGTGAGAATAATAATGCATCAAGTGGCAGCAAGAATTCAGTAACATAATCTGCGTGAAGTACTTAGCACGGGGCCTGACACACGGTACATTTTCCGAGGTCAGCTCCCATCACCATCATCATCATCTTCATGACCACCATTCATGACATGTCTTCTGTTATGTCACTCAATGACTGTGTCTTGGGAAGGTCTCAGCAAAAATGCTCCTAGTGAGAGACAGGACAGGACCTTTCTCTCTTTGACATGATATTCATACAATTGAAACCTTCCTTTTGCATCCATGAAGAAAAGCTTATCAGTGGCAAGTAAATTCAGCTTTCTCATATGTAAGCCAGATTTCCTAATTCTTTTCTAGTTCCTCTTGTCCTAGCTAATTAAGTAAAATTTTCTTTTTGCCAAACATTTTGTAGGGGCTCAAGATGGTTGCACACAGCCTTGTAAATGTCTTTACCTCCTCCAACTGAGTACAAACGATAGCATTTTAGCAGCTGAATAGCTACATTCAGTTCAGAATTACTAACTAGATTTTCATCAAGTTTCCATGTTATCTGCAATGTGAATTCTCTGTAGGGGCTTAGCAGGATTCCAGTTCCTTAACTTATCCTCCTGCCCTACAAATTATTCATAAAAAGCAGCCTCCATCTTTCTTTTCAGAACAAGTTCCAGAAAAAGATATTCAATTCAGCTTATATTTTGGCATATTATACACACTATTATCTCAATACAACCTCTAGAAAGTAGCTGAGGCCCAGAGACCCTTGATAACTCAGTAAAGGGTATAACTAAGGAAACTTGTTCACTTGCCCAAAGTCACATAGTTGGTCTGAAGGGACAACAACCCAGGTCTTAGAAAGTTCCAAGGTCACACAGTTTGGTGTCTCCCAACCCATATCATTAGGTTTATTCTTCCTAATGTTTGACCTAATCTCTCCTACTCTGATTCAAGCTTATTCACTCTTGTCCTATCATCTACAGAAATTTCTTTTTAAGTCTCACTCACCTTGTCCTTCACACAGATTTTTATTGGGAAAAATTTGTTCCACCCTCATCAGCCCCAGAGTCCACCATCTTTGAATGGGAAGAGTTGAAACAAAGTGTAGCGTATATACTTATTTGAGAGCTGGGGTAAAAAAGCGGGCAGCTCCTGAACTGTGAGCACCCTATAGTAACAAGCTAGGCCCTGTCTCCAAGCAACAGAGAACACAGGGAACAATTATAGGCTCTCGCTTTTGTGTCGCACGTGATGATTTTCAAAGCACGTTCACATCCTCTTGAGCCCTCCAACCATCCCATGAGGAGGGCAGAGCAGGTGCTACGATGCCTCTTACAAACCTCAGAAAGGCTAAATGATTCTTCCAAAGGCACAAAGCTAGTAAGCAGCCATGCTGGGACCAGCCAGAAGAAACACTAGATGTTTTTCTCTGGCTTTCTCTCACACACACTGGGAAAGAAAGCTCAGGATAGATCATGCCCTAAACTATTATTAGAACTGCTCTGATCATTAGTTGATGCTTTAATGGGGATAAACTGGCCATCAGTTGAGAATAAAAACGGTATGTACACAAACCACTATCATGGGGAAGCCTTGGATGGCATCAGATAGAAAAATGGGAGGCTTCCCAGGACAAACATCTCAAACTCCAGTTTTATTGAAGATGAGTTCTGACCATGTCAAACCAACCTATTTGCAAGCTCTTTTGCCTCTTGTCCTAGACTAGGTCCCTGGGGGACAGGGACTTTATATTGCTAATAGCCAACACTCTGCTGGGCACAGAGAAAATTCTCATACAGGTCTGATGAATGAATGAATGAATGAATGAATGAATATATGTCCACACTAACTCCTGGTTTTATCTTTCACAAGATCATTGCCCTCACCTTTTCTCCCCTGTACTCTCTCAAATCTCTCTAGCTGGGCTGTCAGGGCTCATAAGGAAGAAGGGCTTTACAGCCCAGTGAAGGCCTCTCCCTAGCCAAGTACAGAGAACGAGAAGCTCTGGTCCTGAGACAGCGGTTTTCAGTTGAACCAAGTTAGGCAGTTCTATTGCTTATTCCCCTCAGACACATCAGATTTGACATTTCTCCCAGCAGAGGGATTTCTTGTTGCAAAAAAAAAAAACAAAACAAACAAACAAAAAAAAAAACAATGAAATCAATACAGTTTTATTAACCATCCAATGTAATTTGTCCCACATGATAGATAGCCTCTAGGCCTGATTCTTACCAGTCCAGGCTGAGTCTGAGACATGAAAGGAACATGTCCAAGTATTCTCCTCTCCAGCCCCCTCCTCTCTGACCCTGAGTACCACCATCCTGATCCCACTCTTTATTACCTCTCTTAATCACTCTCCTGGGCTCCAGGTTCTGTCTCCCCTAGCCTTTCTCCACCTGATCTAAACAAATTTCCCCCATCCCTGTGGCATTCAAGATCCTTTATGATGTAGTCCACCCCTCCTGATTGATCTCTCACCACTCCCCTCAACCACACCATAGATCAAAGGAATCATTCTCCAGATAGCTCATGAACTTCCCTACCTCTGGGCCTTTGCTCATGCTCTTCCTCTGCCAGGAGTGCCCTTCCCTACCTCTTTACCAGGAAAACTCCTACTCATCTTGCACTTCCTCTGGGAAGCCTTCTCTAAAGGCCCCAGAAAGAAGCAGTTACTCTCTCTTTGATGCTTTCTCAGTATTTTATTTATAGCCTGATAATTGGCACATTATCTTTTAATCTTCATTTCCTTGTCTCTTCTCCCTCTTGTAAACTCTTCTATGATGGGTATGGAGACGGAGTGTTACTCAACCTTTAGACATCCTTGACTACCCCATGCCTACCATGGTATCTGCATTGGGCACACAAAAGTGTGCTGACCTGCACCGAAAGAGCTACCAAGGGTTGTCCAAATCTCTGGAGAACTCAGGAGCTACTGATTCAGGCAATTCACATGTTGCATGCTGGTCAGAGCTCTTAAAAGTTAAGGAAGACCTTCATAACAGTATACAAATTAGTAAAACATTTTAGAGTGTAATATAACAATATATTTCAATATTTCAAATCTGCAGACTCTCTGGCTCAGCATTCTACTTCCAAGAAGTCTTCTTATAGACATTTTCACATACACGTACTAAGAAATATCTACAGGAACTTTTGGCACAACTTAGTTTATACCAGGGGAAAAAATGGATACAACCCAAGTATCCATTAATCGGAGTACCAGTTAAATGTAAAATGTTTTACCTCTCCCATGTAATACTATTCAGTTACTAACAAGAATGAAAAGACCCATATGTCCTGACTTGCAAAGATGTCTGAGATAAAATGATAAACGAGAAAAGCGAGTTGCAGCACAAATGAAAAGGAAATGTACCGAATTATTAACAGTGATTATCTTTAGGACATGGTATTAAAGAATAATTTCATTCTAAATCTCATAGATTTCCATACTTCTTATTCCCAGAAAAATTATTAATTTAATAATAAAATACATACTTTTTTTTTTTTTTAAGTAGAAGTCTCCCCTCTCCTCTCCACTTTCCTGACTGGATACTCTGGAAGATGAGCCCTGAGTTATACACAGGCTGGAAAAGCTAGAACCTGCTTCCCTGTAGATACTCCATGAGGGAGGCACAGCCCTTACGGCTGCTCCCTCCCAGCCTCCCATCATGCCCCTTTTCTTCCGTTGATGCTGGCAGGAGAGGTGAAAAGGGAAGGGAGAGTTGCAACAGAACAGGTGGAGAGGGAAGCAGGTAGGTGGGAGAACTCTGATATCAAAAGCTGCCTCTGCCTTTCTCTCACACTCCTTGTTGAGACCAGAATGAGAGGAAAAAATAAACTGCAGGTTCATCAATTTACTGCGGAAATAGCTCTCCCCTTTCCCTCCACTGGCATCCCTGGCCCTGGGCAGGGTCTCCCACAGCAGAGAATTCTGCAGACACCAAGGCTGGCCTGCCCAGGCACTACTGCCAGAAGAAAGCAGATGAGGACACAGTTTCTTGAAAAGGAAAAGGACAGAAACAGTTGAATGCATTGGTAAACTGCCTAATATAATCTTTCTCTTTGGACGAGTGTGCTTTGACTCTACTTTAAATGGTGGAAAAGAGCACCAAGATGAGACTTCTGCCTGCTCTCTTCTTATTAAATAGCAGGACCCAAGTCTGGCATCAGGAATATTCCAAAGGCCTAGGAAAGAATATCAAACCAAATAAGCCTCTTCTTTCTTCCTATTGTGTAAACTCCAGAAGCTAAGCTTCAGGCTGGGAGGGCCTGAAATATGCAAATGTGGTAAATAAAAACAATTCTAGTAATGCTATGTTATTGGTTCTAATAATGCTATTATTACTAGCCATATAATGGGTCAATAAATATTACCTTCTTACTCTGTGTTAAGCACTGTGCAGATGCTTTATACGCATTATCTCACTTTAAAACAATCCTATAGTAAATACTAGTTCCCCATGTTACAAATGAGAACATCAGTGCTGTATTAAATAACCTGCACACCAACATTCAGCTAGTAAGTAGTAACACAAGGATTGGTTTAGCTCCATTCTGAACCCGTATACTACAATGTTTTGTACAGTAGAATCTTGGCATTCATGAGGGATACACAAAAATGAGACCAGAATATTAGACTGAGCACACACACTTACCTCCCCCTTAAAATCATATAAACTTCAGGAAAGATATTTTGAAAAAAAATAGTAAATCAGTTAACATGAAAGGCAGTATAGTACATTGGTTAAGCACAGAGCCACTGGAGCCAGACTGCCTAGATTCAAATCCCACCTCTACCACCTACCAGCTATGTGACCTGGGGCAAATTGTTTAATCTCTCTGAGCTACAGTTTCCACATTTTTTAAATTGGTTATTTTGAGGATTAAAAGTTAATATAGTTAAGTGTCTTCACTTTCCATTGCTGTGGTAACAAACTACCACAAATGTAACAACTTAAAGCAACACACATTTATTTATTAACTTACAGTCTTGGAGATCAGAAGTTCAAAATGGGTCTCAAAAAGAATCAAAACAGGCTAGAGTCAAGGGCTGTGTTCCTTCTGGAATATCTAGGGTAGAATTTGTTTCCTTGCCCTTTCCAATTTCTAGAGGCTGCTCAATATTTTGGCTCACAGTCCTTTTTCATCTTCAAAGCCAGAATCTCATCACGCCAACCTCTGCTTTCATTGTTGCATCCCTTTTTCTGAGTCTGACTCTCCTGCCTCTCTATTTTCCTCATAAGGAAAGAGCTCGCCTAGATAAACCAGGTAATCTCACCATCTCAAAAATCCTTCATTTAATCATATCTGCAAAGATCCTTTTACCACGTAACATAACATATTCACAGGTTCTAGAGATTAAGATACGGATATTTGGGGGAGCCATTTTTCTACCTATCACAGTAAAATTAGCTAGCCTGCCAGATAGCTAGCTAGACAGATAAATAGATCTATATCTACATCTGTATATCTATTATTTGTCTGTCTGTCTATCTACCTACCTACATATCTGTTTTAATACTAATAACACTAAAAATAAGAAAGATTACCCATGAACAAATAAAGATTTCAGGGAAATTCTCAAAAGATAGAAAACAAATGAGATCATGTCAATGGATATACTCAAAGTCCAAAATATAACAGAAGACAACTGAGTATAATTCCAGGGGAGCATCAATCTTGGAGTCAAAATATGTCAGAGGTAGAAAGATTCCTGGGCACTCTTCAGGAGTCTTAATTAAAGGGTTTCAATAGCAGGAGCTGGTCTGTGGGTCCCACAGCACCTCCCTGGTTCTTCTAAGAGGAAGACAGCAGGGTTTATACTGTGAGAGTGAATACTGTGGTGTAACAGGCCAGGCTGACTGGGAAACAAGCTACCAGCACATGTACTGACTCTCCTGCCACAGTCACAAAAGCTTAAAAGAATAATCTGCATTCAGATACAAACTGTCCTATATAAAAATGAGCACTAACCAAGAATTGCCAATTGTTAAGGTAACACCCATAAAGATTAGGACTAAATGGAACTAAACAGAACTAACACCTAAAGAGCAAGGAGAAGAAAACTGTACACTCAGTTTAATTACCCTCCTCAGGGAGATTTGAGAAGATATTCCTTCCTGGAAAAAAAAAAATGAAACAACACAAACTCTGAAATAAATGTAATTAGACATTAATAACAATAGGATGAAAAAAATATGTTAACTTGAAAATTTTAAAACAACTTTTTAATTACTCAGGTTAAAGAGAGAAAAATTAAAATTACAAATTATTTTAGAAGTAGTAATAAAATTACCAGATACTGAAACTTGCAGAAAACTATCAACATAGTATCAGAAAAATATCCATGGCTTCAAATGCATATATTAGAAAACAAAATAGAAGCTAGATGAAGGAAGAGAACAAATCTGAAGACAGAAATTAATAAAGTCAAAAACAGGAAGAAAAATCAAGCTGATTAATAAAATCAAAAGCTGATTCCTTGAGAGGACTAATAAAGTAAAAAATCTCTAACAACTTTAATCATAAGGATAAAAAAAGGCCCCCCAAACTACCAATAAGTTAAATAAAGGGAGACATTATATATACAGAGAAGATTATTAAAATTATAAGAGTAATATTTCTAATAAATTTGAAAATCTAGATGAAAATAATTACTGTTAGAAAATATAAATTGTCTAAAATGACCCCCTAAAAATAGAATTTCTAAATAAATCACCAATAACCAGGGAAGATACCAGGTCCAGACAGTTTTGCTAGGGAGTTCTACCAAAACTTCAGGGAGTAAATCAAATGCAACAATAACCAAAAACTGTAAAATACCTAGAAATAAGCTTAATATGAAAAAATACACAATAAAACTCATTGAATGACATAAAAAAAAAAAAGGTCTGGAAACACCATATTCTAATTGGAACACTTAATAATATGAAGATGTCAATTCTCTCCAAATTAATGTGCAAATACAATGCCTTTCCAAGCATAATTCCAGCTGGATTTTGTAAATGAAATTTGGAGTGAGGAATATACTGAAAATCATTTTATTCCTCAAGTTACAAATACACCTAAGCTTATAATTCTCTTTATAAAACACATTTTTCTAGCTAAAATCACTACTTCCTTATTTTCTCTTTATTTCCATAATCCTGATAGCAATTGGCTCTTTTGGATTAACTATTTTGAAAAAATGAAACAAAATCATTATATTTAGAAAATAAATATATTTAATATTTTTTACATACGTCACCCTCTGTGCAAATGCCTAAGGTATATATTATCTCATATAATTCACAAACCTTATATAAGACACCTTTAGTTAAAAGAAATAACACTGATTTATGTACCACTTAGAAAGGAAAATTTCCATTTAATCTATATATCCTGATTTTAGAGTCAATAAAATTGATGTCTTAGAATCAATGAAAGATGGTATTATCCCCATGAGTATAGGTAAGAAAACAGAAGCGCATTCAGAGATTTACGCAAGTTCTCCTCTGTTGCTTTCTCCTGTGCTCTGGCTTGAAAATACCCTGCATGGCTTATGTGTCCCCTCCCCCATCCAACACTTCATTTGTCTGTAATTAAGCATATGCATAAAAACTACCCACCCTTTTCCTATTTAGAAGCATCCAATTTACTTGAATGACTCCAGAAAAGCCATTTGAGGGACTGGGTTCTCTGTATTTAAAGGCGATTCAAAAGTTTCATATGATGTAAAAACAGTACCTCTCACTCAGACTACTTCACGTACTAAATAAGGCTTTCCTTTTTATGACAAATGTTTCAAGATTTTTTTTTGGCGGGGGGCGGGGGGGAAGGGGACTGCATGGGAACACTGGAAAAGAAAAGCAGCATTCTTCAGTAGGAAGAGAACTTGATAGAGATCCAGATGCCTCATTCTAGTTCTGACCCTCTCTTGGATCCATGAGGATTGGGGGGAACCTGTGAGGAGCAGCAGCCACAGTACCCCAGCATTTCTTCCTTAACTTACTCGAGTTGGAAAAAAATCCTAGAGGACTCTACTCAAACCCACATGTTTTAGTGAGGAAATTGAGACCCTGAGGGAAAGAGCGAACAGTCCCCATCACACAGTCCATGGAAAGAACAGAAACTCTGAGGTCTGTCCCAGGCCTGGGCTCAAGGCTGGCTCTGCCATTGGCTGTCCATGTGACCTTGGGCCTTAAGCTCGGTGAAAAAGAGGTATAATACTTCTTCCCTTAAACCAGTGAGGATAAATGATCCTGACACATAGCCTGGAATAAAGAACATAATCAATAAATATTACTTATTATTTACTTCCTGCAGCTTCCCATAATTATGTCTTCTCAAACTGTGCAGAGTAAGTTTGATTCCTCTTTAATACAGCATAAGTGAAGAACGTAGCCCTGCCACCCAAGTTTTATCTAGATTAAATTACACAGTCCCTTCAACTGTATTTTTGGGGACATGATTTTTTGATACTTCATGGACCCAGCTAACCTCGCAGAAAAACTGCATTTGTAAATGTTTCTTTTAAATTAATACATATTACTAAAGAACAACATAGAAAGAAAATATGACAGATCCTGAAAAAATATTCACAGCATATATTAGAGGAAGGATCACTATCTCTCTAGTACATATATGGGAAAAAACTCTATACCATATACCTCATATATCTTTTTTAAGACCAAATAAATAAGTAGACAAAGGGTATGAACCCAAAAGTCACACAAGAGTATTTGTAAATAGTTTATAACTAGTTTATAAACAAATATATAGAGAAATAATCAACCTCATTAATAACCAAAGAAATAAAGACAAAAAATGATTATGAAGTGCCACTCTATATGTAAAATTAGTAAAGAAAAAATTATTTTTGTGAAAATAATATCTGGTACTAGTAAGGGCACAGGCATACTGGTAAATTCAAAAGTACAGATACTAAGATAAAGTTATACAACTTATAGAAACAATTCGGCAATACATATAAAAAGCAATAACAAATGTTATTTGTTATTTGATCCAATTCTGAAAGTTTATCTTTAATTACGAAAACATTTTATATTGTTTATAAAAGAAGGTTCAAATGGCCAACAAGAGATGTATTTTAAAAATTCAATCTACATCATCTAATGTAATGGTTTAAAAGTCTCTGTACCCACATGAGAAAATGGCAATATATAATTAATATTTAACAGTTAATAAACAGTTAATAGTATTTTTTAAAGTAAGCTATAAAATTATATATGTACTGTTATTTATTGCAACTATGGTTTAAAGAGAAACTCTTTTTAAAAATTGTAAATAAACACAGTAAAATGTAAATAATCATTTTCCTGGGATGGTAGAATAATTTTTTACTTTTTTTCACTGTAGCTGGGAGACTATATGATGATTGTACTCATACACTCTGGGTGCTTGCTGGTGCACTCTTGGAGGCTGCAACTGCAGAAATATCTAACATCTCTGCAGCAAATTCAGCTAAATGAATCTTTGCTTTGACAAAGGAATTTCATCGAAAGGGCTTTTTAAATAATAATAAAGCATTTATTTCCAAAGCAAGTGTTACCCAAAACAATTTTTCCTGAAACCTAAAACCCTAGTATCTTGCAGCTGTAAAAACATATCAGTTTGGTAGGGATGTATATATATTTGTCTAAAACATGTCATGGTTATTTTTATTTGGGAACAGTTCTTGCAGTTGAAATTATAAATCTGTGCTGTTTTTCCCAGAAGAAGATAAAAATATTAACACGACAGCCAGGGTTTCATTTTGTCAAGAACAGCTTCCTTGAGAATATTGTTTCATTTCATTTGCTGGCTACGGTGGCGAGGGTCTTTTGCCTGATCCTAGTTCTGGCAGTAATTAGCCATGTTACTATATGAGCAAGTTATTTCACTTCTCTAAGCCTCAGTTCTCTCATCTGAAAAACGGGAAGAAGAATACTAAATTACAGATGTGTCGTCAGGAATAAATAAGAAAAAAAGTGTGTGTTTTCAAAGACCTATCAAAGCACTGGGAATATAAGGGATTACGAGGTGTATGGCTGGACATAGTTTCCCACTCCCCCACCAACTCGCAACGTTCCTAAGTGAAATGTCAGTGTGGGCCAAGGTGCCCTCTGTTACGAGGCTGGGAATGCCAATGCAGACCGGGCATGCTCAGAACTCTTTTACCCAGACAGCCCAGATTGTGGGTTCGAAGCCCAGTGAGGGGCCCCCTTTGCCCACTGGAGAATCCCAGATCCTACAGCTCAGGTAGGAAGGGCAGATCACTGTAGAAAGAGCACAAGCAAACAAAAGAGCTTGCGTGCACAGAACCAAGAGGGCCTCTGTGGGCCTAACCATAGAGAGCTTAGTCTGGGCTTCACAGGCAGGGGTATAAAAGCAACCCTGGCATGTCTGACCTTTAAATGGTTCAACCCAGTGGATGCTCCCCTCCCTGGTCCAACAAAATGTGTTCAGACATGGGCCATCTGCAGCAATGCTCTTCCTACATGAAGTGGAGACAATGGGGTGGAAGTGAGGACTGCTGAGTCTCCCCCAGTCACTTCAAAAAATCCCAGCTGAAGCATGGCAGCCATTTCCTGCTGGGATGTAGACTGATCCAAAGGCTTACAAAGATAAATTTTTAAAAATCACCTTAACAGTGCAGCAACAGATTGAGGAGCTACAAAATCCCCCGAGGCCCTGGATTCTGAATGTATTTCCTATTCGGGCTCCATTATGCCTAACTGTACTAAGGATTCCCCTCCTCCCCTGAGTTAATGCCTTGTCTTTCAACTTTCCAGGGCTGGGCTCACATGTCTGTTTTTCTTATAACTACATATCTTTTCAATAAATGCTCTGTTCTCTTGTTCTTACACTGCCTTCAGTGGTTAGGAGGCTGGAGGCAGGCCTGTACACACCGCTGGTGGCCCATAGAGCTGGCATAGCCTTTGGAAAAGCCCACTTTGCTGCAGCTGCCTTTAGCTTAGTGCATGGCTCCGTCAGAAGAGGGAGAACACCCCTCAGAGCTCAGACGTGGACTCAGAATGGGGCCCATAGACCCCGCACTATTATCGATGGGACAAAATAAATAAAGTTGAAGCAATATGAGCCCCATTATTACAAAGAAAAACTCATTCATAGACATTATCTTCTGATTTAACCAATATTTTCTCCAACTCTTCTTTAATGCTGATTATTTTCCCATCTTATGACCTTTACAAAGGAGAGGGCACCCTCACCTATGTGTTCACAGCCTCAAATATCCAACACATTAACCAAGCTGCAGTGAAAAACAAGCTCTTATGATTCTTTTATGTCCTAATTTCATTAATATTTTTAAACTGCTGTTACTTAATTTTCTATTCTTACACCTGTTCACATGTTTTCTATCTGGGAGGAAACCTGCCACATATTGATCCATAAAATGAAAACCTAAAAACTAAATAAATAAACCAAGAGTCTGGATAAAACTAAAAATAATTTCAATCACTCTTCAGAGATGCTGGAGAGGAGAAAGTTTGTGCAATGACTAAATTTGGACTAGCTGACCTCCAAGGCCCTTCCAGCTCTGAGAATATTTATGAGAGTGGCTTTTGCTTGGAAGGTAAGCCTCCTGCTGGTAGGCCCAGTTGCATTCATTGCCAGGATCTATACTCCTTGTCTTCCAGTGGGTGAATCCTGGGGGTTCTGCCTGACTCCTACCTGCAGTACCACCCTCGGTCTCTGGATCTAGTCCTGTCAGGAAGCAGGCATGAGAATTTCATCCTGACCATCTCTGTATTGTTCCTTCAGATTCTCAGTGACCCAACGGCAGGAACTGTGCCTCTACACTTCTCTTGGTTCAGGCTCTAAACACAGTAGTTCCTTAGTGAGTGTTCACTGAATGAATGAGGGAATTGTGGCTCCCTGTACCTAATCTCCACCCTGGTAGCCTTCCCAGCAGCCCTGCTAAGGAAGACACTGTGAATTGGCTTGTTCAAGCCTCTCAATGGTATTCTCTCAACAGAGGATACAAAACTTGAAACAAAATTTCCCAAGTTTCTCTTTATCTAGATTCTGAATGAGATTTGGTTTCCCTAATCAGATGCAGTGGTCTGAGCTTAAATTCAGCATGGGAGTTGCACCAGGAAAGAAACAAAGCCTTGAGGCATTTTTTGTGTGTGTGGATCAGAGTTGAATTTCCTTGGGTCCAGAGACGATAGCTGTGGCAGTAGTTTCCTGGTTCTGCAGCTCCCCGATTTGGGCTAAGGCAGGAATTCTGCAGTGTGATGTTAGGAGCCACTCCTGGAAGTTCCATTTAGATGGTTTCTTCGGCCCTCCCAACAGTCTATGAGCTACAAATACTTTTTCATAAACCCTTTTCTGCTTAATCAGGTAGTACAGATTCTGTTATTTCTAACTATGAACCCTGACTGACCCCCTCACACCTTCTCAGACTGCTCCTGGCCTTCCACCTTCCAAAGCTATTCTCCAAACTCAGACTCCTGTGTTCTTCATCATGGCTCAGTTTACCTAAGCTATATTAAGAACTTGCTCTGCTTGGGGCCCTGGGCTACACTCTGGAATTGCTGGCATGAATGGGGCCTAGTCACTGCCCTCCTGGCGTGTACAGCCAGTGAGGAGGAAATCCAAGAAAGTTTTAAATGGAAAAGATTAAGCTCTGGGATGCTCACTCGGAAGGTGGTTCATCTCCATTCCACAAGTGTTCACTGAGCACTATGCAGAGCATTATCTGGAAATGAAACTGGGACCAGTAAATGTTTCATGAGATGAGGGATTTTTAAATCGACCATGAGCAAATAGCACCATTCAGGTTGACTGCCATAAGGACAAAAACATACCAATGCCTTACCAACTGCACACTGTTTTTTCATAGTAAAGGTTCCTGCTCATTGTCTACAGAATTGCAAGGGACACTCAAAAGCTTACCACTCTGTGACTGCTGGGAGAAAAAATGCTGCTTGTCTTCAAGATTCCAAGGACTTTGTGCCATTCCAACTCTACCTCCTACTAATCTCTTCATTCATCCTGAGTCTCAGGCACATCTAACTTCTATCATCCCCAAAACATGACCTGTCTTACCTCCCTCTAATACTCCACACTGCTCACCTAACATGTCAAGATCTTACCCATCTTCCGTGGCTTAGTGGAATGCCACTTGTGCCACAAAGCCTTCGTCAGTCCCTGGATACAGGATTCACTTGTCCCTCACAGGTACCATAGACCTTTGACATTTACATATTTTAATATTCTTCATTTTGAAAATGTTCAAACCACCTAAAGTTCCAAGACACAGACTAATTTGGAATTGTGCTGAGGAGAGAAGTTGAATTACAGCTGCTGTGAATCTGGCTGGTGTACAGGAAAGGGTCACTGAGCAGGAGGATAGTGACAAGGGTGGGTATAAATAAAGCCCTAGAGGTTAAAGATTAAGGAGAATGGTAGTGCTTCTTATTTCCATCCTCACCTTTATCCCATCCTATTAGAGATGAAGAGGTTGGTAAGGGATTTGAATCTAGTTCTTGAATCCCAGCAAAAGGGCATCAGGAGATGCAGGCAAAGCCCCCTAATGAGGGGAAAGAGGAAGACTATGCAGGGAAGATGACCAAGGACCAAGGGAGCAGAACTGAAGCACTGCTGATTAGAAAGCAGAGCTCAGACACCAGTTGTCAGGTTGGAGCTCGAGGCTTTAGTGTCAGAGAACTAATCAGGTACCCAGGAGCCAAGCATCGTATTTCCATACTCTTTTGTTATATCTATTGATCGAGCCTGATAGGGTCATAATATTTCTGTTATATTTTTTTCTGACTCCTATAGGTTATTATGAAGCTATAGAACCTCCTTCAAGTTCAGAGATCCCAAAGGCCTTGGTATGTAGCATCTGAAATGTGAAAGTCTACTGGACTTGAGAAGAGCCTCCATCACAACACCCATCACCTAGGTAAGTGCCTTTTCCTCCACTAGACTGGCTAGGGACTTTGTCCAGGTGGCCCTTATAATTATCTATGGGACCATGGATCAAAGTGGAGCAATCATGGTGCTTGTCCACTTGACCACGTTAAACTGGTTCAGTAATAAAACTGAATTCAAGCTGGCCTATGAATCTTTTTCCTTTGGATGTTTGAACTTAGAACCAGAGGAAACTCAGCCTCTCTCTGGTGGTGAAGTTAGATGAGCTGTCAGAGGCTGTTTTCCTATCATATGGAAAAAGTCAGTCTGCAGTCAAATAACAGAAATACAAATTAGTAGTTGATAGATGGTCATGTGGATGGGGAGCACGACATGGGGAATGCAGTCAGCATTAATGTATTGACTAAGTGTAGAGCCAGAGGGGAGAAAAGCAATCAGGGGAGGGGGATCGTTTCATAAACTATATAAATGTCTAACCAATGTACTGTATACTTGAAACTAATAATAAAATTTTTTAAAAAAGAAAAAGAAAGGATGATCAATTTGGGCATGTGTTATATATAATATGTGACATATATATGTATGTGTGTGTGTGTGTGTGTATGTATATATATATATATATATATATATATATATATATATATATATGTCATAGAATTTTAATTGGTCTCAAGTTTGTAGCTGAAGTAAAGAATATCAGTGGAGGAACTGAGTATTTTGAAAAATTATTATTCACATCCTACCAGTTTCCAGAAATCATTGGAAGCCTCTTGCCGTAAGAGACACCTAGGGTATGAGATTGTTAAAGTAAGGATGAGAGCAGGTGCTGGTAGATGACCTACAGAATGCTGGGCCAGTCCTCCGTGCCATCATTATCATCTGTAGTAGCTCCTGGTGTGAGCTGCCCACACCATTGATCTTGAAATTGCCCACAATTTCTCCCTTTGAATAAATAAGAATGAAGGTGTAAAAAATAATAATAGAAATAATAGTAGTAATAGCTAACACTTTTTAAGCACCTTCTATGAACTTAAACCAGGAACTACACCAAGCCTTTTATGTGTATTAATGGATTTAGTCTTGTTTACAAATGAGGAAATAGGCAAAGCAAGGTTAAGTAACTTGCTCAGTACCACAAAGCTAGTAAGTAACAAAGCCTAAGGTCATCTGGCTCCGGATCCCATCGCCTTAACCACTACTCTACCTTGCAAAGTGGCAGGCATAAGGGAGTAACAATGAGAGACAGCAAGAGGCCTGGTTGTGTTCAAGGCCTTGTTCCCATTATTCCAGACTCGTGTTGAAGGCCTTGATTCAGTTGTTCCAGGCTTCATCTGGAACTGTTTTTCTCTGTGTCTATAGAGGAGGATGTGTGTGCAACCAACCCAGGGTTGGTTCTCAAGGTGAGTTTCTGTCACTCACAACCAAAAACTTCCTGACAGAGACAGTTAACTCCCCAGCATGTGAGAGCATGGTGTCCACCAACAACCTTCTTACTCTGCATTTTACTCTTCCTATCTCAACTGAGCAGCCAAAATGAGATTCCAATTCCATCATATTCTTAAAACCCTCCAATATCTTTCCAGTGCCCTAGGAGAAAGTTGAAACCTCTCTGTGTAGCATACAAGGTTTTCAGGGTGTTGCTCCTGCTTCATTTCTCACCGTTACCTGCCCTGCCCCCTTCCCATGGAGATCTACAACTAGAAGAAGAAAAATGAACTCCTGAGTACCCATGTGCTCTCCTCCTCCAACCCTATCACCATTTTATCTAAATTCACCCTAATTGCTCACAAGTAGTTCTCAGGGTTGGTGTCTGTTTTGGGTCCTGCTACCCTTCCTTCTTCAGACAGAAGCTCAAGGCCTTAGCACTCCCAGATAAGGACTGCTCACCTGGCTAACTTCCAAACACTGTACTCACATCATTTCTGGCCACTGTGCTTCAGCTACCTGGGATTCTGCTACCAACTGAAATGGCATATGAGAAAGTACCCTGCACAGTGCTTAGAACACAGTAGTTGCTTAGTATGTGATATTTTTCTTCCTTCCTTCCTTCCTTCCTTCCTTCCTTCCTTCCTTCCTTCCTTCCTTCCTTCGTTCCTCTCTTTCTCTCTTGGGAACCCTATTATCGAAGTGATATTGTCTTCATCCTGCCCCCATGTAAGTATCTCATGGCAGACTCTCTCCTTCATCTGCCCTATGGCATATCTGAGAACTGTCAGGCTTCCTGCCCAAGTCCTGGGATCCAACAAGAACAGGTCAAGTCCTAACGCCTTAGGTGAAGGTGGGTGCTACTTTAGGGTCTGGGTCTGTGGCTGCAGGTGGGTATCATAGGATCCAGCTGTGAAGAGGGAAGGGGCCCCCCAATAGGACCTGCCCACACAACACCTTTCCCTGACCCTAGAGTCACTATAAAAAGAACAAGCTAGCTATTCTGGAAGCACCGCTCCATCTTCATAGCAATTCTATTTGTGTCAGCAGAATAAAGAGAGTCGGAGCATCCCATTCTGGTATAATTGGCACAATATCCCTCAAATGTGATAATTACAGTTTGATCATTTTGTAGGCAAAGAGAAGATTGGTTCCAAGATTTTCTTCTCCTTGTTGGAACTTTCTGTGAGGAAAATGCTTATGTTCCAGAACCACAGGCTTCATATTTTAAATTCAAATGTGAATGTCTTCTAGTGCCTACCTTACCGAAAGAACATAAATTCTGAAGTTTCTCTTTTTTGCTGCTAAATTTGGGGTGAACCAAGGCAATTGTCTAGATAATTTAAGCCACAAAAGCTAGACCCTTTGAATGTGCTCATCAACTTAAGAGCTGACTGTCTTGTCAGAAGACATACTGCCTTCTTGGCATTCATTTAACCAAGGTGGTAACATAAATAGTGTCTCTATCAATGCCTTGAATACAAAATAAAAGCTATAGTCACATCACATCTGTGAGCTACATAACTGTTCTGCCTATTCTGAACATCAAAATCCTATGTGCATGATTCAAGGTTTAGAACCTTATTATGGCTGCAAAAATTTGAGAATAACCAAACTCGACTTATGGGATAAACTATATACAAATTACTATGCATATTATTTAAGCATAAGTATACATAAAACCAGTTATAACCACTACAATGAGATGGAAAGATATGTTCAGCACCAGTGGAACGCCAGGTGTGTCTAAAGAAACATTTCCTATTTTTTCCTTTTCAGGAGGTCTTCATTTGTCATCCTGATTCTGCATTATGATTCTTTTCTAGGTAACACAGGGTCCATGTTCCATACACATCTGCCTTTAATGGCTGCCTCCTCGTCTGCAAGTTCTGAGAATTGCCAGTCAATCTACAGTAGTTCCAAGTTCATGCCTTAAGTGCTGATAGAATCACTATATCAATATTTTTATGGTTGTAGTAGCCATTATTCCTAATGCACCAACATGAATATCCATGAAATGCCCAAATTTAAAGAGGTTCACAATCCTGCTGGCCTTTCTGCAGCTGCTTGGAGCTGAGCAATGTTACATATGTCCCTCGGGCTTCTAGAAGGAAGAGCACCACCTCCAGAAAAAAGGTTAACTTCAGGAGTCTCCCATCACCCAGAGGTCCTCTATCCAGGCTACCCCTCGTGTCACACAAGCATCCTGTCCGGACTGAAGCAGTCCAGAGTACTGCAGTTTCTTCATTTTAAATTCTTGCATATCTAGCCTACACATATTCTCATAAATCTAGGAGATACCCTTTGTCATTTCTAGGTCTTCTACAAGCATATGTCCACTCGATCCCCTTCAAAAAGAAATGGCCCTTCCCTCAAAAAGTTAAACATAGAATTATCACATGGCTCTGAAATTGCACTCCTAGGGCTATAACCCAAAGAAGTGAAAACAGATACTCAAACATGTATGTGTACAAATATGTTCATAGCGGCAATATTCATAATTGCTGTCCAAATGTCTATCAACAGATGAATAAATAAATTGTGGTAAATACATACAACAGAATATTATTCAGCCATAAAAGGTAATGAAGTATTGATAGATGTTACAAAGTGGATGAACCTTTTAAATGTTAAGCTAAGTGAAAGAAGCCAGACACAAAAGGTTTCATGTTGTATAATCAATTTATATGAAATGTATATATCCATGGAGATAAGGCTAGGGAAAATAGAGAATGAGGAAGACCTGCTTAATAGGCAAAGGGTTTTACTCTAGAGCAATGGAAATATTTTGTAACTAGATAGAGGTGGGAGTTGTAGAACGTTGTGAATGTACTAAATGCTACTGAATTGTTCACTTTAACATGGTTAATTTTATGTTATGTAAATTTCTCTCAATAAATTTTTAAAAATTATTTTAAAAATAGTTCATTTAAATGTAAATTAATTTAATTTAATTTTAAATTATTTTAAAATAAATTATTTTAAAGAAATTTAATTTTTTAAATTATAGAAGGAGTTACAGTAAAAGAAAGACTTTCTTGATTATAAGAGCTGAAAATAGGGTAAGGATGGCAAGAGTAAAATCAATCAAGGGCCCCCAAATTCTCCTCAAAGTGGTATAGATCAGCTCTCTGAGATGGCTTTGTGGAATCCACTGCCCCTCTGGATAGCCTAAGGTCACAGCAGGAGAAGACCTGAAGTATGAGTCAGGGCTCTGCCTCTACAAAGCCAGCTCTCAGCTCTCTGAGCTTCAAGCTCCCTTAGCTGCAAACCCAGAGAACCACTTCACAGGGACGTTGTGAGGCTTAAGGTAAAGAGTGACTGTGAAAGAAAGTACTTATTGCTCATCATAAAAATGCAAGGTTTTCTCTTCAGTTCAGGGTTCAAATTCCAGCTTACTTGTAGGCCCTTGGACAAGTTAACCTCTCTATATCTTGATTTTCTTCTTACCTACCTTACAGAATTGTTGTAAGGACTGGCAATTATACATGCAAAGTGCCTATTGCTTTCTACTTACTTGCTCAGCCAACAGAAGCTATTATTAAATGGGCAGAACAGTTCCTGCAGGGCAAGGGAGGAATAAGAGCAAGTGAGCCAAATGGGTGTGGAGGCTGAAGGTGTGTCAGCAGAAATGTCCTGACTAGTATAGGCTTATGAAAGCCCAAGGGAACCACGTGATTTTGGTGTGCAAGAAACTGCGTATGTGCCACCCCTTCCCTCTCCATAGCAGACAGTGCTAATCAATAGCAATAGTCTTTTCTGCTGTGCCAGGATGTGGCCTCACACAATATAATGCTTTGTTCTGAGCAGTCAGTTGAAAGGATTTGTTTCATGAAGATGAAACCTGTTTGCCACCCTGAATTAGATGTTTCATTTTCTTGAACAAATGGGGAAAAAAAAAAAACAGCCTCTTGGAGAATGAGAGGTCATGTGTCCTTATGAATAGCCATGATTTCACAATGTGTGTCCTGCACCCATGAAAATAAATGGTGGAGAAAGAGTAACAAAGGTGACTTCCCTGTACAGTGAGCAGCATGTTCAATTCTGAGCTCAACCAGTTGCTTGCTCTGTGATCTGGAACAGGTCACTTTAGCCTTCTGAACCTTAGTGTTCTCGTCTGTAAAACAGGAGCAATAATACCTAACTCATGGAGTTGCTAAGGAGTTTACATGAGCTAATGCTTATGAAGGAGCTCATATGACGAGGTAAAGCAACACTGTATATCAGTTCTTCAAGAAAGAACTGTAGTTGGGGAGAGGACACAGGCCATGGTGAGGCTTTGGTGAGATCTGCCAGTATCTCCCAGACCCAAGTGCAGAAATTGAATCCTAAAGGAGGAGACCCTGAAATCCTATGAGATCTGAGGCACCAAACCATCGAGTGAGAAAGGCGTCTCTGATCAAGCACCTTGATGCAAGCTGCGTATAGTGTGGATTCCTTGTAGATCCTGCCAGAGATCAATTCTGGCCAGGGACTCTCAGAGTCTTCCAATTCAGTATCCAGGACAGGGGACCTACATGAAATATTTGTCTCTAACTCCTAAAAGTCCAGACAGAAGGACTGAGCAAAGAGCTGGCAAAGACCCTTTACTCGCCAGCTGAATGCCCTCTGGAGATTCCTCTTTATGCATGGATAGTGTCAAAGAGAACTTGAGAGCCAACCCCACCTTTTTCAACCTCACTATCTGAATCCCTCTACTCTCAACCCATTGACCCAGCCATTCCTTCAGTTCCCAGATGAGCCAAGCTCTCTCACACTACTTCTTTTCCAAGAGTTGTTGCCTTTTGCACACGACATATCCCACACCACTGTCCACCAAATCCATTTAACTAAACTTTTTCTAGTCATCCTTCCAAACTAAAGCCTTTCCAGGTCCCTCAGAGACCTATACATTTCCTTCATCATAGTACTGATTACAGTACTAGTTTGATAGCAACCTGAGGGCAGGACTGTGTCTTCTGTCTGTAACCTCACGGCTTAGCACGGTGACTGGCACCATAAATAGTGTTCAATAAGTATTAGGAAAAAAGAAGAAATGAATAACCAATGAGAGATACTAGCAGATATGATATAACATTACAAAGTTATAATGTTTTAACAGTTCTTTTCCCCCTCTTTCCTTTTAATCATTCTTTCCTCTAATTCTAATAGCCAGCCCCTTACTACAATTCAGGAAAAAAAAAAATTTCCCTCAGATTTGTGGGGGATAGAAGTTGGTGATCATTTTCAAACTGTGATAAATTTGAGATTAACATAAAGTAACACAAAGCTTTTGTGACAATGGGCTCCACTGACTAGAGAATTACACAAAAACTAAAAGGAGTTGCAGAACTAAGAGCAAAGGATTGTCCTCTGTTCTGTCCACATACTCCCTCTAGTGTCAATAACTCTAAGTAGCCCCCTGGGTTCTGTGTTGTCTCTCAGTGCTTCACTCGCCTGCTTTACAAAATGCATTGGGATTTCTTCTCATCACCTATTTCAAGAAGAAAGGACTGACCCATATGAATGGTCCAGGCTGAATTCTCTCTCCTTGAAAGTCACCAGCACTATGGTCATCGCAGTGGAGCATCTCGTGAAATTGTGTCCAGCCTGGTTCCCCAGACCTCTGGGCATCAAAGGAAAGAGTATTTGAGTACTTGAAAGGTTTCTAAAATCTCAAAATGTCTAAGGAAATTGTGCCATCATTAGAGATGAAACTGGAATGTTCCAAAGAAATTGGTGAGTCTGCCTTCAGCTGGAATTTATCAGCTTGGATTGGCACTGCGTATCTCCCTACCCATTAACTAGTATTTATCTATTTCTTGAATTAATTGAATATAGGAAAATAAGCAATGGCTCCATACATGTGCTTGGTAAAGAGTATAAGGTATGTTTAAATGGGGCCTCATAAAAGTAAAAAAAAATAATAAAAGTGGTCCTTCTTCACAATGAAAAAACCAGGATCCACTTCTCTGCTACCCTATTGGCCTCTGAGATATGGATGAACTAGTTTGCCTTGAGAGAGGCAGTATTTCTCATGGCGAGGCCACTTCATTGGACATTTGGAGAAGAAATAATTCATTAGCCTATACTAGTGAATGGCAAATAGTTATTTTCTAGAAAGGCACTCTAACTGGCTTTAATCATTTTGGTTCAAAAACTTTCAAAGTCTCCTAAAAATCTACTGTATAAAACCCAAATTCCTTAGTCTTTTTTCTTCATTTTTTTCTAGTTTTCTCTCCCCCAATTCCACCCTATCCTCCAAATAACTCTTATGTCCCAGTCTATCAGGTCTCCTCATCAAACTTTGACTATATTTTGAAAATTTATTCATTCATTCAGCACATATTTACAACAGGCTCATTATGGGCCAGGCATTATGCTAGGTGTTAGAGATAGCAGTAACAGATGTGTTCTCTATGATCACGGAGGATACAAATGAGAAGTGTAGTGACATGGGAAGGTTGGGTTATTATAGGTGTCTATAACAAAAACATGAAATCTACACGTGGACAGAGGGAAACTGCCTAAAGAAGTGGCATTAAGGCTGAGACCTAAAGGATAGGAGGGAATTAACTGGGTGAAAAAGGAGGAAAAAGCACTCCAGGTTAAGAGAATCCCATGTGCAAAGGCCGCAAAGTGATAAGCAGCAGGGAGATTGCTAAGCATTCTTGCTCACTCTATCCTCTCTCCTAGACCTCTTCTCTACAATCTCGACCTAATAAAAACCCTTAAAAATGGGGCTTAAAACTTATCTATGATTATAGATAACTGTGACCAAAAAATATTATTTTCAGCTGAACCAAAGGATTTATTTTCTGTAATATTTACATGACACTAATCTATTATTGCCTTATATGGACACTATTCTCCTAGTTATATTACACTTTCTTGGAGGGCAGAGATTTTTGCCTATAAGAGAAAATCAAATCATTGTTGGACTGAATTTGTTTCTTTAGATTCCTCACACCTAGTCTTAAACCTAGCTGGCACTCAGATACTTCTGTGACTGAAATTGAAAGGATGAAAATAAAAAATTTAAGTCCAAAGTAAGGCAATGATTATGAAGAACTGTGAAGCGTTGATTAAAAAAAAAAAAAAAAAGAACTGTGAAGGGTCTGAGATCTTATCCTATTTGTAAGATATAAGTTAGCCTGTTACAGTTGCATGGATGCTGGCAATGAGAAGTGCAATGTCATGGGAAGACATGATGCTCCTTTGCCAGAGAAAAAAGATGTAATTACTCATGGCACAGCAAGCAGTATGAGTATCAGCTTATTTGTGTCAGTTCCCTTGCCATGGGGGTGATGTAGATAGGCCCAGATGCGTGTCTGAGCATGTGGTGGATTGCATTACCGAGAGGAACCTTGAGGTTGGAAACCCAAATCTTTTACAGTATGCAGTAAGTATGAAGCCTTTTACTCAGAGAGAGACACTATATTTCCTAATGCTATTTTTCATACAAATGTCTTGAAAAGGAGAGTCCATAACAAGGCAGAGAGAGCCTGTGTATAGGATGTATGCAAAAACATGAGAGACCCATAGAGAATTATCTCTCAACATTGAGCAACAGGGATCATTAATAAAAACAGCTACTGTTTCATGGGTGTTTATATGTGCCATGTACTATGCTCAGTATTTTATATGTATTAGCTCCTTTATTCTTCTCAACAAACTTATGAGAAAATGTTAACAAATTTATGGGAAAATAGTTTTATAAATTAAGACTTTCAGCATATAAATAATAGCAACAATGGAGATTTTAGAAACACTCACAAGCATTAGGGAGGTCTCAGGGCCTTCTTGGTAGAATATGGCTGTCCCAGCTTCTGAGTTCACTTGCTATAATTACATCCAAGCTTAGAAAATGATTAGTAATCCCTGAATCCAAGAGTCAATTCCAGAAAAAGAATATGATTGGTTGAGCTTTGGTCACATGACTAATCAATACTATATTTGTGTTGGGATGTTTTACAGTAATATAAAAAAACAGTATTAATAAATAAAGAGATATACTTTTTTATCATTACTTAATTTAAGTAAGTAAAATACTGTGTTCCCACTTATTGGTCTGTATCTTCCAGTGGCTGTGAGCTCCTCCATTTAACAGAATTGTAATCATATTGGAGACACAGTTAACACCTGAAAAACACTTAACTTAAGCTTAAACTGCACTGGTTCACTTACACACAGACTTTTTCAATAAATACAGTCAGCCCTTTTATCTGCAGGTTTCACAACTGGATATTCAACCAGCCTTGGACAGAAAACAGCATTTTTGCATTCTCAACAGGGTATTCCTAGCCACAGACAGAAAATACTATTCTCTGCCTGGTTGATTGAATCTATGGATGAAAAGGGCCTACAGAAGAGTCAAAGTTATATACGTATTTTCTAAGTAGTCAGTGTCCCTAACCCACCCCATCTTCAGTTGTTCCAAAGGTCAACTATATATCAATATGTAAGAATTTTCCTGTCACTGAGGGTTTTTTAAATATTTAATGGTTGTATGTTATTTCACTTTGGGACACTTCTCTAAGTTACTGAATCACTTTAAATATTGAGATTGGGTACAATTTGTCATTATAAATAACATAGCAAGGTCTATAAATTTTAAAAATCTTAACTACAGATATGATTATTTTTTCTTAGGATAGATCCTTAGAAGAGAAACTCTGGCTATTCATCTTTTGGAGTTTCATGTATATTATTAAATTGTTTTCCATATATGTTGTACTAACTTACACTACTGCCAGCAGCGTGAGTGGCTCTATCTATCTGCGTATTTGCTAGTATTGATAATTATCATTTTTTAAAAAAGTCTTTAATGGGCAAAAATGGTACATCTTTATGTTTTCTCGTTAACTGGAGAGATTAAATTGTCCTCTATTTTTATTCAACTTTTAAATAGCCATTTATAATTCCTCTCCGTGTTATGGAGATGACAAAACTTTGAAAACAAATAGGTAGGGAAATACAGTGGTAACTGTTTACATCCTTGTGAGAATAATTAAGCCATGAAGAACTAACGATTGTGAATCACTTTAGAATCTACAAAAAACGTATTAGCTCCACAACTACTGTGTTGTTATTTTCAGCATTTTAGCATGTGGAGGAAAGTCCCGAGTAACTGAGGTCTCGGAGAGATGTTATGAAAATCAGGTCTACCTTAGAAACAGGAGTTCAATTTCCCCGGAGAGGGACTTTACCAACTAAAATTGGTCCTCCTGGGCACCAGAGGGCGAAGCTGTAGGATATGTAGCAGCAAGAATGAGGTTTAGCTCAACTACATTTCCCAGAAGGTTTCTACGTGACACCCCCTCCTCCCTGCCGCAAATGCGCAGTGGCTGAGGATTTCGGGTCCCAGGTTGCTGTACGGCTAAATGTGACTTAGTCTCCCACCGACCAAGTCGCGCAAAGGCTTTTAGCTGTCAGTGTGACTGCTGTTGAACTGTACCTCATTGCCAGGAAACGAGCGCCGGAAGGTTCTCAGACAAGATTCCGCTTTCTTAGGGTGGTAGCAGCGTGCATGGGTTGGGAAGGGGCGGTGGGCGAAGTGAAGTGGCTCTGAATCATGCTCGTGAACTGTGAGTACGTCTGTGAAAAGGGCATTTTGTTGATTCGCTGGTCCAGCAGGCACTGGAGGCGTGTTTTGTTAGACACCGAAAACTACATTTCCCAGCATCCTCGCGGTGCTAGAACTACCTTTCCCGATAGTGTGTTTCATCAAGCTTTTTGCTTCCTCAAGCCAACCGGAAAGCTGGGGCTATGTGGAGTCGCAGGGTTTGGTGCCTCCTTGGATCTGAAAGCGGCAGGGGGCGCCGGGTCTTAACCCCCCTTGGGCGTTTCTCGCCGGCCGTGCGGAGAGGTGAGAAACGGCCCCGTTGTCACCTGGCTTGAGTGCGCTCTAGGGAGACTATGCTCGTGCCTGCTCCGGCGAACGCGAGACAAGGGTGCCACGCCCTCCTCCCCAGTCCACACCTGGCTCTGGAGACCCTGCTGCTGGGTGTCGCCCTCGGAAGGGCGAGGACTGCAAGGGAGACCGCCTTCATCTTCTGAAAGCAAGCCTCTGAAGGCCTGGGTTTCCTGCCAGTCTTCTTTCTGAGCCCTTGTTTCATTTTTACTGTCAAATGAGGCCGATAATCCCCGCTTCCTTGCAGGTCTGTCGAGAGCAACCCGTAAAGTAATATATGTTTGGGGAGCCCAGATTTCTTCTCTTGTTCAAATTGAGACTGTTATTTAGGCTCGAGCCTCAAAGCCCAGGTTTTTGCAAACTGCAGCATATTTAAGGTCAGGTCCGCTCTGTTCTCGCTGTAATTTTCAGTAGTCTGCAGTTACGTAGCCATTCAAAAACAACAGAACGTGAACGCTGGAATAAAGTTTTGAACTAGCTGGAACCCTTTGTGTCCTGACGGCATATGACTTTGTTCTGAAGGACGTTTCCAGGATTTCTTTCCTCCCAATTTTTAAACTTTTTAAGGTTGCCCAAATAAGCGGCACTTGGTACTAATCTAAGCATTCTATGCTCACCTTGAATCTTCAGTGCCAGGTGAAATGAGCTAACCAGTACCCACTGTATTTTGTGCTATTTTGTTCATTGCTTCAATTTTCTCACACAGTGAGACTGCAATCATGGATCTCCCATCTATAAGACTCCTGTTTAGCAACCAGCGCCTTTCACATCATCTTTAGTTACATATTTAAGTGTTTAGCATACATACACAGTATGTTAAACTTTACAAAAAGAAAGTAGCATTTTTTGAACTCTGGGAAGTCATTCCAGTCTCAATCCTATCTTTGTAAACTTTTAGAGATGTACTTTGTTTACATATTCAAATGAAAATATTAAGCATTTTTAGGAAATGAATTTTGAAATCCATATAATACTGGAAAATATATCACCATAAGTAAATGACAATGTCTCAATACTCGAATCTGAGTGCTCTTGAAGAAAATTTAAGTGGCCCCTTAACTCTCATCATTTGAATTGTGTTTATGTTTAAGTTTTTTTTTTTGAAAAAATCTGTCTCCTGCCTGTTAGTCTATAAAGTCAATGAAAACATCAATTATGTCTGGTTTTGCTCATCCCCTGAGCCTTAAAAATTGGGAATTTATCAAAACAGGACATTTATTTCAAAAATGTGAAACTTTCCTAGGACTTTAGTGTTGACAGTAAATGCTCCAGCGTTTTAAAATCAAAATTCATTGATAACAATAAAATACTGTGATCCAACGATTTGCCAAGCATTGTTCTACGTATCTAAGATACAGTAATGAAAAACAGTCATGGTCTCATGAAGCTTATATTCTGGTTCAGAGAGACAAAACAGTAAAGATAACTTCAGATTAGAGCTGAGAACAATGTAGGAAAACTAAGAGTGGGAGTACAGAATATATGGGAATATAGGTATAAAAAATTCTCATTGCTCTATAAAGGATTTCTGAGCACTGAGGAGAGCTGAGTAGTTTCAGTTCTCCAGTTATTAGAAACATAGTAGCAATATCCAAAGCTGTTGATGTATATTACATTATCATTTTCTACTGACTTAACAAACATTTTTGAATACTAAAAGAAGGAAACATATTGGATGTTTGCTATGCAGAATAATGTTAGAGACTTTTCAGATAAAACAGTCAAGGACTCGGAGGAATAGGTTATCTTGCCTGATATTACAGAATTCCTAAAAAGAGCTGGAACTGTGTTATAAATAGATGTGGAAAAAATGCTTTAGAAGCTAAAGTATAAGGCTTCCAGTAGTTACTACAAGAAAAAAACATTACATTGTCTTCTCTTTTCAGACTTCTTAACCACAACAGCCAAGGAAGGATATGAAGTGAGGCGAGTGGACATAACTCCTTTAGAACAAAGGAAATTAACTTTTGATACCCATGCATTGGTTCAGGACTTGGAAACTCATGGTGAGAAACACAAGTACCTCTTGAAAGAAAATTAATAAATTACCTATAGTCAGGACAAAATCACTATTAGGAACAGTTAAGGGTCACCATTTAAATACAAATGCTATCCATAGAGTGGAATATTTTTATGTTCATAAAAATGGTATTGCTCGAAGAATATTTACTGTTATGAGAAATGATCAAGATAAGTGAAAAATCATTACATAAAATTATATATATAGAATGATTCTAATTATGTAAAAACAAACAAACAAACAAAGAGCAAGCACAAAAAGTTACCAGATATCAAAACAGTAATTTAAATTATATACCACAGGAACAAGAAAGTTGACTAATAGAGCAGAATATGATTCAGAAACACACATGTATATGGATTTAGCAAGTGATAAGGATGGCATTATAGATTATGGAAAGGAAGGTCTATTTAATAAATGAGATATGATAACTGACTAGCTATTGGAAAAATATATTAGATCCCCTTACTGAAAAATAAATTCCAGATTGATTAAAAACTAAATGTAAAAAAAAAGGAAAAACTAAAAAAAAACTAGAATATTTTTAGAGCAAGAAAGCAAGATGTAAAATTCAAGCAATGTAAGTAAAGACTGGAAGATGTGACTAGGGAATATTTAAATCTATATATCAAAGGATATCTATAAAGTTAAAAATGTTAGCAACACACATGACAATGAACCTATTGCTTTAATATACAAAGAGCTCACATGAATAAGAAACAGTTAAGCAATTTTATAGAAAAAATGGGCAAAAGCTATAAACAGCACACAGGAAAATATAAATAACCAGTAAAGATGCTTGAACATGGAACTGGAAATTTTAAGTAAAATAACAATGCAGTACTATTTTTTATAACAATTATACACTCAAAAATAAAGACTAGTAATATCCATTGTTGATGTAGATTGGGGAAATAGATCAGTGGGAATTAAAATTATTGAGTGCTTTTAGAAAGTAATTTAGCATTACCTGTCAAATTTTTAATTGTAAACATTTTTTTAGAGTAAAACAATTTATAAGGGAAATTATTCCAGTTGTCTATTCTGATAAGGATGTGTACATTTTCAAAAATATAAATACCTGTTCGCTGCCCACAGGATTTGACAAAGCACAAGCAGAAACAATTGTATCAGTATTAACCACTTTATCAAATGTCAGCTTGGATACTATTTATAAGGAAATGGTCACTCAAGCTCAACAGGTAAGATTTTCATTTTCATCACTTCTGACAGTTTCATTAGCCAGTCTTTTTTATAACTGCATCTCTGTGTACCTACTTATCTCCCAAACACCCCTGCATCTTCCTTTTTTATCTCTAAAGGAACCCAAAACAAACAAACAAAAAAAGCCCTTTAGTATAAAGTATCTAGAGAGATTAAGAAGTTAGAACAGTCATAACAGTTATGGTAACATAGAGAATGAAATTTTGTTAAATCTTTCATTATGTGAGATAATTATATTATTTGAATCAAGATGGTGGTAGATTGTTAGTGAAACAATTTTTTTTCCTGTTGAAAGTCCACCACAGTAGAAGAGCTAACCCTTCTATGTAATAAAAATACTTTACTGAAGTCATGTGTACATTGTATATTCTGCTTAATTTTCACACTTAGAAAGCTGGAGGGATTTATATGGCTGGGAAGGACTTCATATATCACCTGGCTAAAATGCTTTAATTTGGATACACACATCCTTTAAGTCAAATAATGCCATTTACCAAGAGATGATCAGAGAGGTTGAGTAATTTGCAAGAATTGTCATTGGTGCAATGGACAAAAAGCAATTTTATATAAAGGATAAAATTAGCTCAATGAGCTTAACCATGGATTGTTCATAGTCTGTCATCATGAATTAATTTACTATGTTTAAGAATGTTTTCTTTCACTGGTCATATTTTTTAAGTTTCACATTTAGGCTTCATTCTTCAGATAAATATTTCACAACAAAGAGAAATTAAGATTTCTTTCTTACATAAAATTAGAAGCTTTTACGTAAAATTTTATTACTTTAAAGGTCATGAAGGATTGAAAGCTTTTTAAAGATTTTTACAATAATCTTCAATTAGACATTTAGAATTAAAAGCATTCCACCCATAGTTTTAACTTACCTATAAATTTGTGTTTGCATTATTTTAGCTTATTTGGAATAACATACTAAGTCCACTAAAGAAAAAGCCAATTAATTCTGCCAAACCTCTGAGCTATGCAAGAGCTGATGGTACTCACATTTTTAATAAAGTAATCTACTTTTAAAGATGACTTTTACATTTACCTGTAATATAATCAGTGAATTAAAACTGTAGTTTGAAAATTTATCTTGCTAGGACCATTTAATTACACATTAAAAAAGTAGGATTGGATGTAGGAATATTACTGTTAACTTTTTTTTTTTATTACTGGTGTGTAAAGTAAAATTTCATTCCATCCTTGAGACAATTTAATCCCCATGCTGACCCAAACTCTGGGACAGAATAAGGCACAAAGATGTCATGAAAGGTGGGACTGAGGCTCAAGGCTATCAAACAAGCTTTGAATTTGATCACTTCAGAAAGGGCCATATTAAGTCAAGTTGGTTCAATCTGAGAATGCAATTAGATTCTGAATTGTATTCATATTTTTGGGGGGCTCTCACAATAGTTAACAATGAGCACACTTTCAATAGATTATACTTCCCACTTCCAAAGTTTTTGAAGCTGGACACCTGTGCTGTTTTGTAGGCCTTTTTGAGTCATAAACTAAAGAAGGAAACGACAATAAAAAGAGGCTATTAGGGTCACAGTACAACTCCTTATTCTCGAGTTCAGACTCCACAAGAAATCTGTAATTAAATTTCCAGCTATTCTCTATGTAGTCTCAGTAATAACATTTTATTAAAGATTTAAATAAAGATAACATATTTAATGTCTTAGAACTCCTTCAAAATGACATTTTGGGTGAGCAGGAGTGACAACCCACACAGCTACTTGAGTATGCCTTTGAACTAATTCTCATGAATATTTCAAACAGAACTGCATAAAAGAAAATGAACCCCTATCTCCAGTAATAAAGATGAGGTTTACGGAAGGCATAAGACTCAGGAATGTCTATTGTACATAGTAAAAAATACTTGCACTATCTCATTTAATTCTCAAAATTTAATTCTCAAAACAATTCTATAAGGTATAAGTACTGTTATTATTTCTATTTTACTAATGATGTCAGAGAAGTTAAATAATTTGCCCAAAGTCTCATAGTGAATTGCAGCATTTGTATTCAAACTCAGGTAGCCTGACTCCAGAATTTACATTTTTAACTTCTACTCCATGTTACTGTGCCATGTGAGAGTTGTTATTGGAGAAGATTGTGTATTCCAGACCCTTTGAAGACTGAGTCATCTCTTGGTCATGCATCTGGAACTGTTATAGCCTCTGTTTTCTAAAAGTCAAGTGAGTTTTGAAATAATCTATCTAGGCCACATAGATCAGTAGAAGCCTATAACCTCAACAGCACATTCCTAGCCACAAATTGTGACAAAAAATGGGAATTCTACTAGTAATCCTGTTCTTGTTTGGACTTATTTTCTTTATAAACCCTGTTACAGAGGATCCTTTTCAAGTTTACACTGCCATCTGCTTTTTCTTTTGGTAAAGAAGGATAAATGATGAGTCAACAAGCTACCTAATTTTAAGAATTTTAGTGTAATTTTAGTGCTTTGTAAGGCTGCATTAAAACATGTCTACAAAAATGTCCCTCCCTAGCAAAGCAAAGCTTATAAATATATCATGGGCCACCTTTTTTCACAAAGGAAAGATAACCAGAAACTTAACACTAATTATGTTATGCCCACATGAAGTAGTTATTTAAACCATACTCCTATATTGTTTTTACTGCCTGACTTCTGAGTCTTATCCAGTACCCTGGAATTTTCCAATGGTAGAAAATCCTTCAAAATTAAAGTAATAAAAAAGATAACAAAGCCCCTTCTATGGAGGCATTAAAAAATATACACACACACACTGTCTCTCTGTGTGTGTGTGTGTGTGTATCTCTGTCTCTCTCTCTCTCTCTCTCTCTCTCTCTCTCTCTCTCTCTCTCTCTCTCTCGCTCAGGTGTTAAACATATGGGGAGATTCTTTCATTAATAGACATTTATTTCTCTTCACTGAGAAATACTTTCTTCCTTTAATATCCTGTTCCTTTCAATTTAGATATTTCATATATGTAGGTTTCATGTTTTTGTCTTGTTTTTACTTAACCATGAAACATTATATTATATAGCATGATAAGAAACTTTTAAGTTTCATGAAAACAATTCAATGTAAGGGGATAACATTCCATAGATCTCTAGGTTATATTATTTTTATTTTCTAGGAAATAACAGTACAACAGCTAATGGCTCATTTGGATTCCATCAGAAAAGACATGGTCATCCTAGAGAAAAGTGAATTTGCAAATTTGAGAGCAGAGAATGAGGTGATAAAAGTTTCAATTTATTACTAATAAAATAACTGATTTTATAAGTAGCCTACTTGGTGAATAACAGACCAAATGACAATTTTTTGTGGTTATTAAATAATTATGTACAAGTTTTTAGATAAAAATATACTATGTTCAACCATACCTAATATTTTTATGTATAAAGCGGTTTCTTGCATACTAAATAATAACTGTATCTTATATGTATAAGATACAAATAAGTTACATAAAAGGGAAAATCTCAGAGTTTTATATATTATATAAAATTGTAGCATAGCTCATAGTATAATGTTCTGAGCTGAAAGTAATGTGGCATTTTCCATTTTATTTGATTCTGCACTAATTACTTTTGTCACATAGAGAAAAATGTATTTTTGTAATTCATTCAGAATTTCATTATCCACTAGCTTAAATATTTTTAAATTTAGATTATCAATCATTTTAAAAAGTAGAATACTAAAACATAAATACATTTTCTAATGTTTGGTTCATAAGAATTGTTTTCTGAATGTGATCAACTATTCTTTTTTGTCTTTATTTTTAATCAAATTCTGTATTAGAAATCCATAGATTGTCCAGTTTTTGCTATCCAGGGTTTTAAGATTTTATGAATAAATCATAATATGGGCTTTTGGTTTAATGCCAATTATATGTGATCTTTCTTATACCTAGAAAATGAAAACTGAATTAGAACATGTTAAGCAACAACTAATAGTAAGTTAAACTTTTTTTCCATTTGAGAATATTTTATTAATTTCAGGACAAATATTTATTACAAGATCACTTTTTAAATATTTTTATTTCCTTTAAAGAATGAAACCAGTCGAATCAGAGCAGATAATAAACTGGACATCAACCTAGAAAGGAGCAGAGTAACAGATATGGTAATATTCTTTTAAATGTACCTTCTTGATTATTTATTCCTTTTTGATTACACTTAGTCTTTTTTGTTAAGCTCCTGATGCATCCCTTTAGTTTACAGATCAAGAAAAGAAACTTATGGAAGCAAGCACAGAATTTACCAAAAAGGTAAGCTGGTATGTAAAAATTTCTCTTTTGTACAGCTCTTTTGCTTTGTATAACTGCTTTTATGTGTATCATTTTACAAGTTTGGACTTTAAAGAGTTAAACCTATAGGGCTACTTATTTCCTCATAGCTATTATAGTTAACCAGTACTGTTACTGTGGGGAAAGCTGCCACGACATGAATAGTATAACCTGAGCTATGACCTCTGAGTCAGAATGAAGTTTTCCAGGTAGAATACTTTTTTTTTAATTAAATTATTTTTATATTAAGAAGAACTAGTTTTTAAAAGATAAGGAGTTACAATTAGTATTTAAATTAGTGCCTAGATTCAACTAAATAATAATATTTAAATTTTAAAATATAATAAATATTGAGTGCTTATTATATGTCAGATACTGTTTTACTTGCTTTTACTTTTATTAATCCTGTCAGCCTCTATGAGGCCTGCAGTCTTATTCCCATTTTACCAATTTAAAAAATGAGGCACTGGGAGATTAAGGTCACACAGCTAATAAGTGTTAGAGCTGGGATATGAACCTGGATTTTAAACCCTATACTTATAACTACTGGTCACCTTCTCAGTAATCCTAAATTGTAATCATTAGTCTCTATAGCTTGAGTAAAACCCACCTTTCTGGCTCAGCCTAGTCCTTAAAAGTTAAAAGCCATTTTATCTACATTCTAATGAAAGAAACAGCACTTCTTCTAATAAATAGAAGGGAAGATCCCATTTGTCCTTCTCATTAATCTCTTCTCTTACTTTTTGGCAATATAAAGGAGCTAAGAAAATAAAAAAATTCTCACAGCTGATTTCTGAGTACCATCTTCTTTCTCTCTTACTCTTAGTTCCTATACATAGTATTCATTGTTACCCAACAAGCTTTTCTGCCGTTCCCTTTAATATTGATGCCAGTTTATATTATAAATCTGGTTGTTGTTGTTTGCAAAATATATTTAAAGTTCTAACTATTATATCCTAAGGTCTTTATATACTCAAAGTGATAGTTCTGTGACTAAAATTTTTTCTTCTTGGTTTAACCTCATGTAGTTAGGTCTCAAATATCTTACCTATGAGGCTTTTACTAGAAATTGCCCAAAATGTGATAATCCTACAAAATGATCTCCAAATATCAAGGAAGAAGGAATGTTTTTGTTGGTTTGTAATGCTCACATAATGTTTTTTTAAATATATATCAAAGTGTTTTTACTAAGTTTTCCCAGTTAAGACTTTTGTAATATACAATTTACCCATAAGTATAAAGGTTTCTAATGTAAATATTTTGTCTATAATACATAAGGACAAAATAATTGTCTTATTTATCCTTTTTACTATAGGATACCAAAACCAAAAGTACTATTTCAGAGACCAGTAATAAAATTGACACTGAAATTGCTTCTTTAAAAACACTAATGGAATCTAACAAGCTTGAGACAATTCGTTATCTTGCAGGTAAGGCTGTGTTTGTCAGTTGAAAGGAATTACTGTCATTTGATTTTCAGTTCTGTCAGCTCATACCTCCCAAAGTAACCATGGCCAACACAGAAGAAAAATGGAGGTGCTATAACAGGTTCTCCTTTATTGCTTGGTCCTCTGCAATGCATGAAGAATCTAAGTTTGAAAAGCAACAACTTTAGGATATAAGTTTAACAGGCAGCTCTGCAACTTTCTAATAGGAAAAGTGTATGGATATTAAAGAAATAAATACAAGTACAAAATGATGCAAAGATAAACTGGGTATTCCACAATAAAAAAAATTTGTATTTTTATTGCTGTGCTTTCCATAAGAACTTGAGTGGACCTACAGGGAAAGATAACTAAAATAGATATAGGCCATTAGAAATAGCAAGCAAAGGTGGAAGAAATTGCTTCCTACCTTGAATCCAACTGACTGAGCAACAGATACCACCCCAAAATTATATTATTTATCCTATACTGAGCTCCTGAATACCAGGTGACCTAACCCAATTACAGAACACCAAGGGGGTAGAAAGAATGCCCTAGTCAAGTAGTACTTTTTTCTTTGTTATAAATAGTCTATTTTCATTATAAATTGTTCATATAATTCAAAAATAGTATAGTAAAAGTGTAAGTCTTCCACTTCTTCCCGATATTTACTATTAGTAGCATATATCTTCCTAGGCTTTTTATTCTTTATATAAACATTACAAATTTTTTAAATAGATATTATACAGACTATAATTTTTAAAAATTTAAACACATGTCTTGAATATCCACATCAATAGACATCTTTTATTAGGAAGCATAGCATTCCATTGCATGAAATTGCCGTCATTATTTATCTAAACCTCTGACAAACATTCTGCTTCCAGTTTTTCATTATTAAAACTATATTGCACTGATTGGCCATATATATGTTTGTGTTTGAGTAACCATACACATACACACACACACCTACCTACTTACCTCTACTTACATCTAAACTTTTGGATCAAAAAGATAAGCACATTTAAATTTTTTCATATTATTGAATTGTCCAAAATAAAATTGCCAATTTATACTATCAATGGTTCTCTGGGCAGCCACTAATTATATGGAGATGGCAGTAGGAGTCAAGATAGAGTCCCAGTCCTCAGCATTGCACACCCTCATCTTTTCAACTTAATGGCTCAGCCTATTTTCAAAATATTGGACTTCTGCCAAAGATTCATTTGAAGAAAGGGTCCTAAGTTTAAAAAAAGTTTTGAAAAACCTCTATTCTAGCAAAGTCTTTGGAACTGGAGACTAGTGGTAATGATCAGGGAAAATTTCCAAACAGCCCAGTCTGGAGTGTGTGTTCTCACTTTCAAAATAGCAGCCCAGGTTAGGGAGAGCTTTAAATTCCACTCAGCTTCGTTTAAAGTGTTTACCTAAAGAATCAATATCTTAATTAAAAATAAAAAGTTTTTATCCTTAGTTTGAAGATGATGATGGTCTCCAGAAAGCTTTCATTCAGTAGTGGATATATCCAAGTCTGCTTCTAATAGATTTAATGGCAGTGGCAAAAGAAATTAGCAAGGCATTGTTTAGAAAAATACCTTTCCAAAGTTATCTTCCTTTTCTTTTTTCATTGAAGATTTGCAACAAACAGTTCTAAAGGCATTTTCTTTCTCTTTCCTTATCCTCTAAATATGTTTACTGCTGCAGTTACTGGTAGGCCTTTTAGGAAATCTGAATCCCACACTCAGCAGGTGATGTCATGAGTGGATCCTTGTGGTCCTATAATATCTAATATATTGCCAATAAGACAGTAATTCTCCACTTATCTGAGGTTCACATACTGAATTCAATCATGAACACAGGAAAAAAAATATTAATAAAGCCATAGCATTAAAGCTCTTGCATTTCCCTTAGAGAAGAAATCCTTATAAAACTACAGATCTTAATCATTTTGGTGATTTGGTTTCCTAGCATGTATCAGTCAAGGCTCTGTTTCAAGTTATCATGCTTCCAACTGAACTAAATTAGGCATAAAGGGGAATTTACTGGCCTATGAATTGAATTATGGAAGAGTAGAGGTATAGGTTAACCCCTGGGTTAACTGGAACCACAGCTTACTCTGTATCCTGTCTCTGAATATCTGCCTCATTTTCTTATACCAGCTTCCTCCTTGGATTAGAAATATGGCCACCAGTAGCTTTCAGACTCCATTCCAGTTTTACCAACAAAGAAAAATTACCCCATTCCTTAGTTCCAATTCAGAAAATCTCAGGAAAGGGATCTGAATGGCCCATCTTGGGTTAGATACCACACTTTGACCCAGTCATTGTTGCCAAGGAGGCAAGAGCTATAAGATAATGGCAGTTTACATTTAATTATATAGTTAATGAGTCTGATTCTGTTCTGGGCTGATAAATAATACAGTCTAACACAGAGTACTTAAGATATACCAGTTACATGCTCACCTGAGTAATATAAATATATAGGAAGTGTTCTAGACAGGCCATAGAAGATAAATTTGAAAGCAGTTTGGGGTGGCACAATGACAGCAATGAGAACTAATGGCTGACAGCAGACATAAAAGAAAAATACAGTAACCATTGTGTTGTATATTCTAATAAAAGAATGAAATACCTCCTTCTTCACAATAAAGTACTCATTTATTTAGTAGTCCAAGACAATTTATCAGCTATTTGAGTTACAAAGAATATAACCACCTAGACAGCATTTAGTGGTTCAAAAAAAAACACTGACAGATCAGGTCCTTCAGGGGACAAGAGATAAATAAGGATAACAATGATTTTTTAAAAAAGAACAGCTTTGGAGTCAGGTACATAAATTTGGGCTTGTTTCTCATCTATACAATGGGAATAATATCACTAACCTCATAGGGTTTTAATTATGATTAAATAAGGTAATGTATATAATTGCCCAGCACAGAGCCTGGAACATGGTCAACAGTGACTTGACCATATGGGAGAATATAAAGTTAGCCAAGACAAGAAACTCAGTATTCTTTATCCTCAAATGTCCTGCTTCCTTAATGTGTTTTAGACCTAGTTAAAATTAAGGAAATGGTATTAAGTTTCAGTAAGTAGTGGGATAAAATGAGATAATGTGTAATTAAATGTATACATGAAAATTAGGATAGCTTTACTCTGAAAGGCTGTTTCTTGTGTCTTTGGCCAAAGAAGTTGTCTCAGATTCTCTATTTTAAAAGCCATGACTGTTTAAATAAACTAGAAACCAGGGAGTCCTTAAAAGCATCACCCAGATTGAGCCTCTTAATGAGAACAGGAAGGTTTTCTGTCCAGATTGATGTAACAAAGAGCAGGTGACATATTAACTGTTAAGGAAACCTGATGCTTGTTCTGTCTTTTCTCCTAACTCAATGAGATTTTTTTAAAGGTTTTCATTAAAATTTCATTTTTTATTTATAAATTTTAGTAATTATAAGAAAAATTATTTTGAAATGTATTAAAAAGTCAATTAAAATTTTCTCATGGATTTTGTCTATTTTACAAGCTTAGCTACACAATTTTTTAATGTAGATAAGTTTTTCACTTATAATATCTGAAATTAGAGTTCATAATTGTTTAGTCAGTTAATAATGCTAATATTAATAATGACTTTAAACACTGGTTTATAGATTCTAACTGACATATGACCTACATTTTAAATTACTGTTATCTTTATCTGTTTTAAAATACAGAAAGCTTTTAAGAATTGGTTTTAATCCTGCCCTAAAGGATATCCTTTATCTTTAGCTTAATTTTCTAGGGAATGAAAAACCTAACATAGAAAATTGGTTGGATTTCCTGTTGTTTGCTCATTTAAATTGAAGGTGACATTATCTTATTTGTCTCTGCAAAATAATGACCTGTAACATGGTTTCTTCTCTTCACAGCCTCAGTGTTTACTTGCCTGGCAATAGCATTGGGATTTTATAGACTCTGGAAATAGCAGTGAAATGACTACATTGTTCTACTGCTGCTATTGACTACTTAGAACACTGCACCAGGATAAATTTGCTTTGAGCATTGAAATTTGCAACAAAACTTTAAAACTTTAAGATTATTCCAAGTACATATGGACTAAAAAGAAATGTTTTACAATGAGATGTATTTTGTCTTTTTTATGTTTTTTTTTTTTTTATGTTAAAAGCTGCCGTTCAAAACCTGATTGAGATAGAAGGGCCTTTTGTCTTTATCCTTTTGAAAGCTGAACTAGAGTTCTCTTCTGTTGCTTGAACAACTGTGTAAATTGTATAAAAGTTCCTTGGTATCTGCTGCATACATACTTTGTTATTGTATTCAACTTCCCTGATAACTATTGCACAATTACCTTTTCATATGAAATAAAATGTAACAAAGTTGTTTGGATTTTAAAAGTGAGTTACCATATAGCTGGAGATTGCTTTGGGGTTTTTTGTAATGAACCATAGAAACAATAAACTTAAAATTTTTAAATGTGTGGCCTAGTGCAAGTGTATGACACTTAATATGAAATCTGTAGACTTGCTAAATCTTGATCCCTGATTATTACATATATTTTAAAATTTTTTATTCACAAAAAAGTTTATCCCTGCTTCTCAGGGACCTATTTTCGCTCTATTACATAAAATAAAGCTTTTTTTTTATGACACTTAAATTCAGTAAATGTGTATTGATATATATTCCCTACTCTCAAGAAGACCATGGGAAAATTCATACTTTTATTGTTATTGGGTCTACTACATTTTTTCTTTATATAATAGTATCTATTAAAAGTATATATGTAATTTCAAGGAAAGTACAAAATGTTTTCAACTCAGACCTTCAGTTTTATCCAGATAAGGAGCCAAGGCCAGGAAGTGCTTAACATTTCAAAAGATTTAATAATGTCTCGGCAATAGCTTTAAAAGTTTGATAATCCACAATTTATTTGATATATTAAAAATAACCCCATTATTTGTTTAGAATAGAGCAGTCAAAGGCTGGCCCATATGGTCGTGAGAGAATAAGAGGCTTTCCAACTAAATTTTCTTCAAAGATACAACTGTTGGGTTGTTTTCAAAACATAACTCTTTATATTTTAACATCTTGATACATTTTGATTAATTTCTATCTCAATCCTCTTGCCTAAGAAAATTCTCGGCACGTTGTAGATAAATTTTTATTGGATCAATAAATAAGGATTAATAGGTTCCATTTTAACAAACTACAATTAATGCTTGCTAAGTGCCAGACAACATGGTTGGTCCCCATGTACACAAAGGTGAACATGGTTTCATTCTCATAGAACTGATCATCTTATTGGAGAAGACAGACAGTAAACAAGTAAATTGGTTTAAATTTAAAATATGCTAAAATATTGAAAGAGCATATAGAGAGCATTCATTCTGTTCTGATCCTGTGTGATCAGGTTCAGCTTCCCTGCAAGGGGAAGCCTGCCTGGTACAGTGATACTTGGGTAGGATGAATAAGTGTCCAATTCTGGAGTTTAGTGACAGGAAACTTACTGAACTAAATATATAAATCATATTCTCCAATATCAGTTTTATCAGTAAACCAAAGGTATTATTTAGGACTATATATTGATTCATTTGTTATTTATCTCAATTAGGTTCACAACCCAGATAGGAAGGAGAGGTGCCATTTATTGGATCTCCTCAAACCTCAACTTATATGCACATTTCCAGTTCATAGCCACTAATGAAATAGATCTTCTGTTCACTCTTCAGGGATTTAGCAAGAGAAGTGTTTGTATCCAGTAATGAACATATACACCATACCCTATTCCCATTACTTCTAGATCCTGTATCTTTTCCATGGAAATTTCATTTTGGTGTTCTGAAGTTTAAATAGATTTTTGTTTAGGGAATAGAAATATCTGAATGAAGAAAGATGAGGGGATTGTGTTCCCATCTACCTCAAAACTATACCTCTTTTCCAGCACTTGCACTCACTATAAAATAGCTATTGTGTATGTCTGTTTCTTATACTGAAATATTGCATTCTCAGAAGGCCTCTAAGTATATATAAGGTACTTGATAAACTCCTGTGGAATATATATGAACAGACCTCAGCTGACCTTCATCCAAATTTTTTTTTTAATATTTTAAAAATTTTATTATGAGTGTGCTGAGAATGTTGCATTTATAGAGTTTCTAAGAACATAAGACTTTTGGGGCATTTTTCTGTAGGTGATAAATCTCTAAGAGGATTAGTTAGCTTCACCTTGTCTATAGTCATAGACTAGATTTTAACTTGCCCATTCACGCTATTTGGGAAGATTATGTAAGGACTAGTCAAGAGTCAGTAAAAACCTTTCAATATATTTGAAAAACAATTCAAAGTTTATGATCCCCATTTTGTCGATCTTTAAGAATTTAAATATGTAACATCTTAAGTTTTAAAGTTTCAAATATTTTTAAAAATTTGTTTTAAATATTTAAAAGATTTATATTTTAAATACAAACAAAAATGAGGCAGTGAAAAAGGCTATGAATCATCAATGCAGAAATTAGTGATTGTCATTTTGCAGGATAGCTACTAATGACTATACAACAGTGAATATGCTAAAAAATATATATCTACTCACCTATTTTTCACAGCAATTCTTAAACAAGTGGTATTATCCTCATTTACAGCTGAAGAAATAAGCTAATCAAAGTTAAGTAACGTGTCAAGGTCACACAGCAGATAAGTGGCACAGACTTTAACTCTAAATTTCATATTAATACCCTAGTAATCTCAAATTGAGTCTTCTATCACAAGAGCTGAAAAACAATCTACTGAGGCAGGGGGGAAAATACTAGAATTTCTACTTACATCTCTTCATAAAATATCTTTTTCACTTGTTTTTTTTTTTCATTAATATAATGTGACACAATAAATATATATTTGATCTGTCTTCAGTTCCTGGCTTAGAACTCCTAAAACCCTTGTAATTTCCTGAGTGATAGAGGTGATACAGAGCTTTTGTTTTCCTGGCACAGAGCTCCTAAAATCCTTGGAATCTCTCAAGTGATAAGAGTGTCTATGCTGAGATGACTGGTAGCTGGAATCCCCTACATAGCTTCAGAATGTGGACTGGTTTCCAGAAAGAACAAAACATGATTAGAGAGTTGAAACTTTCAGTCTCCCCTAGCCCTTACCTCAACCTCCAGGCAGCAGAAAGAAAAGGAGAGGAGCTGGAGTTGAGTTAAATCACCAATGGCCAAACCAGTGAACACATCTAGGTGCTGGGAGGGTGACGAACGCAGAGAGGGCACCGAAGCTGCACACACCTACCTACCTCTCAGTCCATACCTGGCCTTATGCATCTCTTCCATTTAACTGTTCCTGAGATGTACCCTTTTTAATAAACTGGTAATAGTAAGTAAAGTGCTTTCCTGAGTTCTGTATTTCATTCTAGCAAATTACTGAACCTGAAGAGGGTATTACAGGAACCCCCAAATGTACAGCCAATCAGAAGTAACAGTGACAACATGGGATTTATAAATGGTGTCTGAAGTTGGGGCACTTTTTATGAGACTGAGCCCTTAACCTGTGGCATCTGACACTAACTCTGGGTACTTAGTATCAGAACTGAATTGTTGAATACCCAGTTGGTGTCCCGAAAAATCAGAATGGTTGTTAGTGTTGGCAAACACCCCACATAATATGATGATGATTACACACACACACGTGTTTATATATATGATTTATAATATAAATTATATACATATATAATATATATGAATGATAGTTAAAGACACATAATTTGGGGGTTGTATTACAATGTAGATTTAGCTGCTATAATAAAATGCAAAATAATAGTGGCTTAAAAAAATATAGAGGTTTATTTTTCTCTGACCTACAATCAAAGTGTAAGCATATCAAGGCTAATATTTCAGCTCTATGCATCAAGAACCAGGTTCCCACTTATGTTATTGCTCTACCATCTCTGGTGTTGCCCTCATTCACTGGACTTTGGTCTAATACTCAAGGTCCAATGTCACATCCACATTCCAGAAGAAGAAAAGGGCAAGAGGTGGGCAAATCCTTTCCCTTTAGGGGCATGACCCTGGGGTTACATGTCATTTTTGCTCACACTTTATTGCCCACAACTGGATATCTTAGATGCAAATGAGGTTGGAAAGTAAGTCCTTATCCTGAGCAGCCAAAAGCCCCCATAAGTCCTAATATTATAGAAAAAGGGGAGAACAGATATTGGGGGACAACCGGAGAACCACTGCCAGAAGGATACATACTTCTATTATAACAGTTTTTTTAGTATTTCCTACCTCACTGGTACAGAGAGAGACTAGAGACACAGGGAAAACCAGAGCAAGTATAACAGATTTTTTCCAGGGTTGGGATTAACTTTAGAATCACCAGACTAAAAGGAAAAAGTAAGGCAATATGTCCCAGAAGGTGAGGGAAATGTATTTGTGAATTCCAGCCATGGTTAACATACAGACTCTGAACTTTCTCTATTAAGATCAGAATCCTGGCTCCACATTGCTATGTGATTCTGGACAAATTATTTAATCTCCATGTATAAAATGTATCTATCACATATAGCTGTTGTGAGAATTGAGAGAATATCTGTAAAGATCGTGGCACAGATCTCACACACAGTAAATGCTCAATAAATGTTGACAAAAATTATTACTACAGATTGAAAGTCTATTGGAAACCAAAGAGAAACTAACAATAATGACTAGAAAGGTTATCAAAAGGATTTTAAAACTTCCTTACAGATCCTTAAACCAGCTTGTACTGGACTTAGCAATCACATTCATTCATATCTGGGCAAACTGGTTCTGATGATACTGTGTCAAATGGCCTTTAGCATCCATGTAAGGTATGTGCCAGGGCCTAGAGGGTGGGAAATCTGGGACATGGCAAGAAGGCCTCTGCCAGTGAAGCCCAAAGCTGGCAATCAGCTCTTCAGAGAGAAAGAGGATCCAGACAATTGCCCTAAGAGAGTGACAAATCTTTGCTAGGTCAAGGAAAAGGGAGTTGTTATAGGAAAAGTGAAGGAACTGAAGTTAGAACTAAAATGAAACACCACGGTTGTTTTTCAGTCAACAAAGTCAAGGGAGAAAAAAAGGGAAGAAAAAATAATAAAACCATATGCTTTTTATTCTGTCCAATCTGTCTCATCTCTATATTCTTATAGAGCTTGAGAGACAGAACAATGATTGAATTCTATAGCAGATTATCTAAACGGGTATTCTTAACAAGCACACATTTTTTTTCTTTTTAAAGCAATGACTTTCATTTTTTGTAAAACTTTCCTCAGTGAGATATTTTGTTGTTACTGTAAAGTTTTCTTTTTCTAAAACTTACTGGTCTTATGTTCCATTTTCTCCCAAGTCCAGATGCTTTTTAAAAGTAAAGTTTTTTGAAAAATTAAGAATAAGAAAACAAGTTGTATCAAAGTTTAGAAAGTAAAAAAAAATTACAATTCTATTATGAAGCCATAAGATAATTTTAATAATTTTTAATATCTAGAATAATTTTTAATATCTAGAACTGGATTTTTTATTACTAGACTGTACTATATTATATTTTAAAGCTTAGTGAATATTTTCAAAATTAATGTTCATAAATATAGAATCTTGATTTGCCAACATAAATACATAAAAGAGTATATTGGGAGAAGGAGTAAGTATAACTGAGTCCCTGTAGTTTTAACAATCTCTTTGATATTATGTAACATATTTCAGAACTGTAGTAATAGCATATCAGAGTAATGCTGACAGGAGCTTAATAAACATTTACATCAATTTTTAAAAGAAAAAGAAAAATCAAGCAAATTTATTTAGAATTATTTCAGTGATTAGTACCTTCTCACAAAAACTCCCCCAGAAGACACTTTTTTCTTCACTTCCCTCTTCTCTTTGCTTGACTCACAAGAATAGTCATCTTCCTACAAAGGAAGAGGGCCAGATAAGATTTTCATTCTAGACACATTTTCACCTTTCTACATTATCTTTTCCAAAAGAAAAAATTTAACAATACTAATACTGAAAAAACTAGAACCACATGTCTGTTCTCTGCCCACCTCTTAGCTGCAAACATGAGAGAAGACTAGATGGAGAATCTGGTAGCCCTCCCTTATAGTGTGGCAAGGCGCTGGTGAGCACAGGGTAATACAGATGGTCTCTTCCCTTAAAAAAGCATACCAAATGGTCAGAAGACCAATAACAACAAACCTTTCCTTGAGACTTGGCATATGATGCCACTGTATTTCATATTTTACAAATTTAACAAGGTAAAGCAGGTAGTATTGCCAACATTTTAAAGAAGTCCAAGAAGTTAAGCAACTTACCCAAAGGCAGGATTCAAATCTAAATTTTAACTGATACCAAAGTTTATGTTATAACCATTCCCCTATCCTGTCTTCTAGCAAAAGCAAACAATAACAAAAACATGCTCAAATATTCAGTTCCTACAATTGTCCTTATACACTACACTATAGTATACAAAAGGAGTAAGATATGGTTTCTACTCAGGAGTCTGTGGTAGAGTAGCAGATACAAAAGAAAGTGCTCAATTCAACGCCCCCACTCCCAGGTTTCAAGATCATCAGGGGATGAAGATGTAAAGAGGTCCATGAAAAAAAAAAAAAACATTGAGATAGGGCAGAATCATCCAACTACATGAAATTAGAGAAATAAAGAAAATGTAAGGAAAAAGAGGTAGCTATTTGTCAGAGGTAAGCAATTTTTTAAAAACAATAGTTATTTTCCTTTACCTAACTTTCATAGATGTTAATGCCAAAGGAACGTTATTTTCCTTTACCTATCTTTCATAGATGGTAATGCCAAAGGAGCTTTTAAAAATTCCAAAGCCTCTATTAACACAAAATATAGGCTTGTTCTGTGAAACCAAGCCTTACTATATAACTTCTTCAAAAAATATGTGCTTAGCACTCAACAAGCCTCGAGTAAGTGTTCATTAAAATTTACAAACTTTCAAATTTATGAAGTACAAAGTTACTCATTTCCTCATCAAAAAATTATACCTAGAAACAAATTTCTCCTTCATATGTGTATTTCTCCTAAATACAAGAAAAAAAATAACTATAAGATTAAGATACTGAATATATAAATCATGTTGCCTAGGCATCAAAAACAATTCTAAGGGTAAATGCAGTCTAATATTATGACAAAATTAAACAATCCTGTGTGAAAATGTATATATTTTAAATAAAAAATAGTATTTTTTGTTCTGAAGGAATTTAGAGGTTTGATGAAGTGATTAATAATACTATACATGAAAGTATTTACACAGGTTATATATCTCCAAATTATTACTTGAGTATATAGAATTCTTGTTTTTAAAAAAATTCAATACAATCTGAGAAGTTCTGGGAAGTATATGAACCTAAAAGAAAATAAATCCCACCTTTCTAAGAACAGACTCTTCTTAACAAGAATGTCAAAAGAGTATAATGAAAGAGAGAATGAGAGCAAGTGCGAGAACAAACATTTGGAACTTCTCTAGACTAAAAGCTCATCCTGGATAAAATCATTTAAGCCCTCAAATTATTCTAAGGATCATTATAGGTTCATAGGCTGGAACGTCAAAGGACAGAGAAAAGCCCAGAGAAGACAAATCTAAGCCCAATTCAGTTCCATACCCTTGTAGATAGAAAACCAGGGTAAATTAAACATGAAAGTAACCATGGAATATTACCAGTTCCAGGTTGGCCATTCTTGATTAGCAAGCATGGTCCAATGCATTGGATCAATGACTTTCTGAATGATACCAGTTTTGGAGATCTGCTGGATATATCAAGTTTCTGGCACTGAGCCCAACATATAATGAGTACTCAGTAACTTGCTGTTGCTGGTGATGATATTATTAGTTATTAGTTAGATGATCTCATGAAACTTGAATTTTGGTACTGTGGGTAAAGTAAGCACCTAACTAAAAAACAAATGATGAGGTGACATCAGAATAACACAAAGTGCTTGGTGAAAGAAGAGATTATATTTAGTCAAAGGGATTAGGTCAGAGGGATTAGGGATTAGGACTGACAAACGAGATGGTTCCTAGAGGATTTTGAGAGGCAAAGTTGACAGCCTTCAAGGTATGTGGACAAAATGAACAAAGGTTTGGTGGTGGGGCAAGTTCAGAAAAGAGGCTACATGTAGGAGAATAGGAAAAAAATAAGGCTGGTGAGGTTTAATGCAAGCTAAAATGAGATAATATATGTGAGAAAGCAACATAAAAAGTTATTATCAAATCCAGTTATTATCGTTATTGTTGTTGTTGTTACCAAAAAAACTATTTAAGTGCATAATATATGCCAACTACCTTAAGAAACTACCAAAAAAAAATTTTTCTGGGTAAAAATTATACTGTTAAAGATTTTTTACATGGGAAAACATCTTAAAGGTACAGTTGTAATCATTGTAGGTCCTAACCAGGAGATGGTAGGAAAAAGATTTAGTCGAAACTTCTTGAAGAATCTATATAAATAAGCACTGAATAAAAAGTTAATTTTACGTAAACTTTATATATTTAGATTCCAAAATAAACTAACTTCTCCTACTCTCAAATGCATAGGGCTCTACACATTTATTTATCTGTTATTTTTATTCAACTCAAATACAGAAAATGAAAAGAAAAAGGCAAAAAGAATATGAGGGGAGAATAAAATACTATGAATACCACTAGATAGAAAATACCTCAGGATTTCCACACAGTATTTCCTTTAACATCAATACCTTGCCATAAGGTAGATGTTAACCCCATTTTAAAGATGAGGAAATTGAGATTAAGAAGTTTTTACAGAAGAGAAAATAAGCAGCATTATATTGCAGCTACCATAAGAGGTCATTGACATTTGCTCATTTTCAAAAATTAGATAACCTAAAGCAAGACTTCAAAAAACACTGGGCCTGGAGTACAGGGACCTTGTGGTTGGCTCTCCTAAAAGCCTACATTTGTTGTTAGAGAGTGAGGTTTTGCTAAAAATGTGCTGTGCAGTATAAAATTAAACCCCACCCTGGGAACAGATGCTTCTGGGCAAGAAAAGAATTTTTTAAATAGCTAAAAAATACTAAAATTTTCTAAGTAGACAATTTAGAATGACTAAAAAGGAAGGCAGCTTTGATGATCTCCAAAAGGTCTAAACAGCTGGAGATGGACATTAAGTTTTTGCCATTAGGTAGAGAGGGAATATTTGGAATACAAGTAGTAGTTCATGAAAGTCTGTGTTCTCTAGTCCTGTAGCCAACACGACATGGTTGCACAGGCTGGCTGGCCCCTCTATACTCAAGTGTCCCCGAGGGTTAAGGATGGTATAAGATGAACACTGCAAAAATGAAGAAAATGAATTATTTATAATTATATCCCTTGGAAAATTAAGCCCTGGTGACACACCAAATTCTAGAGAGTGTCTGAATTTGCCTACAAATAGAAATACTCATATGTGTTTGCAGATGAATAGAATATTGTCTGCTATGAGACATGGCAAATCATTGACATGATATTCCTCTGGAGAGTGGAACTCAGTATGGAGAGGAATGTCTGCCCTGCTTTTAGTATTTTACAACAAGCACATATTATTTTATTATTGTAGAAGTGGTTATTAAAAAGATTAATGTTTAGTTTATACAAAATAAAAAAGAACCAGAAAGTTTGCATTACAGATTAGATGTGAGGTGATATAGGTCTGGTACAGAATTCACTCGGCCATGATAATGAAAAAAAATATTTGCCGATGGACAGGAAATATGAAATGCATCTGAATCCCTACATTTTGTCACATGAGCTGTCCACAAGGGCCACATCATGACTGTCTTCAGAAGAGAATGAGGGTCAAAGTTTCCCCAGTGTACTTTCTCTCTGTTCTATTCTGAGACTAGATGACCTGATATACAAGTACCACTGGGGTTTCTTGCTGTCACTTTCACTCTATTTTCTATACTCCACCTGATTTTCTGTACTTGTTCTTTGTATCTGTTTCTCTTAACAGTTTCTTTTTAGCTTCCTTCTATATATTTGTCCTTTTTCTTTATCATTCTAAGTATTTTTCTATATTCTAGAGCTATATTCTAAATTCCAAGTTCATAATTCCAGCTTGGAATTATGAAAGAATTAAGGTTATAGAGTTAAAAGTTAGAGACTGAATACTGATCCCACCATTACCAGTTGTGTGAATTTAGACAAGTCACTTAACCTCTCTGAGCCTCAGTTTCCTCAGATGTTAAATGAAAGCAGATCAAATGACATATGATAACATGAGAAAGAACTTTGTTAAGTGTTACAAATATTAGTTTTGACTACTCTGTAATCTGAAAAAAGGATGCTATGACAACTTCTGCACTGGTTCCTTTCTATTCTTAAAATTGTTCTTTTGAGAAGCTAAAGTTTTCTTACATGGATTCTATTCAAAGTACTTTATTTTTGCTATTTAGAATGTTAAAATATATATACTCTCTATCTTAAAATTCTTATTCATCACTTTGCTTAAAAAATATTTTTTCCTTATGTGGTATAATAATAACAATAACTACTGTACAATTATGAACCAGGCTGCTCTTCTAACCAATATATATTAGATATATATGTATATGTGTATACATGTAAAGTTTTATATAGTTATATTTTCATTCGTGTGTGTGTGTGTGTGTGTGTGTGTGTGTGTGTGTGTATTCATTTAATCCTTACAACATTCTAGAGAGTATAAATTATCTCAAGTTTACAACTAAGGTGTAGAGAGATCAAATGACTTGTTCAAACTAAAAAGGGTTATAGCCAGAATTCAAATCCAAACAGCCCTAGTCCAAAACTTATACTCTTAGCTACTCTTGTATATTACTTCTTGAGAAAGATAAATGTGTTAAGGACACCAACCACAGCCACAAAGTTGGGGACCTGAATATTTTCCAAGTTCTCCCTGAGTTGATCCACCTCAGCTCGACACTCATCCAGCTGACATTCTAATTTTTCTCTACGTAGTCGTTCATATTCCAGCTGGCTCTGCAACTCTTGGATAGTCCTGTTAAAAGAAATTTGTTTTCAGTCAAGCTCCAATGTGAACTAAATATTATTTTTGGTAATAGTGAAAAGTATTCATGCATTATATTTAAGACAAATAAAAAAATAATCATTTGACAATTATGTATTGAGAGTCTACTAAGAATCAGCACTATTCTAGACCTTGGGGATACACAGGGAACAAAACAGGCCAAGTCTGCCCTCATGGGGCTTACCTTAGCAGTGGAGGAAGACAAACAGTAAAGAAAATTAAGTAAATATGGTTATGTTGGAAGGTGATAAATGCTTAGGGAGAAAAAAACAAAGTAAGAAAGAATGATATAAAATGTTGTCGAAGAGGGGATTTAACACTTTATACACAGTGACCAAGGAAGGCCTTATTGAGAAAAGGGTTTCTAAGCTAAGTCCTAAAGAAAATAAAAGAGATAATTAAATAGACATCCAGGGGAAGAGCATTCCACACAGAGGTAACAGAAAATGCAAAGGCCCCAAGGCAGAAGTATGCCAGGTAAATTGGAAGAAAACTGGAGGCCAGTGTGGCTGGAGTACTTTCAAGTATACAAGAGAGTAATGTCAGAAAGGTAAAAGGGTTTCAGAAAAAGCAGAGCCTTATAACTCAAAGCAAGACCCTAGGTTTTTACTGAGTGAAGTAGAAAACCATTAAAAAGTCTGAGCAGAGAAATGGCATGATCTGACTTAGACTTGTTTTGTTCTGTTTTGCTTTCTTTTAATGATATAAAATTTACCTTAAGTAAAATACACAAATATCAAGTGAAAAATTCAATAAGTTTTGATTAACGTGCAAACCCTTCCTTGTATTCCACCGCTACTGAGATATAGAATACTTCCATCACCTCAGAAAGTTCCCTCATGCTCTTCCTAAGCAATTCCCACTTCCACAGGCAACCACAGTTCTGAATACCTATCATGTTAGATTAGTTTTGCCTATGCTTATAAACAAAATTGAATATTTTATATTTTTGTGTATCTTTCTTATTTCAGTCAACAGTATATGAAATTTATCTGACTTAGGTTTTAAAATGATTATTCTGATGCTGTGTTGAGAATAGACTGCAGGGTAAGGGGGCAGAGAATCAGGAAGCAGAAACAGGAAGCTGGGAGACATATTAGGGAGATGTTAAGATAAATCCAGGCAAGAGATAATGTGATTTGAACCAGGATTTTTTTCCTGCCCTATTGTTTGATGGTGAGGGGAAGAGAATTCTCAAGGCATTCTGGGTTGGATGTCAGGTGCCAAGAAAGGCAATCTGAGAGAACACAGTAGTTGTTCTGGTACGGAAGTGAGAGGAATTAAGGGGGAGAGGGAAGAATATCAACTGTGGATGCTTAGAATTAAGCAATTAAGAAGAGAAAATCATCCCCAAGACAGAGTAATACAACTATGTTTTATTGTTGTGGGAGTTTGAGCTAATGGATAAAAGCAAAAACAAAAGGGCATTTCTCAAACCAGCACTTATCTAGTTTTTCATTATAATTAGATCTAAGATCGGGAGTTTTTAGCCAAAGAATAAATGTTTTAAGTTGCATTCTACACAACGTGTAGAACAAATGCTAGAGAATAATTAAAGCTTAGTCAGAAGAAACACTGCAATCTCAGCTGATATGAAGCTATATTCTGGCAGAAGAGCTAAGGCTAACTTCTTTAAAAATCTCTTGAAAATCACATCAATAGTGTAAACATTTCACACTGAAATGTGAACTTTACAGTAAAAGTTCCCTTAAAAACTATTAAAATCATAATGATCTTAGATAATAGGTTTGGAGTCATATAGACTAAGGCTCAAATACTGGCTCCACCCTCCAACCCTTATTCAAGTAACTTAACCTCTGTATTAAGTCTTGGTTTCCTAATCTGTGCAATGTGCTCTTGGAGCTGTGAAGATTGCATGAGATAAGGTATATAAGAGGCTTATCGACTGCCTGCCGGCCCATGGTAGTATTGAGAAGTAATACAAGCGGCTACAGCAAAAGTATAGCAATCTGCCTTAAAAGAGAAGCAAAGGACACCAAAATTTAAACTCATTATCTAGGAAAGAATTGCTCCACTTTTCTAGACTACAAAGGAATCTAAAAACTTTCAGCTAGGTGACTACAAGGGAATCTAAAAACTTTCAGCTAGGCTTTAACAAAAGACAATAAATATCCTAAATCTCAAAACACTGTAATCCTTATAGAAAAAATGGACAGCTAACTATACGATGTGATTTGTGAGACACCAAGAAGGCCCCTGATTTTAAAAATATATATCTTTTTTTGGTCTGCCACAGCTTTTCAGTATCTAAAATCCCACTAAAAGAGAGTATTTGGACTCAAGGCTTTGTCTTCTGCTCAAATTCCCAAGTACCCATAGAAAGATAACATATTAATCCTTATCAAAGATATAGATATTACTCTACATATATTTACCAGACCTCTTATTGAGTCCAGATTCAAAAGAGGGTGGAAGAAAAAGAAACAGGAGGTTCTAAGAATATGAGGGAAAGAGACCCAACCATAAGAGAGGGCAGGAAAGGAGAATCCATGTGTGCTCCTCTTTACAGACCCAAGTTCGGATTAAAATAAAAGTCTCCTTCTCCTGTTTCCCTTTGTATACCGTCCACTCTAAAAAGCAGATGACAAGCAGAGAAGTACGAGAGGAAATAAACACTAGGCATTCTCTATTCCAGCAGCCAATAATTAGAGAGGCACTAAATGTGCAGAAAGCCAATTTAGGATGCAGGAAGTAAAGAATGCAACTGCTCACTACCTCTAGACATGAGAGCATTCTCTGATGGGGTACTATAGTCAGTAAATACAGGATTGGGTCTCAGATTCCTAAGTAAACAGTCCAATTCTATAGGAATGGTTAGAGACTGTGTTTTGGCTGAAAAACTCAAAGCAGCTGTGTTCTCAAAACAAAACAAACAAACAAACAAACAAACAAACAAACCTCTTTATGGAGTTCCAGGAAGAAAAGAGTTCTAGAGAATAGTTGTGCAAAAATGTGAATGTACTTAACTCTACTGAATTGTACACTTAAAAATGATTAAGATAATACATTTTATATTATGTTATGTGTATTTGACAACAATAAAAAGAAATCTTAACACCTCCATATGGGGGCTTAAGAGGAAAAGAGGATGGAATCTTATACACTTTGATGGAGATAAAAGTTGGTCAACAAGCCTTCACATGGAATTGAGAGAGATAACTAAAAACAAACCATTTAAGTTTGGAGGACATTACTTTTCAGACTCGAGCTGTTCTTTCTTCTGCTTTAGATCTTCTTCTGTTATCCCTCCCAACTGTTTATAGTTGCTCTCAGCAATTTCCAGAAGGTGTCTCAATTCTATAATTTTCTTATAAGCTCTCACTGTAAGACAGAGTTGAATAGGAATGCAATTTAGATAGGTAACAGCTCATGTACTCACAGGATGCTGGTCTTGGAGCACATTCTTCCTCTAGAGCCAGTGTCTGTGTGGTTTGGGGAAGGGGGTGCAGAGAGAGTGGTATAAACATAGAAGGATAAATATCAGTGACAGAATATTAAGATGAACAAGCAACAGAAAACTTAAATAAAGCATTTTTACCTGCTACTGGAGGATGTATCAGATGGTTATGACTATTAATACTATGAACAAGAAGTTTTAAAGAAGACTATCAGTGTTTTAAGACTAGTGGTGTATTATAAGACCATGCATAATCTGTAGGTCAGAAAATTAGAAAACCTGAAATATGCTGGATTTATTTAAAATAAACAAGAACCCAGTCCCAAAATTTTATGATTGTAATATCTATGTAAGAGGATACTGAGAGAAGTGTATTGAGAGCTGCTTTTAGCTATTCTCCAACTATAAAACCTATGTTTCTATCCTTTGTGGTAATGCTTCTCAACCTGGAATGACTTTCACCCCAAAGGACATTTGACAACAATTGGATATATTTTTTGCTTGTGATTTGGTAGGTGTAGAACAGGCTATCAGCATCCACAGGCTCAGGGTGCTACTAAACATCTTAAAAAGAATAGGAGAGCTCCTTCAACACATACATAGTCCAAAATGTTAACAGTAGAGAAATTGAGAAGTGCTGCTTAATGAGACCAGGTCAGCAAATTAGCACGTACTCCCAAACACCACTCTGATTTATCTCTCAATGAGTTAGAGCTGCATGTTTCAAACTGCATATATCAGAATCAACTGAGGTGCCTTTTTAAAAATGTACGTATTTGAGCCCCATACCAGACTTAGAAATTCAGGTATCAGTACTTAGGAAAAAACTTCTGATGGACAAATAGGTTTGAGAACCACTGTAACTATTAGCAAGCAAGTAGAGGGGATTTTTAAAAAGTTTCATAAAAGAGAAGATCAAAAGAACTGTAGCTATTTAGCTTATATAATAATTCTTTATTATTTGAAAGTTATGTTTTGAAAGAGCTGTTCTATGGTATCATCAGGGTAAGAACTAGGATTAATTGGGATTAGTTCCAGGAAAAGAGATTTTTAACTCAACAAAGGAGAAACCTTTCAAAAAAAACAAGAGTGATCATGTATTTGTGGAGTGCTTATGATGTGTAAGACACTACAATAAGTATTTTCACATTTTTAATCCTCACAAAAACACTGTCAAAAGATGAAAATGGGCCCTGGGCAATAGTAAGTGCCTTGTCACTGAAAGTGATTGAGTGGATGCTGGATGAAACATAACAGGAATGTTGAGCCAGGAGTCAAAACTCAAATGGTTATAGGGTTCTACAATACCATGATCCTAAATATAATTGACTGAAAAATGTTCTAAATTGAGGCTCAGTTCCAGAAATCTATGACAAGATATCCAATCAGTCTCATGTAGGTACTCTGGCAAATCCAAGTGTCCCAAGAAAAGGTCATCCTGTCCTTTGAGTTTTGCCCTGGAATAAAATTAAATAGGGACAAGAAAGTAGCACATAACTTCATACATAGCACCCCACCTGGGCATTAGTTAGCTACACGGTATGGCAAACGTAAAAGGGTGCATTTATATCAAACACACCACAATATGAAACTGTTCTAGTCATGTTCTTGACCCTTCCTGAAATGTCTTTAAAAATTCTGTGATTCATTGACAATGATAGCCCTCACAGGTATCTTAAAGGGAAATTCTACAAATCAACTGCTCATTCTCCACAGTTCTAAGTCCTTGTTAACTCTGAATGCAACCAACAAAAAGTAATCTAAGCACAAGCAACAAAATAAAAAGTAGATAAACTGGATATCACCAAAATTAAAAAAACCTTTATACTACAAAGGAAGTCATTGAAAAAGTTAAAAATACAACTCACAGAATAGGAGAAAATATCTGCAAGTCATATATCTGATAAGGGAATTATAGCTAAAACTACTCTTATAACTCAATAATAAGATGATAAACAACTTATTTGAAAAACAGGCAAAGGATTTGAAAGGACATTTCTCAAAAAACATATGCAAGTGGTCAATGAGCACATGAAAAGATACTCAACATCATTAATCATTAGAGAAAAGCCAATCAAGACTATAAAATACAACTTCACAATCACTAAAATAGCTATAATCAGTAAGACAAGCAATAGCAAGTATTGGGAAATGATGTAAAGAAACTGGAACCCTCATATACTGCTGGTGGGAATGTAAAATCATACACACATTGGAAAGCAGTTTGAAAGTTCCTCAGAATGTTAAACATAGAGTTACCAGATGACCCAGCAATTCCAACTCCTACATATTTACCCAAAAGAAATGAAAACATATGTCCATATGAAAACATGTACATGAATGTTCATAGCAGCATTATCCATAATAGCCAAAATGTGGAAACAACTCAAATGTCCATTAATTGATGAACAGATATATGAAGTATAGTATATCCACACAAAAATATTACTTGGCAATAAAAAGAAATGAAGTACTGATCCATGTTACAATGTGCATGAACCTTATATACATTGCGCTAAGTTAAAAAAAAAGCCAGTCACAAAAGACCACAAATGGTACCATTCCATAGGAAATGTCTAGAATAGACAACTATATAAAAACATAAGGTAGATTAGCAGTTACCTAGAGATGGGGCTTGGGGGAGAGGGAGAAGAGTCTCATGGTAATGGGGAGTGACTACTACTGGTTGTGAGGTTTCTTTCTGGGTGATGAAAATGTTATTAAATTTATTGTATAATGGTTGCATAAATCTGTGAATATACTAAAAACCATTAAAATGTATACCTTAAATGGGTAAACTGAATGATATGTAATTATATCTTAATAAAGCTATTTAAAATAAGGCTGTCAGAAAATTCTGAAGGAATCATTAACTCTGAACTTCATTGTGAGGTAATTTAGGTGGCTGTTGGGAGCCCCTGGTACCAGCATCTTCAGGTCTGCCCTTAGTTGCATTCACCAGAAAAGAGACTTCGACCATTCCCTCAAGAGCAAGGTTCTGCCTAACAACGTTCTGGAAGTTCTTTTTAAAAATTGTTTTTAATCTAGACGTGTTGGAAATTTTCCTAAGAGAATGTAGTACCACTAGTTCTTCCTGCCAGAATAACTAAAAATACTGTCCAGAAAATGATAAAGCTCTGATGTCTGAATCTAGTACTCAAGCTCTACTCACTTTACTACAGCTGCCTTTGTTTTGGTTAGCCTCAGTTCAAATAGATCCTTCTCACCTTTCTTCTGTGACAGAGCTCCACTAAAAAGTTCTTCTCATCTATTCATATGAATCATGGCTCTCTGAACAAATATCATGAGAAGTAAATTTAGGGTTATGTGGCAAGAAAACATTCTTTCAAGAAACAATGCATGTAGTGACAAGGACACCATATAGGGAAATCTGAAAGCCTTGCTTCTAGTCACTGTGTGACTTTGGGCAGCTATCCTAGCTTTTTTGAACTTCAGGCTCTTTACATATGGAATGAGGGTATTATACTAAATGAGCATTTTTTGAAATAGAAACAGAGATATTATATGCCTCATGGGCTTACTGTGCATGATGTATGTGGAAGTGTTATGTAAACTTTGTAAAACACTACAGAAGTGTAAATCATTACTATTAAGATTTTGGAGAATAAAAATTCTGACAGGAGAGTTATATGCCAGTAACTGTGTCATCAGTAAAAATGCTAGAGAAAGTAAAATTGGCACCAATTACCAGACTTCAACTTAGTTCCAATATGTTCAATAATAAATATAACGCTAAGATATGCCACTGTCTTGCTACCTCCTGAATATTTGTATTAATATCATCATATATCCTCTTAAGAGACAGAAACACTACCACATTTCTCACTAATTTGGGGTACTCTAATGTTTAACCATTTGTTATGTACTCAATGTTTGTGTCTCCTCAAAGTTCATATAGTTGAAGCCCTAAGCATAGTGCAATAACATTTGGAAGTAGGGTCTTTGGCAGGTAATTAGGGTTAGATAAGCTCATGAGGGTGGGGCCCTAGTCCAAAGGAACTGGTATCCTTATAAGAGACACCAGAGTGTGCGCTCACTCTCTCTCCACTAGATGAGGACACAAAGAGATGACAGCCTTCTCCAACCCAGAAAGAAAGTCCTCACCAGAAAGAGACCCCACCAGACAGTAATCTGGAAATTCCAGTGGTATTTTATAATGGTTGTCAAGCATACTAAGACATCATTTAAAGAAATAAGACTGTCCTTCACTGGAAATTATGAAAATTAAATATATATATATATATATATATATATATATATATATAGCCAAAGGATTTAATTTATACATATGGATATATATATAGATAGATAGATAGATATAGATATATATATCTCCATATCCATAATACAGTTTGATGAAAGAAAAAACAAAAAAAATATTTTTTATTTAGTTATAAATTTTTATTTAGTTATAAAACTGTAAAACTATTTTAGGATATCCCATTAGCAAATATGGTTAAGTTATTAACATTGCTATTGTGGGAATCAAAGAGCAGATGATAAAGACTTTTACAACTTAAGCAAAGTCAAGCAGTTTAGAAAACAAGAAAATATAGAGAAATGATGTCTGTTCACCAATGAAACCCTAGCACCCAGAATAGTGCTGACATATCACAGGTACTCAATAAATATATGCTGAGTGGCTGGAGAGAAAGAAAAATAGATAAAGCACCATGTCATTCACTTCTTTTAATAATATACTGAGCAGGTTCAGAATATTTTCTGAATTTCAGAAAGCAGGACTATTTCTGATGTACTGCTATAGCCCATTAGTCCAGGGCTGTGTGCAGAGTAAATATTAAAATATATGTCAGATGAAAAGAATGCCTTCCTTATCTGTTTTTACCTATCTAAATCCTGGCCATCTTTTGAGGAAAAAATCCAAATTCCACCTCTGAAAAGCTTTCTCTACTATTCTATCCTGAGTGAATAACTATCTTTGTAAACTCACTACCTAGTAGCACAAACCAAGAATCTAAGGGTCAACTATGATTATGCTCATTCTTTAACACCTCAAATCCAATTCTACCAGCAAATCCTACCATCTCTAGCTTCTAAATACAGCCAAATCTGACCATTTCTCCCCATCTCCATCATTCTCACTCTAGTCTAAGCCATTATCAACTTTCTCCTGAACTGAAGTCTCAGCCCCCTAACTGATCTCCCTATTTCTACCTTAGCCTTGTAAAGGGAAACGGGTTTTACACAAGACCAGCAATTTAGAGGCAAAATAATCAAGGCCAATTGGATTCTGATTCAGCTTTCTCTTCCACCACTCTTCAGATAAAGTATGGTCTTACCAATGCTGAGTTTGGATCAAGAACCAAGAAAGCCTGATATATACACTGTACCTTAAAGGGAGATTAATGATATTTATGTAAGTTCTTCTTGAATGGTGATGAAAGCTTTTAGAATAAAAAGGCTGAAGCAAAATAAGAATGGAGATTTCCAGCATCACTGGAGTTGCAGGCCTATATTAAGGACTCTAAGAGCCCAGGAAATCTGTGCAGAGATTCTGCATCTTCTCTTATACAATTCTAATCTAGCTTTCTTGGCAAATTTAAATTATGCAAAGAACTTCCTCTAATCTTATATTGGCAAATGGCTATGTTCTCCTCCCACCTATTCATAACGCCTGAAATGCTATATTCTCCCCTATCTCCCAGTCTATTCTCTCCACTCAACAACTGGACTGATATTATTTTTAAACATAAATCAGATCACAATATCCCCACCTCAAAACCCACCAATGGCATTCTATTAAAAATAAAATCTAAACACAAAGTCCTTATTATACTCTATTGATCTGATTGGGCCCCTGCTTATTTCTGCAATCTTATCTGTCACCACTTCCTTGGTGATACACCATCCTTGAGATGTCTCTTTCCCTGTTTCCTATGTTCTAATTAAATAATATTTCTTTTTATAGAACTTCTTCCTCCTTGAGGAACAGAGATGATTTTTTTATATGTTCAACAATCCCTGGTACAAAAATTGTACTAGTTCTGGTTCTCCCCAAAATTAAAGTAGTTTATTTTGTAGCTCGTAATTCTCTTTAGGATAATTTCTAAATTTGTGGTAAAAACTAGTTGTGGTATCTATTAAAGGATAAATCACAACAGGGTTGGCACACTTACTTCTGGCATCTGTTTTATCCGACTCATTAAGATATAAATCATCCTTGGCATCAGTGCTTCCCTCAACACCATGTCTTATAAAAAACTTCATATCATTTTCATCAATTTCATTCTCATCATCTATATCATATTTCTGTAGCCCCTCTAATAGCTTTACTGCTGCTAAATGGGCAAACCTGTAAAAAAGAGCCAACAATTAACAAGATCCACAATCTTCAAATTGAAACTGTAGTTTTCATTTAATTTAGGAAATTACATTCTGTATATTATGCCACCAACCCACCCAATAGTAATGGAGCAAAACTGAAGATGATTGACAATTAGATGTACTATATCTAGCTACATGGAAAACTCAAGCAGTTACTGGACACTAGGATAAGCAATCATATTAAAGATTGATTCCATAATTTTTATTCACAAAAACCCAACTGAGAAAGGAGACCCAATATCTAAAGTGTGTGCCTCCAAACATAGATGCTCAACTGGACTGAAAGCCTCAAACCACCCAACCTGATTACCTGCATTTACTACCTTTATTGATGGCCTAATTTAGATTGTAGAATTAGTTCTGGTTCCAGTTTTAGGGCTAACTGTAGCTCTAACCCCCTTAATCTTCATCCTTGTTCAATCCAAAACACTTGGCATGGTTTTGAAATTTAATGGAAAAATAATGACTTTTCTATCCACTTTTTCTATTTTCTTTTATCTCTATGAAGCTTCCAATAATATATTCTTGGTTTTGGAGCTGTTGTTGTTATGACTGCATGTAATCTGAATATTTTTTCCAGTTTCACTAATTGAAATGTTTAATGCTTTCTCTTAGGACATGAAGAATTACTAACTAAACACAAAAACCTCAAATTTTATTTTTCACATACTCACATAACCAATGCATATGCACACATATATCATTACCTTTCACCAAGTACTACAAATCATTAAAGATATGATAATAAACATATGTAGGAAATTGTAAGGTTAATATAATTAATTATTTCTACTACTAGGTTGTAATTTAACAGCTATCATTTACTTAGCACTTGCTTTATGCTAGATTCCAAGTTATTTTGATAATACTATATTCACACCTAGCATTTTGTGCATGAATGACAAAGAAATGTGGGCCAGAAATATGAATAACTACTGATACACCCATAGTACTCAACTGTAATATTTGTATAAAGGTAGACAAATAGATCATTTGATATCTGTATAAAAGTAGACAAATAGATCAATGGACAAATAGTCTAGAAATAAGCCCATATGTATATGGACAACTGTTTTGGACAAAGACGCAAAGGTAATACAGTGGAGAAAAGACAACCTTTTCAACAAATGGTGCTACAACAACTGGATATGCACATTAAAAAAAAAAACTTGGATGCATACTTCAAAATACATACAAAAATTAACATAAAACGGATCACAGATCTCAGTGTAAAACCTAACACTACACAACATCTAAAAAAAAAACATAGGAGAAAATCTTTGTGACTTTGTTTTAATCAGTGATTTCTTAGATATGACAACAATCATAAGCCATAAAAGAACCAATTGATAAAAACTTCTGCTTTCAACATTAAGAAAATGAAAAAACAAGCCATAATGAGAGAAAATCTTTGCAAAACAAAAATGTGGAAGAACTAGTATCCAGAATACAGAAAGAAATCTTAAAATTTAACCACCAAAAAAAAAAAAAAAAAAAAACAGTTTTAAAAAGCGGACAAAAGATGTGAACAGTTACTTCACCAAAGGAAAATATAGAAATGGCAAGTATGTAGATGAAAAGATGCTCAAAATCAAAATCCTTTTCATTAGAAAAATGTTAATTAAAGCCATGATGAGATGCCACTACACACACATCTACACACAAACTACTAAAATCAAAAAACCTGACAATTTCAAATGCTGGTAAGGTAGGGAGAAACAGAGACTTTCAAACACGGCTGGTGGGAATGTAAAGTACCCACTTTAGAGGGTTACTTTGGCCACTTCTTATAAAGTAAAACATACCCTTAGCATACAATTCAGCAATCCTACTCCTAAGTATTTACCTAAGTGAACTGAAAACTTAAGTTCACACAAAAACCTTTGTATGAATGTCTACAGCAGCTTTATTCATAATCACCGAAAAATGGATACAATCAAGATGTCCTTCAACAGGTTAGTGGATGATCGAACTATGGAACACTATGGAATTCTACATCCAATGGAATACTACTCAGTAATAAAAAATAAATAAACTGCTAATACATATGAATGAATCTCAAAATAATTATGATAAGTGAAAGAAGTGAGATATATAAGACTATAGACTGTGATTCCAGTCACATAAAACTCTAGAAATGCAAACTAATCTATAGCGATGGAAAGCAGATCAATGTTTGCTTGAGGAACAATGGGTGAGAGAGAGATTACAAGCATAAGGAGACTTTTGGGGGTGATAAATATGTTCACTATCTTGATTGTGATGATGGTTTCATAGATGTATACATATATCAGAATTTATTAGGTTGTAATGTACAAGTATGTATATTTTATTGTCTGCGAATTATACCTTGATAAAGCTGTTTTAAAAAATAAAAATAAAGTAGACCTGAGTTGATCATGTTCCTAGGTACATAGTACAACAAAACCACATTTCAAGGCTTCAAAGAAATCCCACAGACAAAATTTTAAGAAACATGAACTCACAAACAAAAATTGCATGGCAATTTAATGAATGATTAGGTCCTTGCTTCCTTCAAGCTCCATTTGCAACTTTTAGCCCACACTCTTACTTTAGATAAAAGCAGTTCTGAACCACATGCAGTTCCTCAAACACACAAGTGTTATCTTACAACTCTACCTCCTTCGAATGTCAGCATAAATGTTGCTTCCTCCATAAAAAAAGTTTTCCATGACTTCTATATAAATTCTGTCCTCTGGCAGTTTCCTTCATAACTCTTACCATGACCTGTATTAATATTTCTCCCCACAACTTTCAAATAGGAAGACTTGGGCACTTTTTCTCCTAACTGTACCTTATATATAACATCTATAATAATATAATGATTATAATCTGTAAGCTACTTTGAGGGCAAGGATTATGTTTTTTCATCTCTGTAATCCTAATGTTAATTGCCAAACTTGGAATTGATAAGTACACAGGAGGTTGAATTTAAAAAAAAAAAACACCAAATGAACAAATGGATGGACTAAATATTCCTTGAGGACTGAGCTGGATGTGTTTGATAATAAGTGTTATATTTAATTCAAACAGAAATAATTTGTTTTAAAACCCATGTGACTCCTTTTGATTACTCCTTTTTATCACATAATACTTCTCAACTGGCATTTGGGTGGGATAATTCTATGTTGTATACCACTATTCTAAGTACTGTAGAACATTTAGTATTTAAGAATTTTTGGACCTGACCTCATTAAATATTAGTGATGGTATCTAGTCATTATGACAAAATCACACTTATTTACAAATGCCCATACCCTCAGGAAAGACAATACTACCACCCAGTTGAGAATCAGTGCTTTAGAGAGAAGAACTGATGTATTGTCAAACGTCTATTCAGCCTGAAAATTGTCATTCCATCAGCATTTGACTGAGTTCTACAATGCCATTAAATCTTCATACATTTCTGAGTATAAGAGATATATGCAAAACTTAAAAAGCAAAAGAAAGGAGCAAAGCAAATAGAGATACCTCTTAGCCACATCACTGGGTTTCTCCCCTGCTTTGTTGGTAATATTACTGTCTGCTCCCATTTTAATTATCCACTGCAAACACTCTATATGGCCTTGTCCAGCAGCTGTAAAAAATAATATAATAACAATAATAATAACAAGCAAATACAGAAAAGTTAGTATTAGTAGTAACATTTTTTAAAATTTTGGATAGTACTTTTAGAAGTATTAATCCTTGCAAATACCAACAAAAATACATTGGGCAGATATTACTTTCCCTATTTCATTTATTCATTCATTAGACAATATCTACTACACTTATCCCTATACAGAGAATTTTACATACAGGTATAAAAGTTGAGGCTCATAGAGGTTATTTATTTAACATCACACAGCTAGTAACATGGATTTGAAACTATAATCTAGGTTTTTTCTAATCCTTATCCAGTACTTATCTGCTGTTATGTATAGCTCCTAGCCAATGCTTACATCACAGCAGAATGTGAGCATAATTCAGCCATAGGGACCCACATTAACTAAAACATCTTGTGGGGGGAAAAAAAAAAACCTTGTGCCATCTTATTGAACAGCATATTCCTCTGACCTTTACAACTCAAAATTTACAGGTGCCCCCCCCCGCACTAATTACCTATACTGTTTACCACTTTTTTTCTAAATCTTGTCCTCAAAACACATGCACTCAATATTAATTTTTATCTCCACAACTCTGTTTATGACTGTCTTCTCATCTAGTGCCCATCACTCAACTATGTGTTCATCTAACTTCTACACATCCTGTTTAATCTATATCGACTCAGTGAAACTATGGAAAAAAATTTAATAGACTTAAAAGATCTGAATTTAAGTATACTAAACAATAAGACTGGAGGACAGGACAGAACTTAGCAAGTGGCTGGCACATACAGACCCTCAATAAATGTCTTTAGAATTGATTAGTGAATGAATAAAAAATAAAAAAGAAATCTCAACTTTGCTTTTACCAGCTGTGTAAACTTGGTCAAAAAACCTGATCCCTATGGACCTCAATTTCCTCATCTTTTACATAGATAATTTCATATTTATCAGGAGAATATACTGCCATTTCATTAAAATACAATAAGGATTAAATAGGATAATTTTGCATCCTGTTAAGTACGATATAAATATAAGGTATTATTTCTGAATTCCCACGAACATTTCTTCAATAATTTAACCTTTAGCAATTTCTTCTGTTCAGTTTCTATTACTGAGTTTCTATTGCATGTATTTTAACAACCAAATAATTTTCGCCATTTATTACATCCTCACTTATACAAATCTCTATTTGTTCGTGGTAAGTATGTAGCTTCTTAACATAGGTTTGAATCTCATACTGTCTCCAGTGAGGGCACATGGTTGGTGAAAATATATACGTGCCTCTGTGAAATAAATCAAGAGGATGAACTTTTGGTATGACTTATTGCCTTAAAAAGCAAATCTACCTCCAATACTGGCAACAGAGAGGCAAGCACACAAAGCCAGATCCAAGGACAAAGTGATCCCATCACTAACCCTATGGCCCAGCTTATGAAAACTCTGTAAGCAATCTTGTCCTGCTTTTCCCTACTGACTCAGAGCCAGCTGCCAAACTCAGAGTTGGCTCCTGAAGAGTTAACAAAGATTACAGAATATCTCAAACCTCTAGAAAGAAAAACCCACTTTACACAAAATAGCAACATACTTTCTGTCACAAAATGATATTTATGAATCCTGAATATATAATGGTATATTTTATAAAACAGAATGAGCTTAACTGCAACATTTCTATTTTATTACACAGGTAATATTTACAAGAGTGTAGGGGATGGTTAAGTAATTTATCTACAATGAAAGGATTTTTACCCAATAATACAATAAAAGGATTTTTACCCAAGATTTTTACTGCATATTGATTAGGATACGTTGATTAATTTAATGTTTTAAAAGAGGACAAGATAAAATTATACAGTGAATAGAAATTTTTAAGAAATGATTTGAAATAATAATGGTTTTAAAGTAAATGAAAGAAGTCATAGTGGATTTAACAAACATTAAATGACTAAGAAGAATGCCTTAATAACAAACACTGCAGTTTATTTACTGAATCAAAATTAAAGGAAAAGCAGCAGATGGACTAACAAAATATGGGGAATGTGAATTAAATTATAAGAAAACATCAACTTTTATTTACTCAATTTAGGTATGATCTAAACATACAGATGTTTCCTCAGAAAAACGCTAATGTACACAAAATGCCCTTCCCCCAGCTATAGCCACTTATCACCCCTCCATCACACCATCAGGAGTCCTTAATGGACAGACTGACAAGCCAAGGGGTGAAGGGTAAACTCTTTGGTTCTTCCTAACTTTCACATTCCTGCCTTTTCAAAATTCTGTATCCCAAACACTCCATTGTTGTACATAAAACTTTTAGAATCTTCTTCCAGATCTCTCATTTCCACCTCAGTTTAAGTGGTGACAAAATGAGATAGGCTGAAACTATCTGTCAGTACAACTTACTTTATCATTTCCCTGAAAAAGTATTTTAAGCACTATGAGTGAGCCTATCTTTTGCTCTCTCATAAATGACAGCTCCACATACACCTTAGAAATAAAATCTAGTTCTACCTAGGGTATGAAATGGGGGCTTTGCTTCAAGGCAGCATGTTTAAAGAAAAAGAAAATACAATGTTTTATGCCCATTTTAAGTCTCCACCCCATTCACAAATCCCACAGTGAAGAGCCTAACGCACAGACTGCCAGAAGATATTCATGAAATAAAATCCAATTCAAACACATGACTATATTAACATAACTACTATCTTTTTAGTCTAAGACTTTTTTTTATAAGAATTACCTGCCATCAGATTATGAAGAAACATAACAACACAAATGAAGTAAAATAAAAATGTCAAGTGTTAAAGATTTGGTTTTTGATTTTAAAAATAAAAGGAAGATTGGCAAGAATAAATCCTAGAGTATATACTCCTGGCACTGAGTTGACAATTTGCCAAAGTCTGATTAAAAAAAAACAAAAAAAACCTGAGTAATATTTTAGAATTCCCCATAGAATGAAGGAGAGGACAAAGAAAAGCAACAGACATCTTGAAAATGTGTTCTTATCATGTTTACTGATACTTCCACAGAAGTAAAAACATTTTTTGCAGAGTATAAGAAAGAAGAAATTCTGCTAGACCTTTTTAAAGAGATATGATTTCTATGTTAGCATGAATTAATAGGTCATTTTCAGTCCAAAGAAAATACGTTAATCCTAAGAAACTTCTCTAGTAGTGAATTTCACACCTTAACTACATGACAATGTCAAAAGAGAATTTCTATTGGAAATTGTGATAGTGTGAATTTCTAACATCATAAAAGGGATATCACATTTGAGTTGAAAATTAAGCACTCTGTACACATTTTCATGTGTTTCTCATGGATAATTATGTTAAAAGGTACATAACTCAATAGCAATTGTGTCAAAAATAAAATGAAGCAGGAACCATAACTCACCTTTATGCATAGGAGTTGATCCATGATTATCACGTTCATTAATGTTGATTACTCCATCTTCTACTAACTTTTTAAGCATTTCCAAGTCACCCGTAAAGGCAGCCACATGACCTGGAAATGCTAAAGCTATGAATAAAAAATTCAGCATTTCAGTAAACACATGAGTTGATTCTTTTTCCATTCCTTAAGCAGTCACACATTTCGGATTTCAATATTAACTCAAGTATGACAATGTTATATTGGAATTAGTTTAGTTGATGCATTGAAAAGTAATAAAGAGAATCATAAAATAATATTACTATTAATTGGGTAGCCCTTCCACCCCTCCAGACCTCAAACATGCCACGAATAGTATTATACCAGAACTATTCTGAGTTATATTCCCTTATACCCTCAAGCTACCGCAAAACACAGGGAAATGGTCATTTTTAACCTTCTGCATAAAGACATACTTGGTCTCAAAGTCCTATATTTGCACAGATCACTCTCTGTAAGGAAGCAAAATATACTGGAAGCAGATAAAGTGTGTAATATACATATATACACACATAAACATATACACATATACATGTGTGAATGTATCTGATCTAGTGCCTAGCACATTGTAAATACCTGATACAATGTTTCTGTTTTTTGTCTTAGTTTTAATTAAATTTATTGAGGTGACATTGGTTAAGAAAATTATATAGGTTTCAAATGCACGATTCAATAATATGTCACATGTATACTGCACTGTTATGTTCACCATCCAAAGTTAAATTCCCTTCCCTCACCATATGTTTGGTCCCTTTACCCTTATCTATCTCTCCCTTCCACACTTTCCCTCTGGTAACCACTAAACTGTTGTCTGTGTCTATGAGTTTTTGTTTGTCTTATCTGTTGCTTTCAATGTTATATCCCACGTGAGTGAAATCATATGGTTCTCAGCTTTTTCTGTCTGATTTATTTTGCTTAGCATGATAATCTCAAGATCCATCCATGTTATTGCAAATGGCAGTATGACCCAGCAATCCTTCTTCTTGATATCTAACCCTGAAATTTGAAAACATTTATCTGTAAACATATATGCACCCCGATGTTCACTGCAGCCTTATTCACAGTGGTTCAGACATGGAAACAACCCAAGTGCCCTTCAATAGATGATTAGATGTGGTACATATATACAATGGAATATTACTGATAAAATGTTTTTAATGGTAACAATTACATATATTGAGCCCTTATTAAATGATAGGCGCTTTTGAGAATTGCCTTATTTAATCCTCTTCATTACTATGAGATGCAGCTATTCTCATTTTTACATGTAGAAAGGAAACAACCTAGAATAGCCAAAGAGTATTTTAAAAAGAACAAAGCTGGAGATTTCCATGACTTGGTTCTAAGTCCCAATACAAAACTAAAGTAATCAAAACAGTGTAGCATTGGCAAATAAACATATAAGACAGAATGCGGAGGTCAGAAATACATATACAGATGACCTGATTTTTTTTGACAAAGCTGCCAAGACATTTCAATAGGGAAGGGAAGGCTTTCCCAAAATGTGATGTTAGGACAAGTGGCTATATATTTTTAAAAATTAAGTCAACACTTTATTTTATTCAATACATAAAATTTAATTTGATGTAGATCCAAGATATGAATTAAAAAGCTAAAAATGTAAAACTTCTATAAAACATAAGAGAATATCTTGTTCACCCTGGGGCAGGCAAATTTTCATTGATAGGACACAAAAAAAATGACCTACAAAAATATTGATAAACTATATTTTATCAAAACTTGAAACTTTTGCTCTTTGAAAGACACTATTAAGAAAATAAGCAAGCTTCAGAATGGGAGAGAATATCTGATAAAACATAAAGAATTGTCAAAATTCAATAATTATTTGATAAACAACCCATCAAAAAATGGGATAAAGAATTGAACAGATACTTTATAAAAGAAGATATACAAATGTCCATATAAAAAATGCTCAATATCATTACTTATCAGGAAAACGTAGATTAAAACCACAATAATATAACACTACATGTCATTAGAATGGCTAAAATAGACTGACCATATCGAGTGTTGGTAATTTCATGGAGCCAATAGAATTCTCATAATTGATGGGTATGTAAAGTAATACAACCGTATGACAACTTCTTAAAGTTAAACATACAACTACCATACACCCCAGTCCTATGTAGTTACCAAGATAAATGCAAATGTATGTCTATGTAAATGTTCAGAACAGCTTTAATAATAGCTCAAAATTGGAAACAATCCAAATGAACATCAGTTGAAAGGATAAAAAAATATGGTACATCCATACAGTGAAAGATTATTCAACAATAAAAAAGAATGAACTACTAATATTTTATTCTTAAATACAGTGGTATAAAGATTGCTCATTATATTACATTAATTTCTATATATTTCTGCCTACAATATTTCATAATAAAGAAGAATCTGAAAGAATATATAGACAATGATATGTAACATATTTTAATACATTTAACTTACAACTTCCTTTTTTCCTTTTCCAATTATTCTACATATTAATGCTAAAACATTTCAAGTTTATTACTTACTTTCCTGATCATTTGGATCATTTCTTTCATACTCAGCCCCCTGAATAAACTGTAAAATGTTCTGCTTAAAGAACCTCTGGGCCAGATCCAGTACGTTTTCTCCATTATCATTGAAAGCTTTTAAAGCTTGTGTTGCACTGGTCATTCTACTGAGTAGGAATTTAAAACAGTGAAGGTGGCCTTCCATGGCGGCTAAGTGAACTATAGGTGAAAAAAGAAAAAAAAAGAATTTAATTTTTGAATTTATAATAAAATAATCAGGAAAAAAAATAACACATTGACTCTAATTCTCATAGAGAGATAACTATCTCTGCCCTATATAACAGGGACATACTCTGAGCAAGGATAATGACCTTTTTTCCAGCCTACATGTCATTATTCAGCCTTCTAGTCATGCCGAAGCAACATACTAAATGGTTGAATACTTACACTTATGTGAGTGTAGAGAGGCCAGAAGAGGGTCACTAAAGAGTAGGCCCCATAAAATGTTCTGGGAATGTGAAATCCCAATTATACAGCTCATCATTACATAAGAAAATGCTTGATATGTAAGATAGACAGATAATAGATAAATTTATTTTAATATTTTGGAAAAAAGTAGAAGAAATAAACCAAAACAGACACTATGCAAGTATGAATGATGTTATTTTTTATCACTATGTATTTTGTCACTTTTTCATAAATTTTTTTTTCAGGTGTATAGCACAGTGGTTAAACATTTATATTCACAAACAATTTTATTATAAACAAGAAGATTGGATCAAAACTGTAAACTAAGCACACACTACCTCCCCATTTCTACTGTAAATCTTCGAAAATAATAGAAAAGATATCTTTCAAAGCCATAAAGTACTAGAAAAACAAACAAGAACATCATGAACAGACAAAAAATATTAAGAAATCCCTGAAAGAAAAAAATACTGAATCTGATTAAGGAAGAGCCACAACCCAAAATCTGCAAAAATTAGAAATGGTTCTGAGAAATTACAAGTCTAGGCAATGATTACAGAGAACAAGAAAGCCGTTACATCTCTTGAGAAGTAACTATTTGAGAAACAGCCCAATCAATATGCAAATCTTGCCTGTGTAGAGGTAGGGCAGTATCTAAGTAACCAATGTAACAGGAGAAAACAAGAAGTCACAATGCTCAAAAGGTAAATTGCTGGCATATTCCCCTCTACACTTTCTCAGTTGAACCTTCCACTAAAAAACTCACCCCTGAAACTTCAAAGTCTTTTACCACTAACTCATCATATACACTTACATGTATTATAGGCAATTTTAACTTGTCAAAAAATAAACTTCTTATCCTTCTTATATACATTTTCCTTACATAGTTTCCCAAACCTCAGTTAATGGAAATTCTCTCCTTTCCATGTAGTTTGGGCCAAATGTCCCGGAGCCATCCTTGCAAGACTCCTCTGTTACTTCCCACATCTAATCAATCAGCAATTCTAATTGACTCTATCTTTAAAAGATACATAGACCCCAATTACTTCTAATTGTCCTTGCTGCCTCTACTCTGGTTCAAACAAATAGTAGTCTAATTGCAGCAGGCTCTTAACAACTCTAGGACAAAAACAGACACATAGATCAATGGAACAGAATAGAGCCCAGAAATCAACCCACACTTATATGGGAAGTTATCTGCAATGAAGGAACAAGAAAATACAATGCAGAAAGGGCAATCTTTTCAATAAATGGTGCTGGGAAAACTGAACATATACATGCAAAAAAATGAAACTGGACCACTTTCTTAAACCATATAAAAAAAACTAAAAACTTATTTTAGAAAAAGAATGAAAGCAAAATAGTCATTTCCAGATACACTCCACATTTTGTTTCCTACTGAAGATTCTTTTAAGACATAATTCAAGTATCATTTTCAGTAACCCTCCCTCCAATCTTACTGTGATCTATCCCTCTTCTGAACTGCCACAGAACCTCTTAGAAGAAGACAGGGTGTTTATAGATGTCAACCGGCCAACTGATTGCAGTTAGCAAATTAACTCAAATACGCTAGTGTTCCCTATTTATACTATTATTTTTTAAAGTAGTCTGTGAGGCAGAGCTATATGAAGTTAAAAAATAATAACACTAGACAACAGATGCAGGAAATAGCTGGCTGGAATAGTAAATCCAAGTTTAATTTTGCCAATCTCTTTTGCTGATATAGTTACAGAAAAAAAAAATCTATCACATGACAGGTACATAATATAGTTTTAATATAAAAAATGTTCATGTCAATATATTTATCACTTAAGTTTTGTAAGCGACTATTAGAATGATGACAGTTTGTATTTCTTAAACATAATCAACATTTTAAAAGTTTACATTAATTAAAAACCAAAATATTTGCTTTTGTGAATACCTGGAAGGTTTCCATTGTAGTCCACATCTTCTATGCCACATCCCCATTTAACTAGAAGTTGCAAACAGCCAAGCCGTCCATGAAAAGCTGCATAATGTACAGGTTTCCATTCTCTCTTGTCAGTTACACTGGGATCCTAGAAGTAACATTCACAAGGACTCAGTTTCTTTTCATTTTGTAGGGGAAAGACTAAGTCAAGCAGCTTAATTCTGCAAATGAGAATTAGAGGCTTTTCTTAAAACTATAAGGCAAACATTAAATATAATAGGAAAATTTACTACAACCAATGATTTGAACATACAACCTAATAGCATACTAATAAAATTTTATAAAATAGTCTTTAAAAAGAACATAACTAGTCACATAAAAAGAGTTTTTAAAAAAGAACTTAACTGGTCATTTTACTGGTCACAGGTTCCTAACCACTAAAACGAAAGGAATGGAATCTAATGCTCAAATCATATGCTTGGGAGGAAAAACGAAGAGTTAATGAAAAAAATACTTAATAAGATTTTTCACTTTCTTTCTAACTGTAGAAACACCAACTCTTACCAAAATGTCTTCAACATAGGTAGTTCTTTTCTTATAAGAAGTTTTTTTTTTATAACCATTGGGTAGTTATGAAAATAAATATAATAAATAAAATTTCTGGAGATATAAATCACTTTCTAAACTATTATACAAAAGAAGAGTTACACATAGAAATTCGGAAAGGTTTACAATCACTGGTTAACATGTGTTTGGAAGTTTCAGAATCTTCCTAGTTAAACTCTGAGCTGACATGAAGAACCTATAGCCTCTGAAATAGTTTGTATTAAACTTTTTTTTTTGCAAGATTTATCTATATTATCATTCCCATGTTTATAGATGTAAAAGCTAAAGAGAGAGATCAAATTACTTCCCCAAAGTCATAAAACAGATGACCAGACTATCAAACGCTATTCCATCTATATGATTATACATTCTCACATATTAACAGGAATCCCTCACCACTCCACTTCGGAGCATTATTTGTAAAGTGAAAGAATGTCCATGTGTTGCAGCAAGGTGTAAAGGGGTACAACCACGATCATCTTGAGCTGCCAGATTTGCTCCATTGAGTATAAGAGCCTAAAAAATAGAAAAATAAGAATAAGTTTACACGAATATAGATGTTAAATTATAAATGCAGATACAGATTATTTACAGTAAGCAATTTATTAACCTAGCTAAATTATTATATATGCTCTTACATATGTACCACAGGCCATGTGAGTTCATAGCTAATTCTAAGAAAATGTTTAAGATCCTTTTTAACATTGCCTAGGAGACCTGATTTCACATCTGATTTGAGCATAAATATACAATTTATAGGCACACTTTTTATGGGCACTGATTAATAACCACTAAATTAAATACTTTAATGCTAAACTAATAAAATTGAAATGTCAACTCCCACTATTTCAAAAGCAGAATCTTTTATTAGCCAGGTTTTGAATACAATAAAAGGATTTCATGATCAAAATAACTAAGTTCTAAGTTCCAAATCAAACTTATAACTGCATCTGAGTAGATTTCACCTGAATTTATAATTGACCCAGTCTGTATATGGGATACATCATATTCACAGCACAACCCTCTATGTAATATACACAGTAATTGTTTTAATTTAGTTAATTTTTTTCATTTTTCTCTCCCAGCCTTTTTTCTTTTTTAACCAGCCTACATTTATCACTATCTTAGCAAAAGTTTACTCAATAACAATTCCTATCAAGAATTTTAGGAAGAACAGTCTCCATGATGTTGTCTGACTCACATTAACAAACTAGTTAATAATCATCACAAACCATATACTGAGTGAATACTGCATTTTAAAAGTCACTAAAAATTATATGAAGACATATAGAGAATTAGGACAGTGTAGAGACAAAAGAAAATCAACTATACTAAGCTGTCCTTTAAAAGCAACATCTATACAGTACAGTACACAAAAAGTACCACAACAGCTCTGAGAAGGAAGAGATCACTTTGAGGAAGAGAGGGACAATCAAGGTGGAGGGAATGGCTTAACTAATGCTTAGAAGTAAAAAAACATCAAGTAAAACTTTATTTGACCCTGTTGTCCCCTAAAGTTACTATGGTATTTTCTCCTTCCTTTCACTGCTTACTTCTCAAATACCTCAATTTCAAATCCACCTGCAAACTGGGTGCCATCCCCACTACTGCATAGAAATACAACCAGTTTTACCCTATAATGAGCTCTCAAGTTCAATGGCATTCTTTAAGCTTTATTCTTGGCTTTATCCTGTAACTGATACTAATTCTTAAATTTCTTGCTTCACTTGCACATCCCTAATGCATCTTGGCTCTCCTATCTCTCTGACTTCCTCTTTCAAGTTCTTCACTCATTTCTCTGCTTCCTTCCATCTCCACTAGTAACATTCTTCAGCATTCAATCCTCAATACTCTATACACTTCTCTATACTTTACTACTTCTAAAATCAGTCTCCAGCCCCCTTCTGCACCTGAACGACATAAAAGCACATGAAACTCAAAATGTGCCAAACTAAACTCAAAATCTTTCCTCTCAAGTTTCCTCAGCCTTTCAGATTCCCCCAGCTATAGTTTCATAATTATATGTCATTCTAACTCAAAATCTAAAATTTTCACTATAATTTGTTAATGATTGCCTTGAAAAACACCTTTAATCATTTTCTTTCTTTCCCACTGCAACCACCTAATTTCATTTTACAACAAAAATCTCTAACTGGTCTTCCTGCCTCCGAACTCTCTCTTCATTCTAGGTAATCCTGGATACATTTCACTAGAATAATATCCTGAAATATTGCTTTCATTATCTCATTCTCTTGTTAATGTGCATATGTATGTATGTGTGTGTCTCTGTGTATGTATATATGTATACCTATATATATGTAGTATGTATATAAAACCTCTTTTTCTATACACATGAATCTAAAATATTCTACTTCTAAGACATTTTACAAATCTAGCTTATACAAAGTTAGTTCATAACAGTCCACACAACAAACCATCTGCACACAGTTAAATTTACATAAACATATATCCCCTGAACACACCTCATTTTTCCAATTCAGGGACTTCACATAGAATTGCAGCATAGAGGTTAATAGGACAAAGTTAAATCCTTGCTTTGTCACTTAGTCAGCAAGGTACTTAACTCTCTGAATTTGTTTCCTAATCTATAAAAAGGAGAACTCATAAGATTGTTATATTAAATGAAGTGATGCAGGGGAGAATGTGATTAACACATTAAAATTTTTCAATAAATGATAATCATTATTTTTATTTGCTCCTAACATATTTTCTACCTACAATGCTTCTTTACTACTTACCTCTTTGAAATCAATCCATTCTTTCAGGCTTAGATAAAATTTTATTTCCTCCATTTATGATTTTTCTGCCTCCTCCTAAATTCTATAATTCTTCTCATCTGTATTTTTCATTAGAACTTCAGTCATAAACTGCGCTTTGCATTGTTTTCTAACTCACTGAGCAGAGCTCCTGTCACTCAAACAGATCTTAGGTTTCTTACAGGCAGGGGATGTTTGCTTATACAATTTTGTATTCCTCCAAATTCTAGTCTATTTCGTTACATTAGTTAAATCTAGTTACTCTAATAAACTAAATGCTGCTGTATAATAATGTGTTATTCTGGCCAGAAAATACATATAATAAGAGATTTTAGGCATGGCAAGCTATAAAGGAGATAATCTTGGTATGATTGTGACATCCCTTAAAACAATGCAAACAGGTAACCAACTTCAAAGATAAAAGGGTCTCTTATATCACTTATTTAAGTGGATAGTTGATACCAAAAGATATGTTAAAAAATACAGTAAGTTCTTGTTTAGAACATAGAAGTAAATCTATGAAATCAATTTATTAGAATAGAAACAATAGCTTAACAGAACTATGCTAAAATAATTAAACTCAACTGGATTTTGAAAAATTAAACAAAGTTATTATTACCTGCATACAAGCATCTTGACCCCTGATTGCAGCTATATGAGCTGCTGTCCAGCCTCTCATAGTTGCTTGCATAATATCAGCTCCATGCCAGAGGAGCCAGTGAAGACACTAAATTAAGAAAATAACCATGTTACCAAGTGACAAGGGAGATTTTTCAACATTTTTATACCTTTTAAATTTAGTCTATCATCATGAAATACTCACTGCAGTCTGAGAAACATCATAAAATAACAAAAGCACGAGTACAATATATGGTGACCAACATCTGGCCTTATTATTGGGTAAACAATAGGGAGCAGTGGGAACTGTAGCAAACTGGAAACCACATTCCTTGTCAATAAGGTGCAGATGCTACTCAACCCCAACCAGTTGTTACTGTGAATGAAATGCTAATCTAAATCTTATGTTTGACCAATACTGTAAAAGCCAAACAAAACACATCTGTGAGCCAAATTCGCTCAAGGGCGTCTAGTTTGCAGCCTCTGCCAGATTTCTAAATGGGTGCAGAAGCTCCTGTATCAAAGCAAACACTGTTATTCTGATAATACTCTCAAAAAAAAAGTGGTTTATATAACAAAAGTGAATGAATAGGAATCAAATGCATTTTCATTTAAGATTTTTAAAACTCACCCTCAGTCTTATTTTAGTACAGTACTGCTACATATAATAGATTCTACCTTTAAGAAGATTCTTTCTTTTTAAAAAAGTTGACTATATCATTGGATAGACTGTTAAATCAGTCATAGCCATATCATTTGTTGAAAAGGCTTACCATTTAGGTATCATTTGCCTGTCACAGATATTAGTGACCAATAATATATTTTTTTAAAAGCTCAACTTCACTAATAATCACAGTAGTCATTCATTTATTCAGCAAATATTTATGGAGAGACTACTGCATGCTAACATGGTTCAGGTACTAGAAAATAAAACCATTATAAGCAAACCTGTAAAGGTTTTTCATTTGTCCTAAGTAAATATGTAGAAGTGAGATTGGTAGAAGATAGGTAAGTCTAGCTTCTTAAGTAACTGCCAAACTATTTTCCAAAGTGGTTGTATCATACACTTCTACCAGCAATGTATGAGAATTCCAATTGCTCTATAGTCTTGCCAATACTTCATAATATCCCTAATGGCTAATGATGTTGAATAACTTTTCAATCCTCAACTACCATCCATATCATCTTTCAGAAAGTGTCTATTAAAGTCATTTGCCCATTTTTTAATTGGGTTTTTGTTTTCTTACTACTGAGTTGTAAGAATCTCATATATGCTTATTATAAGTTCTTAATCAGATATATGATTTGTAAAGATTTGCTCCTATGCTTTCTTCTAGAACTTTTATAAGGTTAAGTTTCACATTTGCCTATAATACCTTTTCAGTACATTTTTATATATAGTGTCAGGTATGGGTCAAAGGGTTTTTTTTTCATATAAATGTTCAATTGTGCCAGCACCATTTAATGAAAATAATATCTGCTCTCCATGGACTTCATTTGTATCTTTGTCAAAAATTAATTGAAAATTAAGCAGGAATTCAGTAATAGCTAAGGAGCTTGGCAAATCCTTCCCAAGAAACAATGATAAAACTAGAAAAAGTTGTCAAGAACAACAATTGAAAGACTCTGGAAATTGATCAAAGGTATATAACAAAATGAGAAGAATTAATTCAAGGACATCTACTGAATCTCAGTAACAATAGGGAGACTGGTACTACAACTATCCCTGTCTCCAGCTGCATGATACAGAAGTTTTACTTGTGTGGACAGCTCTATTACCTTGCTGGAGGGACTGACAATATACATTCTAAAATATCCAGTTTTCAAAATGTCTAGTCAAACTAAAAAATTATGAGACATACACAAAAAAAAACAAGAACATGTAACCTATACAGAGGAAAAAGAGCAACCAATAGAAACTATACCTGTGAGGGCTCAAATGTTGGACTTAGCAAGACCTCAAAGCAGCTATTATAAATAACTTTAGAGAACTAAAAGAAACTATTTTTTAAGAAATTTATGTTGAAAAAACTGAAGGAAAGTATAATGATAATGTCCATCAAGGAGAAAATGTAAAGCGATAAAAATTACAATTTAAAAAAAGAACCAAATGGAAATTCTGGAGGTGAATTGTATATCTAAAATAAAAACTCACTACAGGGAACTTGACTTGATAACAACCTCATATAATGGAAGAAAAAAACTAAATCTAATAAAACATAGTTTTTACCAGTTGTTAATTTAGTGATTATTTCATACTAACATGTAAGTACCATAAGTCATAAGAAATTTCAGAAAGAATAAGAAATATAAGGGTGCTAACGCAGTATTCAAGTAAAGAATTAGATGATCTTTAAATGTAAAGGGAGAAATGCACTAAAATCTTCTGGTTTAGATTTATGTTTGTTAAAATTCAACAAACACTTCTTGAACATCTGATATGCACTGTGCTAGACACTAAAAATATAAATTAAACTTAAGTCAACAAAGTCAACAAAGACAAATATTTATTGAGAACTACAATGTGATTCCAATATGCCAAACATTATGCTAGATACTATGGAAAAAAAGATGAATAAGACTCAAATGGTAACTTCAAAGAGCTTAAAATCTAACAGAGAATACAATTCAATGTGGTAAATACAATAAAAATTTTATGTATAAGATTTAGAAGTAACACTAAGGAGAAAGTATCTAGTTAAAAAATATTGAGAGGGGAAACACAGAAGGCCTTACCAAATGGGTGCTGCCTGGATTTCAACCAAGTAACCAACGGGAAAAAGGCAAGACCAGGCAGATAAAACCAGCATGTGCAATGTCTATGATAATATGAAACAGTAGACTAATTTGGGGTAGTAGTCACCATTACTGCAGCAAAAGACAAGTATGATGGGAGAGATAAGTCTACCACATTAAATAGTTTAAACTTTATACTATAGAGGATAGAGTTACTATGGAAACTGAGTTTTAAGTAATATCAGATTTTAGTTTTAGAACGGTAGCTTCATATACAGAACATGAACTAGAGGTAGATGAGACAAAAAAAGAATGAAATCAATTAGATTTAAGGCAGTGGCTATGAGGATGAGGAGGATAAATACAAAAGACAAAAAAAATGGAAAATCAACTGACATAGTGATCAGTTCTTACTAAATCAATATGCATCATGAAGTGCACCTTCATCCAGGTAAGTGTTGATAATGTGTTTTGCTTCTGTAAAAAATTGAGACATTTCAAGCAGACATTTTTTAAGATAGTCAAGATAATGTGTTTTGCTTCTGTAAAAAATTGAGACATTTCAAGCAGACATTTTTTAAGATAGTCACATTTGGTGCTTTTCAAATTTCAGAGGAAATTATTCTTTTGTATATTACAATGACCACCAACTGAGAGTACTGTTTTACAATAGGTCTGTGGGGCTTTTTTTATGTTATTCGTGTTGTTATTAAATACTTTAGATAGTGAAAAAAACCAAGATGGCTCAGTAATGATTTAAATGCCTAGAAAACAAAGAAAGAGAAAGAAAAGAATAATGGTTTAGTTTTAGAGTAATTGAATTTGAGAGGCTAGTCAGATATGCATGGGCTGTTGATCAAGTACCCTTTACATAAGTCAGAATTCAGGACAGAAAACAAATTCATGAATTAATATGTAGAAATAATAAAGACAAGGAAGCCTAAAAGACTGCCTGGAGAGAAAGTGTAAAGTAGGAGAAAAAAGGCCATTGGCAGAAGTATAAAGAATATCTATTTTAACAGAACAGGTAGGATAGGTTAATCAAATAAGTGTAAGTGAGAGTAGTCAGAAAGGCTGAAAGGATACCAGGAAAGAAATGAACTAAATGATATATCAAGAAGTCCTATCCTATTGGAATATAGCAAAGTAAAAATCAGTTTTATACCTACAAAATCATAAAAAAAAAAAAACAAGAAAAACAGGCAGAAAACCCCATCTTTGGTGAAACTAGGAGACATCTGAAACTCAGACTACAAAACATATGGGAAAGCTGCCAAACTGTAGATCAAACAGGGATGTGGGAAGAAACAGTAGAGAAAATACCCATCAGGGGCTACAAGTGCAGAAAGATCTGTCAAGGCACATTTCTCACAAGTGAGAGGAAGTCACTAAAAGGCTAAAGGCAAAATCCTTGTTTACAACAGTTCAAGTGGGGCACACAAACTGGTAGAGAGAGATTCTCTAAACCAGATTTGGTTCCAAGAAGCAGAAAAAAAAATCCCAAAAATTCACATACAGAACCCATATTCATAGAAAGCTGTGTAACAATGTAAAAAAAGAAAGAAAGAAAGAAAAAGAAAAGCATGGTTAATAGACCTACAGCAGCCTACTGGCTGGAAAATGCAGCAGCTAAAATAAGCTCCCACACACAACCTTGAATTATGAGAAAAATTCCAGTTGGCTTTGTACATAGCCCAAGAATAAAAAGTTTTGCATTAAAAATATTCACCAACACTACTTGTATTAGCTAAAAATTAAAACCAATTAAAGATCCATCAACTGAAAAATGAATAAATTCTGATATTAGTCTAAGAATACTATTATAACACAGCTGAAAAAAATTAACTGGAGTGCATATATGTAACCACATGTATCAAGGTGCAGAATGATACATATGTCATTTAAATAAAATATGTCATTTAAAACAATGTTATAATCATATGTAATAATGATGTAATCATATGTAATATGGAAATAATAAACACCAAATTTAGGGTAATATTTATCTCTGGAGTTAGAAGGAGAGAAATGGCACCTGGGAAGGGTGCTCAAAGACTTCAGATGTATCTATAATATTCCACTTGTTTTCTAAAAATCTGAAGCTACTACAGCAAAAATGTAGGATTTCTTAGAGCTAGATATTCATTATGTTATCCTCTGTAAGTTAATCTTTATGCTTGCCTTTGGAACCCAGCCGTCATATTGTGAGGAAGCACAAACTAGCCCAGGTGGAGAAATTTCACAAACAGGACCACATAGAGGGGAATTTAGGTGCCTGGCCTATAACCAGCATCTACTATCAGACATCTGCATGAACAAGCCTTCAGAAGATTCCAGCCCGAGCTTCAATCTTTTAGCTGAAGCCTCAGACATCATAGAGCAGAGACAAGCTATTCACTCCAGGGCATAAAGAAATGGTTATTTTATGCCACTAAATTTTGAGATTATTTGTTACAAAACCAGTGTAACCAAAACACCCAATGTTATACATAATTAATAAGAAAAATATTTGCAGTGCCTAGCATAAGGCTTCAGTACTGTTTGTTAAACTTATAAAACTGTTAACAGCTTTAAACTTACCCCAGTTTAGTAATTTATATAGCTCCTTACCTCCAAACTTCCAGAATGCGCTGCCCAATGTAAAGGGGTAAATTTATGGAGAATGTCAACTTCATTAATGCTGGCTCCACGTTCTACTATTTCTGAAAGCTGCTTTACATCTCCAGCTCGGACTGCATCATGTATGCTACCAAAATGTACCTTCTTCCTGGCACCTATTGAAAAATCAAATTGCTTAAAATATATTACAAAACTGAAAAAAAAAAGAAAGAAAGAAAAGACTAAAGCAATAATTCAACAGAGAGCACAAAATCACTTTGGCTTTACAAATAATGTACTCCAAACGTGTTTATGATTAACATCTTAATCAGACTTCCACTTCAGTTCTATCATATAAAGAGAATGGACGTTGTCATTCCCATACAAACAGAAGAAAAGCTAAACAAACTGAAAACCAAAACTTTTCTTGTACTGATAGAAGAATTGAGGTCTCAGGCCAAATTGCTATGCTAAATCAGGAAAGAGGCAAATATAGAGAAACAGAGGCAAGTTCACCTTACCTGGAGCAGAAGCCACTGGGGTCATAAACCTCAAGAAGCACTTAAATAATAATTTTGACAAACTGCTGGGGACTGGGTATGTACTAGCCTAAGAGTAAGAAATTTTTTAGGGCCACAGTCTTAGGAGGTTCCCACATTTTCATAGATTTTACCTTCAAAACTCCACTAGGTTATCACTGTGAAAAGCTAAGAAAAATCTACTTGTGTTTTTGGCGAGGGGTGGGGGAGGAAGCCATTTTGAAATAAACCAGTGCATATTTTACTAGAGCCTTATCTCACATTGGCAGACATAGTTTATCAAGATTATACTTTTCTTATCTTTCTCATATGCCCTCACTAGGAGAGGAATGGCAGGTCACAATTTTCATTTCGTACACTCCAGTTAGTTTCTTATATTTTATAATTTAATGTTCCAAATGTGAAGACTACACCGTCAGGTTCACTGTACTGTAACTATTCTAATGTGCATTGTGAACCAGAAGCAATAAAGGTATCTAAGCATGAATAGAGATGGCTTTTGGAGAAAGAAGTAGTAAAGAATTCAATCAAAGCACTTCCTAAACAAATCAAATTGTTTTGAAAAAAACTCACCAACACTTCTGGCAAATAATCTATGCACTCTGATACTATTTATCTTGTATAAATATGTCCTCTCTCCAGAATGTTAATCTCTTGATTGCTAGAACCATATTTTACACTGGAATCAAGTTGTTGTAAGATATTACAACAACTCTTAGCAAAATGTTATACATTTTACTCAAAAATCCTTTCTGAGCATCTACCATGTGCCAGGGCTATGATAACACAATGGAAAATACATATGGAGTTAACACATTTTCTTTCCACCAACACTTTCGAACTTATTTGGATAAACATGATGAAATTTAAAAAAAAAAAATTGACACAAATGTCCTAAGAGAGTGCAGGTAAATTAAAGAGGAAGAGGAGAAAAATTTTGAGCAAGACTTTGAAGAACAATTAAGATATATACATACAGGGAAAGGAGCAAGGAAGGCACACGCACACACACACACACACACACACACACAAATCAATAAATGTTTAATTATGTTAATCCTCTAGATTGGATCTTCATTCTACTTTAAACTAGTACAGCAAGATCTACAAATAGTGTTCTATCCACTCTAATTGATCATACAAAGGGACACTCTCCAAACCATTTTATGCCTCTACTCCAAACTCTTCTAGTTATCCACTGCTAGTAAAGAGAACAAAATCCAAACCCTCAGTACGATAGTCTAAGCCCTCCGATAATTTGACTCCATATAATTTATGGCCTTTTTCCTCACTACATTCCTTCCCAATTCATTCATTCACCTACCCACTCTTCCACTCAACATTAATTTGGTGTCTATCACAAGGATAAGAAGATGAAGAAGACATGATCTCTGTCTTCTAGGAATTCATAGAGAGATACAGACACATTATAAAATAATGTGATGAGAGCAATGACAAAATATTCATAAGAATTTACAGAGGCACAGAGAAGACTTCTAATTCAGATGGGGCAGGAGCGAAGGGAAACAAAAGGATTCCTGGGGGAGGTAAAATCTAAGATGAATCTTCAAAGATTAGCAAGAGCTTGACAGGTAAAATGGGAGCAGGGAAAGGCATACTAGAGCGCATGAACTGTAGAATGTGACCAAGAAACCATACACATACACATACATACATACACACACACACACACACACACACACACACACACACACACACACAACTCCACTCTATTGCTGAAGCATAAAGTGTAAGGAAAGGAGGTTAGAATTAGACAAAAGACATGCTATGGTAGAACCTTGTTGGACTTGAGCAAAGAATGGGGAGTCACTGAGGGATTTTAAGCAGAAAATGATCAAATTTGTAATGCTGAGTTTATAGTGCTGGCTGTAGTCAGGAGAATTCATTGAGGCAAAAATGGAACATTATATATTCCAGAGATCATGTAAGAAAATACAAAATAGCATTAGGAACAGAAAAGGAGACAGATACAACAAATATTATGGTAACAGGTTGAACTGAACTTGGATGAATATAGTGGGTGAAATAAGGAAAGGGTAATGGGATAACTCAAAGAAGTTTCTGGCTTAGTTCCCTGACTGGTGTGGTGCCACTGAGATACTGAAAACTGAAGGACAGAGAGAGCACATAAATACAAATTTAATTTTAAATATGTTGATATTGAGGTGCCTAAGGAAGAGTCCCAGAAGGGGACATATGAGTCAGCTCAGAGGAGAGATCTGAAGATCGGATCTCAGTGTTAGGCATGGCTCAGTATTAGGTGGGTTTTTCGGATACCCATTCTCACCCCATAGTGGAGCCAACAGCACTCTATTCTTCTTCATAATTCATCACCCTAGTCTCAGTATTTATCTTCTGCACTAGAAGAAATGTTCCTGTCTTCTTTATCGATATATCCTTAAGACACAGCACATATTAAGCACTCAATAAATATTTACTGGATGGTTTAACGAATTACATAGATTTGGGGGTCCTCAGTAGAGTTGAAATCATAGTACAAGACAAGAAAAAAAAGCACCAGTGAGGGCACTATTCGGCAAAAATAAACAAATAAATAAATAAACGCAACATTTGAGGAGAAGATGGAAGAAAAGTCAGCAAAGAAAAGGGAGTCAATAGAGTAGAAGGAAGAAAACGAAGTTAAGTCTAATGTCATTTCCACAGAGTCAAATGCTGCAGAGAGCCAAGTAAGAACTTACAAGGGTCCATTAGACTTAACGAGAGCTGATGTCAATCTGAACAAGAAGTCTCTGGAATGGTGCAGATGGGAAGAAAGGGAGGAAAGCTAAAATGAAGGAGAGAGACGGCGGACAGGTGAACAGCTTCGGGACCCCCCGAAAATAGGTCGAGTGAGGGAAATAAAGAGTGACAGCTGAGAAAGGGAAATGCCAGAAAGGACTAAGGCTTATGTGGGCAGAAGTAAGAAAAGGGGTGTGACAGAGACAAAGGCCGCTGAAGTCCTTTTGACTCACAGGGGGTTGCAGTCTCCGTTGAGGCGGAGGGGCCTGAATGGGACACCCCGGGCATGGTGCAATCCCTTGAGCCCCGGGAAGGAGTTGAATCCAAGCCCCTGCTGCTGCGGCGGTCTTCACTTGCTGTCACCCACGAGACACTGCAGCGACCGTCTTCCTCTTCGCTAGGGCCGGGGGCGCGGTCCTCCCTCGCTCTCTCCCAGGAGCCCCTGCAGCCGGAACCCTCGTCTCCACTTTCTCTCTCCCAGAAGCCACTGAGGCGGCGGCGGGAGTCTTGGTTGACGCTCACCCCGGAGGAATCGCTGGCCACGTAGCCACGGTCTTCACTCACTCCCTCCCAGGAACTACTGAGGCTGTGGCCGCCATCGACACTCCCTCCCTCCCAAGAGCCACTGAGGCGGCGGCTGCGGTCGTCACTGCCCCTCTCCCCAGAGTTGCTGGTTCTGGGACCGCGGACTTCCCTGATTCCCTCCCAAGTACCGCCGAGGCGGAGGCCGCAGTCTTCCCTGGCCGTTCCCCCGGAGTCACTAGTCTGGTGGCTGCCGACTTCGCTCAAACTGACGTTGCTGCTGCGAAAGCCACGGTCTCCCCTCACTCTCTCCCAAGTGCCGCTGTGACCGTGGCCACCATCTCCCCTAACACTCTCCCGAGAAACACTGAGGCAGCGGCCCAGGTCTTCACTGACTCTTCTCGAGTCACTGCGGGAGAAGCCGACGTCTTCACTTATTCTTCCAGTAGAGACGTTGCAGCGGTGGTCGTCGTCTTCACGGGTTCTTTCCCTGTCTTCCCTGCGACTAAAGTCCTGGCTTTCATTTCCCCTTTCCCTTGAATAGCCGCCGCGATGGCTGTGTCGGCCGTTTATCCACACGCGAGAGCTAGTGCGGCGGCCGCCGTCTTCGGCTGCTACTCCCCGCGAGTCGCTGTGGCGGCGGCCGCCGTCGACGGGTACCCTCTCCTCCGAGTCGCTTTCCAGTGTCCCGATTCCAGCCACCAGGATGGACCGGTGGCGGAGCAGTCGCCTTGGAAACGAATAAACTTCCGGCGTGCTATAGTCATTTCCAGTTCCTTACGGCTTGCATCACTTCCGGCTTCTCTTCCTCCACCTTTTTCAAGGCTTCTCCTCTAGAGGAATCGGATGGTGGTAGGGACGAGTTTTCGGTGAAGTTCCGCTGGGTCTCACATCCAACCTTATCTAGGCCCTGTCTTTGTAACGGCCTGGCTTCGATCGCGCCCTCCATGGCTCAGCGCGCAGGTGGAGGCTCCAGGACTGCAGTCTGCGTAGGTGACCTGTGTGGCGCGGGCCGGGCGGGGCCTTTCGTCCTTGGCAAACCTAGTATCTTCATTGCTGGGTGGAACGTTGGAGAAAAGATATTTTTACCTTACTTTTTCATAAGTATGGAAAAAGATCTAAAGGAGAAGTCAGTAGCTGCGGCCGTTATCTTTATTGAGCGCTTATTAGTGTCCGGTCCTTTGATAACCGGTACTTAATTCTCACAATAATTTTGTAAGGTAGGTGTTAGTCCCATTTTGCAGGTGAGGAAAGTCAAGGTATCAGTAGTTTGCTAAGACCAAACGGCAGGTAAGTTGCAAAAACAGCATAAAAACACAGGTCTTTAGTCAAAAGACTGCTCTAGTTCTCCTGACTTCAAATACAGAGTTTCTGTTTACTTTCTACAATTAGGCCGAAATCTTTTTCTCCAGCCCTGTTTCTTAACCGGTGTTCTTTCATTCAGTATTGCAAATGTAGGGGTCAGATTTTGTGCTAACCCCCGAGAATACAGAAATTAGAATTCTCTGTCCTCCAAGGGCATCACCCATCTTCATTCCCCTCTAACCCTGGTTTTTTATTCTTTCTTTCTTTTTTTTTTTTTTATCGTTGCCTTGCCACAGGTTTTGTGCTGCGAACACATTTGGGAAATTCCCCTGACGCTTTCCTTTATTGAAATATAGGAAATTGCCCTTAAAAAAAAAAAAAAACTTTCTTAGTCTCTTGTAATATTAGTAACTGACATTTGTTGGTTCATATTATGAGTCTGGCACTGTACTAAGTGCTTTATATTAATTTTCTTATTTAATCCTTAATATAACCTACCATGATAGTATTACTGTTTCTTTTTACAGATAAAGTGCTACAGTTAATTGCCTGAGGATATACAGCTAGTAAGTAGTAATTGCCTGAATTAGGGTTCCTATCTATATCTTTGATTTTATTCCTTAAAGCTTCTGAATTCTCACCTTTAAATTAGACCACTTATCACATTGTATTATAATTATTTATTTAACAGTTAATTCTTACCCCTACCCCGCAAGGACTCTGAGCTTCTGGAAGATAGGAACTGCTTCATTATTCATCATGTCATTCCAAACATATAGAATACTTAGTGCAAGGAAGAAGGGCCTAATAACTGCTGTGTGGGTGAGTAGGTGGATTCATTGGTTTGATTGTTCAGTGAATGTACTGACAGACTGAAAGTAAAGTTTTTTACAGTTGGAAGGGGTTTGGGAATTAGTCATCCCAATTCTCTCATTTTTAGAAACAGGGTAATTGAGGCCTTTTACCATACATTTGTTGACTTACTATTATGGGCTAGTTTCTATGCTAAATGATTTGCAAATGGTTTCAAACTTAATCTGTATTATTCTGTTTTTACAGATGAAATCACTCAGATTTGACCAAGATCACCTAAGTAGGTGGGGAATTGGAACCCACTGCAACTGACTCCAAATTAGTACAGTGCTTGTAGCCATTTATATAATATAATGGTAATGGCTTTGTTTTTTGTTACGCTGTATGGATAAACTCACTGAGGGAATGAGGTAGCACATCCTTAAAGGATACACACATAGCAGAAGGATCAGAAAAGGAAACAAACAGAGAAGCAGAAAAAGTAAAATCTCTCTAAATAAATTTTTAAAACTTTAAAAATAAAAGCAGAAATTGATGAAATAGAAAATAAAAATGATCATCATAATAGCTGGTATTCGAAAAGAAGAAATTCGAAATCAATGCTTAGCAAATATGAGGAAGAAAAGGAATCAGTTTTGAAAACAAGAAATATATTACAGATATGAGGGTCTTCAAAAGTCAGAAATGATTTAGTGTAAACTTATACTAATAATCCTGAAAATTGACTTGCACAGTTTTCTAGGAAAATAGAAATTTCAAAAAATTGTTTTGAGTCAGAAAACCTTAATAAACTGATAATCATAAAAGAATGACCTACATATCCTTAACAAAAGTCACCAGGAACAAAGCATAGAGAAGAATGGAATACTTTTCAACTACAAAGGTAGCATAACACTAATAGAATCTATACAAGGATAGTGAAAAAAAAATAGCTTAGTCTTACTTGTGAATGCACATGCAAAAATCCTAAGGAAATTGTGCAGCCAGCAGTGCATTAAGAATAATATAACCAAGTTGGATTTATCCTAATACAAGGATGAGTTAACATTAGACAATGTAGTAATAAAAATTTCCTAATTTAATAAAGGAGAAAAATTATGTAATTTTAATTGATAATAAAAACTTGAAAAATTAGCATCTATTACAGATTCAAAAAGAAGAAAATAAAATTCATAATAATATAAGGAGTTTGCTTACTGGATGAACAAATTAATAGCACACTTAATTTCACAGTCCAGGTTATCTGCTATTATTCCAACAATTCAGCACTGTTCTGAGAATTTTGGACGCAATTTAATAGTAAGCAAGATAAATAAGGTATGAAATTAGAATGGAAAAAATCAAGACATGATATTGTTTACCTGGGAATTCTAAGACAACTGTAAAATATTGTTAAATATCAGCATAAAGAGCTCAGTAAGATGGTAGGCTATCATAGCAACATAGAGAAATAAAATTTCCTGTAAACTAGATAAAATCCATTTTTAAATGTAAAGGAAGATCTCATTTACATTAGCAGTAACAGTGGTGAAATATTCTAGGAATTAAGAAGTGAGCAAAACCTATATAAAACCGTAAGACATAATTTAAGAATATTATAGAAGATCTAAATAAATGGGAAGATGCTGTGTCCCTGTGAAGAGGCTCAGTATTAGAAAAATAGGATTCTCCTGAGACTAAATTTGTTGTGCATTTCATCAAGTAAAAATCCTAACAATTTTTAGTGGAAATTGACAAGGTGATTATTTAAAGTTTATCTGGAAGATTATGCAAGATTAACCAAAACGTTTTTGGAGAAGAATTAATGAGGACTTACCCAAGTACATATTAGAACTATAAAGCTAGACTCAACATTGAGAACAGGGTGGTTGCTGGAACAGGAGTAGACAAATAGATTAATGGAACCAAACTAGAATCAATAAGTAACCCCTGTATTTGTTAATTTTAGAGGTGGACATTTTCAAGTACAGAAATGTAGGGTCTTCAGTATTTTTGTACACAAAAATTTCAGAAGAATTGAAGATATTAACAAATATAAAGTGTTGGAAGAAATACAAAACAAATTGTTTTATAATTCTTAAGAAAGCCTTCCTAAGCATGATAAGCCCCAGAGACCACAGAGGAAAAAAGTATATAAACATCTAAAATATGAGAATATGTTACTGTAAAGTTGAAATCATAGAATACTTAATGTTTATTATCTTCTAAAAATTTAGAAGTAACAATAATGAGCAAAACATAAAAATACAAAGAGAAAGTTAACAAAGGAAAGGATACTCAGAAGAAGACTGTTTTGTGCATCACAATGATTAAAAGATTATGGATAATGAGTGTTTAACGAGGTTGTCTGAACAAAGCACTCTGAAGACCTTCCTGGTGAAAGACTAAAGGGGTGAGACCCATGAAGGACAATTTGGCAATATCTGTCAAAATTCAAAATATATATTACCCTTCAACAAGCATCTGTCCAGTTGTAAAATCTTCAAAATAACTTGCTCAGATAAGTTTACTAGGATAGTCATTGTAACACTTTGTATTTGAAAATAATTAGAAATTTGAACATCCAACATGAATGGTTAAAGCGTTACATTCATTGTATGAAATATACAGTAGTAGAAATGCAGATCTGCATGCATTAATCAACATGAAAAGAGGATTAAGATGCCAAATGAAAAAAGGCAAAACAATGCATATGTGATCTTATTTAATTTCTAAAAATTACTTTGTAAATGATTTTTTTCCTAAGTTTGGGAAGAATATACCAAATTAGCTCAGTGGTTACTTTATAGAACAAGAAAGAGGATGTGAAAGGCTATTTTCTATACTTCTTATATTTGATTTTTAGTTATTTAAAAATCCTGAGTAAAATTATAGAAGCACAGGAAAACATGCACTATCACATTAAAAAAAAGATACTTTTAAGGAGTGTATGGGCCAGGAGAGATTAAGAGGCTAAGAAAAACATTGGTTTTGGCAAAGAGTAATTGAAAATACTTGGGAGAACAATATTAACGGAGTAGTCAAGATGTAAAAACCAGTTGCACAGGATTTCAAGGTAAGTGAGGGACTGCCATGAAGTTTCTCAAGTAAAACATTTCAGAAAACTGAAGTGGGCATCTCTGCATTCCACAGAATTGGAATGCTTGTAAGTAGGAAGCCTATTGTTCCAGTTAGTAAAAATGGCTAGTCCTCTCCATCTCTACTTCAGGTTTCCCAAAGTGACTAATCAGGTTGTTTCCATAATTCCCCATAAATCAACTCTTTGCATCTATGACGTGAGTGAGCAGGGCCAAAAATTGAACTAAGTAGGTGTTGGTTAACCACCTCTGAGCTATTGTACCCCTTCCTCTTAATACTTTGCAGGCAGTCTTGCTCTCCCTTTGTTGTGTACCTCCAAACCCTCAGTAGGGCACCCCACTGGTACTTTTTGGCTTATTCTTTAACTTGTTCTTCCCCACCTGCCCAACAGTATCCAGTATTTCAGGGAGCTTAGCCTACATAGGATTAGGAGAATGTTACCTATTCCTACAAGTAGTTCAGGCCTTGACAGTAGCCTGATTTTTCATTTCTACCTCCAGATTACCTCCTGTATTCAAAATCTTTCCACTTGTAGACATGGTTAGATATCACCTTGTATTTTCCTGGATACAAAAAAAAAAAAAACAGCCAGGAAAATAGAATCTAGAATTCTTTTAGGTTTAGCTCTTACATGAGAAACTAAATTTTTAGTAATTAGGCCCTTATTTTTCTCCCTAAAAGTTTAAGTTGAATAACAGATTGTACTATTGTCAAGAACATGAACATTGGAAGTTTTAAGTATGTTTAACTCGGCACATTGTAAAGGGTATAAACAATGAAATTTGTAGTTTTCAGGAAATGCAATATTATTTTATTCTCACAAACTCTTCAAAAAGCCAATGTTCATCTTCTCTAAGGCTGTCTTCAGCTTTCCCTGCCATACTTTCCACTACAGATAACTAGTTCTAGTTCCCAGTGCTGTATGTTGACTACTTTCCATCTTTTGAGGCTAAAATTCAATGCTTCTGATATCTAGATCAGTATGAGTTTTGGCTATTAGAATCAAATATAGAACTTAATATAATTGACATTAGTTTCAAGTGTAACTATGGAGCATCTTAAATATTAGAAGTGTCTCTGAGAAGCTACTGAGACTCTCCAGAAATAAGGAATGTTAATATTCAAAGTGATTCTAATGCATAGCCAGATTTGAGGGCCAGACCTCTATCAATCAAATCACAGACAACATCTAGGTTCCTATTGTAAAGAAAAATAAAAATTGAATCATTGATTCTAGATCCCATGCATGTGACCATCTCAGTACTGTCCCTCATCCATTCTACAGCTAATTATTCTTGTGCTGTTGGTCTGTCCAGCTCAGACATCAGTTACATCTCTTCAGCCTCCCCGCGATGAGCTTTTAACTTTACATGCTAACTTCTCTATCATTCCAACTACAATTAAATCTCTCCAGTTAAACTTTTTCAGAGTAGCTTACTGTTCTGTCACCTATCAATCACCCACACAACACATTGCAACTGGTGTTGGTACTCCTAACCAAAACTTCAGTCAATAGATGTTTCTCAATCTTCCCATATTTTTTAAACTTTGACGACTATCCATTTGAAATTTCTTTTTCCACTGCTGGTTTTATTTTACAGTAGTGCTTTCTCAACCTTCCCACCTGAATCCAAATGTTCTTCAGGGACCTGTCTTTGGCCATCTTCTTTGATACTTGGTATATTGGTAGATTTGAACGTCACCTTATGCTTGTCTTCTCTCAAAAAAGTCACAGCAGGTGTTTTCTACAGTTTTTGGATACGGACCGCAGCACTTCCATGAATGTTCATGTGTGTTTAAAAGTTTCGCTACCACGTTGTGTTTAACTCTCAAATCCAGTCAACATTTAACCTGTTTTCTTACTGGACCTCTCTGTAGCATTTGATAATTTCTTTAAAATTTTATTCACTTAAAAAGCCAATGTTAGGTGCAGATAATAGGATATTCTTTTTAAAAGGTCTAGGGGCTCCCATGGTCATCAGTATAGTACTCTTTAGTATGACCAAAACGTATAGAGTAACTGGATTTTAACCATATAAAAATGAAACACATGAAGTATTTTCAAGCCTTTAACATTTGCTGTTCAGATACCTTTCCCACCAACGTGGACTCTACTCTTTCATCATCCAAGAAATATATCACACCTCTATCTTGCTTAACCTATCCCCAGGTAGTTTGGTGTGTCCATTTCTATACTAGCATTAATCGTAGGGTTTTTTTTTTGTAGAAATATAAACAAATGAAGCAAAGCCAAATTTATGTTCTTGTTCTAAAACTTTATAATGAGTGATTTAATTTCACCTGTAAATTTCACTTTCTACCATGTAGATGTAAAAAGTTTGCCAATGCCTAACCACATAGAAATACTCAACAAACTGACTCATCATGCTTATCTCCAAAAGATAGCAAAAAAAGGTTAATCACGCATCTCAGAGTGCCTGGCTCATAGCAGGTGCCACTATGTTTTAAAGAACAGGTGATAAATAAAAGAAGTCACAATCTAAAGTCATACAAGAAATAAAAGACAAACTAGAAGTTTCTTCATCATTCTATTTATTACATGTATGAATATTAACATCTCATGGTATCCATCTAATTCAGTCAAAACCAACAAATGAAAAAAGTTAACCATGTCTCAAATGAACTTACAGATTCACCTGTAACTTAAAATAGAAATATGTTCATCTGTATTAAATCATGACAAATTCGAAAAATGTCATTTAAAAAAAAAATCACCTTTAGTACTTAAATATATTTGTTAATCGTTTGATGCCATCAGTGTCCAAGTTCAAGAATAAAAGTTGCTTCATTAGATACTTTTCAAAAATGGACATCTGGATGGTTCTCTATAGCTGGAGAGAGAGAGATAAATATATATGCAAATATGTCCTATTTTATTTAAAATTTTTTCAAATCTGGCTTTTCTGTTTGAGGAAAGTCCTACAGCGATCTCTCATAACCCCCTTTTGAAGGATAAAACTAACTTCAGACTTTGCTTCTTTAATCATGGGAGATTACTAGAAAAAAATCTTAATCTCAAGGTTGCTGTTTAATTCCATTTTCACCCAATAAAAAGTACAGAAACACTGTATTTGATGGTGTGCATAAATATTACACTCCATGGATAGCAAAAATATTTTTATTTATAATTTACAGTTCCACAAGTGAAAAATTGTACATTTTTACACTTACAATTTCATTTTGTTAAATTTGCACACATCTACAGAACTTTCACACAACAAGCACCTGAAACTGTGCAGGCAGTAGGATATGCAAATACTAAAATGTATTTATTAACCAAATGATAGCTGAAGGCCCTGCCTCAGCTAGACAATTTAATATAGATATATGTCTATATATACATAAAAAATTCTTCACCTTCTAGATCCAACAGCAGCTTTTTTAAAAAGAAAAACATACCTTTCTCACTTTATTTAAACTGACTCGACTGTATCATTTTCTGTTTTAATTTCAGTGGGTGTTGCTATGCTTTCCTCTGTACAAGCTGGTGGAGTATCAATTTGTTCTTCCTTAACTTTAGGACTTTCACAGGGTTCCTGCAATTCGTTTTTGACAATGTTCAACATAATGTTCAAGGGGTTTTCAACTGGTGTCTTGCTGGGAGATGGTGTACAATCAAATGAAGATGTCTACGAAATGAAAAGCCCTGTTAAGTACTGATTAAAGTTCAAAAGTATCAGAGTACATGACATAAGACCCCCGACTGGGAAAGAAACATACACATACCAAATGCAATTGAAATACCTACTTCTCCACAAAACATGCCATAAAGGCAGACAAATAGCAAAATGTATACTAAGCATTTAGTATATACTCAGCAATAAGCTAAGCTCAGAAAAGCAGTAACCAATAAAAGGCCAAAAGAAATTGATTATGGTAACCCATGCATATGTCCTAGGATCTTTGTGGCAATCCTAATTTCAAACACTCAGGATTTTAAAAAATCCCCACAAACCCTCAAAACATCCTAAAAAGTCTTGTCTTTTGATTCCCTAAGCAGATCTACCAAACTGCCTCTTGAACCTGTGGAACAAACATTTTTTGAAAGGCAAAGTGTTCTACTGTTTTTAAAAAAATGGTCACTCTACAAATTATGAAAATTTGAACTAAGGGCAAGAGACTGATGTCTTTTTCAGATTTCATGTGTAATTTTAAAAAATTACTTCTATTTTATATGGCTGAATAGAGTATATAAGAAAAAAAGCAGTAAATGTTCCCCTTTAACTTTAGAAACCTTTCCCATCATGATCCTTCTCATCTTTTAGTTTTCCTCACATTTCTCTAGGATTAGTGCTCTAATAAAAGACATCAAGATTCAAATGAATAGAATGCAAGGAATTACACAGCAATTTCAAAATTTAAATCAGATTCTATCAATCTAGCATTAATAGAGAACAACCTAAATGCTACATCAAAAAACAAACAGCCCAGTATCTCAATAAGATTAAAATAAGATTGCTGATGCAAAAAAAACACAAAATTTATTAATGTAAATAAAAACAGTAACAAAGAACTTACATTTTGATAATCTTCATAACATGATGGATGATAAATCTGCAGCCAAAAGAAAAAAGTTAAGTAGGTATTCACATGCATATTCATTTCTAATTGCATTCTAATAAGATTTTCTTCTCTAATTTAAACCAGAAGATAGCTTTGGAAAGGAAACAAAAATCATTTGGGCACGAAAGGAGATAAAAACAAATTTTTCATCCTGATCTCTCTTTAAACTTGGCTTTCTACATTTAAGTAGATAACATGGTATGTCACCAAGGTAATAACAGTTTTGATGATAAAATATAAATTCAGAATAGTGTGGCTGGACAGAAAAACAGACTACCTGCAGATAACTTAGTCCTGGGTTTATCATTAACTAGTTATGCAATCTCTTATATAAAATACAGAATTACTAAGATCCCTTCCAACTCAAATACTGACTCTAAAATTCCAGTATCATAGCAATATCTTTCTTATAAAAACCAATAAAAACATTGCTCTTTCAAAGTAGTGGGAAAAAAACTAATCTTAAAACTTTCTTATAAAGAAGTGAAATTACCTTTCCATCCACTCTAATAGCATTTTTTAAGTGCCATTCTTCCTCTTCTTCATCCCAGTATTGTTCAAATTGTTCTTGACAGATTTCACAACTCTAAAATAGAATCACATAAAATAAAATTTACTAGTAAGACACATCTAATTCCATTAAGTAAAAATATATAAACGTTTTGTTAAGTGGAGGAAGGAATTTAAGAGTTTTCTATAAAAGGTTAATATTCAATACATAATACAGATACACGTTCTAAGGATTCTGCATTCTTCCCTGCAAAAATAGTTAACATTTCACGGCTACCAGTCACTGATATTATGTAACTAAATGGTTATAAAACCCAAATCCAGGCCAGAGTACAACTGAAAAGTAAAGCTTACAAAAAATCTTAAAATCAGTAAAAGAAAGATGTAAATAAAGTGATACGTTTATGATTATTTACTTAAAGTAGTGAAAGACATGACCAGAGGTAGAAAGTTTAACATTCTTCTCTTACTTCAACTGCTCCAGCTGGCCCCGCAGGTACACTTTGGAACTCCTTTTCTTTAGCAGCCTCCTGAGTTTTGAGCACAACTTCTTCATGCACCTTTTCAAAAAACTGGCTTTTTGCACGTTCTTCTAGATCAGCTATTTCCTCAAATTCTATCCAGTCCTTAAAAGAAGTTGATTTAAGAACATCTTCATTTGTTTCTAAACTTTTACTGCATATCTTCAATATAATGCCATTTAAAGGTAAAGGCACATTCTTCTATAACATGCTTTTAATATTATTTTTAAAACTATACCTTCTCTTTGAGCCCCGTAACTAACAGACAACATAAAGCAACTAATTAGCAATTAAGATCTTAATATTAATTTTCCATTACCTTTAGAGTTACTTAACTAAGTTACTTAACAAGACAGATTTCATGTATAATTTTTTCTTAAAAAGTCAGTCACAGCAACTTGGAATTTTAGACCTAGAAGAAACCTGTGTCCTACTCTAATCAGCAAAAAGCATAAACGTACTATTAAAATGTATTTTCTAAGGTCCAATTTTATTCAAAACATTCATGTTAGCTCTCGGCAATTATTTAAATTAACAAACTTTTAGAATGCTATAATTTAAAGGCTGAGACTTCAGAGGTATATAGATTACGTACTGTTAAACTGTAGTACCAACGTCTATGAGTGACTTTTCTGCTAACATCTTTTTCAGTTCTATTTTGCCGATAATGCCAGTCCAAGTGATCTGCATATACGTCGGTCTGTGATGTTGTAAACCTCATTCCACAAGAGTAACACTGAATACCAGTGTAAAGTCGATTTATAACACTATCATAACGTCTATTTTGAAAAAAAAGAAATAATCTTTAGTTATAATATGGTTTAATGGACTTAAAAAGAAAGGTAGTTATAAAATTATAAATACTTTACTTTTCTCCATTTTAATAATGGCGAAGCCATTATTACGTGACTAATGTTTCAGCCAAGAGCTGGCTGCCAATACCCAAAGATCAATATTAGTCTCTAATAGAGTATCACTGATCCTCTTTTCCTTAACTTTGCTAAATTTTGAAACACGGAACCTATCTTCTTACTGACAGACCTGGCACAGTTACTTATTTCCTTCTAGCTAAAAATGACCACTTGCTAACTAAAAAGGCAATAATTTACCTGTTCTTAGACTAGTGTGAATATCAAGGTAACTACAGCGGGTGGATATGACAGAATAATTAGATTTCACCTCTACAGATCTTTGGGGTTCTGAAGAACTCAACTGTCCCACCCTGGTCTAAAGAACAGTGAAAGAGATTCAGAAGAAATAATAATTTTAAGGATAACTGTGAAGAAATGTTAGAAGACTAATAGGAAACTGATGTTAGCAACAAACATTTTAAAAAAAAATCTCGGCGCCCTATTAAGAAAGGAATTATATAAAGACCATGTAAGTAAACAAACAAGGTAGTATTTAATTTGAAAATAACTTTTTAAATAGAATAAAGCAAAAGACAGTAAGTACACTAGTACTCTGTATACCAGCAAACAAAATATTTAGTCATAATATTAATACTGAATAATTTAATAAAAAATGGTTATAAAAATAGATAGGGGAAGAGTTGGTAGGATAGACCTAGCATAATCTTCAACTTTCAGAAAGTCAAGAGACTTCTAAACATGATAAATCAAGAAACGTGATACATCAGAAAAATGTGTATCTTGTGAAAAAGAGAGACGTAAACGCCAGGAGCCAGAGAAAACGAGTTCAAAAATGGTTGCCACTGGGTGAAGAATAGTACTAGGAGAAAAGGATGCCATCTTTATTATTGTAACACTTTCATTATAAAGCTTTAACTACGTGAAAGCATTACTTTGGGGGAAAAATAAAACATTTTAAAAGGGTGAAAAATATTAGCTATTTTCTATTAAGTACTCATAAGGATATAATGAATCCATAAAGCAGCTTTAAATGTTTTTTTATAAGCAATAAAGGTAGGAGAACATTACGAAGATATGAACTAAATGTTAACAGTGGTTATCAATTAAGTGAGAATTGTAGGTAATTTTATTTTGATTTTATTTGTATTTTCTAATTTTACACAATTAACATGCATTACTTATAAAATGAAAATAGGTATTTTAAAATTCTAAATACTAGACTACAAAAATCTAATTTTCTTAACTCCAAAAGCATGTCAATTAAAAAAATAATAAGGATTAAGAGAAAATTAAGATAAAAAAGAAGACAAGTGATTATCAATACCTAATATTTAAACTTCCTGTATTTGCTGTACCAAAACACAAATATAAAAAAATAGTAATTTTGAGGTAGCTTCCTTTTGACCTAAATACTTATGTAGCAGACATATTTTAAAAGGAGATTTAAAAACAGGTTTCCTAACGTTTATGTTATGTATATATTATAACATTTTTAAAAACAAAAGGCTTCCAAAAATTTAAAAACAGGTAAAAATGAATAGCACTAATAATTAATAATTAGTTAAAAATCACTGTCCCTTTAATCTTAGAAAATTAGAAAAAAAATCAGATTACATACTGTTTCAATTCTTCAATTGTAAAATTGGTAAGATCTGGAACATCTTGATCCTCATTTTGATCTTCCTCCTCTTCAGGGGAAGGCTGAGCAGCAACTTCATTTACTTCTTCATTTGAAAAGAAACATACCAATTTCTCAATACAGTTCTCCATGTATTCTTCATGGGGGAATACTCTATTATTATAAGCATGTGGAGAACCCGATCTTGTCTATTCAGTGCTTCCAATCTTACATTTACTGGCCAAGAAACCTAATGCAATTCTTTAATAAGTAATAGGAGGTCTGATATCTTAAAAGTCAATTTTCAAAAATTTTACTTCATCAATATTCAAGCTATTTTAAAAAGCTAAATTAATATAGAATAACCACTAAAAAGTCTGCACGATACCTGCAGAAATATTAGTCAATTGAAAACAAAGTCCATTATAAAAGTAATAATTCCAACTTAGAAAATTTAAAAAGGATTTCATTATAAACCAATGATATTAGATTTCAAAAAAATAAGAGTCTACCTAAGAATTCAATCATCATAAGAACTTTTATCATGACCTACATCGTTTTATCATATCCTACATCTTTGTAACTTAATGGAGCTTTGTGTAGATTAAGTATGGAAACATACTTACGTGTTGTAGCTGAATCCGGCTGGGACAATTTAAGAATTCCTGTTTTCAGCAGTTTTGAAAATAATTCATTTACATCCACCTGACTGAGATGATTATCAGGATATGCCTTAGGAAGGGCTCCTTTAAAAAAATAACACTCTTAAAATGAAAGTAGAACTTAAAGATACAAGTAATACTGAGCATTTTTCAATTTATCATTGATAGGACATCATTCAAAGATGTCCTGTCAATAAATTTTACAAAGTCTTATTAAGGATGAATCTAAATTATCTCAAAAGCTCTTAAAATAAAATTTTCATTTAGGTAATCAAATCATCACCTCTTAAAAATATATTTTAGGATAAATACTGAAAACACTGATACTTTATACTCATACACCCTTCTATGCAATGCAGCACACTACCTCTAGTCCCAACTTTCCAGCTTTCTAATTTTCTATTCCTCATCTTCTAACGGTATTGGGAAAGGTAGTTGAAGTAGATCACCATCTCAGTACAGATTTCTAGGAAAAAAAAATACCCAAAGCCTAAGTGGAAATTCTCCTGCTCTCCCTCCAACCCGTAACTACTCAGAGGAACTAATGCAGGGGGATGAGCCATGTTGCTCAGAGTATACCTGCCCCTTTGACCTTTGCTGAATTATTGACCTTGTAAAGCAGCTCAGGGTATTGCTAAACAGGTGTGATACTAAAGCTTCAATAACTTGAATAAATGAAACGAAGATAACAATCTTCTCCTTAAACTCACTAGTGGAGAATCAATCCAATTACATATTTTGCTAAGCACTAATCTTATTATAATTCTTTAACTGAACTATAAAAATAATATTTAAATGTATTTATATGTCGCTATTATGTATCTCACTCACTACACCTCTAAGAAAAGTTGTAAACCACTAAAAATTCCTCTCCACGGCACAAATTCAATTTGTATCCACAATACACAGAATCCTGCCCTTAACCACTACATACTCTTTATACTTAGTATAGCGTCTTGGACACAGGACGCTAATTAACGTCTGTTGAAATGTCTGAATACGTGAATAAATGAACCTCAAAAGTCAATTATGATAGGGTTTCACACATGAGTTTAGCATTTACATGTCATTACAATTAGCTAGCTATTTATATGTCTTAGAGTCATAACTAGCTATTCACATGTCTTTGGACAGCCAAGTTTGGTGATCAAAAGCATGAACTATGAAACCAGACTCTTCATATTCTAACTAGAAATTCCACATTCCAGTCGTATAACGTAATCAACTTGCTTATCTGCACCTCAGTTTCCTTTATCTATAGATAGAAATTGTTCTTATCTAAGGTTACTCTGAAGATTAAATGAATATTAGGCACTGATGTGTATAAAAAAAAGAAAATTTGCAGTTTTTGCACACTATTTCATGCCACCGACACCAATACAACAAATCCTCTACTCAACAAAAACTAAATCCTAAAGGACAATACATTAATATCACATTTTACAAGTTCCAAAGTACTTTTGCATATACCATCTCATTTCTCTTTAAAAAAAACAAAAAAACAAAAAAACAAACTCCCAGGCAAATACCGACTACAGAGAAAGAAACTGAACCCCAGAAAGTACATCTGCTTATATCCTGCCCACCAATAAAGCAACAGATGGAGATTGTAAGCCTGGTCTTCTAACTTTAGATCCCAAATTCTTTCCTTCCCTTTTCATTACAATGACAACGACGACAAAAAACATCAAAAAATATTAATCCTAATTGTCAACCTAGAAATTAAAACCAAAAGGTTTTCAAATTAATTGAATAAATTCCTTATGATAACACAGTTTAAGAACTATTGCATAAACAAGACCTTAACTAGGGCTTCTCCAGTTACACTTCAGAAGTTTTGGACTGCTCCCTAAATTTGTAAACTGAACACTGACTGCCATGATAGAGCATGTTTCTTAAGATTCAGAAAGCCAGTACCACCATGAGTTGGCTGAGCTAGTTCTTGATACATTAACTTTGCTGTTATTTCATAAATCACCATAATTTACATACTTCTCATTTTTCACATATTAAAACTCAAATTCATTTTTAAAGCCCTCGCATCCAATAGTTATTGTACCCCTAACAATACTGTTATGTCTCACCCCACAGTAACAAAGATACTTATCAGGGGACCAGGCTAGGTAATCACAGAAGTTTTTTTCTACTTTTTCACATATTGGGTACAATTATTATTTGAATGCCCATAAATACATATGAATGAATCAACTTTATAAGGGTATGTCCTCAGTATTTAATGTTTACTGGATTGTCACACACATACACACAAAACAAAAACTCAAAATATCAAATATTTGAGATTTCTGAGCTTTGTCATTTATTTCATTTCAACACAAGTGTCACACTCTTAACTCTTCACCCTCCAGCTTCTACCCAATAGGTTTTGCTCTCCCTCTTTTTTATGGTCTACTGGTCCTGACCGTCTTTTGTTGTAAATAGGATCCATGTGAACACACATCAACAAGGTAAACAAACTCAGAGAACAAAATATTCTACCCAGATTAAATTCTCCTAAATCGCAAATGCCCTCTCAAACTGTCATTTTCTAAAATTGACAAGGTAGATATTCAACAACACAGTAACGATTTGTCTTTTGAAAAACACAAAATTCAGAAAGTACATACCTGAAGGATTCTGAACAAATGCTCCTGGATTTTGTGGATGAACTGGTAAAAATTGTTGTCCTTGGCCAAATGGTACTGGCTGAGCAACACCAGTCAGAACCTTTAAGAAAAATCTTAGTTTTAAGAACATCCATCCCATATTTTAAGTAAAATTTTAACATTCTAATCACAAAAGAATATTCACAGATATCATAAGGCCTGGTTTCTATGATAATAAAGATTTACTAGTGTAACTCGATTGGGTCACTTCACATATAGGTTTTCTACAAAAAGGAACAATAATACCTTCCCTTATCTGTTTCATAGCATTGTAGAAGAACTAAAAATGGATGTGAAGCTTGTTTAAAAAATTTAAGATACCATGCAAACTTACAGTAGCCAACAACTGTGTGACCTTACACAAACACTTCACCTTGCTGGTATTTTCTCTTATCTTACAAATAGAAAAACTGACATCCAGAGATATGACCTATACAGAGTCATAATGGCTAGTGAACAGTAATGGCTAGTCAGATGGGACCAGTACTCCCAATCTGATCATAGATGTCAAAAGCTTGTTTTAATAAGCAATCTGAACTCCTTTGTGATCATACTGCTTGGCCATATTTTAGTTTACAAAGTAAACTTTTATAAAAGACATCAAGGGAATGTTGAAAAATAGAACAGTCATGAAACATGTACTCTACAGGCATACAAATACTATTATTTGTAGTGCAGTAAGACTTCTACATGTTGCTGCTATGTAAACAAATATCCATTTATAAGCCTTGTTCAGTATCCATAGGAACTTTCAGTGGTATGTACACATGATAAAAATCCTACCAGTTCTGTACAATGTAAGAAACAAGACTTAGTGAAGTCCCATCACACTTATCTGTCAATAACAGTATCATTTCTTTTAAGAACAGACAACAGAGTAAATCTAAGTAGACAGGACAAATGGTTTTTCAAACTATTGGCCATCAAAAAAAGACAATATCAACAATGCTTATAACACACTTTTAGAAATCGTTCTTATATTTTCTTCCATGCAATATTACTAGTACAAAATGAACTTGTCCTAGTAAGAAAGTGTCAGCACCTGGAAAAAAAGTAAATTAGCCCCAAATTTCAGCAGGCAAGTGGTAGTCATTAAATATCAACTGAATTTATCATAAATTTAAGCACATTGCTTTCAAATTATTTCAATATGCATTTTAAAATGTATGCAGAACAAGTACAAAAGAATACCAACAGGTAACTGTACATGTTTAGGTGATAACAACAAATGCATCTGGGAGGCAAGTTGCAGGTTTGCTGTGTTGACATTAGTATCAAACAATTCTATTTGACTGGAATGACTGGAAAGATGATGAGAGAAGTAGAGAGGAAGAAAAGGAACTACAGACAGTATAAGCATGGGCAACTGATTTTATTATTTAACTCAGACTAAGGAAACCTATAGTACTTTACTAGCTTTGAAGCCAAAACAAAAACAAAAACAAAAACACAACGGGGAGGCTATCTATGTGCGAAGGCAAGAGATATACGGGAAACCCCTGTATCTTACAGCTCAATTTTGCTGTGAACCTAAAATTATTAAAAAAAAAAAAAAATGTGTGTGTGTGTGTGTATGAGTGAGTGAAAGAGAAGAGAGAAAGCACACACATGCATGCATGGTGGAGAGGGAGAAAAAATGAGATTTCTCTAGATCCTGGAAGAGCTAAAATCCATTTTGGATTTAAATTGCAAATTTCAGCCCTAAGACTCTCTTCCCACTTATCTACCACGTGGGATTTTGGAGTAAGTTAAAACTTTCCCATTTACAGAATAAACTATCTCCTGAAAACCTTCCACAAACCCTATAAACATTAAAAATGGTTCATATATCTCCATATAAAATTATTTTAGAATAACTACAGCAGACTTACCTGTTGAGATGCCTGAATATTTCCTACTGTTATTGGAGCAGGTAAATTGCCAAAGTTTCCAAATTGAGAACTCTGAAGATTCTTTTCATCAAAATAGTGTCCAGAAGCTCTGTTAAGGGGATTTGAGAAACTCTGGTTTCCAGGGCCATGTGGTCCATTAAAATTTGGTCCTTGAGGTGAATCAAATATTTGTTCATGTCTTTGAAACTGCAGTCCTTGGGATGGGGCATTAAAAGCATTGCCAGGTGGATCATTAAATGGACCAGTCTGATTGAAAGAAACAGAGTCAAGCCTTTGTGAAGGATGATTGTCAAATCGTGCGCCTTGAAGGCCAAGAGGGATATCGAACCTTGAAGCTTGCTGGTGTTGTGGACCATCAAATCTTTGAGGCACACCATCAAATCTTGGTTGAACCTGCTGTCCAGGTGGTCCATCAAACCTCTGTGGTCCTGGCTGACCAGTTCTTTCAAACCTAGGACCTGGCTGACCATGTAATCCATCAAATCTTGGCAAGAGCGATGGCTGACCTGGCTGCCCATCAAACCTTAAAGCATGACAACCTTCAAATCTTGGACCACCTTGACCCAGAGGCCCTTCGATTCTCATGCCACCTCCTGGTACAGGACCCTCAAATCTCATTCCACCTCCTTGTTGGACTAATGGTCCTTCAAACCTGATCCCAACCCCTGGCTGACCATGTGGACCCTCAAACCTAAGGTTACCACCGAGATGATTATGTTGCCCTTCAAACCTCAGACCAGCTACTGACTGACCATGGGGGCCCTCAAACCTCATTCCAACTCCCTGCTGTAGCAAAGGGCCCTCAAATCTGATCCCACCTGCTGGCTGACCATGAGGTCCATCAAACCTAATTGCAGCCCCTGATGGGCCGTGTCCCCCCTCAAATCTAAGTCCACCTACAGGCTGACCTCGGGGATTATCAAATCTAAGTCCACCCACAGGCTGACCATGAGGTCCATCAAACCTTAGACCACCCACAGGTTGACCTCGATGTCCCTCAAACCTGAGACCACCCACAGGCTGCCCCCCTGGTCCTTCAAATCGTAGACCACCTGCAGATCCCTCAAACCTCAGACCAGGAGAACCTTCAAACCGAAAACCTCCTCCTCCTGCTTGCCCAATTGGCCCCTCAAACCGCAGAGGTGTCCCTACTGGTCCTGGAGGACCTTCAAATCTCAAAGGACACCCACCTCCTAACTGACCTTGTGGTCCTTCAAATCTCAAAGGGCCACCTCCTCCCATTTGTCCAGATGACCCATCAAACCGAAGAGAACCTGGTGTAGGAGGTCCATCAATTCTAGGGCTTAATTTATTAGGTCCTTCAAAAATCATCTTGGTTGGGCCATCTCTTGTTACTGATGGCCTACTAGGTCCATCAAATAATGGTCTATCTTCAGCTAAAGCTGTAAGTCGCTGATTTGTATCGAGGCCCGCGAATCGTGATGCTGGACCATCTACAAATGGTTTATCTGTATCTTCATATCTAGGTCGCTTAAGTGGAAAACGATCATTGAATGGTGATCTCTGCTCTTCTCGTACACCTTTTAAAAAGAAAAAATAAATTATTTTCCCTGAATCTGAATTTATATGAAATTATCTTAAAATCTTTCTCTATTCATGTAAATGTTTATCCAAATATATTTATGACTATCTCACTTTATTGGAGGGGAATAAAAAGACAGCATCAAGCAGCAAATTAAGAGGATGTCCTCTAGAGTCAGACACACCTGGGTGAAAAAAATCCCCACTCTGTCAACTTACTATTTATTTGACTTTGAGAGCAAGTTATTTAACCTCTCTGGTCTTATGTCCTATCTATAAAATGGGGATAATATATATTTCATTGGGTTGTGAGGATTAAATCAGATTACATACATAAAAAACCTAGTAAAGTACCTCATACACAGTTGGCTTTATAAATATTAGCTCTCTTCCCTTCCCTGAGGGAAAACAACAAATCAAAACAAAACCAAAAAAGGTAGTCTGAACAGTCACAAAAATCCATCCCCACTCAGCTTGTTCATTTTCCCTTCACCTTTGTGTGATTCAATAGGCATAATCTGATTTAACTTTCTACCTTTAGCAGAGACTTGCTCGTCATGTCTTCTCCGGCCCTCATGGGGTGAAAGATTCTCAGCATAAGTACGACTCCCAGATATAGGAGAAAGACGTCTTGCTCTTTCACTAAATTGTTCTTTTCTGTCAAACTGTGCTCCACTATTCCTACTTGCATGTTTACTTTTGGATGGCTCACATTCTATTCCAGACAACAAGGCATCAGTCAAAGGGTAGTCAAAAATATCAGGATCTAAGAGATCAAGTCTTGGAAATGAATGCTGAACCTGTGTCCTTTTCAGTTTTGCTTTATGTTCATAGTAGGTTAATTCAGCATCAGATAAGAGAGGTTTCTTTTTTAATCCACCTTTATTTTCTTCTGTAGGACTATCCCGTACATTGCATCTATGTTTACCTTCTTGATACTGAAATAGCTGTCGAATTTGATGCACAACAACAAGGAACTCATCCTGTGTAATTTCACCAGATGCTAAACGTTCACTCGTCTGCATGGGGTGATAAAAGGAAATCAAATATTTTAAATATAAAAAGCACTTACAAAAACGCTTAAGACAAAGGAGAATGACAATTACATGGGGTCATGGTAACTACCTTTTGAAGTAATTCTCTCTTGCTTGCAAGAGTTAACTCTTTAGGAATCTGAAGATTGGCATCTACACTTAATCGATGCTGCTGCTTTGGGACTCGAGGTGACAAGATTCCTTTAGTGCTTGACCAGCTTTCCCTATGCCTTAGATGAGGAGATTTACTATGTTCATCACCCTGTTGTAAGCTGAAACCATAAAAGCAATATGTTACTTCATAAAATTTTTAAAAATATTTAGGACCATATTTAAGAATCCTTTTCAAAGGATCTAGTTAAAATGAATATATGTAATCATAAAAGTTAATTAAATGATTAAGAACACAAGATCTGAAGTCAAGAAAATCATATATAAATTCTAATTCTGGCCTGTCCTGCATGTGCAGCCTTAGGTAGATTAGTTAATCTTTCTAGACTTCAGTATCCTTATCCTTATCCTTATCTGTAATAGTATTTAACCCATGGGGTTTTAAGAATTAAATGGAAGAATAAAGCACCAATTATGGCACCCAATGAACATTATCCAATTTTTAACACTATTTTAGAATGCATATATTCTGTTGCTTAAAGAATGTGAACATCCTACCTTTTACTTTCTTCCCAACCAGATTTCCATCTTTTGGTAGACTTGGAACTTTGCCAGTTTTCTAAATTCTCCTTTGGTTCAGTGCCCAATTTCATAGAATGCTGACTTGCAGTTTCTTGTGGTCGCTCCTCTTCAGTCTTTTTTATTCGCCTTGGATCTCGAATATCTTGTTTAGTACTTCTCTTAGCATTTCTTTCTTCCCTGGAAGGTGGTGTAAATTCTTCCATATGTGACTGCTTAACTCCTGATTGGCGAATCTTTCCAGCTTTGGGTGTCAAGGTTGGAGACATACTCCTTTGCCTTCGTTTGGGTGACCGCCTATCTCTTCTCTTTGGAGAATGAATAATTGGTGACCGAGACTTGGGTGACCGTGACCTTGACCGCTTTCTAGTACTAGATCTCCCTGGTTTTGTTCCTTGTTTTTCCGGTTCTTCCGTTATCGTGTCTTGTTTTTGTACAATGCCATTGATGATTTTATTTCTACTTCCAACCAGTCTGTGTTCCGATGATTTCATATGTTCATCTTTATCCTTTTTTTCTGCAGTTTTTCTTTTCTCCTTTATATCATCATCTTTGCTATCAGTCTTATCCTGAAGATGTTTTTTTAATCTTGGATCTCTCTTGCTCATATCAGACACCCGTGTGCTTTCAGATTCCTGATTTTTCAAGTCTTTTGTGTGGGATAATTTGTTTTTCAAAGGTGATGGTGATTTAGATTTAGATTTAGATTTAGAATCTAATTGATCAAGTTCCTTCTTAGTTATTTTTTCACCTGATTTACTTTTTTCTTGTTTGGATGAATTTAGTTTTTCAGAGGGTATAGTTTTACTTGTCTTAATATCAGATTGGTTCAATGTATTCATTAGAAATTCTTTTCTGTGACCTTGATCTTTTCCATGAGAAGAATGTTGACTCATCCTATTAAGACGGGGATCCCGGTTAGTTCCTTTCAAATCTTGAATTTGTAAGGATGGACCTGGCCGGCTCTTCTCAGGTTGCACAGGAACCTGATGGGGAGCTTTAACTACCATAGGGGGAATTTGTGAAACATGTAATTTGGATGGTGCAGATCCAGGACCTAGGTTGGATGTCTCCTGCTGAACACTAAGAGAAACTGCCTGAAATACAAAATAAATGTTCATGTTAATACTGTAAAATATGCATTTTATCCATCAAGAAATTAAAACCTAAAGAATATAATGCTTTATTCAATAAATCCATTTATTCAATACTGTATTTACATTGCATACTTATGTTTAAGTGGAGATTAAAGTAAAAAGACAAAGTTCATGGATTTATTTGGCCTGTTATTTCTCAGTACTTTACTTGAGGCTTTTATAGTATCTCTAGGCAGAATGAAAAAAAAAATCCTCCCTCTTCCCAATCATTCAGGATTCTGAGCCATATTACTAAGAAAACTGCTTATAAAACAAAACAAAACAAAACTGTACTCTAGCTACACAAGTCAGTTATTTCAGCTAAATTCTGTCATAAAATTCAGTTCCTCTGAAAGTGGCACTGATAATGAACGTGCAAAACTGTTTCCTATACTTCCTCACTCTAAAGTTCAAGTGCTATGTAAAATAACTTAGTACTAAGTTATTCATGCATATAAATATGTAATCTTCCTGGGCTCTTTAATTTTGTGATGGCTTTTCTTTTGTAGGCTTCTAAGAACCTGATTTCTTCTCAGGAAGCTTAAGCACATAAAAGATTAAAGACTGCAAAACCACTTGCCACTACACACCTACCATCATATTAGAGTGATATTAATATTAAGTTCACATGCTCGATATAACTGTTAACAAAACTAAGATACTATCTTAAAAGATAGCATTTCCATAGAACAGTATTTAAAAGAAAATATTGTACAGGAGATTTGAGTTTTACAATAAGAATATAAAAAATTTGCACTGATATATACACCATACTGTGCAAAACAAAAGTGGAAAAAGTACACGTAATAAAAGTAACGCTAATTTAAATGTAAAATAATTACTTCTCTATTGGAAGACAGGTTTAAAATATTTAAAATGCGAATTTTCTCTACTTACCAATTGCGCCTTAGCTTGCTCTAGTTCAAGCTCCAGCTTTTTCTGCTGAAGTTCTAACAATTGTTTTTGTTTTGCCAGTAATTGCTGTCTTATTAGCTGTTCTTGGGTAAGATTCTTTTGTATATCAGGAACAATTGGAGGAGTGGAGATGCTAGGAGAACTGACCACTGTACCAGGTGTTGAAGGCTCTTCGGGCTATAAAAGAAAATAATTTGTTAAAAAAAAAATATATATATATATATGTATATGTACATATATAGCAGCTAAAAAGAAAGCTAAGAGGGAACTAAAAATTATCAGCCACTTAATACCATCCATAATTTTAAATGGCCAATCATGTTTAAAAATCACACAGAAATTCTCAAGGATTTAAAATCAAAATAAGTAATTATGTAACACCTAAATAACACTCTGGAGGGGGAATAGTTTTCTTAAACAGGGTGTTTTAGCACAGGGTGTTCTTGACATTCTAGCAAGAAAGTTTAGAGCAGTCAAAATTTGACAGTTAAAAGTATCAGTTATATATACCATACGTGTAAAAACTTACCGATTTATTTAAAAATTTAGGATTCACATGGATGCTAGATGTATTCACATTGGGGGGTAGAGGTTTAATAGGCCAAGCAGGATCTAACGAATTGACTCTGACATCCAGGGCATAAAGTTTCTTCAACGGGAATATTTCATCCCATGTGGAACGTAACTTAAACAAACTTTTTCTAGTATTTTCATCCACCTAGAACAACAGAACAATTCTATGGCTTGTTAAGTTACTATAGAATGTTTTAAATATTAAGAATAAAGCTAAATCAATCTCTGCTCTACTTCACATACAGCACACATACTGCTCATTCTAAATATATAAACAGCAATAATTTATTCAAGATATATTTGGTTTGCAAATGTAAAATAAATTTCTTCCTCAAAAAGAAATTAGAAAAATTAAAGTTATTATCATCTAGCCTTCATAAAAGCAAACAACTAGATAACTCTTTGTATTTTAAAAATACAAAATGTCAAGCCCCAAATTTTAAGGCTTCACATAGCATTCCTAAAGTCACTCTTACTGTGGACAACAACATAAAACTAGAACACAGTATACCTCATAGTGTAGATTTCTAACTCATTTGCATTGTAGTACAAAGTTAAAATTAAGACAAAATTATCTCACTAACCAATGTGGTTGGAGTGTTGAAAGCACCTTAAAAACTGAAATTTATGAAATCTTATCTACTCATGAGTTTGGTTTTATGTAACTTATCTGCTTACACTTTTGATGGGCATAATGTCTTTAAAATTAGCCGTTAGTGAGTATTTAGAAAAACTGAATAGGTATTTATCTTTAGATTAATAAAGCCCTGACTATATTCAAGTTTTTAGATAAAAATTATTACAAGGTCATTTTCATCAACTGTAGTGTTCGGGCCCAGTCAGATTCAGTAAAGGTATTCCACCAAACACCCAAATGAATCTGAACATACTAAAACTAAAACCAAGAGGCTAGTTTATCTCCCTCAACTTCTATAATGCAAAGTCAACTTCTTAAGAGTTAAGCAGCTTTAGGTACATAGTATTTAGCAAGGTCTACAATACACTATTAACAAGCTCCTTAATACAAACTGAAATATAGCTTTCCAAATTTCTTCTGTATAAACTTAATATTTCTTTCAAAAGAACTTGTAAAAAGTTCTCAAATAGCAACTACACATTTTCTAAAAAACAAGTAAAATCTAATACTGAAAAGTTCTTTCAAAATAATCCCAATTTTCGAAGTCTGACTTCACAAGATACACCGTACATCTACTAAAATATAAGAACTACCAACTTTTTATATTAGAAAACAATCTTTAAACCTAAATATCTTATAAACACCATTTTGCTCAGTGTAAAAGATAAAGCCTGACAGGAAGATAATTACTTCAGCAAATCCCTTGTCTTCCTCAACATACTATTGTATTTATGAAACTACCTGATACAATGTTATGGAAGGAATGTACAGTCTCTAGGTATAGAAACTGAACAAACCTTTCTTCTAAACTCTAAGGGGGAGAGGAAGTAAAAAGTATTTCCAAAATAATCTAAGATACATTAGCTGGTCCACCATTCACATATTCACATAAAATATAAAACATACTTGAACAAAGTAATGAGAGAAAACATTTCCAGAAAAACATCGTTTCAGGTATCAATCACAGGCTGAGACACACTGAAGAATTATTTTTTCCAGATATGAATAGCCAACATCCTAACACCAGAAACCTAAACAATGAAATTTGAAGTACTCTTGATAGCTTCAGATCTTTTTTCCCATATTCTAGTGATGGAACAGATGTTCAAACAAATAAACTCAAGAAAAAAATAATTCTAAAAGCAAATTCATCACTTTTTGAATGCATAATGTAAAACTCTTAGAATGTGCACTGAAAATTATAACGTAAAGTATTACTTTAAATAACTTTAGCATGGTACTTGATAAATGTCCAAGATAATAAAACATTTCACCACCCAAGAAAACCCAACACAAAGGCAAGTATTTATTTAATCAGGAACACATTTCTTAAAAATTCAAATGTTTCTAAATGCATATATACCTTTTCAAACACACAAATAAATGTTGCAACTAGATTTTTAGTAAAGGCAGTGAGATACTCTCGTCCAACGTTTTTCACGATAGAATCCATAAGGTACATAACAGGAAGCTTCTCTGAGGAAGGAGCCTGAATAAAAAGAAACTGAGAAGTTTAGTATAATGAATTGCCACCAATTACTTTGAGTTTTTAAACCTATAATACAGACCTCTATTTTTGTTGATACTTTTTTAAATATTAACTTTCATGAAACTTTTAAGTGTTCAAGTTCTCATCTTACAATGATCTTTGAGCATAGAAAATAAGCTCATAATCACCATTAAGAAAAACCTTAATCTCTAGTATTTATTTAATAGCATTTCAGGTTCATAATGTAAAGACCCGTTTTAAGTGACCAAAAGTGAAGAGGGGGGAGGGGTTATTTTCTGTAATCCAAGTATAAACTTTGTGACTCACATTACTTACAATGGTGTGCCTAGACTCTATGTTAAGTTTTCAGACTTCTAACAGAATCTAACTTCCACAGGCATATTTTATATGTTATAGACTGAAGAGTTTGTTACCTGTAAAATCATTAGGATTACTTCTCTATAATCCAATGAATAAAGAAATTAAGTATACTTCACATATGAAGTTAATGGCAAAAAAAAACTTTTAAACTTGCACGTGAACATGCAGGAAGGTGCAAGTTGTTACTGCTGATACAAGAAAAACTGGATGGAGCAGCCGCTGAGTCATGTAAATCAGGTTGAACTTGACTCTGGAAACCAGGATTTGTCCTGAAGATTTTCTTCACAGCATGGACTCGCCGTCGAAATATTTTTCCTCTGACATGCACAAACCAGGGGTTCTAAATTTGTGCAAAGCCAGTGTGGTGATGCCGATAGAGGTGGCCCTTTCCAAAGCAAAGCAATGTTGCCCCAGTTCAACTGCAATGCCTACCCATCACTGGCTTTTAGAAGGCACAGCAAGTTTTCAGAAAGCATCAGCAGATTCACAGACTTGCTGAGGAGCATTAAGACACACCATATAAACTAAGTGTTAAATCCAACTCCACAGGAGCAACCATGATTTAAAAACAAAAACAAAAAATTAGCCCCATTCACCCCATCCCATGTGTACAGGAATCTTAACCCTGAACAACACCCATAGCTACCTGTAGCTAGCTAGGGTAGGATCACAGTTCTGCAGTACACAATGCCATCATATTTCACAAAACCAATTACCCCTACAAGTGTGTGGAAGTGCTCTTACTTCTGATAACCTTTACTACAACCAAGTTGGCTAAGGAAACCTTTGAATAACCTTGTATGGAAGTTTTTTACAGTACTAATAAGAGTTCACAAGGCCACTGCATGTGAGCAAACTATTAAGTATCAACACGTCAAATGATTTATTGCTGTGTCTTTATATTACCATGTCATGTTTTACACCATTTTAGTCATTGTTGTACTTATAACAGGCTCTTTAAAACCAAAATCTGTTCAGTATGCTAATTTTATTGTACAAGTGAAGCCCTATATGTAGTATTTTTTTCTGCTACTACTGCCTCATGGGAGGAGTCAAATTAGGTGTGAATCCTTAAGTTTAGTAATGCTGAGATGCCAGAGAATAAGGACACAAACAGTCACCTCCAGAAACACAAAACCAAGCCAGTTTGCTACCAGATGACAGAAAATCCCCCCCACACCCTCAATCCCAACCCTGATTAAGGTATTTTCCCCAGTGACTTTTAGATCTTTTCCTCAATCTGGCTTACAAAAATAACCAGGAAGCGTGTGCCAAAAAAAATTCCAGCTGTCTTTTATCAGTAAATAGTCCATCTATTTTCACCACTCTGTGTAGCTATACACAAATACAAGTTTTAATGTGGTCACTATATTCAGCATTTACTTTTCACTTCTGGAAGGTCTTTTGGATCCATTTAAAACCCAGCAAACTTTTGAGTGACAACCTGAGCTGCTAAATTAATATTAGCTCTGTGAAATATTAGTTATCCCCCAAATACTAGATAAATCTTTTTAAAATCAATGTTATTTCTTTAAAACTCAAGTGGTTTTGTTTTTTTTAAAAGGCATTCAATGTCAAGCCTTCAACTGGGCAAAAACTAAGTTTCCATGTCCAACATGTTTGTGATATTAACAAAAAGGATGTTGAGTATGAGGAATGCTTCCTTTTTAAGTCTCATACTTTAAATAGCTGTTTCACAGACATTTAGAGGAAAAGGAGAATGAAGACTTGTATTTTAGCTGTCAGACTGAGCATGACAAACTTGTTGAGCCCTTAAAAAAAAAAAACCTTACGTTTTATAGTCTTTAAATCTTTAAATTAAGGTATGAAAGGACCACCTGAAACCGTGTATCTTGTGAAAAGATTTACCCAAGAGTGGATGGAACCTAAAGAATGAACCCAAGTCACTTAAAGACTTTTGTTTAAAACACACAACCACGTAGATTAAAAATAAGTCTTGGAAGCAGATTCTACACCTTACAAAGGTAAATAAAAAAGACAAATACATATTTTATATGTTTTATTCACAAATTTTATAATACCAGTCACACATTTCAAAACCATTTATTAGAGTCAGACCACTCAGTTTTACACTAGACAGAAACCGCCTCTAAACAATATATCGGTGGTTGTTGTTAAAGTGGCCTTTTAAAAGGGGTTCACTCTGCTAAAAGGAGGCTCATTCTGATAATTTCAATCACTAACAACTAGAAAAAAACTAAACCGTAAGTACAAGCTTGAAAAATAACTTAAAACGTAGTGCTGGGAAGATATTAAAACTCATTATGATCACTAAGTTTAACAGTAACTTTAAGTGATATATCACTCCTACATGAATCCATAGAAGAGGAGGACTACAGGGAAATATAGGGTGGCAGAGGACCACTTCTGTCAAGGGGTGAAGAGAAGCAAGTCTTCACTATCAGGGGAGGAAAAAAGAGAAAAGGAAGAGGAGGGACTGAACTTTTCAAAAAAAACTACAAGTACTTGTTACCCAGTGGGCCAGTTCTCCACCTACAGGTTGGTTAAGATCTCCTCCCCCTCCCCCCCAAACCCCACCCTCAATCCCAATTTCCCATATTTGGGACAAATTAAGACACTCCGACAGGAGAATAAAAGTTATATCTAGCCGCCCCCACCCCAAATGGGGCTGACGGGTGTGAGCAGCTGCCTGGCTGGCAGGGAATGGATTCTTCTCTCTTCCCTTTTGCATCATGTGCTTTTCAGGCGCCATGTTGGGCTCCTAACAAGCGGCTGCTCCACTCGGGGCCAATTCCCTATTCCCACCCACCAACAGCTCGCTCCCAGGTCCCCCTTCACCTCCTTCCAACCCACAAAGCACAATTACCCAAAAGGGTACTGGGGGGAAAATAGGAGAAGAACCACTCCCCACCTTCCTGCGGGATTAAAAGGTATTAACTCTTACTTTCCCACACAACTGCCTTTAAGTTCCCCCCCCTCCCCAAAGGGCTCTATTCAAAGCGTGTGTGTCGGGATATACAATGCGGTGGCCTAAATAGGGAGTTGGTAAGCGGAAGTGGGACTCCACCCTTCATCCTCCCCACTCCCTCCCCCCAAGAGAGGCCCACGCTCGAAGCCTGGGCCAAAGACCGAGCCAGAGTTGGGCGGGGGGGAGGGGGAGTTGGAGAGGAGGAACACTGTCCCCCTTTGGATGGAAGCGAGACCTGGGATGAGGCTGACACTAAAATCAGGGAGTATTAGAAGAATAGGAGGCTGCGGGGTGTATAAAAACCTTGGCGGTTTGGGCCTCGATGAGAGAGACGATCTCCTTGGCGAAGGGCAGGTTCTCCTCGGCTAGAATGGTCAGCATATTGATGTGCGGTTTGCTATTGAAGGTCAGGTCTTCGAGTGACGACTGATAATCCCGACAGGCGTCCTCCCGGGCCCCCGCAGTACCGGCCTCGGCCGGCGTCTGCTCTGACATTGCGCCGCGGCCCCCCTCCGAGGTCCGCCGCAGATGAAGCTGAAGTCGCTCTCGATACCCCGCCTCCCTTCAGACTCCTCTTCCTCTCCCCGGGTCTCCCGCGGCTCCGGCTTCACCACATGCTGACCGCGGAGGGGGGTTGGGGGACGACACAAGGGGGACCTCGGGTATGAAACGCCGCCGTCTCACGGGTGATCTCCGGCCACTTCCAGCCGCCACAGAAGCTTCTTTCTCCACAGACACAAAATGGCGGCAGTGGCGGCTCCAGCTCCGAAAATGTCTGTGTTCTCAACCGCTGCGTCGTGCGAAATGAGCTAGGGGAGGGGAAATGTGCGGTAAAAGGGCGGGGCCGTTAAAAAAAAACAGGCGTGATTGGCTCCCCGCTAACGTCACAAGCCCCTCCTCCGGCTCTTCCGCAGGACAGCCTGGCACCGCCTTCTTCTCGGGGCCCCTACGGGTGCTTTCGCAACGCACTGCTGCTGGGAGGTGCGGTGGGAAAGACGGCTCCTCTCATTGGTCGATTCATAAGGGACTGTTCGGTCATTTATTACCATAACAACCCACTCAGGGAGGCCAATAGGCCTGGGGGAGGCTATTCCCGAGGCCCAACCCAACCAGTTTAAGGGGAAGATTCCGCGGTCCCCTTTAAGTCCCTCCCTATGCAGCCCCCTGGCCATTTAGCAGCTCTGTCAATCACCCTCCGTCCTGCCGGCCCCGTCTGCCGCGGTCCGCGGGCGGGGGCCGACGGGAGCCGAGGCTTTGAGCTTCCCTGATCCCCTTTGCCTCTCGAGTCTCAGGTGCTCCCGAGAGCCTGGGCGGGTCCCGCTGCTGGGGACGGCTGTTCCTCCCGGAACTAATACCAGGAGGGAGATGCTGGAGAGTCGACTCCAGCATGCTGCTTCCCACAAGCACGTACAAGAACACACAGGCCAGCTTTCTTGAATTGAATGCCCAGAAATCTATCTAGAGGTTGTGTGTGAAAGGCTTTTCCCTAGGGATTTGGAGGAGCCCTTTGGGAAGCCCACTCAGATCTCTGGGCAGGGCTTTCACAACAGCCACACCCAGCCCAGAGCGGCGTAGCTCCTCTCAACCTTACGCACTTAGAAACAGCCACAGCCACTAGTTGGGGAACGTAAGAAAAAAAAAATTTTTTTTCTTGTAAATCTCTTTCCACAGGCTTCTAAAATCCTATTTGGAGGCTGGAAATGGTACTCTCAAAACACAAAGCATTCAAATAGTTCTGCGGTGGAGCTGCAGCATTACACAATGAATCAAAGGGGTATTTTTTTTTTTTTTTATTGAGTAGCGATAGTAACCTCGATGTGGCTAAATAGGTATTGATTTCGATATATTTGCTTCACCATTGTCTCCTTAGGCTACTAGACTCTTAGAGATACTTTGTTTTTCCCCAGAAGTAACCGCTCGTAAGAAATAAATGAAGCAATTCTTTGTCCCATATAAAGTAGAATTTTAACTTCTTTTTGGAGGGTTTTATTGAAGTATAATTGACACATAATAAAGTATACAAAATTAGACAAGTATTTTCTATTTCTTAATATGATACTGCATAAGAATGAGTAAAGCTGGGGGAGGGTAGCTTGTCTTTCCTCATTCGAAGGTAAAAAGTATTGTTGAATACATATTCATTGATTTCAATTTCATACCATTTTTTAGTGGTGATATTCAGATACACATGGTTAAAATTAAGAAATTTTCAAAGTTTCTGTTTTGTGGAAGAAAATCTCTAGTATAAAACATCCTTCAGTAGTTTTCCTTGTAATTTTAAAGGTGAATTTACTTACAAATCTTTGAGTTATAGAAAATACCTACGTATCATTTTTTATATCCTTTTAACAAACAAGTGCACTTCAAAAAAAAGTAAGTTTTCAAAACTCTGATTGGGCTTCTATTTGTAACCCTCCCAGGCTACACACAGAGTAAACAATATATGCTTAGCATATAAATCAACAAAGGTGTGGTACCCTCAAATACATGGAAAACTCAAGAGTGAAGTAGCAATCTTATTCGAATTACATGCTACACTACAACAAGCATATTTTTTCTTTATGTTCCCAGAACAGACAGAGAACTAGATAATCAGTATTTTTAGTTATATGAACGAATAGATATCACTTTTCTCATGATTCAGCCAAATTTCAGTGCCAATTCTTTTATCAGACTATTCAAATAATGTACTCTTTGCAACAATAGTAAGCCCCAGTCATCTGCAGTGGTGAACATAATATTCCCTTGGACCAAGTTTCATGAAATTTAAAGCCCAATTATAATCTCATGGAGTAATATGAAAAAGCACTATATCTGACTAGAAAACAGTAGGTATTATAGAGCTATTTTCAAATATGAAACCCATTGTGTTTTTAAAGAATATGAAAACTTTCCTTTTTTTTTTTGAGGAAATAAATGCACTCCTTCCTCCTTCCTTGGTTCACAGCATGTTTGCAAGAGGAATTCATCTCTCCTAAGGGGGAAAAAGAACTTTGCTATAGGCAATCCATTATCCTTTTGATGTAAATTTTTAATGTAATCAGAAGGACTGAAATGGGTATGCTAAACAGAGAAAGTAAAAAAGAAAAAGGAAAATGAGTTAAAAAAGCAATTTCTTTAAAAACAGTTAAGTACTGCCAGCAGGTAGAATTTCCCCCTTGTGAATCCAGTGGGTGTAAATAACATGCAGGAATAATATTTACATCACATATATAGTATACATATAATATTTATACATCGTATATAATATGTGCTATATTATGTATGTAATACATAATATATATTCTTGTTAAAAATATTAACAATGTTATCCATTTATACATTCTTTAGTCTTTATATTTTACAGTTACAAACTAATACATGTTTATGCTAAAGAATTCAAATACGAGTATAAAAATAAAAAATGAAAGTTTCTCCGCCCTTGGCCACCAGGTAACCACTAAACATAGTTTAATTATGTTTTATTACATGTCTTTTCTAATGAAGACACATGCACAAACAAAGTGTACAATGTCTTATTTTTGATTTTTACAAAAATGAGATCATTATATATAGTTCATTGCTTGCTTTTTAAACTCAAGGTATCATGAACATCTTTTAATGAGCAGGGTAAAACTATATAATTCAAAGCATTCTTTTAAATTTTGTGACTTAGAAAGATGGCTTAGACAAGAATAAAGCCATTCCAGTATTAGTTCTAAAGGATACTCTAAAATTGGCAAACAGTAGGTATTCAGTGAATATTTATTGACTGATCCAGACCTTCAGATTCACTTTTGTATTCTGTTAACTCAAAGAGGCAAATACAGGGTTAGTAGAGAACCTAGCATAGAATTTGAACTTGATGTTATGGAGTTCAGAGGTAGAGATTATCACCAAGGTAGGCTGACTGACAATTTAAATGGTGTGATCACCATGTGCCAAAAAACAGTTTATAGTTTTAGCGCTTAGAAATTTTACTTTGCCAGCAATCCTACTTTTAGCAATCTTTTACTTTATTGTCGAAAAATATGACGAAATGGACACAATTTCTCAGTTTAAGTTTTGCACATATATATTTATCTCATCATTTGGCATTTCCTTTCAGCTGTGGATGAAAAAAAGCAAAGGAACATGTACGCAATAAATACTAATAAAATAATCTCCCAAATATTATTTTATAACAAGTTATAAATAAATTTTCTTGCTTAAAAGTTATTATTTCATTAGTTCATTAAACATAGTCCCTGCACTCAAGGAGCTCATAGACTGCTGGGTGAGATAAGCAATTAAACCAACAATTACCATACAGTATGACCAGAATCATAACGTACAGTTTTGACGAGAGGGTACTGTATGCTGGGAGCATGAAAGCAGCATCTAAATAAGACTGGAGTGGTTAGAGAAGCCTTTTCCTAAAGAGTTGACAGTTCATATTTTTCATAGTAGTGAATAGGAGCAACTAAATTAAGGCATTCAAAGCAAAAAGGCAAAGGTAAATCTAGGTTTTATGGGCCCAAAGCATATGAAATTTGGAAGATCTTCTTGAGGAAAAGGGCACAAAATCCCAAATATAAAATTTTATGAACTATGTAATTGAGGCTTCATTAGTCTCACTGTATATCCACCTATTTGAAGAGACCTATTCAAAGAAGGAAAAAGATCTCAGATCTGTATTTCAAAAACAAATAAAAATACATATGTAGAAGAATTTATGAGATAAGAGCCAATCATGAATGACCTGATATTACAGTTCAAGAAATGAAAATCTATTGAAGGATCTTTATGGAGGAGTGGCCAGACTTTTGTATTAGACAGATAATTATAGAAAACACAACAACTCAAAATCTCTGGGACATAGCGAAAGCAGTCCTAAAGGAGAAATTCATAGCAATACAAGCCTACCTCAAGAAATAAGAAAAGTCTCAAATAAACAACCTAATTTTATACTTAAAAAAACTAGGAAAAACAACAGCAAACAAAAAAAAAATAAGTAGAAGGAAGGAAATAATAAAGATCAGAGCATAAATAAACAAAATAGAGTCTAGAAAAACAATATAAAAGATCAATGAAACTAAGAGCTAGTTCTTTGAAAGGATAAACAAAATTGATAAGCCTTTAACCAGACTCATCAAGAATAAAAGAGAGAAGGCCCAAATAAATAAAATCAGAAATTAAAGAGAAATAACTACAGCCTACACAGAAATACAAAAGATTATAAGAAAATACTACAATCAATTATATGCCAACAAATTGGACAATCTGAAAGAAAAGGATACATTCCTAGAAACATACAATCTCCTAACACTGAATAAGAAGAAACAGAAAACTTGAATCACTGATTACCACCAACAAAACTGAATCAGTAATCAAAAACTTCCAAAAAACAAAAGCCCTGGATTGGATGCTTCATAGGTGAATTTTACCAAACATTCATGGAAGAATTAACACCTATTCACAAACTATTCCAAAAAATTTAAGAAGAGAGAAGGCTTCCTAACTCTTTTTATAAGGCCTTCATTACCCTGATTTCAAAAACAAAGACAGTATAAAAAAAGAGAAAACTATAGGCTAATATCCTTTATAAACATTGATGCAAAAATTCTCAACAAAATATTAGCAAGCCAAATTAGCAATACATTAAAAATATCATACACATGATCAAGTTGGATTTATACTTGGTATGCAAGTTTGGTTTAATATCTGTAAATCAATTAATGTGATACATCACATTAACAAATTGAAAGATAAAAATCATGTAATTATATCAATAGATGCAGAAAAGTGTTCGACAAAGTCAAGTATTGACTTATGATAAAAACTCTCAGCAAAGTGGGAAAAGAGGAAACATACATCAACATAATAAAAGCTATATATGGCAAACCTACAGCTTACATCATATTCAATAGGGATAGTCTAAAAGCATTTTCCTTAAGACCAAGAACAACACAAGGATGCCCACTTTCATCACTTTTATTCTAATAAAGTATTGAAAGTCCTAGCTACAGCAATAAAATAAGAAAGAAAAATAAAAGGCATCCAAATTAAAAAGGAACATGTAAAACTGTCATTATTTGCAGGTGACATGATACTGTACATAGAGAACCCTAAAGATTTCACCAAAAAATTGTTAAACTGAAAAAAATAAATTCAGTAAAGTAGCAGGTTACAACATTAATAATCAGAACTCAGTGGCATTTTTATACACCAAATGAAGAAATATCAAAAAGAGAATGTAAGAAAACAATCCATTTACAATTGCATCAAAAACAATAAGATACCTAGGAATCAAATCAACCAAGAGGAAAAAGAACCATTTTCAGAAAATTATGTCATTGAAAGAAAAAATTAAAGAAGACACAAATAAATGGAAACACATGTCATGCTCATGGATCGGAAGAATCAACATCATTTAAATGGCCATACTACCCAAAGCAACCAATAGATTCAATGCAATCCCTATCAAAATACCAATGGCATTTTTTAGAGAACTAGAACAAATAATCCAAAATTTATATGGAACCATAAAAGATCCCAAATAGCCATAGCAATCTTGAGAAAGAACAGAAATGGCGGTATCACACATCCTGATGTCAAACTATATTACAAGGCTATAGTAATCAAAACAGCATGATACTGGCATAAAAACAGACACATAAATCAATGGAACAGACTAGAGAACCCAGAAATAAATCCACGCCTATATGATCATTCAATCTATGATGAAGGAGGAAAGAATATACAATGGAGTAAAGAGTCTCTTCAACAAATGGTGTTGAGAAAACTGGACAGATACATGCAAAAAAATGAAACCAGACCACCTTCTTACACCACATATAAGAATAAACTCAAAATAGAATTAAAACTTAAACGTTTGACCTGAAACCATAAAACTTCTCAATGAAAACATAGGCAGTAAACTCTCTGCTATTAGTAATTTTTTTTCTTCAGACAGGGGAAACAAAAGAAAAAAATAAGCAAATGGGACTACATCAAACTAAAAAGTTTTTGTACAGGAAAAGAAACCATCAACAAAATAAAAACACAACCTACTGAATAGAAGATATTTGCCTACGATACATTTGATGAGGGGTTAATACCCAAAATTTATAAAGAATTCATACAGCTCAACAACAAAAAACAATCTAATTAAAAAATGGTCAGAAGACCTGAAAAGGTATTTCTTCAAAGAGGATATACTGATGGCCAATAAATATGTGTAAAGATGCTCAAGTTTCCTAATCATCAGAGAAATGCAAATTAAAACCACAATGAGATATCACCTTATACCTGTCATATTGGCTATCAATGATAAATTAAAAAATAACAAATGTTGGTGAAGATATAGAGAAAAGAGTATCCTTGTACACTGTTAGTAGGATTGCAAATTGGTACAGGCACTATAGAAAATAGTTTGGAGGTTCCTCAAAAAATTAAAAATAGTATTACCTTTTGACCCAGCAATTGCACTTCTGAGTATTTATCTTAAAAAAAATAAAATAAAACACTAGTTCCTAAAGATCTATGCATCCCTATGTTCACTGCAGCATTATTTACAATAGCCAAGATATGTAAGGAACCTAAGTAATGATCAATAGACAATTGGATAAAGAAGAGGTGATGCATATATACAATGGAATATTACTCAGCCATAAAAAATTAAATCTTACTATTTGTAACAACATAGATGGACCTAGAGGTTATTATGCTGAGTGAAATAAGTCAGACAGAGAAAGATAAATATCAGATGATTTCACTTATATGCAGAATCTAAGGCACAAAAGAATGAACAAACTAAATAAATACAGACTCACAGATACAGAGAACAAACTGGTGATTACCAGAGGGGAGGAGGTTTTTGGGGACTGGTGAAAAAGGTGAAGGGATGAAGAAGTACAAATGAGCAGTTACAAAACTGGCACAGGGATGTAGAATACAGAATAGGGAATGTAGTCAATATTATTGTCAGGGCTATGTGTAGTGCCACATGGGTGCTAGAGTAATCAGGGGGCGGATCATGTCATAAATTATATAAATGTCTAACCATTGTACTGTATACTTGAAACTAATATAATACAAAATGCAAAAAAAAAAAAAAGAAGTACAAATTGGCAGTTACAAAATAGTCACGGAAATGTAAAGTACAGCTTAGGGAATATAGTCAATAATATTGTAATAACTATGTATGGTGTCAAGTGGGTACCAGACTTATCAGAGGAATCAGTTTGTAAGTAATACAAATGTCTGACTACTATGCTGTACACCTAAAACTAATATTAGATATCAATTGTAATTGAAAGTATTTTTAAATGTTTGGTTTTTAAAAAAAAATTAAAATGCACTACTCTTGAGAATTTTTTTAAAGAAAAAAAGATAATTATGGCAATGCTAGACGTGATAAAAATTAAATTACATTTCTTTAAAAACATTAAATTACATTTCTTTTAGATTTGTCATATTTGTGTGTTTAAGCAGAAAATGACATTGCTTAACCAAAGGTAATAAAAAAGTAGAAGTTTCGTGGTGGAGAGTAAATATAGATCATAATATAATATTTTGACATATAGTTTTGGTTATAAAGTTTACTCTGAGAATGATGTAAATTAGTTTTAACTGAATCACATTCTAAATTCATTTTTCAGATTGTTTGGTGCTTGAAATTCTTGTCAAAATAAAAAAACTCTATTCCTCTTATCATTTAAGCCATTTTCTGGCACTGACTTTTGCTTTGAGAGGCCCAGTTCATCTAATACCAGAACCATTCTGTGCCAGGAAATAACAGTCCAAGGCAAAAATAGAGCTTGTAAACAGATAAGTGAATTAAGTTGAAGGAATGTGTATATGTACAACATGGGGAAACTATAACTCAGAATAGTGGTTCAAAGCATTGGAGTCTGATAAATGGCTTCACTCTTGTCTCTGTAGTAGCTTCTTAGCCCAATGACCCTAAGAAAGTTATCTGACTTCTTTAAGCTTCTGTTTTCTCATATGTAAAAAGGAAATCATAACAACTCTTACTTCATAAGGTTATTATAAGGATGGAATGAGATGATATACACTATTATGGGACTTTACTATGATATATTTGACCCAGCAATTTCACTTTTGAAAACACAAGACAGATTTACTCACACAAATGTAAATTGAAGTGCGTAGAAGGTTATTCTTTTCAGCATAGCTGTTGTAGCAACAAATTGAAAAGAATTGAAACTTCTATGGGTAGGGAACAGGTTAAATTATCACACATATGTGCAGTAGAACAGCATTTCTCAAACTTTTTAGTTTCAGGACCATGTGACACTTTTATAAATTATTGAGAAACTCAAATAGCTTTAGTTTATATGTATTACATTTATCAATGTTTATCATTAGAAATTAGAACTTAGAAATTATTAAAATGTTTATTTATTTTAAAATAACAATAATAAATTCTTTACATGTTAATATAAATAATGCTTTTTGAAAAATAACTATATTTTTCCAAAACTAAAAAAAATTAGTAAGAAAGGTGGCATTGTTTATATTTTTGCAAATCTCTTTAATGTCTGGCTTAACAGAAGACAGTTGAATTTTTAGTTCTCCTGCATTCATTCTGTTGCAATAGCACAGGACATAAAGACTGGAAAGTTCCATCTTACTCTACTAAAAGAGAGTTAAAAATAGCATCTCAGTGTTATTGTGAAAATAATTTGACCTTGAAACCCCCTGTCACTTTGAGAACCACTGCATTGGAATACTATATAGCTTTTTAAAAAGAATGAGAAAGCTCTTTACATGTTTCTATAGAACAATCTCTAAGATACACTGTTAAGTGAAAATAAATAAATAAAAGTAAGATACAAATCATGTAAGAGTGTACTAACACTGCATTCATTTTTAAAAATCAGGGAAACATATACATTTAAATATGTATATGTTTGTATGTGCAAGTAACAGCACTGAAAGAATAAAAAAAAAAAAAGACTGATAACATTAATTGCCTCTGGACAGGGCAGCCTGGGAAACAAAGTAAGAAGAAATCTTTCACTTCATTCTCTTTGTTGCCTTGGAACTTTCTACCTTATAAAAGTATTAACTAATCGAAAAACTTAAATTAGTTTTTAAAGAAAGATGATATATATACTTCCTACAGTGGCTTATAGATGCATAATAAATTATATATAGTGCCTTTTAATTCTGAGATAAATCGATTATTTTAAAAGCTTTTTAAACAATAGGTAAAATGTAAAACAACTAAAAATTTTCTATTCTAAAATTTATTATTTTAACTCTTATTATTCTGCCTCAGAATTAAATATACAAAATCTAAGCATTGCAATTATTTTAAATCAGTTATTACAAACATTATAACAATTGTGGAGATAGGCAAATAAGAATTTGAAAATAATATTCAATTCAATCAGGCAGCAAATAGATGAATGAAACATAAGATGCCTCTTGAGGTCTTCTTGGCCTGAAACTGGCACACTTGTCACTTTGGACCACATTTCAAATGAAGAAATCTAAGACAAATTAGAAAATCAGCATAGACAAATCAGCATAAACTTTGAAAAAATGTTTAATACTAACCATTGGTTTGAAACAGTTTTTGCTGCATATCAATCAACTTTAAACTCTCAGGAGCATTTAACAACAAATATTTATTTCCTCTCTCACAGGTCTGTAGGTTAGATATGGCTCTGCTAGGTTTGGCCGGAATCAGGCTTGATTCCAGACAGCTGGTTCAGTTGAAGCCTACTCCACATATTTGCTCATTCCCCTTGGACCAGTGGCTACCTGGGACATGTTCTTCTTATGCAGGATTACTGGAGACCAAGCAAGGAAGCAGAAACATAAGATGCCTCTTGAGGTCTTCTTGTCCTGAAACTGGCACACTTGTCACTTTGGCCCGCATTTCATTGACTAAAACAAATTATAAAGCCAAGCACATCATCACTTGGGATGAGAGATGTCTTCTGCCTCCTCTAATGGGAGAAATGAAAAAGTCATATGATAAGAACATGTATGTAGAATTCCAATACAGAAAGGTCATGAAGCATTGGGAATAATGATCTAATCTATCATACCATTTTAAAAGAGCTCAATGTGCTCCTTAAACCTCAAGAATAATGACTGAGAATATGCAGCCCAAGATGCAAAATCTTTGGTTCATAAATAGCTACATCCTGCTGAACTAGTAAACTGAGTTTCCTTGTTTTGGTAAACACAGAGACGAGAAAGTAAATTAACGCCTTATTGAAATAATCTGCACATTTGGCATATGTTTAGGCAAGAGGGTAGCAAAATAGTGGCAGCAGTAGGGGTTTGCAGCCAGTATGAGCTGCCACCTGCTCTGGCCCCACTTTGGCTCCTCAGCTTTCAACCTTGCTAAGTATAGTAGCTAAAGGTGACTTTGCCACCATACACAGGGTCATCATGAAAGATGAGAAGATCCAGAAAAGAGATTTTTGCTGAGTGTGTGGTAGAGCATGAATGGAAGCTAGGCTAGATAGCAAAGACAGGAGCTTGTGGTACTTAGGTCTCAATATATTACTAGAAGGGAGTTCCCTAATATATGCAGAATCTATCTTTCCCTCAATACACTTCAACTACTGATTGGGTCAAAGTGATCAGTTCTTCATCTTAGATGACTAACAGGAAATAAATATTTGTTGCTAAACATCCCTGAGAGTTTAAAGTTGATTGATATACAGCAAAAACTGTTTCAAACCAATAGTTAGTATTAAATAATTTCTTCAAAGTTTATGCTGATTTGTCTCTATATAATTTCCTAATTTGTCTTAGGTGTCTTCATTTGATCGATCAGGTAGCTTGACTATTTGCTGCCTGATTGGACATTATTTTAAGATTCTTGTTTGCCTATCTCCACAATTGTTATAATGATTGTAATAAAAGTTCTCTGGGGAAAGGGAGATAATACATACTCCAGTCTTTATGTTTTTTTAAAAAAACAATGTCTGGCTAACATCAATTAAAAATTTAAAAACTTGAGAATGGGGTTAAGGGGTCAAATATGTGGTGACAGAAAGAAATCTAACTATGAGAGGTAAACACACAGTGTAAATATATATATTACTGTGTACAGCTGAAACATTGGATTTCGTTAACCTATGTCCCCATAAAAATAAATAAATAAATAAATAAATAAATAAATAAATAAATAAATAAAATAGAAGGACTGTGTGGAATTATTATAAGTACATTAAAGAAATTTGAAGAAAAGATGAACGAAGATAAAGAACTTCAACATAAAAAAAGAAACAAATACAAATTACAGAAACATAAGAAAATACATGAAATTAAAAATATAGCTCAGTAAATAAACAACTTGCAATTATTTCCTAGTCACCTTGATTTGATAGGTGAGATATTTTGGTATGGTAGTCCTCCCTTATCTGTGAGGGATATTTTCCAAGACCCCAGCAGATGCCTAAAACTGTGGATAGTGTCAAATCCCATATATATACTATGTTTTTGTTTCCTATACACACATATGATAAAGTTTAATTTATAAATTAGGTACAGTGAGATGTTAACAACAATAACTAATGATAAAATAATTATAGCAATATATTGTAATAAAAGTTATGTGAACATGGCTTCTCTCTCTCCCTTTCTCTCTCTTTCTCTCTTTGTAGTAATTTTTGTATTTTTCAGTCTAAACCTATTCCTAAATCTGTGTAACCATCTCATACTGGTAGTAAATGACTTGGTGTCACTCATTGCAGGGGATCTGTTGCTGGTTTTCAAACAGATGCAACAAGTTTCCATCAGTCGGAACGTATTTTCTGGTCTTCTATCTACAAATTTAATGCCTTTTCCATTGTAAATAGGCACTTTACCAGGCACTGTGGCTATAACTTTTGCAGTCTGTGGTGCAACAGTAAAACTAGCATGAATTTGTTCTTTCTTCACCATTTCATTGATAAAAGTTTCATTCTTACTGTAGATCTTAGCAACCTCAGCATACAATTTTTTTCTTTCCTTATTAATTCCAGAATTTTTACCTTTTCTCTTAAAAGAAGCACTTTACAACTTCTCTTTGGCACCGATTGCCAGCATCACTACTCTTGTGCTTTAGGGCCATTATTAAGTAAAATAAGAGTTAATTGAACATAATCACTGCAATACTTCAATAGTCAAACTGATAACTGAGATGGCTTCTAAAACTTATGGGTGAGTAGCATATGCAAGTGGGTATGCTGGACAAACAGATGATTCACATCCCGGGCAGGATGCATTGGGATGACATAAGATTTCATCACACTACTCAGAATGGCATGTAATTTAAAACTTATGAATTGTGTATTTCTGGAATTTTTCATTTACTATTTTCAGACCACGGTTGACTGTGGGTAACAAACTTTGAAAAGTAAAACTTCAGATAAGGGGTTACTACTGTAGCAGATAGATAGAGACTTGAGAAACACCTTAATCTTATAAACATATTAACATTCTAGCTCTTAAGTAAATCATTTCCTCAGAGGATTTGTTTCATTTTCTTTATGTTGATGAATATTTTACCTTTTTCTAGAAGTCTGTGAATGCAACTGGTTTTTGACTCATAAACTTCTGTACACCTTCACTATCTAGAACATTTCAGAGAGTGTTCTATTATAAACAAACGAATAGCTGTATTTATTTTAAAAATTGTTTTGATGTTTACAGATTAATCTAGAAAAATCAACTACCCTGTGATCTCAGAGAAGCCAGGGTTTTCATATGTTTCTATTTATTCACTTTGTTTTAAATAAAAAAAAATTATAAGACATTTATATGGCTTTTATTATTACCACCCTTGAAATGTTTTACTCCCCCTGCTACAAATCAAAGGCCTTACCAATCAAAGCCTTCTCTAAGAACTTAAACCTCTGAACCAGAATTGTAGCACTATACTTCAGATAACCTATACCTTTCTGATATGCTCAAAGAACTCTCATTGTTTTGAGATGAAAGGTATTATTTAAATAAATTGAATATTTCATCAATTTAGGTAAATCACTTTTAAAAAGTTCTATTTGTAGTTTTAGAGAAGCTGACATATAATCATACAATTTCCAAACAAAACATTTAATTGAGTAATTGATGTTAAACTTATAATTTTACTTTTCACAAATAGTATTGCAATATTTAAAAGACTCAAGACTTGAAAAGGTTTTGCTTATTAGGTCAAGCATTTGAAGTGCTTAAAAAGAAACAGAATGTATTGAATTTATAAATGCAGTTTCAGGGTTCAAGAAAACACAATTAAGTTGGAAATAGGTTTAATTGTTCAATGAAGATTGTTTACTTAAGTGGAGTCGATTGAACATTTATTAGGCAATTTTGAACATTTTCTACATATATAAATAAAATAACTGAATTTATTATTTTAACTCAAAGATATAGTTTCTTCAATTGTCATTTTAACATCTTGAATATTAATTTTTAAAAACTTTAGTACTAATTAAGTTTTTTCTTTGTACAAAGCCACTCTTGGATAGTTAAAAATTTATAATAACGAAGTTGTTTGTTGAATCAAGTTAGGTAATAAAAATTAAAAATATTTCGAATTATTTAAAATGAACATACCATTCTTTTGTTTAAATATGACAATAATCAGCCTGTTAGAAACCCTGGAATATATTCTTGACAATCCGACATTCTTCACCAAAGAACTTAGAGGCCAAGCAGTCTAGTGTTCCTATTTTCTCTATTCTAAAGCCTGAGCCATCATTCTAAACATGTACTGCAAAAATTTAAACCCTTCCAGGGCTTCTCCTTGCCCTCAGGATTAAGTCCCTAATCCTTCAAGGTTCTACTTACCCTAGCTCTGCAATACCCCTGAGCCTCAGGAAGCCAGTCTGACTTGTTCTCTATTTTCCAGCCACATAAGCAAAGCTCCAAGCCTCTTCCTTCCTCAGGGCTTTAGCAATGCTATTCCCTCTGCTTGGATTGTTCCCCTCAGTATGTCCTCCCAACATACACATGACTGCTGTCACATTCCTAAAGAGGCCTCCTCTGGCCCTCCAAACTAGGTTAAGGACTTCTGGTTTTGGTCTTTAAAAAAGTTTAATAGAAATCATCTTTCTTTGACATAAGGATGTTCAGGCAACTTTGGCCAATCCCCTCTAAAGTATATTTAGGTTGTGTATAGTATTTAGCTATTATACACAATGATTTAGTTAACATCTTTGTGTATTATTACTGTACTACAACATATGCTGTTGGTGCCCTACTGAAATTCCCTTGGCCTTCACTGTTTCCTTACACTGGGATCTCTTTCTGCTTCAAGCACCTGTAACTTGTTTTGCCTTAGGCCTTCCCAGTTGGAGGAGAGAGCTTGGTCTACACATGGGCAAGGCATTAACAATTCAGTAGCCAAACGTCCAATGACAGATAGAAATTTGGGAATAACTACCTCAACTTCTTTGGGTGAGACACCTCTGAAACAAATTCTATATAATGCCCCCTGGATAGGATTGAGCCACAGTTGCACACAGCTATAATCTGTTAATTAATCTCACATCCTGTCTTCCTTCCCTTCCCTCTCTCATTTCCAGATGCCCTCACCAGCAATTCTGGGGTCACTGTTTCAATAAGCCACATACTCCCAAATCCTTGTCTCAGGGACTATTGCAGGAAGAACCCAACCCCAAACATTATTATATATTTGCTTTCTTAGATTTATTTGATAATTACTGAAGTAGAATTCCTGCCTTAAAGGTTAAGCATTTTGAATTTTGATCTATAATGCCAAATGGCTCTTGGAAAAAGTTGGTATAAGGAATGCCTATTTAGCAAAGAAGATTTAAATTTTTAAAAATTTTAACATATAACCTATTTTATTTCATGTAGGATTTATGACACATTTCTAGCAGTGAGCAACTATTCACCAAATTATTTACCAGGGTCTTTTGGTAGCTTGTTAAAAAAAACCAGTGACTTTGGAGTCAGGTAAACCTAGGTTAGAGTCTCATATCTTACTGATTAACTTATTTGTCAGCTATGTGACTTTGACAAGTTATTAACATCTCTAGACATTATTTTCTTCATATGTAAAACAAATAATAATAATAATGATACCAATTTCACAGATTATTTGAGGATTAAATGACACATTTAAAAAAGCAACTTAACATAGTGCTTGGCAAATAGTAAGACCTAGTAAATGGTATTATTATTATTACTGTGAAGAAGGAAAAATGACATTCATATTTATGTCTTATGGTACTAAGTACACTACCTGGGACCTAGAAAATTCCCAGATCTTTATTGAATTACCTAATCTACACAGTTGTTATAGAGATCAAATGACGGAATGTATATAAAAGTGTTTTGAAAACTGGAAAATACTCTAGAAATGTGATGTTACCTATCCCCTACCAAACCCTTGACTGGTCAAAAGCCTCACTTTTTTTCAGAGAATATTTGGCTAGATGTGTGTCACTCTTTCTGTTCTTCTCAAAATCAATATTTTCAGACATACTTAGACTTTACTCTATATGAAACTTCCATTTCTGTGCCTATTCTGCTTCTAGCTGTCCCACTGAGCTGTCAGGAGCAACTGCTTCAGTATGGAATCCTACTGCCAATCATCTTGAATCAAATTCTCATTAGGCCTGGGAATTTGTGCCACAGGCATTCAAATTGCAATCAGATTTTTGTGATTTGTCATATTTCTTTTTATATAAATTTATCATCATTTTATGCATTTCTTTAGGTTTTTATTGAATATCTTTTATGAGATAATCAAGATACAATATTAAACAAGACAGACATAATCCTCATGGAGCTTTCAATCTTGTAATTACTTGAATCATTAGATGTGGCTTAATTTTTATGCTTTTGCAAGAATTTTTATATGAATAAATTCACAAATTGAAAAAAATTATTTTCAAAACTTGCATCCATGTTTTTCATTTTAAAAAATATGGCCACTTTGGCTGTGAATAGGTGCAAAATATCATCTTTCCCACAATCCTCTAAAAAGGGGAGGAGGAAGAAGAAAGAGAATTTTAGTTTAAAATCAGGTACTTCACAGTATACCTGAAACTAATACAAAATAATTAAAAATAAAATAAATAAATATAACCAGGTACTTCGCTGGTTACCTAATTAAATCATAACAACACCAGAGGAATATATAGTCTCATCTCCATTTTAAGAACTGAGACAGAGAGGTTAAATGTCTTGTCAAAGTCTACCACTAACATGCCATTGCTAAAATATAACCCAGCGCTTCCAGATTTTCCACCCCAAGGTCTTTCTCAATCCCATTCTACCTCAAATCAAGCAACTAACTATTAAGCCAAATAACTATTATTGAATGTAACGTTCAGTTATATATTATGGGTACATATATGGGTAGAATACAAAAGAATATGGTTCTTAAACTCATGGGGCTTAAATCTGGCTGTAACACAAAGAAAACATGAACTAAGCTGTGACTTTAAGTATAATGAGTTCCCAGAAAATGTACATATATGTGGGCTCGAGTGGTTCCAAACTATTTAATAGAAAATATGTAAATTGCCCTAACCTCTTCTAGGCATGTATATTTTCTATGCCACTAAGTGATATCTCTGGTCACATTGTAGTCAATGAGTTTCCTTGCTTTCCTTCCCTCCAAGAATGTGAACTCCATGATGTTGGGAACCATATTCTCCTTTCAGTAGACGTCGTGTCACCACAATCTAACACAATGCCTACTACATAATAGATACTAGGAGTTTGAGAAAAGTTTAATTAAATTCAAATGGCTCTTGAGAACTGGGTATGGAAGGATGATTTAAGTTATTAAGGGAAGAATACTCCAGGTGGGAGTGATAGTGGGAGTAAAAGTAAGGAAGTAATATTTGATATGGCAAGTGTGATAGAAATAGTCTAAATGGAGCAGAAGTCTGAAAAACTAAATGCCATACCTGTTCCAGTATTCACGCGGGGTACCTATGACCTAGAAAGGAAGACTTTTCAATTCAAAAAACTAACCTGAGATTATAGACAGTATAAAGGAAAATGGGGAAAAGTAATTACAACCATCATGAAAATAGAAGCAGTAGGAGCATTGGAGAAGCTTGCAGAATGCTCATACTCTCCCAGCAACAGCCTGGACCTTCTGTGAACAGTCATCTCAAAGGAAATAGACTGTAGCAATCATCTCATCATTGTTGCTAGACAGCATTCCAGGGCTGGGTTAATGATCCCATTTTTTCATTTGATCAAAGTATAACTCTAGGTGAGGCCCATGAAAACATCCCTGAGCACTAAGGATATCCAATAAAACACACTTCCGTCATTTTAATCTCCCCCTGCCCCTTCTTCTATTCTTCCCACTAGATCATAATGACTCCCTCTCATTAGCTGAGTTGCTAAGTTCTTAAGCCTGCTAGAGCAAATCAAGGCGAGACTAAAAAACAAGAGAAAAAAACGAAATGAGTGTTATACTTACTATCTGTCACCAAAAAGGCCCAATTTCGAGAAGTTGAGGGAAGGGGTCTTTCATATGCAAGAGTCATTTAGCCCAGTTTCAAGCGCAAAGAGATCTCAGATTCCAGCTGCTATTTAGTGTTGAATTTGCAGGAACCAAAAAAAGGCTGTGCCATAAATATTCATCCTAAATGAACTATATGCATCCCTAGGAGTAGCTACATCAGAGAGAAAAGATGAATTCAAGATGAGGGGCTTCAAAAATGAAAGCTGTCCCAATTCATGAAGGCTCTTTAAGGTCTAAGAATAAGGAGCAGAAACTTAAACTTAAACTACAGCATAGAACATTTTTGTGCCTAGAAGACAAATGAGAATATTCTGAGGACTGTTGCTGTCTTTAAAAGGACAAACTCCATAGTTGGGTAATTTAAGTTTGTTCCTGCCTGAAGCTTATCCCTTTGTTTACAAAGAGCTTTTACCTACAATCATTGACTTGATTACAACAATCCTGAAAGGTCATTATATCCCTTATAGTTAAGGGTTTAGATGTTCAAAGAGACTAAAAATATTTAAAGAGGTCTCCTGGTTGGAAGTCCCAGGATTGACCAGATTCTCAGTTATTCTTCATCTGGTCCAGTACCGTAGTACAGTATTTTTTCCCACTAAACAAGTAACCCAAAAGTGTCCTATTGTTTTTAGTCCCACTAGAAGAATCACATCACAACTTCAGGACTGTCATCTTGCTAATAAGTCAGAAAAGGTACTGAATCTGGCAATGAGACAGACTTTAGGTTAGGTGCTGGGAATACCGAAATAAATAAGTTACAGATTTTACTTCAAGGTCTCAGAGTCTAGTAGAGGAGACAGACATGTAAACAATGAATTCAGTGCTGGATGATAAGTGCGATAATTCACGTAAGAATTGGAAATAGAGTTGACTAGGAAAGATCAACACTATAGCTCAGTGACTGGAGGTTAGTGTCCCAGAACAAGTAATGATTAAGTTAAAATTTGAGACATAAGTAGCAGTGTACCTCATAAAGGGAAAAGGCATTCCTGGCAGAATGAACAGCTCATGCAAAGGCATGGAAATGTAAAACAATAAGACTTTAGTGTAATTATTCTATGCTAACGAGTACAAGAGTTACACTTCCTAGTGTAGCACCTTCAATCAACAGTGTTCACCTCTGTATTTTCCACCAGGTACCATTCATTCATTTTTTTCCACTCATTTAGCAAATATTTACTGAGCCCCTACTATATGGTAAACTCTGTTCTAAGGGCTAGAGATATAACAAAACAAACAAAGTTCCTGCCCTTAAGGAGCCTACATTCCAGTGGGATGAAGCAAGCAATAAAAAAAAAAATAATGTTTTAGGGGGTAATAGGAGTTATGTAAACCGGGGTAGCTACCATAGTATAATATCTCAGTTCCCAAAACACATTATTTAGGATTTGTTCAGCTACACCTAACAAAAAGCTGAATATAAAAGATACTTACACAATACAGAGTATATTTTTCATGTAAAAGAGATTGGTAGTCTGGGGCTGTTATAGCAAGTTATCAAGTTGTTAGACACTGAAGCCTTTTCTAACATTCTATTCTACCATCTCTAGGGTGTGACTCTAATCCTCATGTTCCAAGACAGATGCTGAAGCTCCACAACATCATTTAGACAGCAGGATGGAGGAAGAGGGTGGGCACTCTTCCTTTTAAGAGATATAAGAACCATGTATAATTTCTACTGCTCTGGCCCTGCCTAGCTACAAGAGAGGCACAGTGCAGTAACCTGGGGCTAGTGGTAGCTGTGTTGTTACTAAGTTCCAAAGGGACTAAGGGAGTTAGAGGTTTCATAACCCAGAACAAAAGAAGAATGTGTAGATTTGGTATCCTTAAGAGAAGCTGAGACTGGATTCAGCCAGCCAGAAATGGCCCCTCAAGGAGGAAGCTAAAAGAATAACACCCTGCTCTCCCCCCACACTCAGGCCAGGGCTTTCCTTTATCCTAACCTAACTGAAAGCTGGAAGGCACTGGAAGCCCTAGGCATGGAGTGAGGAAGAAAAGTGAAGAGTGGATGTAGGAGACAAACAGGAAACATTAAACACAAGAGGTGGTGGCACTCTCAGCCACAGGGACAAGCCTGGGAACATCAGACGCCTTTCTACCTTAAGTTTTACACTCAGTCTTAATTCTTTCTCACAAGTCTTCTTACTCTCTATTCTCTTTCTCATGATCCCTGCCTGCTCCTAATCATGCTATTTTGATTTCTCCTAATTATGGTTCAATCTTTCCAACAGACAGCCCTTCATTAGAACACTTTCAACCTCTTGACCTGGAACTTGTGAAAATTAATAAAGGAAACGTCAACTAAAACTGGAGTCAGGAGGCCTGTAGATGGAGCTCTCAAGCTCTACCTGTCAATTACCCCACTGTCAATTACCCCAAACAGGAATACCGTGTTAATTATAGCGTCAATTAATTCAGTTACAGACTCCAACATGAAGAGACTACGTTGCACTCTGTAACAGGAAGGGCAGGTACATACTACTCCAGAAGAAGGAAAGATTTTTCTCTAGCCCAGCAACAAGTGCAGCCAGAGAAAACACTGCAGCTTAGCCAATGAGAAGTCATTGTCATCTGAACTCTTACTTTCATCCAATGAACTTTCATTTTTCTCTCGCTGATGACTCACCTTTCTATAAAAGCCTTCCATCTTGTATAATGCCTCAGAGTATCTCTCTACTTGCTAGATGAAATACTGCCTGGTTCATGAATCATTTAATAAATCTAATTAGATCTTCAAATTTACTCAGTTAAATTTTGTTTATTAACACACTAAATACTCTCTTTTCAGGAACTATGCTCAGGGAGTGTGCTCTCACTTCAACCTATTTCTATCCCAAGAATAAGAATAGTCCAAGTTTCATAGAAAGTCACAAAATCTGAAATACAGAGAGTTCATAAATAATGATGCAAATTCACTTTATAGATTAGCATTCCACAAACATGGATAATTTCAGAATTTTCGTCATCCTTTATGCACCTACCATTTTATTCTTAATCTGCTATTAACTGAAGTGTTCTACTGGTCTCTTTTCTTTGGGCTAGTTTAAGTTCAGGAGTCTGTTAATAATAAAAAAACATAAATACTCCCTCCAGCTTGTCAATCACTATCATGATGTTCTCTGCTGAAGATACTGAAAAAGAATTCAATACATAAACCCTGGGAACAGGGCATTCAACCCCAGGGACAATATCTTATCAGATGAACATCAAGGTAAATGGGGTAACCACAGTCCTAGGAGAAAAAACTTGGATGTTAAGCAAGGCTTTAACACTTCTGAGAATTTCCTCTTTTGTAGTTGCTTTTTGTGGGTAGTCTATGCATTAGCAACTACAGTTTCCATCACCAAAACAATAAAATGATTTTTGAAATGTTTAAGTAAATCCAGAGATTATAATCATTCTGTTTCTATAGAAAAACCACTATTAAAACTTCTATATTACTTTATTCCAACTAGAATTAGTAGAATTGGTTTCAGTACAGTCCCAACCACTTTGTGTGTGACTTCAGGCAAATTATTTTAACTCCTAGCCTCAGATTTCTCATCTATAAATTAGAGATAACAACACCTACTTCCTGGAGGCTGTAAGGATTGAGATAAAGTTTGTAAAACTTGTATCACAATGTTTAGCATTTAGTAGGCACTCAAAAGATATCTGTTTTACCCCTCTGTCTTTCACAAAATTATCATTTGATATAAAATTATTTAATTACAACACATTCACTTCCAAGCAGGCCTAGACAGATAGACTTTCAATTTCTGGAATAAATTATTGGCAAACTATAATATTGTTTAAATTTACCATTGTTATATGTCAATTATACCTCAATAATAATATATAAAATTCCCCCATTCCTTCCTTTATTTGCATAGTACCTGGCCATAATAGGTACTCAATAAATGTCTGTTGAATGAATGAATGAATGCACAATTAAAAGAATTATTTTTTGAAGCCCTATATCATATTTTTTTGCGTTTCTCACTTTTAGAAAACATACTTTATTTTTCAGAGCAGTTTTAGGTTCACAGAAAATTTAGAGGAGGGTAAGAGATTTCTCATATACCCATGGCCTTGATACATGCATAGCCTCTTCCATTACCAACACTCTCCACCAGAGCAGTACATTTTTTACAACTGGTAAACATACCTTGACATATCATTATTCTCCAAAGTCCATAGTTTACAATAGGGTTCACTCTTGGTGTTGAACATAGTATGGGTCTGAACAAATGTGTAATGACATGTATCCACAATTACAATATCATACAAAGTAGTTTCATTGCCCCAAAAGTCCTCTGTGCTCATCCCTCATTTTCCCTTAAGCCCTGGCAGCAACTGACTCTTCCATGTCTCCATAGTTTTACCTTTTTCAGAAACATATAGTTAAAATCACACAGTACATAGCCTTTACAAACTGGTTTCTTTCATTTAGTAATATGCATTTAAAATTCTTCAATGCCTTTTCATGGCTTGACAGCTCTTTCTTTTTAGTGCTGAATAATATGCAATTGTCTAGATGTACCACAGTTTACTTATCCATTTACCAACTGAAGGACATCTTGGTTGTTTCCAAGTTTTAGCAATTTTGAATAAAACTGCTGTAAACATCCATGCACAGGTTTTTGTGAGGACATAAGTTTTCAACTCCTTTAAGTAGCAAGGAATGTGATTGCTGGATTTTATGGTAAGTGTATGTCTAGTTTTTTAAAAGAAACTGCTAATTGTCTTCTAAAGTGGCTGTACCATTTTGCATTCCTACCAGAAATGGAGTTCCTGTTTCTCCATATCCTCACTAGCATTTAGCATTGTCAGTGCTCTGGATTTTAGCCATTCTAAAAGGTGTGTAGTGAAATCTCATTGTTGTTATAATTTGCATTTTCTTTATGACATATGATAAGGAGCATCTTTTCATATGCTTTGTGTTTCTCTTTAGACACTTATATTGTTTCACATTTTATTTTAGTAATATTTGTGTTTGCTTTATCCTTGCTAATAGCTTTACCGTATGACCTTCCCTTGTCTAAGTATTCTTCAACTTATTACATAGTGGTACAAATCATTTGTCCAAAATTTCCCAAGATTATTTCAACTTCATTCTTTTCTATAAAAATGAACATATCTTATTTTTTCTATGGCTATAACATTTTTGACTTCCATTCCCAAATCAAAACAATGGTAGTAGTAGTAGTAGTAGTAGTAGTAGTAGTAGTAGTAGTAGATAACAATAATAGAATTCTGTATCATGTGTCTCAATTTTTTATTAGCTTTTTTTTTTAAGCTAATAAATCCAAATGACAAAAAAATAAGAAAGGGGTATAAAGCCAAATTACCTTATATAGCAAGATAACTCATCAGGAACTGGGGTGTATGTTTTGAAATCAATTTATCTTGAGTTAAGCATCCCATAGGTGCTTTGCCCATGTTAACCAGAGTCTTCACTAGAAAGGTGGTTCATTTTGGCATGCTAGTTAAAAATACACATTTTTACATTTCCTCCCTGAAATTCTGATTACAGGGGCTGAGGGTAAAACCCTGAAATCTATTTTTTAAAAGAGTACCCAGGCAGGAATAAAACCTCTCTGGGGTGACTTTTTAAAAATTATTTTGCTTTCTAGCTTTGTTTATTTTTCTAATTTTTCTACATTGATTGTGTGTTGCTTTTTTTTTAAAAAAAAAAAGATAAATAAATATAAAAATAAATCTTCTAGGGTATGTCCTGGAAGAGTAGCTTTTGACTATGCCCTGGTATAGGATTTTGAGGTTTAATTGACTCATTCCCTTGGATATGGAGGCGAACTTAGAGTTAATTATGGAGAAGAATCTGTAGTACTCTGTCTTGGGGTACATTTTTGGCCTATCCCCCTTTTAGATTACTCCTAGTCAATTGACAGGTTTTATGAAAGTTGCAAGCTAATATCAAGACTCAGGCCCTAATAAATAATTCCTTCATTAACCTAAAAGCATTAAATAAAGAAAGTAGTTCTGAACTAGATAAAATAGGGGAAAGGTGGTGGTGTTAAGAACCTTGGTTAAATAAAACATATAAGAATACATAAATGTGTATAGATTAGGGTTTTCTAAAATACTTGCTTAGAAATCATGGTCTAACTTTTTAATTATAAGAGTTATATGGAGCTAAAATGATAAATTAATGCATATTCATTAAATACAATTTGGAAAATATAGGAAAAAAAGTTAATTATCCATAGATTACAAAACCAAAACAAGTATCTTTTCATTTCAGAACAGTAATTCCCAAATTTTTCATCATAAAAGACTTTTTTCTTTTCTTTTTCTTATTTATTTTTATTTTTATTTTGGGGGTATGCATAGACTCCACCTCCCTGCCACTGTGGATCCCAAATTTTGCAAAATATTGTCGACCAAACTATATTAACTCATAATAATTATTTATTTCTTTTTAAATTGTCAAGATCATCTGTCACTGCCCATCAGAGCTGTCTGTCACACTGAGTTGATCATGACAACACAACAGTTAACATGTGAATTAGCCTGATGGATCCCACTTGAGGTTGAAAGCTGATCTGGAAGCCCCACTATCACTTTCATAGACCCTTTAAGCATCCAGGAACCGCACATTGTGAGTTAGTCTTACAAAAATATGTATGCTAAGCTTGGGTAAATTTACCCTAAACCCAGTCAAAATTGTCATCAAGTCTAAATAGGTGGTATTTAGATTAATGAGTTTTCAAAATTGTTCTTATGCTAAGGGCTCAATCTTCACCTTGGAACTAAAATAATTTTATTAAAAACATGGGATCATTTTGAATTTTTTAAAATAGAGTGTAGGTTCTGCTTAAAAATATAAATTTGTAGAACTTCTAGTGCTTATATTGTTTACTTCAAAAAAAGTTAGTGTCCATAATGACTTCAATATAAAATATGATATCAGGGGTGTCAACCATGTTCTTAGCCACATCCTCAAATGTTTTAATGAGGCACTTATAGCAAAACCTACCCAGCAAGATGAGATGATAACATTATAAGATAAGGGTTAAATATAAAGTCAAGAGCTCTTAAAAAGAGTTTTTCTATACAGTCGGTCAGAACCTTCAACGTATTTTGGTATCATTAATTTGATGGATAGAACCACAGACCATCTAGAACAAAATGCTCTCTGCCCCTTATCATGGCTTTAAATCAGAGCTACTAGCTTGGAGTCCTAAGACTTTAAATGTTCTCAGAGAAAATGTTATTGCCAGAGTTATCTCTTCATTGCTGATTGAGAACACAGAGTGCTTCCAAATGTTCCTAAAGATAGATTCACACTTCTTCACAACACACCTGGATTTATACAAGTCGTCAGCACTCATTCCACAGTTGAGGTGTCTGGGACCAGTGGTGATAATGGGAAGATTCTCAGCCCAGACTTATAACACCACCATCTCTAAGAGTAGAATAATGGAAACTTCAGTGGCTTTGGACAGTCCAAAGTTAAAATCCTAAGTCACTTCCTAGCTAGCCTGAGTTTGGGGAACTGAAGATTTAGAAGCCCCGGTTTCTCAGGATAAATTAGCTCTATAAATAATACTTCATAAAGTAGTTGCAATAATTAAATGAGAAACAGATATAACAGGGGCTTGCCAAGTGATGTCTCTCTGAAAGAGACTGTGGAAGAAAAATGTCATCTTCTTCACACCCTAGGGTGTTTTTTATTATTACAGAGTTATTAGCCCTACGGGAACCAGACTCTTGACAGAGATAAGATACCTCAGTTTTCCCTTGGCTCATTTGCATCAGACTGGGTTGGAATTTTAGACTATGGGCAAAACAGCCAACTGTTTTGATCAAATAAGTAAGGAATACTTTTCTAGGAAGGTATAGTTGTGGGTTTTTTTTGTTTGTTTGTTTGATTACAGGATTTAGAAGGAGAGACTTGAGATATTTCTTCAGTTCCTACTATGAGCAAGGCTTTGAGTGAGAAGAGCACGAAGCATTGTTTATGAGCATGTTCAATGGTACTAGATTGCCTGGGCTCCACCTCTTATTGTGAAACCTGTAGGGATGTCAGTTTTCTCATCTTAAAATTGGGGTTATGTTTACAAAGTGCATATAGTAAGTGCTATGTGTTTGATAAATTCATTTTGATCATATTTAGCATTCACTTCATTTTTGTAAATCTTGGTTTTCTCCACTGGATTATAAAATCCCACAGAATAAATAAATCTTGAAAAGAAAAGGGGAAATTTACTTTTCCCCTTGTGTTAGGGAGTGTCTCTATACTTACTCTGTGCTACATTGTGTTTTATACGCTTTACACACATTTAATTCTCACCTTTTGTTAAAGGTATTATCACCTTTTTTACAGTCAAAAAGCTAAAGGTCAGAGAGCACAGTATTAAAGACAGAATTCAAAACTGGTCTAATGGCAAACTCCATACTCATATACCTTAATAGTTATGAGGGTATGGAGGGGATACTCCAGTGCTTGTGGCATGATCACATTCTGCTGTTATTGTCTCTTATCAGTCACTCTAAAATGTTTAGCATGTTTCTGAAATAAGTATGTATCATCAATATTGTGCCTTTGGATCATAGGCACAAAAGCATTCATCCTACTTTTCTAAAGTAAATACAAATTATTCATCTCAGAGGAAAAAAAAAGAATAATTAAAAATATTCTCAAGGGGAGGGTAAAGGAGTAGAGAAGATAAAAAGGCAAAGAAAAGAAAAGATAAGAAATTTTGATGACTAGTAAATGCTATAAACTTAATTTACAAGACTGATGAACACAAATATGCAGGAAGCAGCCCAAGAACCATAGAATTAGCTTCAGGCTGGAGGAAAGAAAGGGCGAGCAGACAAACATGTCACAGGCCACCAGGAAGCACCCACGTGAACAGACTCAGGTTCAGTCAAGCTTAGAGGACACTCCCAGGACAGATGAGTTTCAAGCCAGGTATTAATAAAATAAGGAGCAAATGAAGACGGGGACCCATTGTCATTGCTGCTGACTTTTGGGAAAGTTGACAAATGGGATTTAAAAAATGCCATTCATAGTACTTATGAAAGAGTGTTCCATAAGACAAGGAGTGTAATGAGAAGGAGAAAGGAGATGGATAGAACAGATGTGGACTAGGAAGTAGGAAAGGAAAAGTGGAGAGAATGGGTCAGTAGAGAAGAATATTAAATGCACAGATTGAAAAAAATCACACCATCAGTCAGATATTTTAATTTAGCACACTCACTATTACAGAACACTGAAACTGTACCCTGAGGATACAACAGGATAATAGACACTACCATTTTCGAATAGTATCAGGTACTATGGGAACAGGTTACCTACTTCTTTTTCTGTTTTCATCTTAACAATGATCTTGGAGGTGAAGGTTTTAGGCTTGAAAGTTTAATCACAGCGAGTTATTGGCAATCAGGAGTTTCTAAACAAGGTCAATCTAAATTAAGATAATGTATTTTTCCTTCTCTTCCATCCTAATTTTTTCTTTAATTTTTATAGGATTAAAAAAACACATTAATGCATTGTTAATTGTAAAAAGGATGCATACTTATTATAAAAAATTGAAAAACATTGATAATAGGGTAAAAAAATAAGAGATGTTTCAAATCTCTACCATTTTAAAGAAGTACAAGAAAGAACATGTATGATAAAGCATATATGAAAGATGGTGTTCTTGCACTCACATCAACATTGAGTGTCATCCTTTTAAAAATGCCTATTGGATAAAGGAAAAGGGAAACTTATTGTTATTTTAATTTACATTTCTCTAATACTACTGAAGTTTTATGGTTTTTCATGTTTTTGGCCTCCTCTACTTATCTTGTGTTCATTTTCTTTGCAATGCCTTATTGTTACTGATTTGTAAAATTAAGGATATTAACTTTGTCTGTTATACATAGCAAACATTTTTCCTTGTTTCTCTTGTTTTGTTTATAGTATATTTTGAAATATTTTCATTCTTGTGTAATCAACTCTATTGAACAATTCCTTTATATTTTTCCCTTTTGCTTTCTTCCCTTTGGAAAGGCCTTCTCCACTCAAAATTGGCTTTATCTTTTAATGGGCTGGGTTTTGAAGAAGGCAATGAATATGGTTGTCTCAGAGGAAGTAGGGATTTAAAGACTATAGGCAAATGCATTGATGGGGCTGATGCAGCCAGAAGCAGGGATGATGCCTGGGGATTGGCGAATAGAAACTAGATTGCATCAGTCTATTGAAGGCAGACACTGAGAGGACACAGAGAGGGACCTTGAAGGCTGGGCTATGGAGCCTGGTATTGATTTGTTAAACAGGAAATAGAGATTCAAGCCAACTCTTCCCAAAGGGGAATCCCAAGTGGAACAAGGACACTGTATAAGCATAAATTTGCTAGAAGTTGCAGATCCAGTGAACCAAAGCCCTGGGATACTGTTGCTGTAACACAGGCCCCAGGTGATGACATACCAAATTGGCAGGGCTAGCTGCAGAAGTGGAATAGAAAAGGTAGGTCCAAGAAATGTTTCTGTAGGGAAAACAACTAAAAACAAATAATAGCAATAAAAACAAACCTAGGATTTTGTGACTTGTCACACTAAGAGACAAAGGATAGAGGTTAGAATATCTCTGATATGTGGAGAAGGAAGTGAGATTTATATTTTATGGCAGCAGCAGAGAAATTTGTAAGAATGACATGATTTCAGGTACAGTGCAGGTGAGAACTAATCGTACTGTGTAGATGTTCTAATTTCTGGGCCCTGATGGAATATCCACAATTACCTATTCTATGGCTAAGATGAAAGAGAGCAGATCACCAGTGGAATGAGGGAAACTTGAGGTCAGGCAGGAAACTAGGGAGCTTGATTCTCTCTTCCCCAACACATGATTCTGAGCAAAGACTGTTCTTAAAGGAAGATAAAACAGTTTGTTGTTTTATCTGTGTTGGGAAACTAATTAATAAGCCAAAATCTAAAGGGTATAATTTTGAGAAATGACAACTATATTGGTGCTAGTGCTTAGGGTAAGATCCTCTAAGTAGGGTTGCCAGGTAAAATACAGGTCTCAGTTACATTTGGATTTCAGAGAAACAGTTACAAAAATTAGTATACGTATGTTCTGAATGTTATATGGTTGTATGGGAGATATTTATACTGAAATTCAAATTTAAGTTGGAGTCCTATATTTTTATTTGCAAATCTGGAAACCATATCTATAAGGGGAGATTCCAGAAGTCTCCAAGAATACTGCAGTTTGAACTAGCAGTTGGTGACCATTGGACAACAGAAAACATGGCAGGAAATTCCAAAGAAGAGATGATGCCAATCAAGCAAGAGGATGAGATGATAAATGTAGAATAGATGAATTAATCAATATGTGTTTCTTGAGCACATGCTTTGCACTTTGCTGGGTACTTTGGGGGCTTCGTCAGGAGCTTACAATAAGCTTGATGCGAAATTCTCAAATGAAGAAAACAGTGTTGGAGATCACAACGGTAGGGAAGACTAGAGTAACTCAGAAAAAAAAAAATTGAAGGCCAATCCAGGATGAAATCTAACTGGGACCTAAAACTGTGGCTTCTAAGAGCTAAAGGGTAAGCTAGCTTCATGGCTTTGCTTAGTTAGCTTCAAGAGGCAGCCATAGTGCAAAGGAAGTAGTGATAAGCAGAAGGTCACATATTAATTAAAGGATAGGTGCTTAGAGCCAAGCCTTAAGTGACTGGAGCTCTTTCCATAATACCACACTGCTGCTGTAAGGAAGAGCTAATGAAACATGGCAGCTATTTTCACCGACATGAGGATGAAAAAGCCTGCTCTCATTGAGGAATATTTTCTGAAAAAAAAAAAAAATGCTCTGAGCAAGAATCTGCTTCCTCCAGCTTCCCCTTTTCCAAGTTCCTGGATGCTTTGTAAGAAGGATTTCTTCTGTGAGTAAGTTGAAAGTGCGGGTGAATTTTCCTGATGAGGATGAAAGACCTGCTTGACAGGTCTGGGAAAGGAGACCTAGAACTTCCATTGTTAGGGATCTTATGTCTCCTACCCTGCAATGTTGGTGGATCAACATCTGATACAAGGTTGTGTCTGTGAGGTCATGAGACATCTGCAGCCTAACTGTGGATAACCTGGCACCTCACTTATAACACTGTATCTCTTTTCTTATGGTATGGCTGGTATAAGGACACAGACAAAAGGAATCACTAGTATTTTTAAGAATACCTCACTATTTATAAAGGTCTATAATCCATAGATTTCTCTTGTTATTCAGAAAAATCCTGATAATTGTTTTCAAATAGAAAACTCAAATCCTCAGAGATGATAGGTGCTTAGTCCAAGTTCAAACTCCCTAAAAATGTTAGGGTCAGGTTTTGGGGCCTATGTTTTTCTCATCCTATATTTCACACTCTACTCATCACAGCAGCCTATCTTTTAGGCAATTCCTTGTAAACATACCAACAAAACCCTGTTTCTCTGGACTTTGTCTGAGGACATGAGCCTTTAAATAAGAGAACTTATTATAAAGGCCTCTAACTCTAGCCCTTCTTGCTCTCATAATAAAAACTATAATTTACTGAGAATATCCTGTGTACCATGCACCATTGTGCTAAGCAGTTTACAGTTTCTATCTATTTAATCTTTACCACAGTAGTGTGTGTGTGTGTGTGTGTGTATCTTTGTGTATGACTTGACTTGTTCAACCTCATGTACTAGTAGTAATTGATTAAGCAAGAATTCTAGCATTATGCCTAGGAGTGTTGAATTCCAAAGCAGCTATCATCTACTTTAATATTCCTCTTTCTAGACTGTTGTCCCTATCTTTGAAATGCACCAAGTGACATTCAAACACGCATTCATTTAATGAATTCATTTAAAAAATTTTAAAGTTCTTTCCTTCATATTGGTTCTGTCACAGACAAGAGAAGAAAAACTACAATCCCCAAAAGAACTCTCAAATTTGGAATTAATTTTACTAGTTGATCAAGAACAATCATTTGTGAATGCATTTTTAGGATCATGTTTATATTTCTGCTGTAAGTCAAAATTTTCTATTTGTTTAAACTAAGGTCTCCAACACTTTAAGAATTAATTTATTTGGGCTTTAAACACATTCCCTTCCAAAACAACATAAGTTCTGTTTATCCCTAATAATGTTACAGTCTTTTTAATGTCTACCTTTAATAAAGACTCTACCATAGTTCCTCAATTAGATGTGAATAGCCCAGTTTTTGATCTTTGGGTAAAATTTGCAGGGTTGACATTTCAAGGAAAGCTCAATTATTTTGAATAAGGCATATATCCTCTTAGAGTCCAGTGAGGAGGGCCATGTGTTGATTTTCCTGAAGCTTTGAGATGAGGAAAAAAGTCACAGTGATTAGGAGGGTCTGAGGGGAAAATGGGGAGCTAGAAGATCCAGAACAGAGCCCTTCACATGCTCCACAAAGTGGATTAGCAAATATCTACTGAGCACTTACAATGCCTACATGCTAGCTGTGTAAGGACTCTAGCACATAGGAGTAGACAGACAATAGGTCACTTCAGCTTCCTCTTCTTGTACAAAAGGCCTGCAGAGTATAAAGAATTAGTGCCCAGTGTGAGGTTCTAATCACAAATCCTGATCTGCAGGTTGGGGATCATTGATTTTTTTTCTTTTTCCAAGTTCAAATATTTTGAGCTTTTACCATTTGCCTGGTGATATGCTAAATATTTTTATATTCATAATCTAAAACTGATTCCTTGTCTATGAAATAGAGGCAATAATAGTAACTACCTGGTAGGGTTATATTAAATGCGATGATGATAATAACAGCTACAGTTTGTTGAGAGTGAACCCTGTGCCAGGCACTATGGTAAACATAATAATTATTTCATTCAACCCTTACAAAAACCATGAGGTGGGTACTCTTATTAGCCACATTTCACAGATAAGCACATTGAGGCTCAGACGGGTTAAGTAAATTACCAACCTTACAAAGGAAATAAGTAACAGAGTTTGGAAGGCAGTCTAGGTTGGTCAAAGGTTAAAGCTATATGCTCAACTATTGATCCATGGTGTCATCATAATAAAAGTATAAAAAGATTTTAATGCAGTGTTTGGTAATGGTTGCCCTCTATTGGTTGTTTCTATTCCATTTTGCAACACTAGAGATAAACAGTTTAAAAATTAAAAATTTCTCTGCTAAAACACATTGGACAGATTCATTATTGACCAAACAAATAGGAACACAAGGTCATCCCCTGGGGACTTGGAAGCTAAAGCGAATACATCTCCACTGCATGCTCTCATTTTGCCTTAATTTTTTTTTTCTGGTTAAAAATAAGTTTGGATGACATTTGGGAGCAATCTCGAACAGGAAAAATTCACCAAAGGGCAACACGTAGCCTGAACTGAAAGTGAGGAAGTTGGAGAGTGGGGAGAAAATGAATATTTATTAAATTCCTCCACATGCCAGTCATCTTAAGTATATTATTCATGTACCTTACTCAACAAAATTTTTTGAGCAGTTACTGTGTGGAAATGTGCTGATGATGATCTATCAAATTCTTACCACAACATTGCAAAATGACACAGAGCCTCAAGAAGTTAGGTAATTTGTCCAAAGTCACATGACCAGTTGTTGACAAAACCTAGTTTCAACCTGTGGTCCTGCATTCAGTCTCTGCTATTTTCATTATATCTTTATGTTTTTCCCAAGTGATACCGAGAAAGGAATTCTCTGAGTAGATAAGCCTAAGGTTTAAATTCCAGTTGATAGACTCAAACTCCATCCCCCTGTTCTCTATTGGTTGACTCACTTCTAGAGAAGCTAGGAAATTCGATTCAGGAAACTAAGCTTTGCTATAAGCACTATTTTGGAAAATTCCTGAAAACTTTGAGTTTGGCTTTGAAGAATGCCTTTTAGGGGTTGCCAATTGCTCTAGAAAGTCTCCAACAACCATGGTGTTTGCACATCTCAAAGGCAGGTTATTAGAGCTGGTAGAGATCCACGCTTCTTCTCTGACAGGTGATAAAAATCCAAAGAGAGCTAGAAATAAGCAGCATCTAGTAAAATGTTTTACAGGATAAACCACAGGGTTAGTCTCTCACATGCCCATAAACTATGTGGAGAGGAACATGTTTAAGAACATTTTGAACTATTCTCCTATGCACTAGAAAACCAAACATCAAAGAAAACAGCTTGCTTTTGAATTCTGTGGCTGCAGTATTTACCATCAGTATCCTGTTTTTCCTTCTTAGATTGCTAGTATGATGAACACACAATTCAAAATAGTCTAGTTTTTAGAAGGAAAGGGCAGGTTCTAGCATTTACATTTTATAAATACATGGTTGCTTAAAGAAAATCATCTAATTCTTCACGTTGATAAAATTTTATTGATGACTTAACATGTGCCAGTCATTGTGATAATAAATAATGATAAAGTAATAAATGGCTCCTGTTTTCAAGAAGCTTCATTCTAGTGGGGAAACAGCACAGACATGCAGAGTCATATTCAGAATACAATGGGGTATTTTTTACAATCGAGGTAATTTCAAGGCAGGTTTTGAGGAGCTGGTACCAAGTAGGCCCAGGCTCATATCCTTTCTGCTTCTTAATGACAGAAGAACCTTAGCCAGATATCCAATCTCATCAGTCATCACTTTAGTTCTCTGTTAGAGATAAACAATGCAACTCACAGGATTGTTTTGAGATGCAGCACACTACTGGACTGCATCATCAAGGTGATCTGCCATAATCTGCTTACCCATTGCTCAGTATTTTTAAAAATTAATACATATACCTGGTAAAAAAGAAAAAATTCAAACAGTACTAAAGAGTATAAAGTGTCTCTCTACTACCCCATGTCCCTAGTTAGCTTCCTTAGTGGTAACCACTCCTTTCAGTCCTAGTATATCACTCCAGAGATGCTTTAAAACTTTATATGCATATATATCTTTAAAAAATTTATACAAATGATAGCATCCTACTATATATACTGCTCTGCACTTTGCTTTGATTTTGGAGATCTTTCTACATCAGTAAACATAGATCACATCATTCTTTTTAATGGCTCTGTAGAATTATATTTTATGTATACACTGCAATTTACATAACCATCATCCTACTGATAGACATTTTGTTTATTCACATTTGCTGATACAATGCTGCAATGAATAGTCTTCATGTATATCTTTGTATTTATATTTCTGTAGGATAAATGAGATGCTGGGTCAAAGTTATGGTCATTTTTGATAAGTATTGTCAAACTGTTCTCCAAAAAGGTTGTACCAGTTTGAATGTAGGAGAATGTTTCCCCACACTCTAGTCAAAATCATGTAATGTCAACTTTTTTGTTTTTGCCAAACTGATGGAAATACCCTTAGTTTCATTTTTCAGATCTATTATTTTAAGTGAAGTTGAACACTTTTATCATGTTAAAAAGCAACTTATATTTTTGTTTAGAAAGTTTGCCATAACCTAATTCAATAACAGAAAATTTAAAAAGCTATTAGAAGAGGGTAATTAATATAGAACATCCTGCTTGACATTGAGAAAAAAGATAAAGACAAGCTCTGTGCAATAAAGACTGGTCATTAAAAGTATTTAAGCAAGAGAAGTTGACTCATAATCAGAACTGTGTTTTGTGAAGCTCTGGACAGTGTTGAATATAGGTTGGAATTGGAAAAACTGAAGAGAGGGAAATAAATTTGTTAAAAAGTTGTAATAATCTAGTCAAGAGACAATAGTATTCTAAACTAAGGCTTTGCTGGAAAGAATGGAGATGATGAATCCAATTTGGAAGGTATTTCAGAAACAGAATCAAAAGAACTTGATGACCCCAAAATTACAGATATGAAAGAAGTAATGTAGGCAAATGAATGGATTGAAAAGAAAGGGAATTGGCCTCTAACATTACTAAACCTACTACGTAAGTGTTTTTATTAGTGTTATATGTGTGTGTGTGTGTATGTGTGTGTGTGTGTGTGTGTGTGTGTGTGTGTGTTTGCGTGTGTGTGAAAATTGAACAAGTAAAAATAATACATGCACACAATGCAGTTATTCAATTTCACAGTAAGCCTTATTAGGGAACTATTATACTCTACTTAAATATTAAAAACAATTAGAAAAGTTAAGTAATGTGAAAAGTTTTTTAAAAAATGAATGGTCCTGATTCATATCAGAATTTAAAGTTAGACATATCTGACTGCAAAACCAAGGCTCTTTACACTATTCTAAGTTACCTAGGATTAAAAAGATTTCGAGAGAAAAATGATCTTAAATCATGCAGGGAAGCAAACTGCCCACAACACTTGCAAAGCACCAAGAATTATTCCCTGATCCACCGTTTCATCAAGTTAGTTTAAATATGACAATTCTCAGAGGAAACTATTATAGTTCACACCTGTCTCCATTCTGAATTGACCAGGGTCACCCTCTTTACAGAAAAAAAAAAAAAAACCTTCTTCCCTTCCCCTCTGTTATTTCTCTGCAACTCATTTCGGAAAACATGTCAAGTTGTAATGACTTTTGACACTGTAAATATAGTCATATTCAAATGTTACACAAAAATGCCTCACCAAGAAGATAATATCTTCATTAAGTACGTTGACTGTTAAATTGGACTGGGATTGTAAACACATAATTAACATAACTACTTTAGAAGAGTAATGGGCTGTTGGGGGATGGGGGGAAGCCTGATTATTTAAAACTGGATGTTATCTAGTACCTGCAAAGTAGACTCTATATTATTGCCTATCTTGGAAAAATCATGTATTTATGTTCACTCAACACTAATCAACTTGCTAGCTACCTTCCATATGCATTATTATTTTCTTAGTCTTTTAACTGGATAAATGATTTCATTATTATAGCCAGTGAGTGTTTGTTGAGCCTAGCAAGCTAATTGATTGCATGGCTGTTAGTCATTTGTTCCCAAACCTAATTATACACTTCATATAGTCAATTCTTAATGAAAATAGTTTTAAAAAATGTAAACACTAAGCCAAAAATAAAAATATGAACAATAATATCTAACTGTAAATAAATGAACATTAATTCCCCAGGTATTTAATTATGGAGTAAAGGTAGAGAAATAATATAACTCTTTGTAAAATTTACAAAAATATGTTTCCAGTTTCTCAAATTTAGACCAGAATAAAGTGAACTTTTTATGTCAGATGATGCAAAATGAACAAATAAAAAACAAGACAGTAGAGGGGATTTGAAACCCCAAAATGTTATTATCACCTTTGCAAACATCTGAAGAGTGAGCAGCATAGGAAATCAGCCCTGTTCTATAAGAAAATTCAGACAGAAAATTAGAGGGCAGAGTCTACTAGGAAAGAGACTTCCTAAGAATTGTACCTTTTTTGAGCTTCCCAAAAAGGGGAAGTAAGTCTTGATTATCTATGTTTCTTAGGGCCCCATCCAGTACCTGACAAGAGTGAATTAAAGAAATGGAATAGGCTGCCATGAGAAGTAGTGAGTTCTTTATCACTGGAGGTGACTAGAAAGTTGGAGTGAACTGGATAAAAGATAAGGTCAGAGTACAGACTTGATTATATTTATGGTCCTTTCTATGATTCTTATATTCTAAGATTTCCAAGAAATTTGTAAATCTTTAACATATGATCAGCCTGTTCTCTGCCACCTATTTTACCTTCAAAATATATTTCTAGGCTATCCACTTCTGTCTATCTCTGCTACCGCTCTCTTAGCCTAAAGCACCATTTTTTGGTATCTGGACTACTGTACTGAACTCCTAAAAGGTTTCCTTGGTTCTACTTTTGCAGCCAATGTAATCTTTAATATTGTAATGAGATTAGATGGCCCTCCTGCTTACAACCCTTTAATGGAAACAAAATAAGAGAAATAAAAAGTAGAAAGGAAGAAGAAAATTGTTTGTTGTTTAGAGCTGATATAATTGCTTTTTGGGTGAAAAAAAAAACATGAGAATCAACTGAATAACTATTATAAAGAAAAAATAGTTCAGTGATTGGGTTACAAAATTAATTCACAGAAAAACTAATATGCAACCCTCAAGCAAATAAACAATGACCAGTTTGAAAATATAATGAAGTAAATATCTTCATTAATGATATCAAAAAAAAGAATAGCAATAAGTACTCTAAAAATAAAAGTCCCACCAGATATTAAACCATTTTAAAGTTACAATAACTGAAACAGAAAAAAAATCAGTGAACAGAAGAAAATATTAAAAAATACAAGTAATACACATAAAAATTTAATATATTATAAAGGTCTCATTTCAAATTACTTGGGAAAAATGGCTTATTTAATAATATTTACATAAAAATCAGGATGTCCATCTGGGGTAAAAAATTAGCTTGGAGCCATATCTCATACTTTACCAAAAATAATTTTTAGATATTTCAAGGATTTAATCATTATTTTAAAATTATTAAGAAAAAGAAGGAGGTATTGCAGGGTGAAGAAGAGAAATAAACTGTCATTTATATATGATGTAATTCAATACACAGAAAATCCAAAAGAATCTACAGATAAATTACTAGAATTAAAAAGTGGGTTTAAGAAGATTGCTGAATAAAGGGCCAATATATAAATCAACTGGATTTCTATGTACCAACAACAAACAATTAGAATTTAAAATTTTAAAAGTTTCAAATATTTAGGAATAAATTCACACTAAAAATATGCAAGATCTACCCTGAACAAGCCATCCCATGTGATCTTGGAAGTTAAGCAGGTTAAGCAGGGTCAGGCCTGGTTAGTACTTGGTTGGGAGACCACCTAGGAAGACCAGATGCTGTAGGCATAAAAAATAAAAAAATAAGGGATTGTAAACTGACGAGGTCCTTGCAATCTGAGGACAATCAAGGGTTGTCTTGCAAAAAAAAAAAAAAAATGTTCAAGATCATTACACAGGAAACTATAAACTTTATTAGGATAAATTAAGGAACTAAATAAAAGGAAGTCTATACTATTTTCATAGATTGGAAGACTCAAATGATTTTAAAGATGTCAGTTCACTCATTATCTGTAAGTTCAATGCAATTCTGATTCCCCGCCCCCAAATTATTTTGTTTCACTTATAAAACTTTATAAGTTGATTCTAAAATTTATAGGCACATGGAAAGAACTAATAATAGCCAACACATTTTTGAAAAAGTAAAAAAAATAATAATAAAGAAAAAGATCAAGGTAGGATATCTATCAGATATCAAGACTTACTGTACAGCTATAGTTATTAAGTCAGAATGGTAATGGTTCAAGGAGAGAAAAAAGACTAATGAAATAGAACACAAAGGCCAGAAACAAACTGCCACATAAACAGCTGATTTATAACAAAGGTGATACTTCAAAACAGTAGGACAGTATTTCAGTAAGTGGTGCTGCTGAGTCATTAGACATCATATACTATAAAAGGAAAGACAATATACAAAACTCAACACAAGGTAGAATATAGACCTAAATATGAAAGCAAAACAATACAACTTCAGGGAGATACATAGGAGAGCATCTACTCTGAGGTAAATGAAAAGATCCTAAACAGAACCCCAGAGAGCACAATATAGAAAAAGACTGAACAGTTGACTACACTAAAATGAAGAATGTTTATTTATCCAGAGAGAGCATTAAGAAAATGAAAAGGCAAACTACAGACTGAGAGGAGATATGTGCAACACATATAATCTACTAGAATTTATATCTAGCATATAGGGAAAACACCTAGAAATCAATAAGAAAAAGTCAAACCAGTTTTATAAATGGGCAAAAATTTTTAACAGGCACTTCATAAAAGAGGATATCTAAATGGCCAAAAAACGTTTGTCTTCAGGGAAATGTTAATGCAAATCACAATGATATATCACAACACACCCACTGAAATGGTAAGTATTAAAAAAGAAAAAGAAAGAAAGGATGTAGAGCAACAGTTCTCCTATGCTGCTGATAAGAATGTAAGTTAGTTCAACCAACAGGGGAAATACTTTGGTATTAGCTATGGAAGTAAGGTGCATGTAAAGATACCTATGACCCAGCAATTCTGCTCCTAGGAGTATACCCAACAGAAACACATGTATTTGTGTATCAGAAGACATATACAAACGTGTTCATAGCAGCATTCAGCATTACTCATAAAAGCAAAAAATTGGAAACAACCAATATGACCATAAACAGTATAATGAAAAATAAATGGTGGCATATTTTTATTAAAGACTATTATACAATGAAGAGATAAACATAACATATTTAGCTAAATAAGTCAGATATAAAAGAATATTGCTCTATTATTGCATTCTTAAAGCTCAAATATAGGCACAAACTAAACTATTGTGTTTAGGAATTCATTATATGCAGTTATAGGAAAGCAATAAGTCATTATTATGAAAATTCATAATGGTGGTTAACTTTTGATGGGAAGGAGGGGCACAAGGGGCTTTGGCCAGCAGTATTCTATTTCTTGATATTGGTAGTAGTTACAGGAGTGTTTGCTTTATGTTCATTCATTGAATTACATATTTTTTGATAACCATTCTGTGTATGCATTGTATTTCACACTTTGAAAAAGGTTTTTAAAAAACCCCTTGGCTCTGGAGAGAAAGATAATGTGGCAAAATGTTGAGAATTGCTACAACTAAGTGAAGTACCTATATGGGTATTGTAATATCCCTTCAACTTTTTTATAAGTTTGAACATTTGAAAAAAGTTGGAGAAAAAACTCTTTTGATCTAACTTCCCCTGTGGCCACTACCCCATTTTATCCCTTTAACTTTTGGCAAAATTTCTTGAAAGTGTTGTCTACATTCAGGGTCTCTAGTTTCCTTCCTCCAACTTTCTTCTGAACATACTCCCACCAGGGTTTTGCTTCCACCACATCAAACTGTTCTTCTCAAGGTCACCAATGATCTCCACATTGCAAAATGATCTTGTCTCAGTCCTCTTCTTTATTTACTATCTGTAGCATTTTACACTGTTGAGTTTGCTCTTCCTTGACTCATTTTACAGCTTCCAGGACACTTGTCTGATTTTCCTTACGATTCCAGATGCTTCTTGCCATTCTCGTTTCCTGGTGTTCTTCATCTTCCTTGACCTCTAAATATTGGAGTGGTCCAAGGCTCTGTCCCTGGAAAACACATAGACTCTTCAAATATTAACTTAAATGTAGTTTTTTCAGTGAGGCTTTCACTGGCCATTATTATCTAAAATTGCAACCCAACACTTCCTAGCTCCTCTCTACTGAATGAGTGAATGAATAAATGAAAAAATTAAGTCAAATAAATGAAGAGAACAACTTCCTTTGTGTTTAGAGCAGGATTCAAATAGATTCAAAGAAGCAATGCCATCATTATCCAGGAATGGACAAAAAATCTTTCTCTTGATGCATCAACAACCCAAGAATGACATATTCAACATTCCTTTAGAGTCAACTTTCTTATAAGATCCTTTTTTTCTTCTGAATAGTCTGACCGGTTACTGAAGGATAAAGAGCAAATGAAGAAATAGTCCACCTGCACCAAATGCACTCCTTTTGATGTACTAGGTAGAAATGGCCTGAAGTGCTTGTTTATGGACTATTAAGGATGACTGGCCTTTGAGATCCAGTAGTCTGTGCTTGAAACAGTAATGCTGTGTGGGAAGAGAAGTGAGAGGGTGGCTTCCTGGTTGGGGGCAAAGTACACCGTGTGTTCTACCCACTATTCAATTTATTATTATATGTTTGAAAGCAGATCTTACAGCAAATTAAGATCAGGTTTAAAGAAACCACAAAAAAGAAAAAATGTAACTTGGCATGGAGAAGTTGGAGGGTCTGAGGTCCAGATCGTTTTCATAGGAGGAAGAGTCACTAAAGACCAGGCACTTCATGTAAATGACAACACTGAATCTTCATAATAACTCTTCATAGTAAGTTTATCATTCCTACTTAACAGATGAAGATATGGAGGTTTAAAAATATGAAGGATTTGTTCAAGTTCACACAGAAAGCAAGCAGCACCCTGATTAAAACCTCAATCTCTTTGATGCCAAAGCTCATATTTTTTCCACCATACCTGGTAGTCTGTCTGCCCCTGCTTCTTCCAGAGAATAGTTCTGGACCCTCAAAGCTATGACATTGGAGATGATCACCACAGAGTACCCTGTGTAGTGCTACCTTATGACCTCTTTCTCTCTATTCTCAGTGATATGGCCAGCTCTTTGGTAAAGGTTTATTGAAAAGTCTATTAAATAAAAGAATGAATAAAAGGAGATGTCTTAAACAACATAGCTTATCTTGTGAATTACATGCTGAGAGCTAAGAATACTTAGATAGCTCTTGAGGGTCTTCCTCCGCACTGTAGTTCTCCAAGAAAAAGATGTTTCTTCAAGAACAGTGCAAAAGACCTGGCAAAAAGAGTCTGCAGTCTGTCTGGTGTTGTGCTTCCTCTGCCCTGACCTGGGTGATACTCTGATTGTAAAATCTGTAGGATTATCCTCTGATGCTATAGCAGTTGCCGATAACAATAGCTAGCATTTATTGAGCAAATAAATACTCGGTGTTAGGCACTGTGATAAGCCATTTTCATGTTTTACTTTAATTCTCAAAAGCCTGAAAGAGAAAAAATCTATTATCTCACTTCACAGATAAAGGAAAGGAGGTTCTGGTTTGTCTACAAAAATCAACAGCCAATTTGTGGGGCAAATACTGTAAAGTCCCTTCTTTTCACTCTCATTTCTTCTCTCCTTCCCTTCTTAAGATGTTCAAAGATAATGCCTACAGGCACTAAATTGTTAGAGGCATCAGAAAAACATTTGCCTAGTCAAAAGGCTCAGATCCATAAGACATTGCATTTGTCCTGATGAATGTGGTAGGACAAGGCTACTCCACAAAAATACTGTTTTTATAGAAGAGAATGTGTTAAGTTTGATATCAAAAGCCCTGAGTTTGAGTCCCTGCTCCATGCCTGACTATGGATCTTTGTTTGTCATTAACCTTGAGGACCCTCAGTTTTCTCATGTATAAGAAATACAAGTAACACAAATCCTTCTGGGTAGGCTTGTACTAAGGTTCAAAAGAGGAAATGTGATTTGTATAGAGTAAAACTGTCTATAAATGCTGATCATTCTTCTGTTTGAAGATGAGCTGGACTTCCCCAGAACTTTTGAAGATCAGGGTCCACCATGCAGTCCCAGTAGAGTATTTCTTGACATTAGAGCTGGTGACAGTGAGCTTGTGTCCAGGATGGAACGCAACAGTGCTGAGACTATCAGGATTATTGCTATACAGAGTTTTACTTTTTCCTTTTTATATGAACATTTGTTTATAGCAACAAAGAACTGGAGGCAGAAAGATTTCTGAGGCACCAGGACTTGGATTCCAGGTAGAGTACTTACTATACCTATAGCATAAGAAGTAGGGTGAAGGAGACAGTCTGAACATGGTATATTTCTCCACATGTCTTCTTTGATGTCTTTAAACATAATTTTTGTCCTCTCCCTAGTGATAGCTTCATCTGTTGTTACATTACTCCCAGGTACTTGATATTTTTTAATGCTATTATAAGTAGTTTATTTCAGTTACTTTAAAAAACTATTTGTGGCTGGTATGTAAAAATGTGTATAATTGATTTTTACATATTAGTCTTGTATTCAATAAACTTTCTAAGCTCTCATTAGGTCCAATCATTTTTTAAAATTTATTTTTATTATGGTGACATTGGTCTAATAATTTATATGTAGTTGTTTTTGAATTTTCTTTCTTCCTTTCCAATCCTTAATACCTTTTATTTATGCATTTATTTTTCTTGCTTTAATGAGCTGGTTAGGACATCTTGGACAGTGGTGAATAATAAAAGTCTTAGTCTTTATCTTAAAGATGAATTTTTTATCTTTTAACTATTTAGTATGATTTACACTGAAAAGGTATCTCTTATCAACTTAAGAAAGCTTTTGTTTCCTCAAGTATACATTTTTAAATAGATATCCTTTTTCAGTTTAAGAAGTTCTATTCCCCATTTGCCATGAATTTTCTTTTTATGAATGGATGTTGACTTTTATAAAAATGTTTCTGCATCTATTTAAATGACTATATGTGTTTATCCCATCAGTTAAGGTATATCTTTTTAAAAATTAAACCAATCATATTCCTTCTGTAATTACATGGTTATGATGTATGTATTAAATTTGTTTGCTAATATTCTATTGAGGATTTTTGTATCCATGTTCAAAATTGAAATCAGCCTATATATACCATTTATCTTTGCAAAGTGAGTTTTACCATTTCATTTTCCTTGTGACTCCTAAGAATTTGAATAACTGACCTATGTCACAGAGAGCTAGTTGGTGGTTATGTGAGGGCTGGAAGTCAGGTCTGTCCGAACACAAAGCCTGTTTGTTTCCTCTAAGCCACATAGCTTCTGTGATCATTTATCAAGGCTTTAAAACCAACTGACCATCTCCTGAATATTTCAAAAACGTAAGATTGAGGGGAGGAGCATAAGAATAATAACAGCAAATAGTCCTGGGATGCTGTGCTAATATTCTGATTCACCAAACTCAAGGAAAAATAATTCATCTGCATTTGAGGAGAAAATGTAAAGCCGACAGCCTATAAGCAGCTACTTGTACAATTCCACAGGAATCAATTTTGTAAATTAGGATGAAAGAGAGAGGAAAACACAGTAGTAGTTGCTAGATCAAAAATATGACATGAGATCATTCAGAGACCAAGAGTAATGCAAATTACAAATATTCTATTTCTCAACATAAAAATGGTTCCAGCTAAGTACTGTAATGTACAGAAAATGTGTTAGAGTGAAGGAACCTATTGATTATATACAGGCTAACTTGAGGGAGAAATCTAAAATATACTTTTCAGCTTTTAGATTTAAATAAACAAGAGAAAAATCTCATCAAGATAGAGAAAGGATCCCCAATGCAGTACGAAAAGTATATACTTGTTATGTATTTTTATAAAACTTAGAGAAATGTGTTGAGCTGATTCAGCAGGCAAAAAGCATGAGGTACAGTAGGAATGGTATGTCCATTCCTCGAGGTGTTCCCAGTGATGTCTATGAAAAGCTTTAGAAACCAGAGTCTAAATCAGTGATTCCTGACATTTTTTTCAGACTTTACCCAAAGAACTTCTACAGACATTTGCTTAATGTTATAAGCTACCTCATAAAAGTTATTTTTTATCTTGTCAATGAGATTAATCACCCTTTTTATTGTACATGTCAGATACTGTAAACAATTTATCTCTCCCTTTCCCAGATGCTTGTCAAACCTTGTATTAGGGTACACTTATTGCTGTAACAAACAACCCCTGTATCTCAATAACTTAACAGAATAAAAATTTATTTCTGGCTCACATCACAATTTGATACAGGTTGGAGATGGGGGGAGAGGCTCTTGAACCTAATAGTTCTACTGGATCCTCTGACAGATAAGGGAAGAGAGCATGGAGAATTTCAAGGACAAGTTTCATGGATGTGGTATTGATCACTTCTGCCCATATTTTACTGGCCAACACACAGTAATGTGGCTTCAAGGGAGGCCAGGAAATGTAGCCCTTTTGTGTGCCCATGAGGAAAAGGAAAATGTTTTGGTGAACTACTAGTTAGCCTCTACAACCAGAATATATAATGAGGATTAAATGAATCTTGTAAAGAGCTTAGCTCAACATCTCTGTGCATATAGTGAGAGTTCAACAGTATCACATTAAACTCTTCTTCCCACCGAGGTAGAGACTGCTATTAATCATCCCCATTTCAGAGATGAGAAACAGGCCCTCCAAAATTTTTGCTTTCCCAAAGTTGCATGGCTAATAAATAGTAGAGCTGAGATTAAATCTAAGGAAATCTGACAAGGCCCATTTTCTTAAAAATGAGAATGTATTTGTTTGAGGCACTCGACAAATGTAGGTTCTGCCTTTATACATACAGGCCACTTTCAAAGGTTTGGCTATGTTCAGCTCTTCTGACTTCCTGAAAAGTCATTGTACCCTTCCCATTTATCATTCATAAATGACTCTTGACCAATCATTGCTAAAGATGGGATTGGATATTCCCACTTCATTGCTGCAGTTTCTGTTGCTTAGACTACTGATCTCCAAAGTGAAGTGTGTTCAACCTAGAGGTACATCAAAGATAATCCACTGAGGTATGGTAAGAATCTTTGTAATTTCAATGTATGTTTGTTATTCATAAAAAATTAACTTCTATTAATATGGATTGAACTTGGCATGCTCACACTGTTCCTATATTTGATGCTCACGTGTCACGTGTGGTATAAATGGAGGTTCTTTCACTTTTACCATTTAGTGACATATGGCAGTTTGTAAAAAAATTTATGGATTTTTTTAAAATCTAATTTTCACTAAACTAAATCTTGCAAAATGAGCAACTGGTTTAAAAAGATTGCTAAAAAAAAACCCAACCCTATGAATTGAAGGACCCAAAAAAATGGCAGAACTGACACTTCTAGTTAGTATCAGGCACATTATGAGATTAAATGTGATAAACTAATCAAATCTGATAAATTTACCAAAAAAATCCCAAACTATTAAGTAGCCTATTTGAAATATTAATGTATGTCCACTATTAATAATACAGAATCCTAAGTATATATTTTGCCCTGAGATAAAAATAGTTTATTTCAACTTCATTTCATCCCTTAGAATCCTTGATTTTATCTATATTTTGTAATGGACATTATATACTAGTAAATATATGTTGAAGATGCATGCCCAAATTAAGTGTAATTAATTTGAGATATAGTAGTTTCCTCTTATTCATAGGGGATATATTCCAAGACTCCCACTAGATGACTAAAACTGCAGATACTACTGAACCTTATATATACTGTTTTTTGTCTATACATACATAAAGTTTTAATTTATAAATTAGGCACAGTAAGAGTAACAATAACCAGTAATAAAACAATTATGACAATACACTGTAATAGTTATGTGAATATGGTCTATCTCAAAATACCTTAATTGTAATGTATTCACCCTTTTTCTTGTGAGATGTGAGTTGTAAGATGATACAATGCCTACATGATGAGGTAAATGACAAGCATTGTGACTTAGCATTAGGCTACTACAAGGGTTACTTGAACACAAGCACTGCGATACCGGTACAGTAGATCTGATAACCAAGCCAGCTACTAACCAACCAAGGGAGGAGGTAGTGTATACAGCATGGATATGCTGGACAAAGAGATGTCACTTCCCCAGTGGGACAGAGAAGGAAGGAGCAAGATTTTATCGTACTACTCAGAATGGTGTACAATTTAAAACTTATGAATTATCTGGAATTTTCCATCTAATATTTTCAGATCACAGTTGATGGCAGATAACTGAAACCATGGAAAGTGAAGCCAAATAAAGGGAGACTATTGTAGTGACTTAGACAGAGCCTTCCCACCTTTCTCCAGTTACAAGTCCTGGCCTACGACCACAACAGTGATTAGTACCTAATGATCATGCAATGAATTAGTCGCTATTATTAATATTAGGTTCAGTCCAAAAGCCCAAGGAGGTACAGATGATTCTGATGTAGACAGACATCATTTATATAATAACCCCCACAATTTCACCTCAAGTAAACAACATAATCTAGTCTCTCTGGGGACAGTTTCTTTGCAACTATAACATATGCTGCAATTATAATGCTAGATCCCAAAGGCAGTCATATTGAATTGAGGAATTTCAGAAAGCCCTTCTCCTAACTCCTCTCTTACAGTATGACGTGAAGAAATCCCAAAAGACATCTCTTAACTTCTCTACTACCCAAAACGCCTATTTCATTCTTGCCTGAAGCCCCCACTATTAGCATTTATTCCTCTGAAGAGGACTGCCTTTACAGTCCTTCTACCCCTGCCCCAAATTCGCCTTCCCTGCTCATAAGTATTTAATATAAACCTCAATAACAGCACTTTGTAGATACTTGTTTATGTGTCTGGCTGTCTGTTAAATAACATGCTCTGGTGGGGATAAAGTTTATCTTATTCACAGGTTTTGGAATTATATGGAATTAAATCCTGACTATATGATTTTAGGCATGTAAGTAAACCTCTCTCAATCTAAGGTTTCATCTATAAAGTGGGAAAATACATCATAGTTTCTGTGAACACTAAATGGGGCGCTATATTTTTAAAAATATTTGGCTCACCACTATTGTGCCTCAATCCCAAACCCAAACTTCTTATCTTGAGCCAGTTCTCCACTAGTTCTGAGGAAAGACAGAGCAAAAGGCTATTCTCAAAGATGCCTGCCCCTGAGTTCCCGGCTATGCTGGACGCAAGTCTGGTGTTCGATAAATAAAAATTAATTTCCTCAACTCAGTTAAAAAATATATATGGCTTATTTTAGGTGTTCAATGAAAGTTATTACTGTGTTCTCCATCCCTCCCACCCAACACAGTACAACCTGTTGAAAGTATGTTAACTGAAAGAATGAACTAATTATTTTATGTAAGCCCTGAGATTCTCTTATTAAATGTGTTTTTGAATAATGGATGTTTCAAGAGTGTTTACTATGTCTCAGATAATGTGGAATGTGCTTTATATATGTTTAATCTTCATGACAACCATATGAAGTAGGTACTACCTTAATCTCCGTTTCACACATGAGAAAACTGAGGCCTAGTTATTTATACAGAGTTGAGTTGTAGAGAGATTATAATCTGACTCTTGGACCCACATTCTTAACCACTGTGTTTACTGCACAGGAACACTTATGGTTTAAATGCCCAAGTTGTAGCCACACTTGGGGCTATGGATTTAGAAAAAAACACTGCGTAGGCTTTTAGCAAACTTCATGGACACCATCCTGTTTCCTCACCCTCTCAAAAGGAATGTGTATAGCAGTGCCAGGAATCAGATCCTTTGAAGTATACAGCCCATGAAATCAACCTGCTTGGGCTCTGGCCCAGCAGCCAACTCTGAGTCAGCTGGCAGGCATAAGGGCCAGAGGCTCAGATGTAATCAGTTCCTGAACAGGCTCAACCATGCCACCTCCACTTTCCTCAGCCTTACTGTATCCTTCCAACCAGATTGCACAAGAAACTGGTTTGCAGGGAAAGCCACCACCTCTCTCAGAAATGACCCACTAAATCCCCCTTGATCCCTCCCTTACTAACTCCCTTTAGGGCCTGCCACACATACTATGCAAAAATCTATTAATGATTACTAATGCTGGAAGTTTTGGTAGTGTATTGGTCTGGAATACATACTTTAGAGTCAAAATCAGCCAGAATTCAAACTCTCAGCTTTGTAATATTGGGGACAAATTGCCTAATCTCTTTTAATTTTAATTTTCTTATTTATAAGTTAGGGATGACAATATTAACAGTATTTTAAAGAATAGTTATCAATACTGAGAAACTTCTGAAAATGAAATTGCTTACAGGAAGAGATCAAATGTTAGCTAAAACTGTGTAGCCTGGGGTAAGTGAACAATGGAGAATGTCTAAATCTTCACCCAGAAAGCTTTTGTGTAAATTAAAAAGCCCCTGGCACAGAGTAAATACTCAAAGCATTAATGCATTTGATTAACAACCCCCTCTGATTTCCAGTTTAATAATAATAGTCAACAACTCCAGTTTCTCCCATCACAAGCCTGGTGAGACACAGTCTTGCTGTCAGGTATAAAAGGAAAAACACAATTGGAGAATAGGTAAGGATCTAGTTGGACTGTTTTAGGTCCTGAGGATTTGATATCAAGGTAAGGGCTAGATGTGCTCAGGAAACCTTAAGAGTTTATATGGAATTTACTTTTCCTTTAACAAGTTTGACCTTCATGATTTTATGAGGGTGGTTCTCCTATCATATTTGGAATTATTTAGAATGTAATTGACCCTTGAACAATATGGGCCCACTTCACATGCAGTTTTTCAATTGATCCATATAGTTCAAACCCGTGTTGTTCGAGAGTCAATCCCGTTGGGAATTCCCATGTGTGCAGGGCTGACTATAGTTATACTTGGATTTTCCACTGTGCAGGAGGTCGGCACCCCTAACTCTGGCATTGTTCAAGGGTCAACTGTATTTGTTTTACGTCATTCTTTTCCACTATGAGACAAATTTTCATGTCTCTACCTAAAATTTCACTGATGAGGTCACTGGCCTAACAGTGTTTTAAATGGGTTTCTAAATAGGGAGAGGTAAAAACAGAAATAGAAATCATTCCATGTAGGAAGCCAGAGATGTGTTATGTAAGGTAAACTTTGGGACAAACCTTAATTTCTTCATCTGTAAAACTGCATAATCCCTACTTTAAAAACCTTAAAAAGATAAAGTATGTAATGCTGATCCTTTGGTTGTAGCACATATTAATGAATCTAAAAGCAAGTTGAATACAATCTCTAAGTTGTGAAGTTCCTTTGAGAGTAGGAACTATTTATCATATTTAGTTTTGCATTTCCTTCTGTGCTTAAAATGGGACTTTTATTTCCTCAGCAAATATTTTTTGAGTATCCACTAGATGTCATATATTAGGTAAATTCCAGAAACACCAATATAACTAAACACAGACATGCCGTTGGGAATCTTAATAGTTTTGTGGGGAAAAGATGCAAATTAATCTGTAAGCCAAAAATATAATATATTGTAGTGGAGTGGAAGATTTCCTGGTTTAAGAAGACTAAATCCCGTTCTTTCAAAAAATATCTCCCCAATTAGTCTGCCTCAGTGACTAAATTTTCACCATTAACAAATTCTTCATAAGACCACTATTGTGTTGTAGTTGCCTCTGGAAAACTAAAGGATATTAATATACTTTTACCTTTTTAATTTTTTTAAAGGTTTCATACAGTGATTCACTCTTTTTGATGTATAATTCTGAGTTTTGATAAATGCATAGTCACTTAATCATCAGCACAATCAAAACAGTTCCATCACTTTTCCCAAATTTTTTGTGGTAAAATAATTTTCAAAAAGTAATGTAATGTTTGAATGTTCCATGTATAACTTTTTCTTATTCACAAAAAGTATTTGGGACAATCTCTTTTCAAATAAGCCTCTATAGAAATATAGATATCCAATGAGGTGCTAAATCACTACACCATTGTTAGTTATCTGTACCTTGGTAGATCAAGCTGTTTAAAAAAATTAGGACTCAAAAAAGGTGAAGGGTGCATGTGGTGTATGTAGTGTTTACGTGTGTGCGTGCATGCGTACACATGGAGATTGAGATTAGGGCCTGACAGTATGTTCTGAATAATGCATAGAAGCATAGATATGGATAGTGCATTTTGTTTTAAGTAGTATTAAGAGTCCTGGGTTCTTAAGACAGGGGGCACCAAAGAGGAGATGAGCCCTGAAGTTGGATGGCCTTCAGGTAAAGTTTGATTTGTCTTTATCTAGAGCTACAGTTTGTCTTTATCTAGAGCTACAGAACTGCGATTCCAGTACTTACTCTACCAGTAACTTGAAAAGTCACTTCCCCTTTCTTGGTTTCTATTTCAACGTTTATAAAAAATAAGGTTAGATTAAGTATATTCTAAAGGCAATTACGTGTTTTCCAACAGAAATAACACATGTGTTTGTGGTGTGCGCGGGCACATGCGTTTCCAGAGGTTTCTGTCCTTGTTTAACGGGACAGAAACATATGTAGACAACAATAACCAAACTGTAGCAAGCATTTTGATTCCTTAAAATTTCACGTAATTTGATGTCAGAAGTTGCAAAGTTGACTATTCTGAACTGGGCTCCAGTGATATAGCTGTTACACTTAGCCTTCTCATTTATAGAATGCTTGTAGATACTCTAATGTCCCTTGTAGTTCTCGCATTTTAGGACTATGAAATGTTAACTTACCATTGTTTCTTCTCACATCCTCTGGGTCTACACTGCAATGTAATTAGTAGCATAGAAATGTAAGTAGGAAATCAAATAAGGCAGAAGTCAAGGAGATCGAGTGCAGCTGGACGTGGAAGCCTTTAACCTATCTTAATTTTCTATTACCAATAGTGCTATAGTGTGCAACAGGGACACTATAGGGACATTATAATGTCCCTTCACAGAACTGTGGCTAATGAAAAACCTTACTGGGCAAGAAGAGAATAGATCCCATGGAAGTAGTCTATCTAAAAATGCTTTACCTATTTTCAGATACCTTTTTTTTTCCTTTAAGAAATTGAGGATGAAGTAGCTTTTGACAAACTGCATCATCTTGGAGTCTGTTACATAAAGGATCAGGTCCCAAAGGGAAACAGTAATATCACTAATACAAAGTCATTCTGAAGTCATTTTGCAGGATTCCTTTAGAAGATAATCTTGTGTTACAGCAATGGCTTTATGGTCATGGCATTAAACATGACATAAAGCCCAGTTATCAATTAATAGTATATTCTCAGATAGCATGGTCCTCTCTGCACTGGAAATCAAGGATTTCAATTCAGTCTCCTGTCCAGACCTTGTAGGACTTCGTATCAAGCAATGTTCGATTTCCTTCATTGTTTGAAAGAATACACTGGCACAAAATCTGTCACAAACAAATCAGAGATAAGGGATGACATTAAGCCAATTATTACTTGAAGGACTAAGCAATCCATCATTTTTATAATTTAACAACCTATTTATCAATTAAACAATTGCTGCATATCATGTATATCCAGGCAGAAGAGTGTATTACTTATAGATGAGAATAACATGCTACGAAAGGCAACTTACTGGTTTATAAGCCAGTCATTTTGCAGCTTTGTGCTAAAAGGGAAAGTTAAAAGGTACAAACAGACTCTTTTCTAGACATTATAATCAGCTTTAGGGGAAAGCTTTTAATTATATAAGTGGTTTTCTAATTTTCTTCATTGGTCCACTATTAGTCACTGGTTCTACCTTTGCTGGGTCAAGTACTTCATAAATGATGCAATATACCCATAATTGTTTTCAAAATATAAAATTGTGTCATGTGGCTTACTCAAGAACCATACAAGTGAACAAGAATACTGGAAATGAGAATTGTTCTCAAAGTCTGGGACATATTGTCACTGTGTTTATGCTTCCAAGTACCAAATTACCTAAATAACTATTGCAGAAAGGAAATTACAGATCGTCCATCCCTTATCTTAACTCCATGGGACCAGGTGTGATGTAGAACTCAGAAATCCCTGGAGTTTACCATGGCAGTAAGGTCCGCCACATGCTGTGTATTATGGAAAGTCCCCAGCAGGGTGTAAGGTAGCACACAGATAAAACAATGTTTCTGCAGTAAAGAATGAATGCTCATACCTATTAGCATGGATAAAAGCCTATAAATGGCTTCACATCAGTATAGGTCAGGACAGGTTACTTCCCAGCTACCCAATTCCCTCATCTGTAAAATGAAGTTCTATTTAACTTCTTTATGAGTTGACCAACATGTTCTCAGATCTGAAATAATCTGTACCTCTATCATTCTCTAATTTAGAGATACCAGTCTAGGGCTCCCCATGTAAATAAAAAGAACTTGAAAATCACTATTCACTTTAACATTTTCTTAGTCCGAACGACATTTTTGTTTAAACTGTTTTATTGCCTTCTAAACTAGCTATGTGAAAACATACTTACTGGTATTGATGGAAGATGGAGGAGTAGGAAAAGGGCATTAAAAATCTTTTTAGCTGTAAATTATAACCCCAAACCCTTGAAACCTTGAAATGTCTTTCCTGGAGGGCAGAAAAGATACCAACTACAGTGTGAAGACAATAGAGAAAATTGCAGTATAAATTTCAGCTTTAAAGTTTTAAAAATATGTATTTTCAAGTAAGTTTTTAAAAAATGTGCTTTAGTTATGGAACTTTTGTTTCACCGTTAACATCTTAGTTTCATATGGTTGTTTTACCTCTAAGAAATGTGGGGAAAAGACCCTACTTTTAGTTTTGGCCAAATGGAACAAACGTAGGTCCTAGGACATTTACTTCCTCTTGTTTCCCCTAAGATACTAGTAGCAGTTCTAATATAGATTTTAAAAGGCAAACAAACCTGGATTCTATTCTTAATTCCTTTACTTGTTAATGGGTGACCTTGAGCAAATAAATGCCTTAAGGTAATTCCTACCCCAAGTACTGTTAAATGAAAATGGTAGCTAAAAACATACTCATTCATGGCAGTACTTATTAGCTTTCTGTGAGAAAATCTCTTCCCTCACTTATTGAACGTCTGAGTTTTTTTTTTTTTTTTCACTTTCCAGTTGGAGGTTGGTTAATGCTGAAATTTTTGAGCAGTGTCTAGAGAAACAGAGGTACTACAGATTTTAGGCTAATCAGGTAAGGATAAACAACTTAGTTGAGTGTGCCCAGGCACTTTCCTAGGCTTGTGAATTACATCAGATACAACTGAAACAGACAAAAAAATCCTTTTCTCATGGAACTTACACACCAGTTGGGACCACTTGAGGATGTTCTTACTTTTAAATTCTATCCACAAGAGATATTTTGAGTTACAAACAACCCTCCAATCTATTAATTTATAAAGCAAATATTTAGTCCCTACTACAGTATTCCCTTTTTCATGTTGGGCCTTGAATTTAATGTTCTCAAAATAGTGATCCCTTTACAGAAGTTTCATTCATTCTACTGTTACTGAGCCCTTACACTATATACCAAGTGTAGTGGATATAGACAAGCTTGGATACTAAACACACACTTACAAACAACAAAGCAGCCGCTTCCCCTGCCTGCCCCTAATGAAACAAATGACGATAATTTAGTACTTTCTAAAAGTATGAGTCTCCATCATGAGAAATGAGAACTTCCTTAAAATCACTTTATGGTATAATTTGATTTCGAATTATATGAGGTATCACAAGTTTCTTAGTACTTTGATCTTTGACGATCTTAATCAGACCTTAGATACAAGAAAAAAGATAAAGTTCCTACCATTAAAAATTTTAATCAGAGTTCTTAATTAGGGGTTCACAGACAGAACTCAGGGGGTTCCATGAACTTGGATGCAGAATAATCACATCTCTATTGTCAATAACTTCTAATAAAATTTGAATGTAGGCAAGAGATCCCATACTATTAACAGTAAATGTGACAACTGAACTCTTTTCATGATTGTTGCAGACAACTTGAAATATTTCTTCACTACTGAAATTACAGTAGTGCCAAAACTAACTCTTAACTGAGTTAACAAACTATATATTTCTGTATCAAAAAATTTTAATGTTTTGGTATTTCAATATTATTGGCTCCTTTTGTAATCCAATATACTGAACTTTAAGCATTCAAAATTTCTTTTGAAAAGTGACCTATAGACTTTACTAGATTGACAAAAGGGTACAGGACACAAAAAAGGTTGAGTCTAATGGTCTACAAGGTCATAGTCATCATTGTACCTGTAGGGTCCTGTACTTCGTAAACACTAAATACACACTTACAGAATGAATGAAATGGATTTAGAACTGGTTGAAACTGTGCTCCCCAAACATTAACACTTTGGGTATCTATAATATTGCAGTGCTTCTTATTCAAAAATATTTCTTTAATCAAATGCTTTAGATGAATACATATAACATTCATTTCCCTAAGAAAACTTTATTATACACCTTAGGCAATATTTGTTCATATGGTTGGATTATATTCTTTACTGAATATTATGTACAAACATTAAAGAAATTTTGGCACCTGTCTTAGAATTGCAACAGGTACTGAGCACAATAGAAAGACTGAATTAGGAACACAAAAGGGGGCCTATATTTAGAGGTCTGACTTTGGCAATTTATTTTACCTTGGTGCTTTCAAGTAAAATTAGGTGGAGGGAAATCACCTATGAATTTCTTAAATGGCTATATTCATGAACACATTTATATTTAAGTTCACCTTCATATACTTATTCTCACGAAGAAATGTTTTCTAGTACCACCTTAATTATTCAAACATATAAAAACTGAGAAAAATCATCGGATAGAGGGCACACTTTTCTGGTTAATCATTAACTATGGACATTGGGATTTTAAATCTTGACTTCGGGATATTTACAGTGTTTACCTTTAGTGGTATGTTAAAGCCAACAGTGAAAATGATGCCAATTTGTTACAAACACAACAATGGGTCAATTAAACAAGACTAAAACATGTTTCATTTCCTTAATATTAACTCAAAGTAAAATATTTAAAATATAAATTATTAAAGTTTCCAGAATGAGTAAAAGATCTTTCTTAGGAAAACTCCAACTGCTGAACTCTGTATGGCATGGTCATCTGTGTCCACTTATAGAAATGTGCACTGTAGAAAAACATGTAACTCAATCTGAGGCTTGAATATATAACTTTTAGTAAAATGTTTTTCTTTTTCCCTCTTAAGTTTGCTTTTCAAGTTGGATCAGGTTAGAATTTTTAATGTAACCTTTGGGCTGCTGGTATTTTATTTCTGAGATAGGTAAAAAAATTGATTCTATTTTGGAAGAGAGAGGCAGACAACAGCTGTTCTCACGATTTCATACTTTAGAATATAAAAAGCATTACTTTAGAACTTTGTAAGGCACAGCATAATTCTAACACTTTTCATAATTTAGAACATTTTTTTTAGAAAATTAACTACAATGACACTCAATTAAGACAAGACCGAATTTTCATAATCAACTGCAGAGCTTTTTAAAGCTGAATATTCAGGTATAGAAGCAAACTCTATTAATGTTAATTTTTTAAATTTCAGCCACTCTATCATAATCTCTTAGTAATATAACTCAGGAATTCTATAGTCCTTAGGTGTTAAGGGCTTGAAAAAAAAATGTTGCCCTATATATCTTTATCAAAAGAAGAAATAGAATTATATTTTGGTTAAGAACTTAACCATGTAAGTTTGACATCAACAAATTGGTGAAAGAGTTCATCTGACATAATCCCCGTCCTTGGAGTCCTAACTACTCTTGAGGCTACTTTTAAAAGACTTAAGGGGGAGAAAAAGCCCCCAAACGAACTTGCTTGTTCCAAAACCCTCTGCTAAATGCTTTATTCAGATTATCAGAGTATTTGTTTAATCTTGTTCCGCACCCCTATGAGGCTATTATCACTGAGGCTTAGAAATTTCCCATCTTTCCACAGTGTGGACAGACTCTGAAAAATAACAAACACACAACATTGTTTTAGTAGCACAACTGAAAAAAAAAATAATACAGTCCATTTGAGATACTACGCAAAATAAAGACTAGTGATTTTGGTATCAGTTGTACAGTTAAAAAAATTAGTTCTTAAAGTAGTCGTAAATCTGAAGTACCACAAATTAAAACACAAATGTATTTTTAAATAAATTGGTAATCCGTACTAAAGAACATCCCGTCTCTGCAGTATTTTAGCATACACTCAGGTTTATCCAAGAATCTGCTACTCTAGAACCTAGCGCCAGCCATCAAAGGCCTATTGTCAATAATATTTCCCTTCGACATCTCCCTGCTTTCTTTGGTAGGTATGAATAAGTCATTTTAAATCAGGTGTTACTCCTGAAGGCGTCTCCTTAGCTTTTCTTAATTGCGGTGCCAAAACACCGTCCGACCCTTTGAAGCTTGGCTACGTTCCAACATCGATTTCTTTGGACTCTTTTACAAATCATTCTGTAAGAAAAACCAGTGAGGTCCGGAACCTTGGGGGGCGGGAGTAAGGAAGGGTGAAAAATAAATTAAGAATTTAAAAATAAACTTGGGAGGGACAACCCAACATCGTGGGTGGAAACATCTCCGACCAAGGCGAGAAGAGCAGGTCGCTGCCCGGAGCCCCCGTACCCCAACGAAGATGCCAACGGCCCCGGCTGTCCGCTTAGAGAGTCTAAATGATGCTTCGACTACAGAAGTAAACTGACTCTCTTAATACTTTACTTAGAAAATGGAAAGAAGCATAGGGGGCCATTGCAACCCTGCAGGACCGTGAGGCCGAGACCCACTCGGCCTCTTGATACAGCCTCCAGCCAGACCCGCCTTATATCTATCCCCAGATGCCGCCTCCACCCCCCTGGTTGCCAGGCTCAGACCCTGGGGTCTCCGAAGGGCTTGTCCTCCACCTCACCGTCCCAATGCACCACCACTCGGCTCCCGCGTTCCCTAAAACCTCAGCCCATCTCCGTGGAATCGTCCCGACACTCCTAACATGGCGGCCGAGCCTCTTAGGATCCTTTCGCTCGCCCTGGGCGCGTCCGACCTTGGCGCATTTTGGGCATTGTAGTTCCGGCAATTGCCTCAGGGTCCCACCAAGCCTCAAGAAAACTACAATTCCCAAAATGCAGCGCTCCTGAGCATGGCTATTGGGGCCTTTTGGACAGGGATGATGTCATTGCAAAAACCCCACTGCATTCATTGTGCTACGGTCTATCCACCCCCCTGCTGCGGCTGGGCTTGCGATTGCCGCTCGCTCCAGCTGAGCTAAGAGTAGCAGCAGCACCAGGGCAAGGACTCACTACAGTCCTTGGACTTAGGACATCGCAACACCTTCCGTTGCGTGGGTGACTCATTCGCACATCATTTCTGTGTATGCCTGGGGTGGGGAGAAAAATCCCAAACCAGGTGAGTTGAAGTGATTTAATCAAATTATTTTTACCAAGTTATTCATCCCGCTTAATTCTCAGGGCTTTCTTTTGGGAAGACGGGGGCGGGAGGATTGGGGAGGTAATCGCAAGCGCTGCTAAGCGAAAAGCTCTGTGCAATTTGGGTCACTGCAAAGAACAACTCTAGCAACCTTCCCCCGCCGGAGGACCGATTCCTGCCAGTTCTCTAGTCTCAACTCCTCTCAACCTTTTTGAGGCTGAGAAAGGGGGCTGGGCTGGGGAGGATGTTGGGAAGAGCTCTTGAAAAATCAGAAGAAAGCAGAGGTGGGGGACTGCAGCCCTGTCACATACAGCCCGAGTGCTGAGGTTTGAGTGGGAAGGGGTGATGCGTGGGGAGAAATGGAGACAGTGATTTAATGTGGTCGCACTACTTTAGAACATTTCTATGTCGCTTGGGCAAGCACACACTATTCATTTTTAAGATGAGCATGTTTCTGAATAGTTTAAGTTTTGTGAGGCTCTATTTTATGTGCGTGTGTGTCTATGTCGTTTCTCTCGTCTTTTTGTCAATTTGAGGTGACAGTGTCCTTTAATGGTGCACTCAGTGCCAGTCAAAAACATTTCACGTGTCTGGGGAAGCTTCTCTTATGCTTCTGGAAGCAGCATTTCGTTAAGTGTTCTCCCGACTGCAGGAGTGGAGCCGTCAGATTTGTGAGTGTTTTAAATTACATTGCAATAGGCTCCTTGCCACTGGCAGTGGTACCGTAACGAGCTGCTGTTTCCTGAGGCACAGTCACAAGCAATGCTTTGGAGATGGGATCGTTATGGAAACCTGGGTTCATTTTAACCCATTAGGGAAAGGGAAAGTTAGAAGCACTGTTACTTTTCATTTGCCATTAATGAAAGGTACCCATAGATGAGAGTGATCCTAACCCGGGAAACCAAGGTGCCTAGTAGTGTTTTTTGTTTCTTTGTTTTGTTTTTGTTTTTAAACAAACTTACAAATTTAACAGGACAGAAAGCATTCTGATTTGTATGATGTTGGCTCTCTTCTTGCAAGTTATTAGGATGATTATTGCAATAAATATGTTACTTTGAGATAAACAGCTGGCTGACTTAAGAGCAGATGGGGCTGGTCTTAGCTGAGAGATCTACAACCTTGGAAATGAATGGACCTGGGATCAACCACACCCCCTCTTGGAATGTCAAAAGAAGGAGAAATGCCAGGGTACTTTATGCTTAATTCTAAAATGCCAAACCTTTTTAAAGGCAAGTCAGGCATTGGGGGAAAGTCATTACTGGTTGTCTACTGCTGCTAAACTAGTTTTGTTCATTTTTAATTCAGACCATTAGATCTCCAAAATTGCATCTGGATTATACTTCTTTTAATGCTGCTTGTTACTGAATGCAAAGGACAGTCTATTGTATGCGCTTTGTAGTAGAGTGATTTATTGGAGTGCAATGAGCAGCTTTTGGATTTGAGAAAAGATGGACTGCCTGGCCTTGTCTCTCTCTCTGTCTCTCTGTTGCTTACTCTTTTGGGCGCTTTACCCTTTTCCCTGGTACCTTCCTTTCCCCACCTCTCGATACCCCTAAGGTCTTTCAGTTTCTTTTCCTTTTTATCCATTTGCAATTTTCATTTTTCCTCTGTGTCTCCCTCTTATCACTAGTATACATGTCTCTTTTACCAAGTCTTTTTCCAATCTCTGAATACCCTCCCCCACCCCTTCTCTACTTCACCCAGAAACTCCAGGGTGTGTGTAGATCGTGTGAATATTTATTCCACAGAGTCCTCTTTCCGGAGGCTTTGTCTTTTCTTTTTCTTGCAGTTGGTATTTGGCAGGATGAGCAACAATGAGCATGACCCCTTGACCTGGTTTGTGGCTTCTGTGACAGACATAAGTTGGCCCCAGCAGCATGTGGACAATGAGATGTTGCAGTGGAGTTCAGGCCAACGGTGTTGGTATCTGATTTAAGAACTGCCAATGGGTTAGGCAAGGTTTTAAAATGCTTTACGTGAAATGTTCTCATGATTCCTAAAGAATAAGTAGACTTTAAATGGTTTCTGCCTCATTTACTATTTAGTTTTTCTTATCCCTGCTCCAGTAAGTGGTGGGAAGGCTGTTCCCCACCCACCTTGTCTCTGTTGATTGCAGAGGAGCAACCCAGGTGGTCAAACTGCCCATTTGTTAGAGACACCTAAAGGAACAACATCTTCCCCTCCTGTGGTTTCTTCTTCTTTGTGTTTGAAAGACATTTGCTATTTTATATCCTCCTCTTAAGGAAAAGGGTATAGTGGTAATTTGTTTGTTTAACATAGTGCTTCTCTAGGCATAGAAAGTCTGTTGTCCATCTGCAGGCAACTAGTATGACAGGCAGATTCAGGAGTTGTCATCCTAGACCTCTCTCTCACCATCTTCTCATTTCTAATTTTCTTCTTCTAAGATGCTCCCTCTCCCACTCACACATTTTATTGTTTTAGGGAGGAGAAATGAGCTAAATGCTGTGTTACCTTTGGCCCTATTACTATCTCTGTGACCTTAATTATGCACTTCTTACTGCCTCAGTTTACATATTAGCAAAGGGATAATTCTCTTTGCTCCTTTGTTTACTTTGCCTACTACAATCTGGCCCCAGCTTGTCATTCTGATAACAAATATTAGTTGTGCAGCTACTGTGTTCTAATAACTGTGGATACAGTTATCAGTGAGAAGAGAAGCTTCTCTTGCCTTCATGGAGTCTATATTCTAGCAGGGGAGACAATCATTGGATAAGTAATTGCAAGTGTGATGAAGTTACTGCCAAAGGGTGATGTTTTACAAAGTGGGAGTGCCTAACTGGTGCACTCCCCTTGTCTGGGGGGATCCCGGAAGGTTTCCTGAAGGAAATGACATTTCAAGAGACTTGAAGAGTCAATGGAAGCAATTTAGGATGGCAATGGGAGGCACTTAGAGGAGGGCAAAGAGAGTTTCTGACAGAATTGCAGGTTCAAAGTACAAAAGGAAAAAGTGGTAAATATGAGGATTTGAAAGGAAGTCAGTCAATATGTGGGGGGATGAGACCGAAATGAATAAGAATGAGGCTGGAGAGGTGGGCAGAGGCCACATAGTGGGCAGTTTTTTGAGCCACAGATGAATTTTGGCCTTTATCTTAAGAGCAATAGAAACCTAATAGAGGGCTTTAATTAGCTAGATCAATTACGTATGTAGAAAGATAGTAAAAACATCACCATGGCTGTTAAGTGGAGAAGAGATGGGAGAAAATTGGCCAAAGTGAATTTGTGAAGACCAAATAATAAGTCGTTTTGTTGTCTATGTGAGTGATGATGGTGACAGAGGGCTTGGAGAGAAGGGAAGAGATTAGAGAGATACTAAGTTTGAAGATTATAATTGATAAGATTGTTGATTGATTGGCTATAGAGAGAGGGAGCAGAGAGTCAGGATAACTTGAGTTTCTACTTGAGCCACTGTAGATACCATTGACAGGGAAAGAGAACACTGGATGGAGACTAGATTTTTGTTTGTTTTTTTGAGAAGGAAGGACTTTTGTACATGCTGACTTTGAGGTTCCAGGAAGACATTTAAGATCTTTCTTTTACCCTGTCTGCATGTATGATGTGGCATGGTGGAATAGAAGAGAGCTCTATTGGGGCTTTATAATTATTAATTAGCTGTGAGTTGTTTGACATATATTATTTTTCTGACCTTTAGTTTCCTCTATTTATTTCATAAATTTATACTGATCACCAGCTATATGTGTACTCTGCTGGGAAGATAGCATTGAATAAGGTAGTGTCTGCTTTGGAAGAATTTGCTTAGGTGAGGGAGAAACACATAAACCAATAATCACAGATACAAGTATGTAGGCCTTGCTAGGAGAGCACATTCCCAAGGGAGGCTTTCATTATTCTTTCCTAAGAGGAGGGATAGTATCCACAAAGTGGCTGGTGACTTTAGATGAGCCAGGAAGGCAAGAAAGAACTTTCCACACTGTTACCAGGCACCCAATAGAGTACCTAGCATAAATTAGGGACTCCGAATATCTGATTTAGTGAACTAACCTAAGTCACTAAGGGCCCATTCAAAAGCAGGAAATACCAACACTTTGGAAGAAAGCATTTAGTAATACAAATGTCAAATGTAAAATGCTTTTAACAAATCCATTAACACATATTCCTGAGACCTGAAGACTTTGGTTTTGTGACATTTAGGGAAATTCAGAAATTTTTCAGATCTGGTTTCTTTTTGATTTGTACTTCCTTTATTCAAATTAGTTTCTCTAAAAATGTATAGAGTTTTCTAAATCAATGAATCTCAAACTTTTGAGTTTTATAGATAAGCACAAAAAAATGATAAGATGGGTTTGAGTTGTTGACAATAGTTATTTTTCTATAGTAAAAATATTTTTAAATGCCTCCCTTTACTTTTATCTCATAAAATAAAGAACATTAAATATCAAAAGTTGTAGGAAGAGCTTAATTTAAAAATTAAAATATATTTAGCTTCACAAAAGGTTCTCTATGTTGCCTTTATTTCTCTCACTTTGTTGTAGAATAGTTAAAAACAAAGACAAACAGTGAAAACACCAGGATATTATAATAACTTATGAAGCCATTACCCTATTTTCTTGGCTCTGGTGAAAATGTGTCCCATCACCAAATGAGAACATTTCCAAGAATGAACAAATTTTATATGGACCACAGTTCATTTATTTTCAGTTTCTTTGTTTCTTCCCCATAAAAATCCAACTGTTGAAAACTAGATAGGCCTCCTCAAGATTAGTCTAAGGTAGGGTGTCCATGGAAAATCCTCAGGGAGACCATAAATTCCTGTGATCATATGTTAAAGTGCATGTGTGTGTGCTCATATGTGTAAGCACATATTTTCTATCACTGCATGTGTGTCCTTGGGCAAGTTAGTTTACCTCTTTGAACCTGTTTCTTTGCCAGACTGTTGTGAGGTTTAAATGAGATAATATGTGTTTAATGTCTGGCACTATACCTGGTATATCTGGTGTTCATGGTAGCTGTTTTTATTTATTGTTTTAAGTATTTTATTTACTAGCTGATGCTTGCTTAGCGACAAAATGAATAAAAAGATAGCTTAGTGTAACTATATAACTTGCTGCAATGGAAAGTGCACAATATCACTGGTGTAGAATTCTTGCCAGAAATGTTTAACCTAAACCTAATCATGAAGAAATAATCAGGCAAATCCATATTGTGGGACATACTGCAAAACAGCTGGCCTGTGATCTTTCAAAATGTCAATGCCATGAAAGACGAACAAAACAAAATAAAACAAAATGTATGAGTGACTAATCTAGATTAATGAAGACTAAAGAGCTGTGACAACCAAATGCAACATGAAAGCCTTGATTAGGTCCTGGACTAAAAAAAAAAAAAAAAAAAGCTATAGAGGACATTTTGGGAACAATTGGGGAAATTTTAATGGGAGCTGCATGCTAGATAATCAGTAACAATGTTAGTTTTCTAGAATGATTCTGTTTGCTGAGCCTGACATGTTGTGAGTGTTGGTATTCCTGAATGACATCTTTATGAGTGTCCCAACAAAGCTAGAAGTTGTCAAGGGCTGCTTTAGAAGATAGTGATTTTCTTGGTCACTGAAAGTATTTAATCAGCCTGTGAGCTGGAATACCATTTGTTGGGGATCTTTGTGTCCTTTCTAAACACAATCCTGTCTATAAGAGCGTAAACTTCTCCAGCTGGCACTCTATCTTTGATATGACTAGAGGTTGTAATGTAGGTGGAGCAAAGTAGCTGAAGGGAAGAGGAAAGGATGAGAAAGGGCACATAAATATATACCTTCAATTTGTTTCTTGATTCTAGACATAAATAAGATTAATAAAAATTTATTACAGAAATGCACAATGAACTACATAGGAAAATTTCCCCTTAATTCAACCCCACAAAGATAATCCACTGTTGAGATTTTGCTGTCTATTAGTATATCACAAATATACTAATGATATTATTGTAATACATATTGTTTTGCTTGCTTTCTTTACCTTAATATATTTTGGGCATTTGTCCCATGTATTTGCATGTTGCTCTAATTTACCCATTTTTAAGGGCTTCCAGGCAATGCTGCAGTGAACATTTGAGTATGCATCCTTTTGTGATGAATTTGTGAGAACATTTCCGTAGGATGTGTCCTAGGAGTAGAAATGCTAGATCAAATGGCATGAATAGTTTCCCTTTAATTGTCCCCTGATGTAAATTCTTATCAGTGAATGACAGTGCCATTTCTACATACCGTTGCCAAGTACATTAGCCACTTGAGATAAACTCTCTTACTAAGGGAAGGAAGTTGTGATTGGTGGAAAGAAAGTGAGCAAAAATGGAATCGCAGAGTTCCTGCTGGTTTTTGTGAAGGGCTGTAATGAAGGATATGTAAATAACATAGAAACCTCTGCAAGAGAGATATAAGATACATTATCCCCGCCCTGCAACACAGGGCATGGTGTTTAAAAAGTGAACTGAAACAATAAAGTAGCCAAGAATTTTTCCCAGAAAATTCTGCAGAAAATTTTATTTTTTGTTATGGTTAACTTCACTAAAATGTGGACACCATCAACCTTGAGATGAAAATAACCTTTTCTGCTCACTTCCTCTCAGTCACACAACCACAGCAGAAAGGGGAATTTAAGTTCCACTTTTTAAATATCTGAAGCAGGTGGTTGAAAGTCCTGATTGTTCACCTTTTTGATTATCAATAGAAGCAATCCCAAGGCAGATTTTTGTCATTTTTCTTTAGTAAAAGTATGAATTTAGGAGTGGCCATTAGTGACTCACTCTGACTCAACCAGGACCCTAAAGGAAGATGTTGCAAGGCTCATTAGCTGTGAATTATTTCCATCCTTGTAGCCAATTATTTTCATTCTTTTGTGTCTAGGTGGAACAAACACAAATTTGAGTTGTGTGCTAAGTGGGTAATTTATCTTTTCAAGCAGCAGTTTCTTCATATATGAAATGGAGATTATAGTGAGGCTCAAATGAAATAATATGTATAAAGGGGCTTCAGCAAACTTGTGTGCACATAAATATGTGCTGTTGTGAAGGTGCTGCTGTTTCTGCCTCGGCCAACTCATATTAATCTGTCTTTTAATTCCAGTGGCATTTGTAGCCTGAAAGACATTCTGTCTCATAAAGTCTTATTGTTACTTCAATGAATATTTGTGAGCATAAGCTAAATGCAAGGTCCTGTGCTGGGTGTTCTGATAGGGAAACAAAGGTGGAACCATCTCGTTTTCCTTCTTCTCCACTTATATTCTAGGAGACTAATATCTTTTAAAGAGAGTCTTCAATAAAAGATGTTTTATATAAGCTGCCTTACTCTCTCAATCCTAGATGGTAGATTTTAGCTCAATTTTTACATATAAATGAGGAAACTTCTTAGTAAGGTTAAGTAACTTGTTTTGTTTTTTAAAGTTGCCAAGTTTAAAAAAGTTTTCAGATATAGGCCCTAGGTAGATTTTCTGGAACCAAAATCATACTGCTTCTCCAGCTGCTTCCTGTTTTTGCCTTGCCTTCTGATCAAAAGTGTAAGCTTTATGAAGGCAGGACTGGCCTTTAATGTAGTTCATTTTACCTATAGGTACAGGAGAGGAGCTTTCAGTAGGTCTGTTTAGTTAACTGAAGTTATGATGTGAACTGTCATAGCATCTACTTGGTACCAGATGGTTTACATGTTTTATTCTATTATTTTCCCCCAGCTTATTTTGAAAATTTTCAAACATACAGAAAAATTGTAAAAATATTACAGCAAATACCCCATACACCTTCATCCAGATTAATTTGCTTTCTTTTCCCACACAAGTGCATGCATACACACACACACACACACACACACACACACACACACACGTTTTTTCCTAAAGTACTTAAAACTAAGTTGCAGATGTCACAGCACTTTATCTCTAATCACTGGAATGTGTATCTCTTAAGAATATGGACATCCTCCTATGTAACCATAATATTACATTGAAACAATATTTTCAGTTTTTTCCCCAGTCGTTCTAATGTTATCTATAACTTTTTTTTCTTTTTGACTCAAGATCTAATCAAAGATTAGATCTTTTTAGTTTAGTAGCACAGTGCCCCTGCCTTTTTTGTCTTTTATGACATTGAAAATTTTAAAATTCCAAATCTGTTGCCTGGTAGACTATAAATTAGATTTATCTGATTGTGTTCTCATTATTAGACTCAGGTTAAACATTTGTGTTAAGAACTCCCCATAGGTGATGTTGCTTCCCTCCCCTTGTATTGCACTAGGTGACATATAATGTAATTTTGTAACATCACTGGTGACAAAGTTCGATTATTTGGATGAGGTAGTATTGCCAGATCTCTGTATTGTAAAGGTACTCTTCTCTTTGTAATTAATAAAATTATCTGTAGAGTGATCCTTTGAGATTGTGTGTGACTATCCTGTTCCTGAACAATTTACATCCAACAGTTTTAACATCTATCGATAATCCTTGCCTAGATCAATTAGTATCTATAAAAGGATGAAATTCTATGTCTTTCCTTCCCTCTGTATTTATTACCTGATGTTCTTCTGATAGATTAGCTTTTAGCTCTCCCCACTGCCCGCTTTTTTTGGTATCACTTGTATTCCTGTATTCTTTTTTTCCACCCAATGTGTTATAATCCATTACCAACCTTCTGCCTTCTTTTTTTTCCAACCTTATGCTTTATGATACACAGATTGTCTCAAATTTGGCCACAGGGTTTCTGTTCTATTTTACTTAACCCTAAAAACAACCTGATAAAGTAGGTGGAATTTTACCAACTTTAAAAGTGAGGAAATTAAGGCTCAGAAAATACAAGTAACTTCCCCAGAGTCACATAGCTAGTTAGCAGATGAGACCAGATGCAAACCCAGTTCTGACTAACTCTAAAGTTGTCCCTGCTACTCGTGCTGATTCCTGGTAGTCCAGGAGCAGAATGACCTGATGAAACCAAGTTAAAACCGTTGCATCATTGGTAGTAATAGCAAATTATTGGAAACAATTCTAAGTGTGCATCAGTGAGAAACTGTTTAAATAAATGGATATGTTTACACGAGGGAAAACCATTAATCTACAAAGAAGAATTAGGATGTTCTTCAGATACTGATATGGAAAAATCCCCAAGGATACATTAAGTGAAAGAAAGAAGGTGGCAGAACAGTGCAAGTTTTATGAAAGAAGTGAGGCTAAACATATTTTGATTTACACAAAGAATTCCTGGAGGAGTATAAAATAACAAAATGGTAACTGGTACAGGGTAGCAGGAGTGAGTGGTTGTGCATGTGTATGTAGTGAGAGTTCTTGAGATTTACTATTTCATATAATGCTGAATTTTCAAATAGCTTTATTGAGATGTCATTTACATATCATGCAATTCACCTTTTAAAGTGTAAAATTCAATGGTTTTTAGTATGTTCACAGAGTTATGCACTCATCAGAATCTAGAACATTTTCATCATCCTCCATTAGCCGTCATTTGCTATTTTCCTTACCCTAGCATTCCAGTTCCAGGCAACTAGCAATTTACTTTCTGTCCCTATATATTTGCCAGTTCTCGATATTTCATATAAATGGTCTTTTGTGACTGAATTCTTTCACTAGCATAATCTTTTAAAGGTTAATCCACGTTGTAGCATGGATCAGTAATCCATCCCTGTTTTATTGCCAAATAATATTGCATTGTATGAATATACTGCATTTTATTTATTCACTCATCAGTTGATGGAGATCGGGGTTATTTCCACTTTTTGGCTATTTTGAAGAATGCTACTGTAAATATTTGCCTATAAGTTTTAAATGGAAATTTGTTTTTATTTAAGTTGCATCTATATCTAGGAGTGCAATTGTTGGGTCAACTGATAACTCTATGTGTGAACTTTTGAGGAATTGCCAAATCGTTTTCCTAAGCAGCTGCACCACTCTATATTTCCTCCAGCACTTTCTCTATATTCTTATTATCTGTCTTTTTAAATTCTAACCCTTCTAATGTGTATATCACATTGAGTTTTGAACCATATGAATGTACTACCAATGTATTATTTATTACAAAAATTAAAACAAAAAAATTAGAAATGATGTCTCAAAATGAAGTTTCAGATGGCCAGTAAAGGGTCAGGGTGTGATGAGTTGGCCTTGGGGTAGGGATGACATACTTAAGGTTTCCTGGTTCAGTCTGGTGTCCTTATGCATGTACATGTCCCTCTTCTACTTTTTAGTACCAGCTGACTTTTCCTCCTCCAGTGCTCTCCTAGGTTCATTGACCAGAGAGTGGGGTGCTTGGGTATAAAGTTCTGACCTAAGGATTTCTTGTTCTTTTGAAGCAGCCCTAGAGAGAGTGGCTTGGATCATGTTCTTTAGATCAGAGGAAGTATCGGGATTCTATGGGCCATGGTGTTCTCATATTGGTTTTCCTAGTATGCATGGTAAGGGCAGTAGACAAGGCTGCTTTAGCCATTTGTGACTGATCTATGAGGCATGGGATGCTTTAGAAGATTTCAAAGAATGAGAGCTTACAAGCTGGACTTTGAATTTGTGTTCTGGCACTTTAAAGCTGTGTGATCGTGGAAAGTCAAAACTTTTATGAGTCTTATTTTCCTTATCTATGATAGAGGAGCCTAGTTTAAAATATCTCTTCATAAGATACTTATTAATTACAAAGGGGGAGAGAACTGCTTTACAGAGGACAAAAGTGGCTGACACTATTTTCACTAAATGATCAATGTTAATTCCAGGGATGAGACAAGTCAGCATCTGAGAAGGATACATCATCACCTGCATGACATTCCTGCCAAAAATGCATAATCTGAATCTAATCACAAGGAAATATCAGATAAACCCAAATTGAGAAACATTCTATAAAGTAAATGGCCTGTGTTTCTCAAAAATGTCAAGGTCATGAAAGATAAACAGTGAGGAATGGTTCTGGATTAAAGGAGACTAAAGACACAAAGAAAACTAAACACATCACATAATCCTGAATTGGATTGGACCAGAGAAAAAAAAATTTTTTTTGCCGTAAATGACATTATTTGATCAACTGGTGAAATTTGAATAAGGGTTGAGATTATAGTATAGTATCAATATTTTTTTAATTTTGATAATTATACTGTGAAACTATAAGAGAATATCCTTATCTTTGAGAAAATAAGTACTTAGTGGTAAAGTCATATCTAATTGCAGAGAGAGAGAATGATGAAGCAAATGCAGTGAAATAACATTTAGTTAGTCTGAGTGAAGCATATATATGAATTCCTAGTAATTTTCTTGCTTTTTTTTTGGTAAGTCCAAAATTATTTCAAAATAAAAAAGTAAAAAAGAAGGGTGGGGATATGACAGTACCTAGAGCATAGGATTGTTGTGAGGATTAAACAAGATCTTGGGTATCAAGTCTCAACATGGTGCCCTTTACCTGCTGGGCTTTGAAGTACATTGAGGATCCCTGATGGACAAGGTAGCCCTTAGCCATTACTTGAGAGCCAAACTAAAATTGACACATGGCATATGGCAACACTATTGTTCTAAACCCAAAATTCTCACAAAGAATTTTTTCCTTTATTTATAAATTCATTTAATTGAAAAACATTACAAAAATATATAGCAAATCACATTTTGCTCTCCATTTAGTAAATCATCTCAGTATAAATTTACATGAAATCATGATTGTCCAAGGAAAATTATGGTCACTTGAGGACATATTTAGGCCAGTATTAACATTCAGGCAACTTCCTTTTACTGTTTTTTTTTTTTTTCTTCCTGTCCCTCTCCTCTACCAGACAATAGGGTTTCTGATTTTGTCTCAGAGAACCATTTTAATTAGCTGTGTCAAATATTAGTTGTTTTGGCAGACAAAAAGAAACTTGAATACGCTTTTTCTTCTAATATGTAAGAACTCTACTTTCTAGGGGCTAACTTTGGAAGGAATGTTTCTGGCTTAGAAATTTGGATAGCAACCTCAAAAGGAATTCATGTCCTAGAGGAACTGGGACTGGTGTAGGGGAGGCCAATTTCCTTTGAGATAGAGTGAAACAAATATTTCTTTCTGAAATAGTAATAAAGGTCTATTTATTTCTTTTGTCTTTTTGCTCAATGCTTTAAAATATGAATGATGAAATTCAAAATAGATTTAGCCCAGTAATCAAAAAACCAAAAAACAGACAAAAAACCTCAAGTAATCCTGATTAAAAAACATTTATAAGATCTTGAACAGGCTGCTATGCTGAGTAAGATGACCCTTAGTATAATATTTAGGTCTATCCCTTTGAAGTGACTACATTTCCAACTATTGGAGCTGCAACTGTATAGCTGAAGATTCCACATTCAGTAATACTGAACCAAGTCATTGTTACTGTGGTGGTGGTGTCTGTTTCAACTGTTACTGCCATAAATTGTTTGGTTTCAGAATACGGCTGTGCTCTTTGCTTTTAAATTGATCATGGTCAGGAAGCTAAAGGTCATGTTCATAGCCAATAAGTTATTTTTATTATATAATTTTATAATGGTAATATTGGCAACCAGTTTTTGAGTTTATGATCTACCAAGAGCTGTGCTAACTGCTTTACATAAGTTACAGTATTTAATTGTAGCAAAAACAACTTGAGGAAACTGAAGCTATGAGAGCTTCTGTAAGAGGCAGATCCAGGGCCAGAAATCAAGACTGTCTTACTGCAAAGCCTGTGCTTTTCTGCTGTATGATACTGCCATTTGGCAAATTTGTGTGGAAGGTGATTACTTTTTCACCTCATGTTTGGAGCAGAGTCTTTTCTTACTTATTTGATGGGTGTTTATTGAGTGCCCATCACCTGTCAGATACTTTGAGAACCATAGAGATGATTGAGACCTAGTCGTTTTCATTAAGAAATTTACACTCATGTAGAGGAGATAAAACAGATACACCCTTGTACACCGATATTCATAACAGCATTATTCACAATAGCCAAAAGGTGGAAGTAACCCACTTGTCTATCAAGAGATGAATGAATAAGCAAAATGTTACCACATATAGTAGAACGTTATTCAGTCTTTTTTTTTTTTTTAATGCCTACAACAACTGGTATTCCTAGGTGGTCTCCCATCCAAGTACTAACCAGGCCCTACCATGCTTAGCTTCCAAGATCAGAGGAGATCGGGCCCGTTCAGGGTGGCATCGCCATAGACTATTCAGTGTTAAAAAGGAAGAAAATTCTGCTACATGCTACAACATGGATGAACCTTGAAAATATGCCAAGTAAAATAAACCAGACACAAATGGACAAATAGTGCTTCTTTTTTGAGGTACCTAGTGCAGTCAAATTCATAGAAACAGAAAGTAGAATGGTGGTTGCCAGGGCAGTAGGGGAGGGGGCAGTGGGAAGTTGTTATTTAATGGGTATAGAGTTTCAGTTTCGTTAAATGAAAAATTCTGGGGATTGATTATACTTAACAGCACTGAACTGTACACTTAAAATGATGAAAAATGATAAATTTTGTATTATGCAATTTAACCACAATTTTAAAAACCAAGCAGATATACCTTTCTACTATGCGCTAGAAAGTAATTGGTGAGACAGGAAGGACCAATGACGTCATAGGAATTAGAGCTGACTTCCTAGACAGGGAAGATCTGGCTGGGCAATGGAAGATGGGTAAGATTTATATGGTAATAAGGAAGGTGGGAAGGGCAACTCAGAGGGAACAGTGAGCAAAGTTTAGAGGCTACTTCGTGCTGCTTTAAAATCCAATTCTAGCAAGGAACAAATCTCCAAGTACATGGTTCTATAATTATGGATATCCCAGCCACCTTCCATGTGAATAGAGACTTAAATACAAAGTCTAAACCAGGTTCATGAGGTCATGGTATGCTGGAGAGGGACTCATTCATGATTCATTCAGTAAATATTTATTTAGTACATTCATGCCAGTGCTATACTAGATACTTTATGTATGTTGGAAGATGTAATGCCTCCAATCTCTGAAGTTATTAATAGTACTAATTAACAGATGCCGAAATTATGACTCAGAGATGAAGTAACTTGCCCAAAGTCACATGACTGAGAGGTAGCAGGAGCAAGACTTTGTGTGGAGCCCATGCGGTACCCTCTAAGCTACACTTTTTCCCCTTGATGATGAGTGAGAAGTGATGTCTGCCTTTGAACTTACTGTCAGATGGCATGTGACTGACACCACTTGTCATCTTGCTGCCTTTCAGGCTACTTTGGCTGAGTTATAGCTCTGAGGCTCCTTCTTTATCTGTGAAATGAAGACCTTGTATTAGACCATATTATTCTAATGTTTCTCCCAGATCTAAAAACTCTATTCATCGATCCAGCACTAATTTAGTGTCTATTATATACCAGGGACTATGCTGGTGGTTACTGGTAATTGAGATTTCACAGAGCACCATTCTTTCCTGAAAGGAGGTTGTAGATTAGTGAAGGAGACATAAAATAGAATTGTACAGTATGGTCATAGTGCGTGTAGTGGTGGAAATAGAAGATTGGAACATAGAGGAGGGCCGCCTGACCCTGTCTTGTTAAGAGGATGTCAAGAGGAAATAATCCCAAAGACCAGGAAGATAATGAAGATCACAAGAACCTCATCCTTCCAATTGTCCTTATGGTCATAAGGTATATGGTCATATGTAGTGTGCAATTGTCATAAGCACACTACATATTTACTAAATTAAGTAAAGCATTGGTGAACTCATAACTCCTTTTTATTTTAAGCCTTGTGGAAAGTTTAGTTGAATTGACCATTGTCAAATATAGCTATGTGCCAAATATTTATAAGGTTTGGATTTTCCTCCAGATTGGAGAAAGCTTATCAGGTTGAAGAGAGACCTGGGAGTTTTTCTTTTCTTTCAAAAAATGAATTTAGGAAGCATGAAGTGAAACTATAAGAGGTCCAAGGATCCAGACTTATTTGAAATGTTCATAATCTAAAGTCACAGATGGTTATAGTTCAAAAAGGCAAGCAAAATGGTCAAGATATTGGATAATATATGTGATTTTCTCAAGATTACTAAGGACCGGTGAATTACTAAGTATTAGAATTCCAATACTAAGAAATCGAAGTGAGGGTTGAAGGGGGAAAAGTGAGGAGCTAACATTTATTGAGCAGCTACTATGCATTAGGCACTGTGTAATGACTTCTCTATTCATAATTTTGTTTTATCCTTCTCACAATCCTATAAGATAGGTCTTCTTATCCTTTTTAGATACATAAACTGAAACTCAAAGAGATCATGACTTGCTTAAGCTCATAGCTAACTAGAGACCGAGCAGTGGTTCAAGTACAGGTTGTTGAAATCAAGGCCTTTGCCCCTTACACTGCTATATACTTCTTTAGGATCCTAGATTTTCTATTTCTGGAGGAAGAGCACGGGGCCTTCCTTTCAATCTTGGAACCCAGTAAGTAACAGGAGGCAGATCTTCACGTTTTCCAACATGCTAAAGGACAGCTCCCCCAATTTCCTGTCTTCCTTCTGAGTCAGTGGATCACCACCTATCAGGGATAAATGGCTCTTACTAAAATGTTAATTTTCCCCCCGTTTTTGCCTTTCCCAGGTAGTGTATGAGTGTTTTATCTTGGCAATTTGTTTCCTAGAAGTGGATCATAAAAATCATCTGAGAGAATGCTGATTGAAACCAGCTGAGTTTATGTAATTGATCCGCTCTCCCTCTCCAAAAAAGGGTAACTTCAGCTTATATGCCTCATTGTCTATCTTTGGGGTCCCAAGAGACCTTGTCATCTGGCTCTCAGAGGCCTCCAACTATAAGATTCTGACAAATCACATGGAAGTCTCAGTACTTTTAACCTGTGCCGCATACTCCCTCAAGGCCTCCCTGTGGGCATAAGCTACAGTGTCTTGTCAGAGAGAGTTTTCCCAGCTGGTTTTGCAGGCAGGCCAGGCATCTATCCCAGGCCCTTTAACCCCCAGGAAAGTTCCCACATACAGCTGCATGAAAGAGAGAAAACTAACGTCCAACATAGGTTGAATAATTATGGCACTGGGGAAAAGTCTCCTCCAGCTGGGTTATTTCTCTGCCCTGGTATTTCGTAGTTTGGGCTACAGTGAAATAGAGAATGTGGAATTAGGAGACGGGTGCTCAAGTCTTGGCCAAAGTCATAAATCCTGGGGCCATAAGCACTTGACCTGTCTGAACCTGTGTTCTTAGCTGTACATAAGGGACTGGGGACAACCCCAGCTTCCTACTCTAGTTCTAATGGTCAGGTAACGCAATGTATATTGTAAAGTGCTTTGTAACAAGCAAGTAGAATGTATTACAAATGTCAGTGCTTGTTGTTATAAAACAATTTGGGCTTAATAAGAGACATTTCTGGAAACTGATCCCGATGCATGCTCTATCATCACTGGATCCCAGTTCCTGGCAAACCTTTTCATTGTTCAAGTAGGCATTCATGGCATCATTTTCTATTTATTTTTGTAATATTTCCATTTATAGTCTTATACTCCCAGAAGTTTTGATAATTCTTGAATATTTATCTTTGAAAACTCTGGTCAAGGTTGTACACTTACACTGAGAGCTATTTACCCCAGAATCATTTTTTCAATTCTTGGAGCCATTTCCCATCAATCCTGGGACAGCAAAGCTGGCTATGGATGGTGAAAGAGGTTTATCTTGCTGGTTAGGATTCTGTATGGTTGATAACTCCCGAGGGTATCTGATAGTAGGTAAACCCTAAGGCAGTGCTATTACAATTTTGCAATGCTCCTGGTGATGAAATGAGAATAAAGAGAGAATATCTTACTATAGGTAGTGTATGAGTTTAGAGCCATCAGCCCTTGGAAACTGAAAAGAGTCTTTTGTGTATTGTCATCAGTTTGTTGGAATTATTATTCTGTTCTGAGAAATTTTCTGGGTGTTCCCTAGACACCTGTGGATTGTTGCTTACTCCTATCTTCTTGCCATTTTGAATGAGTGCAGTTCTTTCTTATTGACTGTGTTCCTCAGAACTCTTTTAAGTTATAAATGAAAGAAACCAAACTCAAACTAGCTTGAAGCAGGAATTGCTTGTTTTGGTATTACATATTCTTAATAACAGAGGTAAAGAGGAACAGAATGTTGCATGCTAAATTATTCTGTATGCCTTATTGTGGATGGGCTTTATTTCCTCGAGTCCATGGGTATTAAGGTGATCTGTTCAGATGATCTGTGTTTCTCTAGATTAACTTTGCAATAAAATGTGAGCTAGACTGTTCAGGCCGCGTATCAGAAAAGAGCCATTGCAGGACTCCTTAGAGACTCCTGGAATCCAAATGTATAACCCAGAATGCTTGAAAGCAAGGATGCCAACTCATTTTAGTTTGTTGAAAAACACATGACTCTGGGAAGTAAAGGGATTTTTTGAGGTTCATACAGAGGTCAGCAGAGGGCCAGTGTCTGTCTCTTCTGGCTATTAGAAAAAAAGCTTACCTAATGAGTAAGGAGGAAAATCCATACTTTAACTATTCTTCTTTCCTCTGGTTTATGAAAAGCCTGGAAATGAGCACTGAGATATACAGGCTTTTTTTTTTTTTTTTTTTTTTTTTTTACTTTCCAAGTCAGTGTATCTGGAGCATGGTGCCTTAGGGTGGGGGTGGGAAGTGAGATGTGTGAATCCACCACATCATTGGATGCGGCCTTCTCTGGTCAGCTGAGAGGAGAGAGAGCTTCAAGTAGTTTCTTTAAAGGAAAGCAGAGAGGTCAGAATCTTTCGATCAACTTTGCAACATCTAAGGACAGTCTGACAGAAAATGAGGTTGGATTGCTGTACTTGTACTGGAGATGCTCAATTGTGGGATGGCAGAAAAGCACCCCCAGCTGCTTTCAGAAGAACTCTTTGTAGGAAGCCAGAAAGAAGAAGGAAGAGCAAAAAGAAGAAAAGAAAGAAAAAAAAAGGAAGGAAGGAAGGAAGAAAAGAAGGAGGGAAGGAGGGAAGGAGGGAAGGGAAGGGAAGGAAGAAAAAAAGGAAGGAAAGAAGGAAGGAAGGAAAAGAAACATCCTTTAAAATCAGCAAAAGGTATCTCCAGGAGTGATTTATGGGTACACAGAGGAGAAACATTTAAAGAATAATCACTGGCTGTTTGGAAAATTATGTGTAGTGAGAGTAGAGGCAGTGAGCTTTATTTTTTCTTTTACCTAGCTCCAATTTCCATTAGAGTTAATAGGACCATATATTCTAGACTTTCCTTGGCTTACTGCCCTGGCATAAATGTTTGCATTCCTTATTTTGGTATTATGTATTCTTAATAACAGAGGTAAAGAGGAACAGAACGTTGCATGCTAAATTATTCTTTATGCCTTATTGTGGATGGGATTTACTCCCTCAGGTCTATTTAAGGTGATCTGTTCAGATGATCTGTGTTTCTGATAGTTACTTCTAGATAGCTTTATAATTTGCCCAAGGGGTTTGTTCAGGCAATGGCTAAATGTATTTTTTATTTGGTAGAACAATGTGAGTCTTAATCTTGGTTATCTGAGCTCTGGGGCAGTTGGTGTAGGAGCCCTTGTCATCCTAAGGAGCCAGTAGAGCTGTGTGTTCCCCTTGTTGTGAGTTGTTGATCCTGAGGCATTTATTAGGCACTCATTTGATACACATTGATTCAATTTGTCCTTTGGGGGGGATTTAGTTCTTAGGGTTACTGCTGTAGAATCCATTTATTCAATTGAAAAAATAACAGTCGAGCTTCTACTGTGTCTTCAATATTGTTTCAGATTTAGGAATATTCTGTGCAACAAGTTAGAATCAGGCTGTTCATGGAAACCCAGCAGAATTAGAATGCTAAAACTTCTGAGTTTAAAGAGACTTTAGATATAATCTAATCCAGAACCAGGCAGATTTTTCTGTAAATGGCCAGAGAATAAAATTCATATTAAGAGACCACAAACAGTTTCTAGTGCATATTATTTTTTGCTTGCTTGTACAACCACTTAAAAACGTGAAAATCATTCTAAACCTGGGGTGGATGTGGCCTATGAGCCATAGTTTGCCAGTCTAATCTAATCCATTCTTCTCATTTTTTCTTTAATTAAAGAGGAAACTGAGAGCCAGAGGATGAAATGAGTCCTCCCCTCCGAAGTTACACAGCTAATTCCTGACACTGCTGGATTGGTGATCTTTAATAAAGAATCGCAAACTGCCTAGTCACTTTGCAAATGTATAATTTTGGTCCTGAGGGAAGTTATAGTTAATAAGTTATTAGGTACCTACCACATTCCAGACACTATTCTCAGTTTGGTTGTTGGTGTAGGCAGATGGTAGTGTGAAACATGGCATATGGGGACAAGTAGTGAGTGCTGTGGGGCACAGGAAGACACTCCGCCCTCAGTATGTGGAATGCTTCTGTGGGTGAATGAATTAATCTATTTCTTCATTGCACCTCCCCCACTTGTGTTTGGCATCCATTACCCAGACTGAAGGAAGGGGACAGGGGCTTGGCTTCCTCCACACTTGTTCATTTTTCTCTTTGGGGACTCAAACCTCATGTACTCCCATGTGTGCATGGATGGTTTATAAGATTAAAGGAACTAAAGTGAAAAAATATTCAGATGGCTACCTGAGAAAGATGATTTACTTGGCAGTTGCTTTGTTTTACCAGTTTAAGCAGCAGTGCTGAGACACATTTGAAATCCTATAAGATTAATCAGAGAGCCTTTTACTATTCCAGTGTTGGAAGGGACTTTAGCGATCATTTATCTATACCTTTTCATTTAACAAATAACAAATATGAGGCCTAGAAATATTATATTTCTTACTCCGGGTCACTCAACAAATTCATAGAATCTCAGGGTTGTAAATGACCTTAAAAGATATCAAGTATAACCAACCACATAATAATAAAAAAACAATAATTATAGCCAACATTTATTGGAAGTTTGTCGACATGTTTAGTAATATATATTATCTAATTTAATTTTATAATAACCCAGTGTGATAGGTACAATTACTACCCTCATTTCACAAGTAAGGAAACTAAGCTTGATCAGATTAAGTAATATTTGCCCAAAGGTACCCAGCCAATAAGTAGCAGAGCCAGGATTCAAGTCCAGACTCAAGTACTTAACCTATGAGAGCCTTTTACTCCAACTTGCCTAAGTGTTTGGACTGTTCTCCATTAGCTCATGAGCTCCTTGTGGGAAGGGGCCTTCTGGGATTGGTATGTAAAATTTGCTCAACAGATGTTTGAGCAATGAATGGATCAATCAGTCAGTCGATGAGCCCATACTTTAAGCAGTTGACACTTTTAGTGACAAATGAATAGGAACTCAGTTGCTGGGCTAGACCCATGCCCAGGTCTGCTAATGTCTTTTATTACCTGTGGGTGCTAATATATAGATGTGGGCCAGGAAAGCCTATTGCTCTGCAGCTGTTTTTACAGTGTTACTGAACAGTTTGGAGAATTAATGTGCATAGTAGAATTCTCTTTGAACATCAGAGTTTCCTTGAAGACATGACAGTTTGGTTGGTTCTTCTGAATCTAATAAAGTTTGTGGAGGCAACTGAAAGATTCTCTCTGCATGTGGTATCTTCTTTTTTTCCCCCCCAAACATTTTAATTTGAAGTTATAGTTTCAAACTATAGTCTGAGGCATCCTGGAGTTTGTGGGCTAGAGAACTGAGGGATTCTGTAAGGAAGAGTGGGCATGGATTTGGCTTTGAGCCAAATAATGCCATAAACAAATATCTTTGCTGCATTAATTTTTTAATTCTGACAGAGGAGAACAACTGGCTCATTAGATGTACAGTACCTTGTGTTGTTTTCTTTCCTTATATAAGTTGAATGTTTTTCTCACCTGGCAGTGGTAATACATGGAATTGTTTGGAGTTTTATGAAGTCAAAGACATTCTAACAGATTTGTAGAAATTGTTCTAAAAAAGACTTATTAGATCACTGTTTTTTGTTTATTCATTTTTATTTTTATTATTATAGAGAACAGCATGGCATTGTTTGCCATTTATTGCAAGCAGGTTTTCTCTATATGGCAGAGAAAAGTGAAGTTCTTGGATTTTAGCTCAGAAAGCTATATTCTTTGAATGTAGGCTTCTGGGTTGGTTCATGTAAGTCAGTATATAGCATTAATAATTGATGCATATCACTTGGAGGGAAATCCAAATTAAACAAAGGAGGCTTTCATTAGGTTGTGAAAAAAAGAGATTTAGGTTCTATTGGTAAGAATCTTGAGGGATTTTCAGGGGGAAGAGATGTAATACAAGATACTATTCTCATTTGTAGGTGTTTGAGAAATCTCTTAAAACAGAAAAAAAGCACATGAATATTTGTTTTTTAACACAAAATAATTCAAAGGCCTGCCCATGTTTCCTGCCAAAGCTATTTTCTTTTCAAGTTTCAGCCAACCCATCGAAATTTTTTTTCTGATTATATTAGAGAGAAAACCTTACTTAGTGATTGCTTACTGTTAATACAAACTTTTAAACATTTCTTATCTATTAATGAATCCTTCTTTTAACTCTACCAGTGTCTAACCTTGATTTACTGCAGTTTATATCTGTTCCACCTCCCCCTTCAGCAGTAGTAGTCACTTTCAGTAAAAAAGGGGTAGGAGGTGGACTGCAAAAAAAGATGAGAAGGATCTATTCACTACATGGTGGCTGCTGTGTTACAAGATACATATACAGCGTCACTATGTTCTGGAGATAGGTATGCATTTATTCTTTCTAACTTTTTATTTTGTAAAATTTCAAATGAACAGATGAGTACAAAGGATACTAAAATTTTTTAGATTTTCTAATTCTTAACATTTTGCTATATTTGCTTCATCTTCATATATGAAAATTTACATTTTTGGGGGCAGACATATGTTACTTTATCTCTAAATATGTTAGTGTTTGTCTCCCAAGTATAAGGACATTCTTCTACATAACCACAGTAGCATTATCATACCCTAGAAATTTAACATTGATTCCATAATATACAGTCTATATTTAAACCTTGCCTTCAATCAGTTACCTTTTGCTACATAACAAACCATGCCAAAACTTTGTAGGTTAGAAAAAAACACCATTTATTAGTGCTCATGTTTCTGTGGGTCAACTGGATGGTTCTTCTAATGTGCATCCGGCTCTGCTGATCTTGGCTGGGCCGCCTCAGTACTTGCAGTCAGTTGCTGTATCCAACAGGGGCTGGCTGGCTGGTCTAAGTTGGCCTTAGTTTGGATGGTTTGTCTCTGCTCCAGAGGGTCTCATATTCTCCTGCAGAGTAGCCCAGGCTTGTTTCCACAGGAGATAGGTAGATTTCAAGAGAGAGTAGAAGTGTACAAAGCCTTTTGAGGCCTAGGCTTGGAACTTGACCCAGCATAACTTCTGTTGCAGTCTGTTGGTCAAAGCTAGTCACAAGCTCCTCTTGAGAGGAGCTGTAAAATCATATTGCTCAGGGGCATGAATAATTGTAGCATTTTTGCAAACAATCTATTATAATCCCATTGTTCAAAAAATATGAATGATAATGTTTCCTTTATAGTGTTAATAATGTAATTGTTGGTCTGTTTTAAATCCAAGATCCAATTAAGGATTGCATTTTAAGATTCCAGGCCTGTTTTCTTAATATTTCACAACCTGAGTTTGTCTAGTTATTTCTCTATGATTATATGTTGGTTAAGCATCTTTGGCAAGAATATTAAGTAGCTGATATTGTTTACTTCTCATTGCTTCACAAGGGGAGGCACATGTATTAGTTGATTCCATTATTGGTGACACTTAGTACAATCACTTGGCAAAGGTGAAGTCTGCGAGATTTCACAAGCATAAAAGTGCCACTTCCTAGAGATAGTTTTGTATTGAGTCCGGACATTGGTGCTAAAGTTCTTTCAATCACATCAGCATCTATTTATAAGATACCTACGGTGTGTCTATTTTGAATTTAGTGCTGTGGAGGAGCTAAAAAAATGGTAAAAATGTTGCCTGTCTAAAGGGATACATAGCTTTCATGAGGTTGAGTTACTCTTTTAAAAACTGAACAAAGAGTAGGGGAGTGGTGATTCTAAGTTAATGATTGGTTTATAAAAACTTTATTGAAGTGTAATATACATACAGAGAAGTGCACACATAAACTTGTAGCTTGATGACATTTGTGAACTGAACACACCAGCACCTAGATTAAGACACAATATAAGGACATCTCAATAAACCCAATTTTTAACTGTATGAAACTTATATCCAAATGTTTGTTGTCATTTTCAGTACCAATTTATGAGTGGCCCAAGGAAATCAATATTCTTTTAAGCTCAAATGGTGTTTTCTAACGATTACTCTTTGTATTCATCAGCTGGAATCAGAGTAACTTTCATTATGCCCATACATCACAGTCTCTCCATTTCTGTTGCAGTGCAGAAGGATACCTCTCTTTTCCCAAGACTAGCCTTTCCCTATGTATTCTGTCCTGCCCCTCTTGACTTCCCTGGGTCTGATCCTCCTTCTAGTTCTTTCTTATATTTCCTCCATTGGTCTTCTGTGTTCAGCTTCTCTTTTTTGGCCCTGCTCCTCACCTTCTATGCTTAGCAGTAGTCCTGCTGCTCTTCATCAGGCTGTTGCTATTCCCTCTCCTTTTTATCACCAAATTTCTTTAAAGATTGTTGTGTTCCTCTTTAACCTATTCATACAAATGCCCTTTGAGACTTGGTGTTCCTTCCTACAATTCTAGTAAAGTTCATTAGCAAACTCCTAGTTATTAAGTCAGCCTTTGTTCTCTTAGATCCTGCTTCCTTTGGAAGTCTCATTTCTTTGAGACTGTCTCTAGGTTTCAATTTATTGGGTGATCTTAGTCTTCTGCCAGCTGCTCTGAGCATCTCTCTACAATTTGACTCCCCACAGGAAGAAAAATAGTAATATCAGCTTCTCTTTGTCTATACAAGAATGACATTTTTTGGGACCTTTTTTTTTTATGGTCTGTGGGTTATTATGTTGGCAATTTATGTGCAGTTTGAAGATTGTGGTTTTAATGGCAAACTCTCAAATTGATGTAAATTCTCTGCAACTTTCATTTTTTGATATTGTGCTTGGTAGGAACGCAATAAATATTTGTTGGAATCATTTATTGATTAAATTATTCATCTATATGTTCAATAAATATTTATTAAATGTCTAGTCAGTGAATTGAATTGTTTGTTAAACTTAACAGGTTACATCTTTTTTTCAAATTATGTAATATGGTTTTTCTTTGTCTTTTTCTTCCAAACTTTGTTGATGTTTATTTGCTTGTGTTTTTCTAATTTGAGTAGTTACTAGCTATATAATTCTTGGATAAGTTACACATAACCTTTAGAAATCTATTTCCTAACTTTTAATACAAGGATAGTAATAGTACCTACCTCTTGAGTTTTTGTAAGGATATAGTAATGGCTCAGTACATGTTAGCTATAATTATTATTATTACTAGAATGTGTCAGAAATTGTATTTTGGTCCTCAAAGCAGTCATCCTGAACCAGGCATTATTCTTCCTGTTTTTCAAAGAAAGAAACGGAGATTCAAGTGATTGAAATGACTTTCCAGATATCACTGAGCTAATAAATTGCAGATCTGGGATATCTGATTCCATATCTTGTGCCTTTTACCCACACTGAAAACCTTACAACATCTTGCATGACACTTAGAAGTCAGCTAGGAGTCACTTTGTAGTGACTGAAATAAGCTAATACTGTTCTCATTTGCTTTTAAAAGGTGGGATTTACCAAAGAATTTGTGGACTGTTGTGGACAGATTAATAAAGGTTTTATCTTAAAACCACAGAATTCTAGGCTTTAGGAGGACTTTAGATTTAGAAGGATTTGCCCACCCAATTATTGAATTTTCTGACCATTTAGCCAAGGGGGTCATCTGATTCATTCTTTAACACTTCCAATGACAGGAAGTCATCAGCACTGGGCTGCCCATTCCACTTTCCACAGCTCTAACCAGGGGACAGCCCTTCCTTCTATCAGCTGAACTCTTCTCCTATGTCTGCCTTGATTCCTAACTCTTACCCACTCCTTGTACCCACTCTTCCACACAGTAACCAGTACTAATCATATTATGTCACTTACCTCATTAAAAAGGAGTTTGACAAAATCCAAACTCATTTTTGTCAATAAGGCCCTGCTTCATCCCAAACATTCTTTCTTCCTCATTGTTTACTCAACCTTGGCCCCTGGTGGCCTTTATGTTCTTCAGACAAGCCAAGCCTTTTCCTGAAGACAACCCTTTTCCCTTACACTTCTTGTTCCTTCTGCCTGCGTTCTTCTTTTCTGAGCTTTGCATATGGCTAGCTCATTTTCATCTTTCAGGTCTTAGCTCAAATGCCACTCCCTCAGAGAATCCTTCCCTGATCACTCATCTAAGGCCCTAATCTTATCATCCCATACCTATCTTTCAGTGTACCTTATTTTCTATGCTCATGAGAACATAAGTTCTTTGGTGACTGGACCTAGGCCACCATGTTAACAGTCTTATCTTCTGCAAGTAGCACCGTAGCTGTCCATAGAACATGCTCAATAAATGTCTGAGGAATAATGAATGGCCTCATGGTTGACTGAATATAAGGGTTCTGGAGTCATTAAAACAGATTTGAATCTAGCTTTGCCACTTTCTGTATGACTTTGGGCCAATTATGTTACCTTTTTGGGCTTCAGTTGCCTCACCTGTATAATAGCAATCTTATCTACCTCACAGAATGTTATGAAGATTAAGATATTGGCTGTGAATGTACCTGCCACAGTACCTGGCACATATTAGGTGTTCAGTACAATTCAAAGCCTGGTGGTTAATTCTGAATATATGTAGAAGAGTTCTGATTAATGAAACTGTTTAAATAGTGTACCTGTGTGTGCATGACCCATAGTCTGGGTGTAAGATGCTTCTGAGTCCCCCAGTGCTTGCCTGGCTGGGAAGACAGTTCTAACCCTGGATATAAGTTGTTGTACTGAGTGATGCTCAGTCTAATGACCCAGAAGTGCCAGCTCAGAGCCTTCACTGGGCTGCTGATCACACCCCCCAAAAAACTAAATGATCAGACATGACCTTGTGTGGCCCATCTCTTCTCAAGATGGATTGGGATGCTTTGTCTAGACAGTTGTCTCCCTTGAGAAATCACAGTTGCTCTAAGAGCAGGTGCGTGGTCTCCTGTTAAGAATACAAAATAGGCCTGTGAGCTGTTTTCTGGAGGGTGGGTGGAGTTTGCTGTGTGGTGTGGGGGCCTGTGGAGCAGAGCCTGCAGAAAGGAGCTGTCGGCTTTTATACTCACATGCATCTCAAGGTCATGGTGGCAGCCTTTTTCACACGGGCAGTGTCCTCAGAGCCTATGGTCCATGAGAAGGTAGAAAAGTCCCTGGCAGCCTTCCCTGAGCCAATGATTCTGTGCCCCTACAGAGGAGTGCTTGGAGAAATTGAAAGGTAATCTTGAAACTTGCATCACCTGCTGGGAAGGGAGACAGAAGTCCCTATTCAACTTGCTTGCTCAGCATGATGGCCTAGGTGGTTGCCCTCCACAGGCTGTTAGGATTAGTGTTTTAACATGGGAGCTCTAGAATGAGATAGACCTGGGTTCAAATCCTGGCCATATCATGTCCTTGGCTAAGTTACTTAACATCTGGTCTTAGTTTCCTCATCAAAAATGGGGTTAATAATGATCCTTATCTGGTAGCTGCTAGGATTAGATGATACAGCATATGCAAAAATCTTAGTTCCAGGCCCATGGCCGATGTTCAGTAAATGATTCTTTCTATTAGGCGGGGCAGGTCAGAATTCTGAGTTTATTTCTGATGAGCCTCAGCCATATTGAACTTTGAGTCTTGGTTCTCCACTTGCCAGCTGTTTGCCTTGAACAAGTTATCTAACCTCTCTGAGTCAGTATTCTTACATGCAGTTTATAAATTCCACCTTATGGTGAAAGTAGCATGAGATCAGAGTGCCTGACACATAGTAAGTGCTCAAAACATTCATTTCCTTCACCTTCGGTTATCACATATCTGAAATACGGTCCCTTTAAGCTTGTTAAGATTCCTCACTAGGCTTGTATGCAGCTGTGTTCAGACAGCTTGGCAGAAGGAAAGACTTTTTTTTTTAAATGACTATTTCATAATCTGTTGGCTCAAATCTGCTGCTGCCACACCCTGTGCTCTCAGAGTCCCTGGGTCCTATTGCAATTAGCATGTGCCTTGCTAGTTACCTAAATGACCCTAGAAAGTGGCGGCTATGGAAGGCTACTGAATGCAAAATGGATTTCCCTCCCTGCTCTTTGGTATGAAACTGGCTCAGGTTCTTAGCTGCAGGAGGAGGGGCTGGCAGTACTAAACTGCATTTGGACTTAGCAGTGGGGAGTTTTCTGGTTTTCATTAAAATTCTCTGGCTGTTTTTTGGGATTGCTCCATTGGCTATGACTATGCGCTGGAGCTGGTTGTGCTGTTCTCTCAACTGTACACACCCATCAAATCACAGTGGCCCTGAGAACGAGAGAAAATTGAAGATGAGAAACAGGCTGACTAAGGGGTTGTGGTCAGCAGTATTTGTGTAAGGGATCCCCATCTACAACTGCAAAGTTGGTGTGCTGGACCCTTCACACCTGGTAACCTGCAGTTCTTTGCGAAGTCTTAAACACAGATAGGGAGGCAGACATAGCTGAGCTGGGAACGGGTGGCAGAAGGAATCCTCGTACAGCTTATTTTTCATGACAGACTTACTCTTGAGGGCAGACAGAGGTTTCCTGGCAGCTTTCAGAGGATCCCCAAATGTTACATTCATGAGTGAAATCAGTCTGATCTAATTATTTTCTGAGGCGCTGATACCCTTATATGCCCAAGGGGATCGGGGTTGGTGGCAGTTCTCTGAGGGTGACAGACTGAATTCAAGTAAAGAGGATTCAGTTTTTAAATGTTAATTTCTGATAGCTGAAGTAATCTCACTTGAGATTGAAACTTGAATCTGAAAACCTAGGTTCAAATTATGATTCTGCTGTTAACATACTTTATGACCTTGGGAAGATTACGTCCCTGAGTCTCAGCTTCCCAGCATGGTTGTGAGGATTAAATTAAATAAATTATGTAAAGCTCTTGGCATATCATATGTTTTCAGTAAATGGTAGATGTTGTTATAAAGTGGGCTAGATTTGACCTGTCACTCCAGCTCACCAACATATATCTCAGTTCTGTCATCTAGAACATTTGTTTTGCATCCATCCCGGCTTTGTGTCATTTAAGAATTGGAGATAAACATGTTCCTAGGGGAAGTTGAATCTCCTCTCTTTGGAAAAATACACCAAAACCATATTATTATGTTTCCCAGTAAAGCTTACAATGTGAGATATTTTATCTCTGTGTAACTTAGAAGGCAAAAAAAAAAAAAAGGATTTTTGATATCATTCCTGATGGATAGATTGTGAAAAAACCATTTTAGTTCTTCTTGGGTATATATGTTCCATTATGATATTCCCAACGGAATGTCACTGAAGCTTCCGTTTGCTTAAGAGTAAACTCCATTTCCAAACTTTTCTCATTTCATTCTACTCTTCAAACCCTGTGTTGTAGCCACAGTGGACTGCTCACATAAAAATAATTAATGTGAAACACATTATACCTATCAAAGAGTATTCATTTCCTCCACTTTTTGTATGTATGATGTGTTTTATATTAGCGTAAAGAAGAAAAATAAAATCAAAATTGTGTATCCAGCATTCAGTTTATCAAATTGAATATTATTGGTACCTTAGAAGCTCTTTCTGTTCTCCCTCTAAATCATGTCTCCATCCTTCCTTACCAGAGCCAAAGATTATCCTGACTTTATGTTCATCATTCCTTTTCTTTATGGTTTAATTACCTATGTTTGTATTTCTAAACTATATATTGTTTAGTTTTTTTAAACAAAGATGCAAGTATGGATCTAGCAAGCTTTGTAAGAAAAGGGCAACATGGCCACTCTTAGATCTGAAAATAAGCTAAACTGACTAGTTTAGCTTAGTCTAGCATTAGCTTTCCTGAGAGTTATAAAAGGTCCTACTGAGCAAATCAGTGGACAAGGTTGTGAGTGAATTCTAGGAAATATAAGGCTCACCCCTGCTGGGGCATTTGATAGGGCTGTCGTGTGGACCAAGCACTGGATATTTGGTAGGATATGGTCACAGAGAGTGGACTGCTCTTTTCTACTCCTAATCTCTCTATGGCTTATCTCCAGCTCTCAGGGAGTAGATTACAGCAAAAGTCATCTGCGGGATGAAGTGAATGCTGTTGGCTGACCCAGACAGACAGCACCATCAGCAAGCACATGGTCAAGGCAAATGGAATCAAAAAAGAGTCTAGACCAAGTTTACCTACCATTATTTGTCAGGTTAAAAAGACAATATGTAGTATCCTTATGGAATATTCTTACCCAGAAGTCGACTCCTAAATCTTATCAAGCCTCTAGAGTTAACATACATCTATTGGAAATATGGATGACAAATTAAATTATACTCTAAGAGGGCAAAAAAACAAATTCAGTGTTGGAAAACTGACTTGGCTTCTGCAAGAAGTCAATAGCATGAAAAAAAATCATGTCGCTTAAGTTTGCTACAACTGCCATAACAGGCTATGTAGCTTAAACAACAGAAATTTACAGGCTGTGTAGCTTAAAAAACAGAAATTTATTTTCTTATTGTTCTGGAGGCTGGAAGCCCAAGATTAAGGTGCTGGCAAGGTGGGTGGGTTTCCTCTGAGGCCTCTCTCCTTTGCTTTCAAATGGCTGCCTTCTTCCTGCCTCTGTATGTGGTTGTCCTTTTGTGCATATGTAGTCCTGCTTTCTCTCTCTCTGTCTTAATCTCTCTTCTTATAAGAATACCAGTAGGGTTGCCTTTGGGCTCACACTAAGGGTCTCATTTTAACTTCATCACTTAATGTCTTTAAAGGCCATATTTCCAATTACAGTCACATTCTGAGGTACTAGGGGTTAGGGCTTCAACATAAAAATTTGTGTGTATAGATGTGGGAGGGCACAGTTTAGCCTTTAACAGTCTAATTATGAAAAGGCATTTTTGAGATATTGTAGAAATTTTATGGATTGATATAAAAGGATTTTTATTAATTTTGTAGGTGTGATAGTAATATTGTGATATTAGAAAATGGGTAATATAGTGATGGGTTCTGAAATACATGGGATGAAATAGTGTGATGTGGAATTTATTTTAAAATATTTAAACAAAGAAAAAACAGAAAAAAAGGATAGATCAAGTTAACAGGCCAAAATGTTCATAATTATTGAATCTGGGTGATGGGTATCAGGATTCTACTTTTGAGCACGTTTGAAATTTTTATAATCATACATTTTAAATATTTAGAATAACATCACCAAAGAGGATTTAATGGCAGTGGGGTTGTTGGCGATGTCCTTTTTCAACATGTCTGTCTCTGGAGTTATATTTCTCTAGTCTGGTTGGCATCTTCATGTGGCAGTCAACTTGGGGTCCTCTGTTGTCTTGATCCTTTGACTCTTGTATACCACTTGGTGAAGGACATCTTCCAGGAGCTTCTTATGAAAATGTCCATGGAATGTGAATATCTGAGATTTTGTATACCTGAAAATATCTTCATTCCATTCTCATTCTTGATTGATTCTTTGGGTATTGTATTCTAAGTTGGAAATCATTTCCCTTCAGAATTTTTAAGGAATTGCTCCCTTGTCCTGTTTTTATTAAAAATAATAATAATAATAATAATACTTCTGTGGAGAAGTTGGAAGCGTTCTATTTTCTAATTCTTTGTATATAGCCTGTTTGTTTGACTTTTTCTTCTCTGGCAGCTTGTGGAATCCCCTCTGCAGTTTTTGAAATTCCACAGTAATTTCACACTGCGCTTGGTGTGCTGGGCCCTGCACACCTGGTAACCTGCATGCCTCAGTTCTTCCAAGTTCTGTCGAATTATATTGTTATGATTTTTCTTTCTTTTTTTTTTGTTATCTCTTTCTTGGATTTTCTCTTATTCAGATATTAGACCCTTTATACTGGTCCTCTAGAATATTAACTTCTCCTCCTATTTGCCATATCTTTGTCTTTTGATTTTACATTCTGAGAGATTTCCTTAATTTTATCTTTTATTCCTCTTATTTAGTTTTTTTTCTTTTACTATTAAGTTTGTCAATTTCTAAGAGCTCTTTTTTGTTCTCCAAGTGTTTCCTTTTTATAGTAGCTATTTGCTCTTCATGGATGCAGTATTATTTTCTTTTTGTGAGAATATTGATGGTACTTCTCCCAGCCTCCACGCTCAGCATAGTATCTGTTTCCTCCAAGTTGCTTTTTTTGTGTTTACTGTGGTCTATATCTTTATTAGAGGTTTTCCCAAGAAGTCACTCTGAATGTGATCCATGGCTGTTTTTTCTGATTAAAGGGAGTGGGTAAAAAAAGCTGTCAAGACCTTGACATTATGGTAAATGAAAGAAGCCACTCACAAAAGACCACATAGTGTATGGTTTCATTTATATGAAATGTCCAGAATAGGCAAATTTATAAAGACAGAAAAGAGATTAGTAGTTTCCTTGGGCTGGAGAGTCAGGGAAATGTGGAGTGACTGCTAATGGGTATAAGGTTTTTCTTAGGCAGATGATGAAAATGTTCTAAAATTGATTTTGGTGATGGTTGTCCAACTCTGTGAATATACTGAACACCACTGAATTATACACTTTTAAAAGAGTGAATTGGGTATGTAAATTATATCTTAATAAAGCTTAATATTATATCTGAATAAACCATCCCAATGGTGATGATTGTACAGCTCTATGAATATACTTAACACCATTGAATTATATAGTTTAAAAAGGTGAATTGACTATGTGAGTTATATCTTAATAAAGCTGTCCCAAAAAAAAAAAAAAGAGGAAACTGACTATGGGGTGGAGATAATTGACTCTGAGCCTCACTATAGCATGGTTGGGGTAGGCTGTTTCAGGGAGCCCCTGAAAGATTTACGTAAGTAAAGAGGATGGTATAACGAACCCCTTTGTTCCCTTTACCCAGGATTACCACTGATCACTTCATGGACATTTTTGTTTCATCTATATCCTTCAACCCCTTCCCCATTATTTTAAAGCAAATATGAGACTTTTCTGTTTTATGCTCTCCAGAGATCAAGCCTCTAGAATTCTGTCAGTAAGAGGGGAGAGACTCTAGGGATCCAACTTTTCTTTATGAGCAGCTTTCACTCATGTCTTTATTGTAGCATCCTATATTCCTGCTCTAGTACGGCAGTCCTGGGCCTGATGAGTAGTCTGTGGTTTAAATCGGCAGAATTCTAAGCTTACCCTGCATCTGGTTTAGGATTCAAATTTCTTGAGTCTGCTCAGTCAGTCTCCTCTTTCCCTGTACTTATGACAGTTTTGTTATTAAGAAAAAAAGCACTCCACTTGAAACTAACATAAAATAATATTGAATGTCAACTCTAATTGAAAATTAAAAAATTAAATTAAAGTTAAAAAAATGCACTGTTGACTTTTTGTGGGTTTCAGGAGTAAGTAAAATTAGATGCAGCTGTTTCGTGTGCCACCGTCTTTGGTTGACTGCCCTTTTTTTTTCAGTCTTGCTCTATCCTACCCTGTTCTATTCAACTGTAGAACCCTAATTTATTCATTTATATATATTTGCCTTCAAAACTCTTCCAATCTTCTGAGAACTAAGAGGAATCTCCTTATTTTAACATGCCTTTCTCCTGACCTTGAGGCTAAGCAAAGTTCAGGAGTCCCTGCATTTGTGCCTTGCTGGCATTTTGTACTCACCTGTTATAGAATTGTTTGCTTGCACTTTGTTGCTGCATTGCAGTTTGTTTACCTGTCTCTTTTCCTTGTGACACAGGATTTATGAGTAGGATTATGTCTTGTTTTTCTCTGAATCATGAGCACGATGCCTCGCTCCCAGTAAACATTTGTTAACTCACAAACTAGATCATTGAGCACTGTGCTTCCAGCGCGTGGGGACAAAGTAAACAATGTCCCTTTCTTTCTCATCTTTTATAAGTACCACTGTTCAGTAAATATTAAGGAGCAGAACATGCCTTGTCCGCTGGCTTGTTGTTATGCAATGTTGTTCCCTTTGCTTTCAAGTCTGGTGTTTTTCACCCAGTCAGCAGGTTGGAGAAGGAGGGAGGGTGGCTTTTGGAGTGTAAACATTCTACCACAGAAGGGATGAACTCAGAGTTGTGTTGTTTCCCTCCCTTGATAGAAAGGCTTGTGGTCTACACTCCACTTCATACTGGAGAAGGAGCAAACTTGTTTCCACAGCTACTTAGTTCTTCATGGTCTTTCATTGCTTCTTCTCTTTGGACAAAACCACCATGAGAATTTTTTAAATTGCTGATTACACTGTTAAAAAGCCTGATATTAGGATTTATCTATCCGATGTCCTGTTGCAAATTTATAACTTTGCAAGGGTAACATTAAATTTGTCGTTTCTTAGAGTATGTTCCTCAAGATGCAGTAATCCTCTAGGGGGAAAACAATAGAACTAATGGTCAGATTTGGGGTGCTGGATTAAATAAAATTAAATAGGGTTCCTTACCTCAAGACTTCTCACAGCCTTGCTACTGTGCATTACGGATCTCCTAGAACGGTATGTAGTAGGCATCATTTCTTAAATTAATTTTCATCTGAGGAGGAGGACATTTTAGTGTTGCGTTTTATGGAACACACACAACACTGGTAATAACCCCTCAGTGTATAGTCATGTTTTGGGGTCCAGCTCAAATGCCACTTCCTCCAAGGCTTTCAGGTCTTCTTCCAGAGCTATATAACCATTTCCTTCTTTGAACTGCACTGCCTTTATTTGTCAGATTGTTTCTTTACGTCTCCCCTGCCCTCTAGTAAATCATACATTCCTTGTATATGTTGTATCACTTCTACTCATCTGGGACTTTGTTTTGTACAAAGTGTTCAAGAAATGTTTGCAGTACTGCACTGGTGCTTTATCTGAGTCATCCTCAGAGTCCAGAGGGCACTGGCAGGAGGAGGAGGACAAGACAGATCTGGAGCTTGGGACCCTCACTGCTCAGGATTATAGGTGGGGGAGAGGGCTTACAGCAAGGACACAGGGCCAGTGTAAGAGCCTAGTCCTCAAGGACAGAACAGGAAGGCAAAACCAGGAGATGCTGAGAGTATAAATCAAACATACTGAAGGCTGTGGTTAGCTTTGAATACTTAACCTTAATCCCAAACTTTCAAGTAGATGATATTTTTCCCATTTCATAGATGAAGAAATGGAGCATCAGGAAGGTGAAGTAGAGGTAAGTACCTGTATGTATCAGGCACCATGCTAGAAATACAAAGATGTATATAATCCAGTTCTTTCCCATAAGGAACCCTAGTTTTATTGAGTAGATAGTCCTGTAAATAAATAATTATAAACGAGATAACTACAATGATTTAGCTTTGGTCAGGGTATCATGGGAGAAACTAATCTGTGTAAGTGGGGAAGGTAACAAACCAAAAAGCTTGCAGGAGGAGAGTGATGCCTGAGCAAGGTGGAATAATAGTGCAGGGACCAAAAAAATAAAAGCATGGAGTGAGAAATATCATGAGGAATTCATTGTTACTGGAGTATAAAATGTGTGTTAGATAAGAAGTAAGGCTGGGGAAGCTGAGAGGGTGTTGTAAATATGTTAAAGAGTTTCAGATTTGATTTTGAAAACCATGGGAAGCCATTGTAGGGTTTTAAGTGGAAAGGTGAGCTGTCCAGCACCTTTTATATATGTACCCAGGTGGTGGATGGTAAGTAGTAGTATTCCCATTTTCTAGTTGGGGCTCAGAAAGTGACTTGCCTAAGATTACTCAGCTTGTCAGAGGTGGAACAGGCCACGATTTCAGTTCAAATCCATCTGATTTTTTCCAGTACTAAGCAGCCTCTCCAAGTTACTATGGCCAACGATTGTGTTGAATTTCCTACCGAAAAATACTCTTAATCTCACTCTGATATTTGAATCACAGAATAGGTTTAAGACAATATAACCAAGAGCTAGTACTTAGCTCTATAAAGGTTCAGAGAAGGAGAGATCAGGGAAGACTTCATGGGAGAGATGGCATCTATGTTGTCCTGAAGGAAGAAGGAAACAAGAACAGATAATGGGAATCCAGGTGAGAGAAAATTGGGGCTGGAGGGTCGAGGTGGTGCCATTATGTGGTAGAGCAGGAGTGGGCATGGGAAACAGATGACAAGAGGCTACTTCCTAGCACAGCCATGGTCACTTGCTTCTTGAGATAGCCATGTAAAGAGAAAGGAAACAAAATGATCACGTTCCTTAATTTCTATCTCCACTTTTGTTGAATATAAATACACAGCTGGCATTTAAAAAACTCTCTCTACCACTTTACTACAGTCATTGGAGAATTTATTTCCTACAGTGTTCTTTTTTACACTGCACTGTGATTTAAATGTGTTCTCATCCTCTCCTCAAGCTCAGTTTGACATAAAAGGGCAACAGTTGAGGACCACAGCCAGATGTGCAAGAAATGACATTTGAGTGAAAATACAATAATAGAAGTTCATATGAGGAACAGAGCTTGCTTACAGAAAGGAAGAGTGTGTGTGTTTGTGTTGTCTCACAAGTTCTCTAAATATGCCATCTATCTCTGTTATGAGTCACTTCACAGACTGGAGTTGGGATTTTTGCAAATACTGCTGAGTTATGAGTATTACAGTCAGTGTGTGCTGGAAAGAAGATGCACCTTCGAGTCAGAACAGACCTGGATTCGTAGGCCAAACCCCCTGCCTACCAATTGTTTTACCGAGGGCACATTATGAACTCCATTACAATTAGTCTTACAGATCTTTGATCTTGTTATTATGCTCTCTCTTTGCCATTATTAAATTTACCCTCATCACATAATTCTTGGTAGCATATAATCATGCTCTAAGAGTTCTTATCCGAAAACAAACAGATCCCCAAACCCTTTTCTAATTTGTCTCTTAGATATTGCAAAATAAGTTTATTATTTAATTTTAAACTGTTGACAATATATCTTCCTCTAGCTATCTTCTAGTTTCTTTGTTCCTTTTCTCAGTAAAACTTAACAGTTATCCATAGTTTTGATTTTGACTTCTTCTCCTCACTCTTATCTCTTCCTATCATTCTGCCAGAACTATTCATGTTTATATCAACTAATTCTCTTCATTTTGCCAGATTTTAGGCCACTGCTTTGTTTTAATTTTACTTGTTCTCTCAGCAGCATTTGACAAGGCCCATCACTGTTTTCTTGGAAACTGTTTTCATGGGTCTTTTCCTAACTCTCTGTGCTCTCCACAAGTCTCTTTCTCTCCTCAGCCTCTATGTGATGTGCCTCATGTTCTTTGTTTATTCACTTTTCATAGATATCCTCTTTCAATCCAATGACATCAATAATATCCATTTGCTAATATCCCTTAAATTTGCCTTTTCATCCTCAAACTTTCTCTGGAACTCCAGACTCATGTCCAGTTAGAGGCATTGCAAATTTAACATGGCTGAAAGAGAACTCTTGAATTTGTCTCCACTCTGGACTTGTTCTTCCTCCAATCTTCCCCACCTCAGTAAGTGGTGCTATATCCCCTGAAATGCTCAGGCCAAAATATCTGAGCATTGCTTTTGACTTAGTTTTTTCTTTCCCACCATCATCCAATCGTTAAGCAAGTCCTATCTTCTCTGTCTTCAAAACCATTCCCACATTTATACCCTTCCTTCCATCTCCATCCACTACCAGCACCCTAATCCAAGACACACCATCTCTCATCTAGAGTATCTGCAGTAGCCTCCTAACTAGTCTCCTTGCATCCATACCACAATACTGTCTGTTATAGGGACCAGAGCAATCTTTAAAAAATGCTGATTAGTTTGCACCACATTCCTTAAACCCCCCTGGGTGGCCTCCCATTGCACTCAGAATGAAATCTAAACTCTTTGCCCTGGCTGACCAAGCTCTGTGTGACCTGCTGTGCGTCTGTCTCTCAGCCTCTTCTCATTGACCATGCACCCAGCCTCACTTTTCTGTTTTTGGTTCCTTCAACATGCCAAATTTGTTCTCACTTTAGGGCCTTTACACTAGCTGTCCCTTTAGTCTGCAGTGCTGTTCTTTCAATTTTCATGTGCTAGGCTCTTTGGTATTCAAATCTCATCTTAAATATAGCCACCTCAGAGAGGCCCTTTCTGACAATCCAGTCTAAAATAACGGTCTAGTCAGCCTCTGTTCCTTCCCTTTATTTTAATTTTCTACTAGCATTTGTCACTGTTTGATATTTTTCTTGTTCATTTATGTATATGGTCATTTCTTTATTCATTCATTGCTCTATTTTCTGCCCTGGAATGAATGTTCTATGAGAGGGGGACTTGGCTTGCTCATCCCTGTAGCCCTTCTCCTGGGCCAGTGACTTGTAGATGCTGAGTACGAATGTATGGAATGAGCGCATATGTTTTCCTCTCCTGTAAAATGGTGAGGCTAATACTATGTCTCAGAGTTGTTGAAGACTTGCATTATCTAATATGATAATGCATGTAAAGTGAATAGTTCTGTGTCCAGCACACTTTATTCAATAAATAGAAACTATATTATTTTTTAAGAATCTGGTTCATCATAGGCATTCAACAAAGATTAGTTCTCTTTCTTTCTTGCAATCTGGGTCCCCTGAAGCATTTTATATTTAAATAACCTGCACTCTGGACAAAGTGAAAAGTACTCTTTTTCCGAAGAAATGATTCACATTTTTTTTTTAAGAAAAGCACTATTCATTCTATTCATATTCTGTCCCCTGTTCCCCAATACACACAGGAACACTGTATTATAACAAGGTTTGGCTTTCTCTGGGGAAATTATAATTTTCTTCTTCTCTTTGGTTATACAATCTTTGCCAATTAATCCTCAGTAGATGCCAAGTGTTTTGGGGTTTGATTTCCTCATCCTGATGTTTAGATTCTCTGAGAAGTATTCCTAGCTTTTATGTGTCCTAATTATTTTTTTTGCATTTATTTAATATTTATTTAGTGTCTACTAAGTGCCAGCCATGAGGATATAGGTAGGAATTCGCAGGGGCCTCTGTCCTTAAGGGCTAGTGGAGGAAGCAGGAAACATAAATCAGTGAGGATAATAAAGTATCTATGGAACATAATGGAGGCACAAAGGCAGGTGTGGCTAATTCACTTGGTGGGGGAAGGAAGGTTTCAGAGGTATGTGGATGCTCACTGGCCAGCAAGGAGAGTAAAGGCGCGTAGAAGGATGACCCTGCCTCAGGCTCACTTTGGGAGCCTGGTGTGGCTGTGTGATCATAGTGGTGGTGTTAAGTCAAAAATCATAAGAAGGAAAGCCAGAGAGAGAAGAGCAGGGGCTGAATCATGGGTGGCTCCGTGTGTCTTGCTAAGGAATGTGAACTTTCTGCAATGGTAGCAATGACAGAGGCAGCATTTAACATTTGTCGAATACTTCCCCTATGCCAGATTCTCTTTTTCATGCTTAATTGCATTAATTCCTTTAATTTGTACAACAACCATGTGAAACAGGAACTGTTATTAACACCTATTTACACATAAAGAAACATAAGCACCAAGAGGGTACGGAACTTGCCCAAAGTCACGCGACCCATAAAGGTGGAGGCAGGACTAAGGCTCAGACAGTTTGGCTCTAAAGTTCACCCTCTTTACTAGGGCACTGTACTTCCTCTCAGATGGCTCTGTGTAGGCAGCCTGGAGGCCCTGAGGATATTTAAGCGTGGAAATGACGTGGCTAGATTAGTTCTTTGGAAAGGTTGCCGTGAGTCACATTACATCTTATACAGGGGTTAGTTTCTAAAAGCATCAAAGGCAAAGAGTGGAGAATTACATTTTTCCCTGAAGTGAGGAGTAGCTGAGTGAGGTTTGTTATGTAGAGGTAACTAACATGTTGTGTCTCAGCCAGCCCAGTGCAGCAGCTTTTCCCCTAGCCTTGGAACAGAGGGCAGTCTTTGGTCAACACAGATGTAGAGATGAATAGTCAGTTTGTGTTGAGTGGCCCTGTTGTCTGAAAAGCTCAAGAGCATCACACTCCTGTGGAAACTGAGCCCCTCAGTGAGGACAGCAAACTTGGCTACCCCTCTTACTTTCTCCATGGCCCACCCTCACTTAGTGGGCAGCTGAGTCCCCAAATCACCAAGACAGTGATTTTCCCTGGCCCCATTAGTCTCCCAGGAGGAGTGGCATGGATGTAAGTTAGGCCTGTAGATGATGATAGAGTGGAAGAAGGGCTGCATGTGAGTGGGAAAGCAGGAAGAAGGCAGAGAAAGCAGGCAGAGCAGGGCAAGCTGCTACCCAGGTATGAGAGGTTGGGACCAATGAAGATCGGGGCAGATGGACTGGAGAATAAAGATGTGAGATATGTAAAGGAGATTAAATATTCTGGACCCACTGACCAAATGGGATTTGTTCCCTTCAAACTTTTTCTGATCTGAAAACTTTGTTCATCACTTCATCTGTTTTCAAAGTCTGACAAAATCCCTTCTGATTTTTAAATATGTCGACCTTAGTAACAGTCCTGTCCACAGTCCTGGCTTACAGCTACTGAACTAGGCTTGAGTCTTCTGCAGGTGTTAGGAACTTTGATGAATTCATCTCTTCTGTTACAGTGTACGATACTTCTGTTTTGTTGTTGTTGTTGTTGTTGTTGTTGTTGTTGTTATAAACAGATATTAAATTAGGTCAGTTCTCTTGACAACACTTGAAAAAACCCTCCACTATGTTCTCTTACAGATTTTATGTTTAGTTCACTAATTTTTAAAAAATTGAATTGATTTTTTAACTACTTTAAGGAAAACATTAACATGATTACAGTGATAAAAAGGAAACAAAACAGAACCACCTAGTGCATAGGAAAAAGAAATAAAGAGAAGCACATCAAAATACTGACAGTAATTATGTTCCCTTTGATAATTTATTTTCCCCTTTTCTTTGTTTCCTAATTTAAAAAAAAATGTGTCTGAACTACCTGAAAAATGTTAAAAACTTGTAAAAAAAAAAAAAAAGGAAACCTTCAAAGAAAAGCTCCCTGTAATCCCATAATCCTAACACAACATATGTTCTTATTTTTGAAATGTCCTTTTCACGTACATGTTTATCTTTCATGGCTGCAGTCTTGACAAATGCATCATTGTGCATTCTTTTTATTTTATAGCCCATTGCCAACATTATTTCACATTCCTACATAGTTTTCATAAATGGCATTTCTAAGGGCTGCCCTGCATTCCATGGTGTTGATGTTCCACACTGAACTAGTGGACATTTGGACCATTTCCAGTTCTCTGAAATAAGACGTAATGAGCATTTTTGTTCCCTTAGCGTTTCAAGTTTGTTCAGTTCTTCAAGTGAATCCCCAGCAGTGAGCTCACTGCAGGGAAGGTTTGAACTGTGTGATGGGTATGGTTTGTACCAAGTAAGATCGTGATTTTTAGAAGAAATCGTCACATGTGTACCTGTCTTATGTTTCCTTCACCAGTGCTGAGCTCCTATGATATTTTAACAAAGTGTATCATTTATAAATGTCATGTTTATTGAAGAAAATTTAGAAAAGATATAAATATATAAAGGAAGAAATAAGCTATGCATAATCCTACCTTGCAGAGGTAAGCATTTAAAAAATGTATTTCCTTCTAAGTGTATTTTTCATGTTACATCACGTGGCTCTACAAAAGTATAACCTCTTCTTTGTTGTTGGATGGAGGTTTTACTCCTCTCTCTATTTCAGGAGGCTATTCTAAGTAATGTGGGAATGAACTTTCTTGTGAATAAATCTTTGTGCACATCTTGGAATCATTCCTTAGGAAAATCCCCAGAAGCAGAATTGCTAGGTCAAAGATTATGGACACTGTTAAGCCTTTTGATGAGTATTGAAAACTTGGTAGTGAAGAGAGTAATGCCACCTGGTTAGAAGTCTATAGGAGACCTGCTGGATGAAAGCTGATGAGGGCCTGAGCCAGGTGGATACAGTGGAGACCAAGGTAAAGCAGAGGCGGAATTCAAGCTACGTATCTGACAGAAAATCAGGCCTTGGTAACGTATTGCTTGTGGCATGCTCTGTGTGTGTGGGTGTCAGGGGACCATGTTGAGGGAGAATTTTTACCTTATTTTCCATATTGGAATTTGCCAGAATGCAGATAAAATAATTTACAGGAAAGCACTTAGCAAACTTGAGGTGCTATATAGATGTAAAAGCTTATTGATAGTAATGGTAATTAAGAAATCCCACCCACCAAGACTGTTTCGAGGGTGAAATGGGCTGGTGTGTGTAAAGCACCTATGCTCTAGACAAATAGTCATTCTCTTGAGTGACACAAGACCTGGCATAAACTTGGGAGACAAACTTGGGAGAATTCCTCAAGTTTGCTTTCCTTTTACTTTTCTTCTGCTTCCAATGAGGAAGGAATCTGTTTAAACAGCTGATAAGGGTCCAGCGTGGAGTGACAGTCTTCTGGCAGGGAAGGAGACATCTCTGTCGTTGGTAGACTTTGAGCCCTTCTGGCAGAGAGAAAACTTGAGTCCACTTGTGAGCTGAAGCCCTGACCTCTGGCTGCGTGTCCAGGCTGCATTGTGTGTTCAGTCTGGGGGAGGAGACTGGAGCTGCTGATAAGGAGGCCCTTCCGGTCCCCTCCAGACAGGCGCAGGGAAGCTGCTGCAGAGGAAAGATTAGAAACAGTCCCTGATTTAGTGAACACAGCAGGGAGTGCAGCAGGACAAACACCCCGCCCCTAGCTCTTTGTGGGTGCTATTGTTTGTTGTTGGAGGAGCGCAACAGAAGGAGGCTGGCCTGCTTGTGCAGAAGACAGAAACAGCAAGTTGGGTTTGGAAAGGCCTTTCTGAGATCAACTTGACAAACATGTTTTGCAGACAGAAGCGCTCATCTTGGAAAGGGATTAATGAATGGGAATAGTATCTTTCTTTCCCCTCAGGAAACAAGGTGCCAGTATTTCCAGGAGCATCCAAGCCTCTGTACCCAAGTGCTATGATAAAAACAAATTATCTCTGCCTGGGGAGTTAACTGAATGGGGGCCTAAGTGGGTCCAATGCAGTCCCCTGCCCTTCTCCTTTCACCTCTTTAGGAAACCCAATCTGTACTCATTGCAGTGATGCCTTCTCACTATGGAAGATGATAGATCACTGTTACCTCAGCAAGATGATTTATGCATTTGCTTTAGTTAGTGCTGATTAAATGTTGTTTCAAGGCTTGATTTTTCATTTTCCTTACATGTCTGGTATTTCAAATCTATTGTGTATTTCTAGTAAATAGGAAAATATAAAAGACAGTATGGAAAGAATAAAATAATAAGATGTCTTCTTGTCTTGTTTTTTGAGAATAATGTTATGAAGATCTCAGGTCTACTTTATTTTTTATTTTTATTTATTTATTTACTTGTATTTAAAAATATTCCTAAGGGCTGCTTTTGAGCTCCCTTCCATTGATGGATTCATGCCAGCCTCCCTGGTGGTTATACCCATGACCTTGCTTAGAAAGAGTTTATCTTTACAGATCTTACTTGTCCTAGCAGCAGCTCTGATTTAGAGTCAGGGGAACCATGTATGTTCTTCTGACTGTTGCTAGCATGCCACATGGCCCAAGGCAAGTCACTCTTGATTTCAAATCCCCTTTCTGTAACATGGGGAGAAAAAGACAGGCTCCTCCTGATTCTTCAGGAAGATTCTGTGTCAAAATGCAGTGCAAGTAATTTCTGAGTAATAATACGTGATACAAATGTGCAAGAGTTTTATTTTTATTAGTGACAGAAATAAACTATTTTTCTATCCACTGCTTTTGGTTGTCATATAGTGGACACTTGGTATTGAGGGAAGTTGGTATGAAAGAACGAATCCACCGTATAGGGACTTGCTGTGCTGAGATATGGTTTAATGAAGAAGCAGTGGTACAGTCACCATTAACTGCAAAAAATAACCCCAGAGTCTGAGTGGGACAGTCCTTCCCTGTCACGTGAAAGGCTGCAGTAGAACAAAGAAAAAGGCAGAAAGATAGAAAGAGAGCACCCCAGATTATTTAAAAAGGGACTTTCTCACTATGTTAGGAAAACTGGCTTGCCTTTCTAGCACTACTGTAGACTGAATAGAAGGGCAGAGTATAATTTGTTAAGAGTTCAAGATTATCTTTTTTCCTAGAAAGAGCTAGTTATTTTAGCCTCCCCAGAGGCACACTGTTGCTACTTTTCTTTTGTATCCTTCCAGAAATGCTTTATGCACATACAGATAAATGATTATATGCCTCCCATTCATACCATACACACCATTTTTCATCTTGATTCTTTCACTTAATGCATTTTACAGATGTCCAAAGCAGTTTGTGTGGAACATTGATGTATAGTTTCCAAAATCTGTACAACCATTTTCCTGCTGATGGACTTTTAGGTTGTTTCATATTTGCTGCTGCAAATACTGTAGTAATGAATATCCTGCTCTATGTATTCTTGTATACATGTATCAATATAAGTGTGGGATAGATTCCTAGAAGTGGAGTTGCTGGGTCAGAGCGTTTGTAATAGCCTTTTTTGATTTAAATCAATATTGCCCTCTATAGAGGTTGCATTGATTTATCTCCCACCAGTGGTATGTTGTATTTCTCTATACTCTATACTCTCTCCCATGCAGAGTGAACTTTGCCAGTCTGAGATGAAAAATGGTTTCTGATTACACATTCATTATCGTTTTCATTATAAATTATAATTTATATTTAAAATTAAAAATTATAATTATAATTTATCATTATGAATTTTAAGTTCATTAGAGTTTGATTTACTCTTATGAGTGAAGCTGATCATTAAAAAAATGTATGTGCTATTTTTATTTTCTGTCTTGTAAACTTTTTGCTCATGTCCTTTACCCATTTTTTTTCTATTGGGTCATTCAATTTTTCTTATTGATTTGTAGGAACTCTATGCATTTAAGGATGTTAGCCCTTAGTTATATGTATTTCAGATATTTTAATCAGTTCATCTTTTATTATTTTGTCATATAGAATTTTTTAAAATTTAATTAATCTAATTGGTCAATCTCTTTATTCTATGGCCTTGATTTTGAGTAATCCCCACTTTAAGATTTTATACATACTTTCTTCTAGTACTTTAATAGTTTTATTTTTTAAATCCAAATCTTTACTCCACCTGGAATTTATTATAGTATAAGGAGTTTGATAGAGTTCCAATTTAACTTCTTCCCAGAAAGACCTTGGTTTTAAATCCTGCACTTTTAGTCATTGGCTATGTAATTTTGAACAAATTAACCTTTCTTAACCTCAATTTCCTTATCTGTGTAATGGGAATAATAATAATAATAATACCTAATGAGGCTGTTGGAAGGTTAAATAAGATTATACATGGAAAATATTTAGCACAGTTCCTGGCACATAGTAAGTGTTCAACTCATGTTCCAAATACCCAAGAAGCTGGGAAAACATAGCATATTCCAGCAAAGGAGAGAAGTTCTAGGTGGCTAAGATGCAGAGGTCAATTTGCAACTCACTATTGTATGACTTAGGGTGAGTCACTTTGTCATCTAAACCCTCAATAAGGACCTGCTCCTGAGACTGTTGGCAGGTCCAATGTTAAAACATTGTCTAACAGATAAGGGGCTGGAGATTATGACCTGGTGAATGAGGAGCAGCCATGGCACAGGTAGGTGTTTGATATCCCTGGCCAAGGAAAAATAATTACCTTGCAATAATATGAAATTAGTAGCTGATGTAAAGCAAGTGAGCTTGCAGCCAGTTGATTATAGTAATGTTTAGTAATTGCCTTCTAGTAATTATGCAATAATGAGCTTCCTGAGACAGAACCTTGTTAGACTGAAAGATGATCGAATGTTTTCAATTCACTGTATACATCTTGAACACAGCAGTGAGCTATGCAGATGTGTCTTGTTGAAGCATGTTTCTTGTTTTTAAGGACAGCAGGGTAACAGACATGTAGAGCATTGCCTCTTCCACCAGGCAGATGCACAGGTGGAGATATACTTGGAGGAAGGTCCACAGTGCTCTGGGATTGTCCGGGAGGGAGAGACTTCACCTGCAGAGCCCCATCCATCTGCCAGTCTAAACCCAGGCTCTGAAGTCTGGTCCACATTCTAAAGAACCCCAGCCTAGTAATTCCTTCTTCAGTGTCACTTGTTGCCCTTTTTTATTTCTCTGTTTGGGTGTTTTGAATTCATCAGGCATGTCTTGTTTCTCACGCCCTGCCCACGTACCTCCAGAGCTTCTGGGTGGGCCTGGTATTGTGCTGAGGGCCTCTGTTTTTACTAGACCTGACAACTCAGATTTTCCCTGGGTAGGATCGTTAGATTAAATATAGGATGCTCAGTTAAATTTTAATTTCAGATAAAACAATTAATAATGTTTTACTATAAGTGTGTTCCATGCAACATTTGGGTCACACTTTTATACTAAAGAATTATTCATATGTCCCATGTCATATTTGGAATGAACATATTGAAATTTATTTGTTGCTATCTGAAATTCAGATTTAACTGGGTGTCTTCTTTCTCCTTCTTTCCCTCCTTTCTCCTCTTTTTTTCTTGCTCCCTTTCTTCCTTCTTGTAGCAATACTACCTCGGTAGCCCTGATTGCAAATGCAATAAAATGTTTCATGGAGCCCTAGTAGCAAAGGATGTTAAAAGATGTTATATAATAATAGAATTCTGAGGTAAAATCATGTTTGGTAAATTCTGGATTAAACAAAATTAGCTGGTTTTCTTTATTATGGGAATTTTCAGAAGCTTTTAAATCTACAGTATTGGGTTATAGTATTTAATATTTCTCATAGGTATGCCACTATACTCCCCCTCCCCACTCCTGAGTATTTAGAGTCATGGCAGCAAATGTTGAATGGATGCTGATGGTCTCTGTTTGTAGACCATGATTTCTGAATTTAGGTTTGGGGAAAATACTGATTCATAGAAAGCAGCAATAACAAAAAGCTTTGTATAATGTTATGATTTTATTTTTGTTTTAAAAATCCATAAATTTATAAAATACACATCTAGATGTGAGTATATGTAAATAAAAAACTAAAGGGATGTATACCATAATGTTAACTGTAATTATTCCTAGGAGTGTGGGTAGAGAAAGAGATTATAGGTGATTCTTTTTTCTCCTTGTTGTTTGGCTGTATGTTTTGCCTTCTGTATATATGATTCTTGTCAGAAAGGTTAAAGAAAACAACATTTGATCATTCTATTTTTAAAAAGGTCACTACTCCATATATTATCTTATTTGCCTCTCAGGCAACTCAGTAATATAGGTTCTAATATTACAGTTTCTATTATTATCCCCATTTTATGGATGAGGACACTGCACAGCTCTGTAGTTTAGCTGTAGATCTCAGACCCAGATCACTTAATTTCATTATCATGCTGCCTCTCTGGTATGAGAGAATGGCAGTACATTCTGTCTTGAGAAGGGGCCATGGCACCTTGGCACCCAGCAACCTCAATTACATACCCTGAACGAGAAAAGGACTTGAGTGAGATACATGGGTTTTGAACAAGGACAAGTTCTCAAAATATCATTTTCTTGGGCAGGGGCCTGGGTCAGAAGATGGGGTAGGCACCTGGCCTTCAGTTCAACGGAAGCCTTGATTTTATCTCTTATATGGAGCTGAAAGGGCAGGGGGAAAAAAACATTCTTATGTATAACAGTGAATACATTATTTTAAAGGTCATTTTGATAAATGGTGTATGTTGCCAAAATCAATTGCTTAGAACGTTTTTTCTTTTTAACCTTTTCCTAGTACATTGTTTCCTGTATCTTTATTTTTTACTCATTTTTTTTCTTTTCCTCACCTGTTTTTTCTTTCTGAAACTTATGCGTATATCCATTTATTTAGAGCTATCATGCTGATTATGATATTTGAGATTTTGCTTGTTTATCTGAATAGTGTTCCCGTGTATATCCCCTGTGCCCAGTACTTAGTTACATGGATAAATGATGACTCAATTGTGAGTATGCAGGGAAAAGTCTGAGTCCATGTCCTAAATGAGACGTGCTCAGAGGGCACAGTGAGTGCTCATATGATCTGGAATCTCTGGCCCTATGGATGTAGGTGCGCTTCTTCCAGAGCAGGAGGATTCTAGAATGCAGCAGTTCACGGCATTCTTGTGTTCCATTCAATGATTCCTCCAGCCCTCACAACAACTATAGCAACACTGTCAACCATGAGGCAGAGGGCAGCAACATCCTATTTCAGAAGGAGTCAGGCTTTGGAGTTTGATTGATCTGGGTTTGAATTCCAGTCTTAAGACTAACTAGCTGTGTGACTTCACCATAACCTCTCTGTGCCTCAGTCTCATCTTTTGTAAGCTAGGAATGATAATAATAGTGTTTACCTCATAAGGTTGTTGGTAAGGATTAAATGAGTGAATACATGTAGAAGAGAACTTGGTACATAATAAATATTGAATAAGTATTATCTATTATTATTATTAACAATAACAGCATACAAAAATTTTAGAATAGTGGTTGGCTGGTAGCACATCTTAGGACTGTTTGCTCCCTACACGAGGTGCGACTTTGTTGTCTGTTTAGGGCTGAGTATAACTAACTGCCTCCAAATGGATTTCCCTTCCTGGGTAGCTGTCTCATCACATGCTAATCGGTGATGCCTGAGCTCTTACCTTACTTACCAAGCAGAAGGGCTTCCTCAGAGTGCAGTTTCAGAGAATATTCTGAGCTATCATTTAGCAGTGTGTTTTCTATTAGAAATAAAAGAGTAACTGCAGCAGGTAACCCGGAGTTTATAGTCCAGCCTTAGCTCCAGGCAGTCCGCAGTTTTAAAAAGACCAAACATGTTTTCCCTAGAGGTTTATTTAAACAAACAAACAAACAAACAAACAAACTCAACCAAGTATTAAAGTAATGTTTTATAGAAAGGAGAAGGGCCTTGACTTTTATTTGCACCTTGCTCCAGATGGTAAGCACATGAGACTTGACTATGAATGCTGACTCTGACCAAGTAACTCTTCGCCTTCTTTTCCTGAAGATGCATAATTTAGGTATTGTTAACCTCTTAGGAGCCCTGTTTCTTAGGTTTTAGTTTTGGGTATTCTCCTTTGGAATCTCTGCTCATTTCTTGCCTTCTGCCAAAGATGGAAAGTAAAGTGTGGCAAACAATCGAAGCACGGAAAAAGAATGTGGCCCCATTCTGTCTTCTCTGTCATTGACTTAGGAAAGCAGTGAGTTATGGTCCATGGTGGTCCACAGAACCTCATGACTTTATACTATCCTTGTGCTTGTCTCTGAGATTTATTTTCTTTTCACTGTTAATAGCTTTATTGAGTTTTAATTAATATACCATGTCCTGAGTTTTTTCTCACAGTTTGACCTTGATTCCTTTTTAAACTACTATAGTGCAGTAGAGTTTTGGATTTGAAGGTAGAGAAGGAGAGAAGAGAAATCACATTTCTTAAATGCTCACCCTTCATGATTCAATTCATCTGATCTTTCTTAAGCTTCTACCATAAGCCAGGTATTGTGAAAGGCACTACAGGGTAGTGGTTCAAAGACAAATGGATCCTGGACCTAGGCGTCTGGATTTGAATCCCAGCTCCACAGGTTAAGTGGGACCCACCATTAAGTGGGACCTTAACAACTTTTTATATAACTTCTCTTATGCTTCAGTATCCTCATGTGTCAATTTAATATTTTAATAGTGTCCACCTGATTGTTTTGAGGATGAAATGAATTAATAATATAGAGTAAGATGATCATGATGACAATGACAGTAATGAGATGGGTTGGGATCATGGCTCAGCCAGACACTTCATTACTGTCATGCCACTCATGGTTGTGCATGAATGTGTGTGTGCGTGTGTGTGTGTGTGTGTGTGTGTGTGTGTGCATGCATGCGTGTATGTGGGGGCAGAGGTGCTGAAGGATGGTGTTGGAGTGTGGAAATATATAAGTAAGTACAGTGAAGTATCCTGGAGAGAGTGATGTTTAAGCTGAGATCTAAAGGAGGAATAAAAGTTGGCTAGGCTATGGACAGTGAGGGGAGGTTATGTTCTGTGTTTTGGGCAGAAGGAACAGTATATGTGAATGTCTAAAGAGAAATGCAGTGATGTTTAAGAAACTGAAGCAATACAGTGAGCCTAGAGCATGGGGTATGAGGAGAGTGGTCAGAGATAACACCGGCAACAACAAAAACAGAAACCAGACCATGGAAAATTTGAGTCATATTGAGGAATTGGGAGCTCTGAAAGCCAGATACTGTTCTTGGGGTTTCATTAATTCCTTCAAGCATCACAACTCTGTGATGTCATATAGGTTTTATTAGCCTCATTTGTTGCTGGGGAAGTTAAGGCTCTAAAAAATTGCTACTTGTCAGAAGGCACAGATTTAGAAGGCAGAATAGTCAGGATTTGAACCTAGGTTCTCTGATTCCAAAGTTAGAGTTCTTTTGATGACACCATATTCTTCTGAAGTTTAGGGCTGGCTGTTAGCTTTCTGAATTCTGGATACATTCTTAATTTCCTTTAACTTCTGTTGACTCACCTGAAAAATAGGTACCATATTAATAAATGCCAGCCTCACAGATGTGTGAAAACAAATGAAAATATTCATAAAGGACCTAGTACAGTGTCTGGTATATAACAAGTTCAGCAACTGCCTTTAGACCCAGGTTCTTGACAGAGAAATGTTTTTCCTTCATGGTCCCATGAACTGAGACAGAACCCCATTAACTACCACCTGCATGTAGCTTAGTTTTCAGTCATCTTTCCAAGGATCATTTGAAATCCACATAGAAATCACCTTTGCACCCAGGAAATCAGCTCCTCTAGGTACTTGACGGGTGTCAGTGCAGTGGACTCTCCTTTTGCCTTGCAATCCTGCAGGCATTTGTGCTTCAGGGTTACATAGGAGTGACTCTGAGGCATCTCTAGTTCTTTCGAGCATCCTTCTCCTAATGGGATTACTGCAGGGGCAAGTGTTCCTTTTCCTCCTCCTCCAGAGTCTACCAGGCTTGTAGATTTGAATTGAATTGAACTTTGTTGTTGTTTTAATTTTTCTCATATTGGTCTTGAGGGCAGAGATTGTCTCATCTCTGTATTTCCTGTGGTAATTAGCACAGTACTATCATATGTACTCAGTAGATTACAATTGTTTTTAATAGGATAGTGTTTTATGAATAACAGGGCTCTTTTGTATAAATTTTTTTTTTGTAGTCTTCACAACAGTCTTCTGAAGTAGATAGAACATGTGGTATTCTTTTTAGCACAATTGGAGAAACTAAGGCCTTCACTTAAGCAATATGACCATGAATACTTTAATTCTAGAGTAGACATTTAGGTGTAACTCTGTTCCATGGGGTAGGAAAATAAAGCTGAAAGATGTAATCCCTTCCATCAAGGATGAGGCAGACATTTGAGCAGAGAATTGTATATAGCGAGTGAAGTTTTAGGGCAGAGGAATGATGAAAGTGTTTAACTTTATTTGGGGAAGATCAGTGAAAACCTCAGGAAGAGATGGTTGCATGGACCTTAAAGGATTGACTTCATGAGGCAGAAAGGGTGGGAGGGAGGCTGTCCCAGACAAGGGAAATGCCATATACCAAAGCCCATAGCATGGCTGGTAGCATGTGTACAGCCCCAGCATGGGGTGGTGGTTGAAGAAAAAGATGGCAATATCTCCCACTGGTAAAACCCCAAGACTCCCAGGACTTACAAGAAACTGAAAGGTTTCTTCCTAAGTTTCTTTCCCTTCGTTCAGGCTCCTAGCCCCTTGATCTTCTTCCGAGGGGCATACACGGCCTATACATGAACCACCTTTAAGCGTGGATGGGCTCTCCTTTGCCCTGCTTCCTTGCACTCCCAACTTGTCCACACATAGATTTGTAATCTCCTTTCCATGCTAAAAGAAAACAAATCTTATCGTATGAGCAACCTGTGACCTGACTACTTGGAAGAATAAAGGTTACCAGGTAAAAGGACATCTGTGTCATTTACTCTTTGTGGCATGAAATAACTGGGAAGGAATAAAGTCCATCGGTGACCAGACACCTGTGTTCTTCTTGCTGGTAGAATCACCAGAGGGGAGCATTAAATTGCCCTTTAACTTAGTTAGATCTGTTGTTTCTGAACAGACAGGACTGGCGCAGCTTGAGCTCTGTGGGCAAATCTGACCAGGCTCCATCTCACTCTTGCCTGTGTTTGTTTGCCTTGCAGCTGTGTAAATGAGTATGGAAGATTATGATTTCCTGTTTAAAATTGTTTTAATTGGCAATGCTGGTGTGGGGAAGACGTGCCTAGTTCGACGATTCACTCAGGTAAGAGAATTCTAAAGTCCAGGGTTGGCCTTTTCGGTCTGGCCTGCAGGGTTAGGGGAACCTAATAGGATGAGTGACTGGCCTAGCACCAGCCTCTTGGCTGCCAATTCTTAATGTACCCTTTGAAGGTGCACCGGTTTCGTAGCCTGCACTAGAGTTTTTTAAACCATCTTAAGGGAGCCTGGTTCTATGGATTACCACTACCCTGTCATGCCTCTTGGTGCTTCCCTTAATGAAAGGCGCAAGTAGTTTTCATTCAGTGTGCAGTATCAAAAATGGTTTATTACATTAAAAAATAGATCATTAGTTCATTATAATCCAAAGGTGGAAACAAACGAATCTGGATATAAAATTAAACCTAAATATTAATTTTTAAAAATGTAAATACAAATAAACCAAACTCCCTGCCTATGCCCTCTGATATTTCCCAGAAAACTGGGTAAATCATTTTGGTTCAGAATCAAATATGCTGATTTTTCTTGATCTATTAAATGGAGATGAAATGAAACCAGTGAAGGACTATTTGAACTAAATTAAGTGTTCCCTTTAAGGTGAGTCCTTATCACATGGTCTTAGTACAAGTTTCTTTTGGGGCTGCCCTTTTGAGAATTACTGCCAGAGATTACATACCTATTTTTATACAAGAGTGAGTAGCAGATCATTCTGAGGTTGACCTTCTTTTGTGCTTTCCCAGAAAAATATGAATGGTATCCGTTTAAGGATTATCATGTGTGCATCTTGCATTTCATAAAGTTCTAGTTGGGAAAGTTGAGACTAGCTCTTCTAAGGCATAGGGCATCCTGGTGTCATGGAAAGAATATTGGCTTGAGAGTCAAGACACAGGTCCCAGCTCTGCCCCTGGTTCATCCTGATGATCTCCAAGGCTCCTTGCAGCTCTGACATTCAGTGGTTCTGTCAGAAACTGGAGAGCGAGATCCAATAACATGCAAACAGCTTTAGGGCAGAGAGTCACCTCTGGAAATGCCAGCGTTTTCTCTATGATAGTGAACACAGAAAAGAACTCAGTGCTTTTTACTAAGCTTTTGTCTGGCTAAATCAAAAGTAACAAGCTAATGCATCTAGGCTTAGTCCACCAATATGGTGCATTGCATTGGAAACACCAGCTGGTTTTACTTCCATCTAACATTAGTTATTTTTTCTGCTTTTGGCAGGAGAACAAAACTTTAGAGAAGTTTATACTCCTTTTTTATAAAACTCTCTTGACCTTGTTTTATTACTGAAAGATTTTCTCATTTACAGGTGAAGAACTCAGGTCTAGAGGGATGAAATGACGTCTTTGCATCTCATGGCCCGTTAGTAGCAAGGCTAGGATTAGAACCCAGGTCTCCTGGTCATTGTTATCTTTCACATGTTCTAAGCTCTGAGATTATTGGAATCTTGCTTTTTCTCTTTAAAAGTATAAACCTTATCATTCAAGGTAACGATGCTTCCATTTTTGAACACTGATTTTTACCAATAAACACACCACTGCTTTTTTTTCATTTCTCTACTTTGTACCTTTCCCAGTCCCCCTAACTACTCCCAAAATTCATATTTCATAGGCAGGAACATGTTTGTTTTTGTTATTTAGTAGACAGTTAAAATGAATTGGATTCAGCTGTTTTTGAAGTGTGAGGGATTGGGGAACAAAATGATGGAGAAGACATTGGGAAGGATTTGTTTTTATTTTTTGGCATTTGTTAGACTGCAAAACAGCTGGAGCTATAAACTTGAAGCTTAGCAGCCTTGTGTTTGAGCCAAACCAAAATAGAAGAAAATTGATTCAATATTTGTAAGTAAAGTTATGAATGTTTATATTTATATCTTTTGCAGACATGCAATGGAACATTTTCTGTTGTTTTGAAGCCTAGCCTTTTAAGTTTAAACTTTAATTGAAGAATTCTCTTGTTAGGGAATGGACTTAATTAAAGATGCCCCAATCTTAGCCGCCAGAGCTAATAAAGTCTATTTTACTTTAATTTCTGGAAACTCTGGACTATAAGTGGGAAGGGAAAGTAGGTGAAGTGTTCTTTCCTGATAGAATTCCTTCCTACCCCCAACTCCCTCCCTAAGCTTACGGGAAGTATTATGTAACAGTAAATTACATTATACTTGTAATTTTGCTAAAATCTTTCTATTTCAGCTTCTAGTTTGATGTTAAGCTTGTTTTTGTTTTTGAAATGCTTACATCAGCCTCAAACTCATTGAATTTGAGACCCAGAGAAGGGGACTGGTTTGCCTGAAGTCACACAGAAATCCTAAGGCTGCTGCCTCCTGGATTAGTGCTATTTCTACTATCCTTTCTCACTGAATGACTTTGTTTTCTCCGATTATCTTCCCAGTATCATTGGCCTTGGTCTCATACAATCATATATGTATGGTACATTGCACTGAGGGAAATAGTTATCACCCTAAGGGCAGAAGAAAGTCCAAAAGCTTCACTGTACTGTTCATCTTTCTCACACTGAGTTCTCATTTTTTTTTTTTCATATTGGTTGTCCACCCCAATGGCTGCCCATGCCCTAGATTGATAACCAGTTTTAATCTTTCCTAATTTTACCTCTTTTAGAGCATCTATCCATTTACACTCACTATAACAATCCTGATCTCCCCCCTGTGGCTCCCCATCCCTTAATCTTATCCTTGGCTCTGATTTTTGTTTCATTCTTTGAAATCAGATCCCCTTGCCCTTTCCCAATTCTCTCCCTTTACCCTCTGTCTTCCTTTTTTTTGCCCCCCTTTCTCTTTCTTTTTCTTTCAGAATTTCTCTATCCCCCTTTCTTTCTCATTTCTCCTTCCCTCAAAACATACATATGTACAAAATTAAGTTAAACAAGGCTCCCATGACACTACCAGAGTTCTCTTTACTGCTAGTTAACTCAGCCAGAGGAAGGGCTGGCAATGGTAATGATGGGGGAGGGGAGCAGGGAAGGGGAAATTTCATTTGAAAGATTTGCTTAATTGTTATATTCCATTATTTATTCTCTAGGGTCTTTTTCCGCCTGGCCAAGGAGCCACAATTGGAGTTGATTTTATGATTAAGACAGTGGAGATTAATGGTGAAAAAGTAAAGGTAAGATGCTAAGTGTTCAGTAAGGTTTTTCTTGTACTATGTGACAGGAAGTAGTATTTTCATAACATTTATTATATCTTCCACATTGAAAATAATATACTCTACCATTGCAGCTTATTGCTGAAGTTCTTCTGTTCCCTTTATGGGGGCAGGAAGGATTCTGGATGGTGTGTTTATAGATGGAAAGACAGAGAAAGAAGGGCTAAGGCAAGGTTGTCCTATCTTCTGTCACATCAGAGGTGATGTGAAAACAAAGAAGAAAATTTGGGGGGAATCTCCCAAGTTGAGCCAATAAACAGTGCTACTTTTTCTGAATAGCAGCTCCATGGAAGATTCTACTGATTTTAACTTTGGTTATGGGTCATTCAGTTATATCAATCATTTACTAGAGTTATTCTATCTCCCATCATATCCTTATTTCTTGCAAGGGGAAAATACTAAATGAGGGTTTCAGAAGGGCTCCATGTTCTCTCCCTTCCCGTTTGTGGCCTCTGGATGTTTTGGTATCTGTAAGAACTATGGTATGTCCAATACCGGGAGAAGGGAGATAGTGATTATCAAGTACATACTATGTGTCAGTCTCTCTGCTAGGTGATTTTACGTGTATTGTCTTATTTAATTTAATCCTTACTGTAAACCCTGTGTGGTAAATGATAAATTATCTTCATTTTATGGATTTCAGAGAGGTTGAGTGACTGATCTGTGACAGGCAGGATATGAACCAGTTTCATGAGCTAAAGTACCCTGCTGCCTCCCTGGGTTCTCCCCTGCCATTAAAGAAGATGGGAATGAAGGCGTAAGAAGCTTGTCACCTTGGAGCAAGGGAAGAAAAAAGATGATGGAAAGAAATGTGAAGTTAGACTAAATTACATGGAAGAAGGGTACAAAGACCTGCCCTTCAGAGTTAGTGGAATTCCACTGTCAGATCTTTCAGAGCTGAGGCCTGTGGAAAGAAGCCATAACCCTGGCATCAAGTGCACAGTACAAACTGTGGTGTCAGAGTTCCAGCTAGATCCCAACCTAAGCATTCCAAATTTGAGTTCATGTCATTTGTATCCTTCTCCTGTATGTACCTGCACTTAGCTGTCAAATGCCTTGGGAAGGGCAGAGAATCTCCAGGGTGCATAGAAATGTAGGATGAGGCTCCTGAGTTGGAGGTAGAGGCTCTCCCAGTTTTTCTTCTAGCTCTGACTCCTCAGAGTAGTTCCTTACTCTGGATGTTTACACTAAATACAGTAGTGATGGAGAGCTGAGGGCTCTGGAAAACAAAAGTAGGGAATGAAATTATGTAATGCCAACTGGAAAGCTCAAATTGGGGTGGGGATTATGAGTAGGGTGTGTGTGATAGGAAGGAGACAGGACTGTGCATGTAACAGGCATTGGCTAGAAGAGCCACTTGCAGCTCTCTATTATTCCAGCAGAGTGGATGCGGTTGCTATCCCTAAAAGTTAAGTGAAGGTAACTACGGGCTTCAGGCATTTTACTTGCAGGTGTTTGGGTTTCCCATTTATGTACATATATATGTGTGAATTAATTCTTTTGACCAGATTGTTAGTGCCTACCATGTGCCAGGCACTGGGAATGAGTACGAGTGAGTAAGCATTGGTCCCCACTGTTAATGAACACCTTATTCTTCTTTTCTGAATCCCCAGGTTTAGGCATTACATTTATTCCACTTTCTGCAAACTGTAACTTAATTTTGAAGTGCTTACTACACTCAGCTAAAAATCCATCTTTTTATAAGATCTGGCTCCATCATGAGACCACAGGCTCCCCAAGAGCAAGGTTTGTGTCTGACTCATCTTTGTATTCACAGCTAGTTTCTGTCCCCATCACCTCTGCACTTCCCTCCTTTATTCATAAGACTTGAGAGTTGACTAGTCTCCTCAATGGAATCCTAACCAATTTGCCTGTGAGTCTTTATAGCCATATATGCAGAATCAAGATATAATATGACCCTATTTGACCACATTAATCCAACAGCCTTGTTAACACTTGGAAACCTGAGGATCAACTTCCTTACTCTGTCAGTAGAAGAGGGCAGAGCTGCCCAGGTTTCACTCAAGAAACAGTTGTCTTATTGTTTTCTTTCTTCTTGAACAATTACAAAATACTTCTTCTTGGTGATATTTAACTGTCTTTATGCTAGTGGTTTTCAGGCTTTCTCAGAGCCCCATAGAGACAATGGAAAAGAGATCACCTGCCTGGCAAGTGGCAGGGCAGGGCTAGAGCCCAGGTCTCTTTCCTGACTGCTGACCTCCAGCTTCCTCTACAAGTCTCATTCTTTCTAGGATGGTTCCCAGGATTGGAGTCAGGGAATCAAAGGTATTAGAAAGGTTCTTATATCTATTAAGGCTTAGTGCTAAATCAGTAAAGGCAAAATTGGGGAAGAGGCCCTTTTCTTAAAGTGGTCTGTATTAAGAAGGTGACCTTGTATAGAAAATATAATTAAAATATATATAGAATTTTATCTTATCTATTGATATTTTTTAAGTCTATCTTAAATAACTCATAAGTAAAACTAAGCTAGTCTACAACATTTTAACTTTAGGAGATTAATTATTATAGAAATAGAAGATTTTTTTGGAAGTCTCTCTAATCAGGTACATTTTGCATAGATAGGAAAGTCTTGAAAGAATGCAAATATGTTTGCTTATTCAACCATTTGTCCATCCATTTATTCTTCTGTCCTCTGTTATGGTGGATCCTTTGTGCCAAGCACTGTGTTAGATAAAGCATCTTTGCTCCCTAGTAACTTACTATCATCTAACTCAAATATTTTAGCCATGAAACCTTCTTTATTGTGCCACTAACCATTACCTGGACTCCATCCTTCCTTTGTGATTCCACAAGCTTTTGTTTCTTCAGTTAGCCATCATTCAGACATGTTCACCATGTACCACAGACTGTGTTAGGAAGACACGGGAAGGTTGGACTTAAATAAGAGATAGCCCTTGCCCACAAAGAACTCAGTCTAGCAAGGAGACACAGTAGTAAACCAATGATTACAATACATCATTGTTATGGGGAAGGCAATAGAAGTGTAAGTAGTGGTGCAAGGAAGAGAGTAAACAGTATGTAGCCCCATGTTGGAGGTGAGAGTGGTTAGAAAGCCCATGGCTCTGGTACTGAGAACATGTCACCCCGCATGAGACTTACACTTAGGAGACTTTCTCCTCCTAGTGCCTCTTTAATAGAACATCTCATATTTTATTATGGTTAGTTAACATTGTGTTTTTCATTCCTATAGACCATGAGCTCTTTGAGATAAGTGATTGTGTTTTATTCATTTTTGTAGCCTTTGTGTGCTTAGCACAGTGCTCTGCATTTATTAGTGACCTGTAAAGGCTGAAAAGGTGTAAATGAATTACAGAAAGAATGGTGAAACTGTGTTGAATAATAAAAGCAATAGAATACATATAGCCTCAAGAATCAGTCGTAAGGCTGGAAACAGGCGGCCTCCTATGAGAAAGCAGCATACATACATCTTGACAGAACTATGCAGTCACTATTCTATAAAATATTTTAGTGGCTTTAATTCTCAAAGCTGTCCTCAAGATGTGCCAGTCATGAGAACATACTGATTTCTGATGATTACCAGAGTTAAATCCAGTCACAAGTGTTTTTAGAGTCTCAGTGTGGCATTAAGACAGTAATCTGTTGTTCTGAGACACATGTTGGCAGACGGGAACCATGTCTCTAGGTTTGGGGCAGAGCAGAGACATAGCCTTTGTCCTGGCAAAAACCAGAGTGTCTGTATGGTCGCCTTCAGTATGCACAGACTTTGATGTACATCATCAAAGAGCAGCTGCAGCTCCAAATCAAAGGAGAGCCTGTGTGCTGCTGAGTGGTGGCAGGGACTGCCGGTCACTCATCGTTTTCCTGGGCTAATCCTGGTATGAACAGAGTGTGACACCACCTGACTCATCCTCTTTAGATGCGGATATATGTTGAAATCAGTCTCTGGGGGGCAAAGACAGCTCAGTTAGTGCTGTGAATGAAGGGGAGGCATAAACTTGCCTAACCCCCTGGGTTGTTGTAAGGGTTAGGTGAGGACGTCAATAAGTCTTTGAACAGCTTACTATTTTCCACACACTCTATTTGGTGCAGGGAAAACTGTAAGTAAGATGGACCCGGACTTCCCCCTCATGAAGCTTTCAGTTTACTGAGGAAGATAGCCATTAAACAAATTATTACAGATAAATAAGTGTGTCAGGTGTTGTAGTTCATGAGGGAGAATTACAGGGTAAGTTTCAGGAGAGAATATGTGGGGATGGAGGGTGGTGGTGATAGGGAACCTGGCCCAATTTGAAGGTTCCAGAAGGCCTTCTGTAAGGAAATGATGTTCTGTTAATGGGGGTGAATACATCTTGTGACATGTGAAATTTGTGCAGTTAGAAGGGAAGATTATTATTGTAATTGTTATTGTTATTTCCCAAGGCCTTCTTATTTGTTCTGCACTCAGCAGTCTCTCTGGAAAGCAGTTCTCTTTCAACAGCTTTCTGCTCTGTGGGGAAATTCAGGGAGAAGTGAGAAGTGTTTTGCCTTTTTCTTTGTTAGAACCACCGGTTATTAGGTCATTGAACTGGTAGATGACTACAGAAAATGTTAACTTTCAGCATGTTTACATGTTATTAACTTCTTTTTATAAAGAAATCACTGAAGCTCAAAGAGGCTAAGTGACTTACTCAAGGCCACAGAGCTTAAAAGTGGTTGAGGATTGATTTTTTTTTTTTTGTCTTCCATGGCATTGTTCCTGTTTTCATTAACAAAGGTAATACCTTAATATATTCTTTTAAGTTTTGAACTGGAAAATGTGGTAAAGTTGGACTTTTTTTCCCTTTCCAGTTGCTGATTGAAATGCCAGCAATCACAGAATGACAGCTTGCCCGTACTGTAACTTTTATAATATAGCCTATAATTAAGAGCATGGACTCTGAAACCACAATGCCTGGTTGAATTGGCTCTGGGATATATTGGCTGTGAGATGTTGAGCCAGTTTATTCATCTCTGTCCTTCATATGAGAAATGGATATAGCAATAGTACCTATCTCACAGAGTTATGAGGATTAAATGAGTTATTATGTGTAAAGTACTTAGAATAGAACCTGGCATATAATAAATGCTCAGTAATTTTTTTAAGAGTAAAGAGGAAACTCTTAAAATAATCTAACAAAAGAAAAAAATAAATAAAGCCAGCCCCTGTTCCTAACCAGAAACACAATAAAATTTTTTAAAATTGTTAAGTCCTTTTAACTATGAAATTCTTTGGGTGAAGGTGTTTCCACTTCTAAAGTAAAATAATACTCTCTTTTTCTGCTTCTCCAACCTGATTCTTCTCTTTTGCCATTATAGCTTCAGATCTGGGACACAGCAGGTCAAGAGAGATTCCGGTCCATTACTCAGAGTTATTACCGAAGCGCCAATGCCTTGATCCTCACCTATGACATAACCTGTGAGGAGTCCTTCCGTTGCCTTCCTGAGTGGCTGCGGGAAATAGAACAATATGCCAGCAACAAGGTCATCACTGTGCTAGTCGGTAAGTGAGGACTAACGAGGAGGGAAATTGATTTGTGGGCATCAGAGAATTTATAATCATGTAAAGCTTGTGCTTTGGTACCCTCCAAGAGTATAATCTACAGCTATATAATTTAAGCCGTCAGCATTCAGTTCTTTTGCAATTGCAGAGAAAATGAACCATGGTGATGGTTTAGAAAAGTCAAGTAGAAAATATTACTGATTCATTTTTCTATCCATGTAGGCTCTAGGGAAGAAGGTAGACTGCCATAAAGATTATGTGGACTGCTAAACATTTTTTAAAATCCAATTATGAGATCATGGAAACTGTTGGACTGGAAGTAAAATATCTCTCTTAAGTTAATAAGGAATTCACTATTGAAGCAATTTTTTTTTTTTACCTAAAAAAGAGACTTTTGCTAATATTTTCCCTTCTTACATTTATGCTGACTTAAGAAATTTTAATTTTCAGAAAGAATCCACTAAGAGAATTTCTGCAGGTTGTTTCATTTTGTAGGAGGGTACTAAATCTCTGTTTAGTATGAGGGGAAAAGCAGAAAACAGCCCTTGATTTTCCTGTGGTGACAAATACACCCATTAAGAATGAAATTGCAGTGAAATGGACCAGATCATTAAAAATTCCTCTAGTGGTGATAGAAAAATGTTAATAATATATGGTCGTTAAAATGTTTTCTTTCTACAAAGTATCATTGCTGTGTATTCTAGCAAGACCTGAATTGGAAATCTGGGTAGAAAACTTCAGAAACATTAAGTTATAAATTACTGCTAACAGTAAGTTAACACTTTATAGTATGCAGTATAACTAGCATATATGTGCCAGGAATCCTATTTGGCACTTTATGTGTCATGATCTCTAATTTACAGATGAGGAAACCAAGCCTCAGAGAGGTGAATTTTTTTGCCCAAGGTCACACAGCATGTAAGATTATATCCAAACTCTGCATTTGTCCAACTTTAGTTTGCTGCTTTATAACAAATTGCAGGCTGCTGGGTTAAGTATCTCTATGTATGCCTCTCTATAAGCTATTGCTTCCTGCCCAGTCCTGAAAACCCTCTTGCATACTGGAGAACCCTTGCCATGAAGCACCTGAAAGTTCTCAGCTTTGGACTTGGCTTTCTTTTTGTTCCACAGAAGCCCCTGAGAACTTGAGTCAAAGTATTACTACTTGGGAATTTATCTAAGGAAGTTAAATGAAGATTTTAGAGGAGATAATTAGTCAGTTCAGTATGAAAGAGGCACTGGCTTTTTTTTTTTAAATTTTTATTATGGAAAATTTCAAACATAGGCAGAAGTATAGAAAACACTATAATGAACCCCTATGTACACATCTCTCAGCTTTGACAATTATCTATTAACGGCCAATCTTATTTTACTGTTCCAATCTATTCTGTCTGCCCTCCTCTTCAGATTATTTTGAAGCAAATCCAGTTGTTGCATTAATTCATCTTTCAAATTTCAGTGTATATCTCTAAAAGACAAGTTTTTTTTAAAAAAAGAGAACCTAATCATAATGCTATTTCACACCTAAAAATATAAAAAATTCTTTAATAAATAGCTTCAAAAATTTAGATATTGTTCAAATATCTTTAGTTTAAAAAATTTTAAATTTTATTCAAATAAAGATTCAAATAAGGTACATTTATATAATTGATTTTTTATGTTTTTTTAATTCTCCTTTTATTTGTAGGTTATCCCTCCATTTTCCCTTCTCTTTAAACTTATATGTTAAAGCTTTTGCTTTTCCTGTAGAGTTTTTAAGTCTGAATTTTGCTACTTCACTCATATGGGTGTCATTTGACATACTCCTCCATCATATGAATTTCCCGCAGATTTATAGGAAAATTTAGAGGCCTGATCAGATTCAGGTTTTTTGTTTGTGTGGTTGTTTTCTTTTTAACAAGAATACTTCATAGTTGGTACTCTGAGGTATAGTTCTCACAGGACAGTCAAGAAAAATGCTTGATATTTCTTTTATTTACTACTTTTCAAGGTAATGAGTTGGTGCCTTAGTATTTTCCTAAAGTAACTATTGAAATTTGTTTATATTTTGAATGTCATTATAGATTTAAGTATATTTGATGTATTCTATTCTCTTGCAATGATTGTCAATGCTCCAACTCTTCCAACTTTGATGGTAGGCTCCTAAGTCCCTTTGACATGATCCCAGGAATCTGATAATTTTCTTGTTTTCTGGTAAGACAAGTGTTCTAGGCACATCTTGTGCATTTCCCATCCCAGACCTGGAATTAACCATTTCTTCAAGAAGCATTGTTTCTTTTCTTTTCTTTTTTTTTTTTTAACTCAAACCAACATTTGTTACTTATGCTACGCAAGGCAGTGTTTCCTTTAAGTTTCCTTTGTGAACAATTTAGTATGCTTTCAGTATTCTGAATTTTTTTTTTACTTGAAAAAGTTTTTTTTATTCTTCAATTATAGCTGACATTCAATATTATATTAGTTTCAGGTGTACAGTATAACAGTTAGACATTTATATAGTTACTATGTCTAGTACCCACCTGGCACCATACATAGTTATTACGATATTCCCTATGCTGTACTTTACATACCCATGGCTATTTTGTAACTGCCAATTTGTACTTCTTAATTCCATCACCAAATACCCGCATGCTTTCCCTATGTGGCAACAATCAGCTTGTTCTCTGTATGGATGAGTTTGTCTCTGTTTTGTTTGTTAGTTTGTTGTTTTAGATTACACATATAAATGAAATCATGGTATTTGTCTTTCTCTGAATATTTCACTTAGCACAATACCCTCTAGGTCAATCCATGTCATCACAAATGGTAAGATTTTATTTTTTTATGTTTTATTTTTTTAGATATTTGAAATACAACTTTATTCTGATTCTAAATGGAAAGGAATGAGAATGACAGTAACAAACAAGGTTTCACCACTGAGCATTGTGATGTGATCGTAGCAGTCTTATATTTGAAACTCAATAAAGAAACAGCTGCGTTCTAAAACAGCTAAATATGCAGGTCCAAAAAATGAAGTTTTTTTTAACTGCCACATTCACTTCGAAGCCCATTCACATGCTTCAGCATCCCAGATTAAGCACATGTTCTGCTTAGCTACATAACAGTGTGGCAAACATGCTGCACCACTGACATCACAGAACAGCTGCCTATAAAACTAGAATTGTGTTGCTGGGCTCCAGCTTCACTTTCTCACAGGTCGTCATCCTCATCCGGCAGGGCAGTTGTCTGAGTACCTTCTAGATTGTGCTCATACTGTGCTGCCAAAGCTGGGTCCATAAGAACCTCAGATGAGGCGAGAGCAGGCATGGCAACAAACTCCAAGTTAGGGTCTCCAATTAGTTTTCTAGCAAGCCAGAGGACGGGCTTTTCAAAGTTGTAGTTGTATTTGGCAGAAGTGTCATAGTACTGAAGATTCTTCTTTCAGTGGAAGACAACTGATCTAGCCTTAACTTTCCTGTCCTTAATATCCACTTTGTTGCCACACAACACTATGGGGATGTTTTTGGATACTCGTACCAGATGTCTGTGCCAGTTAGGCACATTCTTATAAGAAACTCTTGAAATTACATCTAACATTATAATGGTACACTGGGCTTGGATGTAATAACCATCTCTCAGGCCACCAAACTTCTCCTGACCAACTATGTCCCACACATTGAATTTGATAGGTCCTCTGTTGATGTAGAACACAAGGGAATGGACCTCGACACCCAAGGTAGCTACGTACTTCTCAAATTCACCAGTCAGATGACGTTGCATAAATATTTTTCCAGTCCCACCATCACCAACCAATACAAGTTTGAACAGAACTTGGGGTTCTCCTTGGGCAGCCATAGTGACATTACTTCCAGAAGGGTCTCCAGGCCCGTCTGACTGTGAGCTCAAGATTTTATTTTTTTAAGGTCGTTTTATATTCCATTGTATATATGTACCACATCTTCTTTATGTAATCATCTATCAATGGACACTTAGGCTGCTTCAATATCTTGGTTATTATAAATAATGCTACAGTGAACATATATCTTTTCAAATTAGAGCTTTGGATTTCTTCAGATAAATATCTAGAAGTGGGATTGCTGGGTCATGTGGTATTCTATTTTTAATATTTTGAGCAACATCCATACTATTTTCCATAGTGGCTGCACCAATTTGCAATCTCACCAAGTGCTCTTTTTTGTTCTTGTTTTGGTTTTTGTTTAATGGGAAGTTATATTTACAGGCTGCAACCAAAGTGATAGTAATCCTCATTGCTAGTGGTTTGGTCATTGTGTTTGGGCTTTTCAGTGGACAGAGTTTGTGTGTGTGCATGTATGCGGTGAATTCTGTAGTGTCCACAAGGACTTGTCCTATTAGGCTCTACTAAACATTTGATTCACAAGCCACACTTAGCATCATATTTGCATAGAAGGGTACAGGACAGGAGAGGAAATGTAGCTTTACAGCTGGTCAGCATTAGGCATTCCTCTTCAGTGCAAGTAGTTCTCATAGCAGTCCCTATGGGGATCCAGAGCCTCCCGGGACAGTTCACATATGAGGTAGAAGCCTCACTTCAGGCAAGTGCAGGACTTGTCCTGGCCTAGAAGCCTCGATGCCTCATATGGGCCCATCTTTCTTATAAGAACTCCACAGGCCTAACTTTTAGGGTCTCTTCAGATGAAGAATCACCACACTTAGGGAAGCCCAAAAGTATGGCTTTCCATCAAGTATTTATAATGCATACATAGAATTCCCACACTAGATGGAATTTATCAATCGGGGTCACTATTACCATAGAAAAATGTTGCCAAGTAACACAGTTAACATATCACATTGGTCAAGTTTCCAGGAGAAAAGAGGTAGAAACAATTTTAAAAGATAAAGAAAATACACCGTGAATTATTTACTCTACTGTTTCTTTCATCTGTAATTCAGGACTTCAGAAATATTACTTAACCTCATTAATCTTATATTTGTATTTCCTTTTCCCATGCCAAAAGCCCTGTCCCATTGATACCTGCATAATTACTCATTTTCTTTATCCCCTAAAATATGCAGAGCAGTCTCAGAATAACAAGGATGACACTACCACTGATGAGATGATTACTCTAACAGTTCCTATTTTTTTCTTCAGCTCTCTTCACTATACCACTGGGGATGCATGCTTAAATTATTGTATTTCAACTCACCTGAAATAGTTTTTCTCTGTGTGGTTATGCCACCTCATGATAAACAGTTTCATTTGTTTCTTTTTGCTTTCAATTTTAGGAGTTGGTTTTTAAATTTAATTACATATTGGTTATATAATTATAATTAATTGTATAATGCAAATAATCTATAAGATGCTTAAATCTGTAAAATAAGATATATTTAGAAAGGTCTAGTTTCTATTTCTCCCTATTCCTCAAAATTGTTCCTTTCATGGGTAACCATTATCTTTAAAATTAAGATTTTGGTTTATTCTCCTATTAAAAACTAAGGAAATAAACTGTGTCTGTGTATTTTTTTCACCTTTTTTCTTAGGCAGTTGTATATTATAAACACTTCTTTTTTGCTTTATTTACTTAACAATATATATCTTTGTGGCTCATTCTCTGGCAGCATATAGAGATACCTTATTGCTTTTCATAGTGGCAAATAATTCCAAATAACTAAGGGTGTACCATAATGTATTCAGCCAGTGCCCAACTGATGGATATTTGGACTGTTTCCAGTTATTTGCCATTACACATGGCACTGATATTTTAAAATAAACATCCCAATAATCACACATTTGCTTTGCTTTACTTGCCCATCTATCTGATTTGGCTTCAGATATGGAATTTGATTTTTATGTTTCCAAGACTGCTTAAAGTCAAATGATGATTCATTCTGTGATTTTACCACTGTTTTAGGCAACAAGATTGATCTGGCTGAAAGGAGAGAAGTCTCCCAGCAGAGAGCTGAAGAATTCTCAGAAGCTCAGGACATGTATTATCTGGAGACCTCAGCCAAGGAATCTGATAACGTGGAGAAACTCTTCCTTGATTTAGCTTGCCGCCTCATCAGTGAAGCCAGGCAGAACACACTTGTGAACAATGTATCATCACCCTTACCTGGAGAAGGGAAAAGCATCAGCTATTTGACTTGCTGTAATTTCAACTAAAGGCTGAGGCAAAGAGAAGCGAAAGAAATCAGCAGCTGCCCCAGTGGGCCACAAGTTGCTGGGGCGATCTGGCAATGATGGTGGTTCCTGCTCTTGGACCTTCTGACTCCTGTGGCTCCCAAGTTTACAAAGCATGGCAGGCCAAGGGACTTGTCCACAGGCTGGCATAAGCAGAACATATAGTGGTATCACCCTTTTGCAGTGCGGAGTCAGAGCAAGGAGAAAATTGCACTAAGCGCTCCATGACCTGCAGAGCATGTTGCTTTTATTTTTTTAAAAAAGCAAGTAAAAGCGCATTCCTAACACAGTCAGGGGGATGCCTCCTGCTCATGGGTGCATGTGGGGGCTATTCTTTAGGGCTTCTGGGGGCCCTGGTTTTCATGTCCACCAGATAAACCAAAACTGAGAAGGCCAAGTACTGTCTCTGTGGTATATGTTGATGACCCCATGGAGATTTTGAAAAGTGTTATTTCTCTTGTCCACAGGCACTTTTAAGAACTTTAGGATGTAAAAATGAAATGAAACCTTTACTCATGACCAACAGTTAACAATTTTTGTTTTAATAGCATATACAAGCTACATGACTCCTTTTGGTGCTAATGATTCTGCTATTTCACAGACCAAACATTTTAGTACATTTATGTCCTTAAATGTATTTCATAGAAATAAATAATAATAAGGGAAGTCTATGAATCAGCACTCTTAAAGTCTCTCTGCTACCTTTTCTAGGGTGGATTTGTTGGGAAAGAGAAAACTTTTCTTTCATGTTCCCCTGTAAATCTTACCATTTTCTTATTCTGTTCTCCCATCTTTCCTGCCCTTTAAGCAAATGAAAAAGTTTGAAAAAATGAAAAAAACCCAGAATCCTTGATAATACTCTCATATAAAAGATTAGCTCTACGACATGATGAGTAGTATGAGAAAACAGACCAGAACTGACCAAAATACTGTGGATTAATGGACTGCAGTGTAAAGTCCCGAGCAGAGCACGATCCTTGATAGCAGGTCACATCTTTTACTTTCTGGTACTATCGATCTTAGACAGATCAAGGCTTTAGGATTTTATAAACATTTTTTAATATAAGTGAGAATAGCAACAGATGAAAACTCTCATGAACCATTTTTGTATCTTCAATGATAATCTTAAAAAATTTCTGCTTGTGGAAGCAGATTGAGTTGTCATTTCTCATCTCCTTCTTGTGGTAACATTACTCTCAGACCATACATTCTTTCCTGTTTCTTTTTTCTTCTCCTTTCCTTCCTGGCCTCCCCTTTCTTTTCTTCTTTCTTCCCTCTCTTACTCCTTCCCTTCCTCTTCCCCATTTCCTCCTTCCTTTATATGCATGTGTTACTGCAAATCTCCAACTCAGATGGAGGTGTATATGCCTTTACTTAGCCAATTTTGAAACAGGACTCAAAATGGAAGACGTGCTGCTGAATATGTATGACTGTTTCTTCAGTGCCATACTTTGATACCTTCCAATTTGTTCACTGATACAAATGCAAATTGGGAAAATATTTAAACCTGTATGATGTTGATGCTGTCAGATGTTTATGTAGCTTACTACTTAGCATAACTGAGGGATGAGTAATGGAATAAGAATATGATGTGTAATTTCACTGTTTCTGTAGAGGGTGGCAGTCTCAGTCCAGATATGTTGATGTTTGAAAGCAATTTAATTTTAAAGAAATGAGTAATGTAGAGATACAATATTGATAAAGCATTTCTAGCATTTCTCTAGTAGGTATCAGAGTGATCCATCTCTTACACATGGGGACTATACGTATTGTTTAAGGGATTGGTATTTTGGGTTGGCCTCACTGTGTTAGTCTTGATCCTATGGGTAAGAGAGATCCCAGAAGTTTGAATTGCTTTTATTTTATAATCTATCTCTACAGGAAAGAAATATCACTTTAATAAACACCAAGCAAAATAATTTATAACTGTAGCCTTTTCCTTCCCAGAAGGGAATTAGAAAGCTCTGCTCTTGGCCCCTTTCTTCCCTGTTACTCTTCCCAGCTTTTCTGTAATTTACTGTTACCCATTCATGGCCCATCAGCAGGGACACATGAGAATGCAGGACTTTCTTTTTCTTTTTTTTGCCCCTTAGTAGTGTGAATTCCAGATTAGGCCTTGTGGACATTTGTTCATTGATGTATTTCAGGTTTGAGAATGATCCCTGACAATATTGTAGGTGCTCAATGAGTATTATTTGAATAAATGACAGTGCCAAGAAGAAATTTTTTGGTTAAATAGATATTTCTCAAACAGAACTTGATAACAGACACTAATTAAATGTGGTCATCTTAAACCAGGCCCAGACCTAAATATATTGATTTGCTACAATATTTGCTAAGATGAATCTTCTTAAAATGAATTCTCATTTAATGGTGGATGAAAAGAAGTTGCTTTCTCATAGTTTGGCTTGATCTGACTCATAAAACTACCAGAGTCAATGTCTGCTTCCATTTTTGGGTGTGATCTTTGTCTTCTTTTAATAAAGTTAGTAAATATATGGTAAAACTTTTTTTCATTCCAGTGAAAAAACATCATATCATAAGGTCAATTTTGGGAGAATATGTGAAATCATATAGCTTGCTGATATTAATGATGGCTTTGTGTAGACTATATTCTCAAAGGACTTTGTGCTTTCTTTTATACCTATGCAAGGCTTTTTATTCCTTTATTATGCTTTTATTAGACCTGTTGAATTATGTTAACATTTAATTTTGATTATACAGAACCAATTATCCTTTCTGTGGATTACTTAAATTAGGTCATTAGCTTTTCCTGGCCCTTACTTTCCCGTCTTTTAGTTATTTCATGTCCACATCTCTTTCTGAGTGAAGCGGCAAGACAGTAACTAAAAACGAAAGTAAAATTGATTTGATACTGTGTCAATTTCTGATTTAGAGTTGTTGAGAAAGGTAAAAACCACAGGCCAAAATAAAATGTCTGGATTAGGATTATTTTTAATAATTTAGATTTAGGAGGGAGGAGGCAGAAATTAAAGACTAAATGCTTCTTTCTTCTGTTCATGAATGAATGCCTTAGGAGGCCACTGGTGACTTCCATTGTTAGATCAATGATTTGCCTCCTTTTAGCTATTTCATAATTCTTCCAGATTCAGCATCAAATTTCAGTTAATGAATCATTCTGAATAAATACCAGTTGTGATTTTGAGTTGATCTTCTGACTAAAATGAAAATGTCCTTTTTATAAACCAAGCCACATGAATAAGGTATCATCATCATCATTTTTTCTCTGCATAAAAGTAGACATTTTCTATTAATTCTGCAGAACTCTCTGTATTTCATGTTCATTAGTACTTTAGGGACCACTGCCCTATTAGTCTCTGGAAGAACCCCTCTAGGGTTTGCCCTTGCTTTTTTCTTTTCTTTCTTTCTTTTTTTTTTTTTTTAACTGCAACTGGTTACTTCTCAACCATGGCCCTGACAGAGATGTTTTAATGCAACTATAATAATACTTTTAAGCCTTCAATAAAAAATCAAAAGCAGTGAAAAAGCATATATTACATCCTTCTTCCATAAGTGGTATAGTTGAACACTAATTTTGGGATAAGAGAGGGATGTGTTTTTTCTTTTTAGATTTCACTTCTGTCACATAAGTTTATTAGTGTTTGAAGGGAAAACTGCTTTCCCTTACATTTTTCACACTGGGTAGAAAGCATGCTGAATTAAGAACTTATCTCTTCAGACAAGTAATTAATGTAGTAATGTTAGACCAAAGGAGATGACACTTCATCTCCTTTCCTAAGTCCATGATGTTGGAATGTTACAATTATTCTTAGAAGCCATACTTTGGAATTAAAAACAAATTGAGACATAACAAAGATGATGAAGGAATTTAAAATTTAAGACATTTGAAGACTAAGAATTCGGGGGGAGATATAGATTGGGAAAGAGGGAGGAATACAATTAGTACATTAGAGTAGTAATCTGTGGTTCAAAAGGATGGAATGAAGCCCACTAAATAGTGGCAATAGGATCACAGATTTGTCAGAGAGAATGTTATTATGAAAGGAGCTGTTTCAGATCATAGTCTTTGTCAAGGAAAGGCTAGATTAAAAACTCAGCAAAGATGATGGTGAAGAGGATCCCAGCATTGGTTGGGGGTTGGACCAGATGACCTAACTTAAAATTCTATGTTGCAGTACGTGGCCTTTCATAACATGTTTAATTAAATATTTGTTGACCTGGAGCTAATGATTTTTTTAAAAAATTCTACTCTTCTACAAAAAGTGTATACTATCTTCCAAGAAGGAGTTTGGTTAAATGTTGTTAGGCCAAAAAGACTACTTGCCCCAGGCTGGGATTGCTTTGTCAGTTCATTCATTGATGTCTTGTTGAAATTATAAACTTATCCCTGAGTTAAAAAACTTGTAAGTGTATTATTTGAGTAGAAGTCACATGAAATCATGAAAATTGTGTATTTGTAACTTGCCAAACATGGATCAGGCTCAGTTTAGTGAATAATTGGTGTCTCTTCAGGATTTCAGGAGACGCCTTTTTAATAAGACAATCTTCAGTTAAAGATCTCATAAACATACCAACTTGAAGTTTTGCAGCTTCCATCAGAGATCGGCTGGTAGATTACTGGCATAAGGCAGACCTAAGATGTGTTTTGGAAAAATCTCAAGTGGCATTTGGTTAGTTGGTTTGATTCTCTTGAAAAAAAAAAAAACATTATCTGAAAATGATTTTAACAGAACTGAGGCCAAATTGCTTCATATAGAAAGTAACAAAACAGGTCTTTGAAAATCAGAAATAAATATGAACATTTGCTAATAAATCCCATGATCAAATGATTCCTCCTGCAAAATAACAGTTATCCTTGCTAGGCTCATAGATTCATTGGTCTTGCATCAGTATAGTGAGAAACACTTGAGTTTAGGTAAGACTTCCTTTGACTCTCTTAACTAAGAGGTCAGAGCATGAGAGCTAGCCACCTCTTCTTTAATTGACTTTCTGAGGTGCATGAGTCAAATTTTTACTTTCTCACTGAGTTAAAGCAGATTTTTTGGAGATGTGTTCTAGTTCCTGATGGAAACCTTGGTGGGTTATGATTGTGATACATAAGAGAGATGTAGGGAGGTATATAGAAAGATGAATACTAAGCTAAGTGTGAGGAGTCTCCTAGTATGGCCATAAATTAATTAGCTATAACTTTATGCAAAGCACAATCTCTTGAGCATCAGTTTCCTCATCTATGAGATAGACTTATACCTGTTGGGATTATTATGAAAGTTAGACAAGATAAATCGAAAGTTAGTACAGTTCTTAGTAAACAATAAGTACTCAAATATTAGTTCTTACCTCCTTGATTAAAAACAGACTTTGGTTAGTCTGATGCAAGGAGAGATTCTTAAGACAAAACAGAAAACCTCTTGACTTCAAAGAATAGAGCTCCATTTCTAAAAGGGCCTTAAAAGGAAGTCACTTTTATGATCCATCAGTCTGTCTTTGGGCATTAATGTTATCCAGGAGACTTCATTGCTGTACATACTTCAGGAAAGACATTATCTCTCACTCATTCTATCTCTGTCTCTGTCTGTCTCTCTCACTTGCTCTCTCTACCCCCAAAATAGGCAATTCCAGGGTTGTAAACTCCTCATTATCAGGAAACTTAACCTTATTACTGAAATACCTCATAGTGCAATTTGAACCTCTTCTTGATCCTATTCTCCATGGAAAGAAAAATGGGTTGATCCTATCTTCTTTTAAGGAGCCATATTTGCCATTTATTATTGCCCTTTGCCTCATTTTTTTAAAAAAAATGACAGAAAAGCTAATTAAGGTGATAATAATTATTTCCTTGGAGAATGTCAGGATGAGTATTTATAAACTCTTAGCTTCTTATTGGTACGAGATTTAGGTAATGATCCTACTATTGGTTAACCCTTTAATTATCCATGTACTTTTCTCCTTTATACAACATAATTGATAACAAAGTATGCTTTCAAAAAATGATTCTGGTTGTGTGGCTCTTTTTTCTTTCTCTTGGTAAAAATGGAGTCATAATTCTAGTTTCATAATTTGCTTTTAGAATTTAATTTCAAAGATGACATTATTTAATAGACATAATTACCAACCTCAAAATTTAGCAGGGTTTCTTTCCCTTCCTACATGTGCACTAAATTCCGAAATAAAAATTGGGTTATCAAATGCCTAATAAAGCAAAAATTCACATACAGAATAACAAAAGATAAGACTCTGGTCTGTTATGATGCTTTGTCAAGTAGTTGGTTGAATGGTGCATAGCTTTTGTTTAAGGTTACACTTATATGCCTGAATTAAATAGCAAAGCAAGACTTGATAAACCCTCTGAAAAATAGCTGCTAAACATTGCTTTCTGGAATTTAACCATTAGGAATAAATATTCTCTTGTCTTATACAATTGTAGGATGTTAGTGGAACTTTCTTGTAGGCTATTTGACAATGAATGTCAATTGATTTAAATTAAAAACACTTTTTTAAAATCATCTTATCCCTTTAAGGTATGTTGAGGCTTTCCTGTCCCTGTAATAGAAAATTTCAAATAACTGGAATGCTGGTTTCTAATTTCTGCTCACTGAAGTGTCCTCTAGACATACCAGTTGGTTGGAGTTCCTTTGATAATATGTAAGGGAGCTACATAAATATATTTATGTTAATATACATACATAAATGTATGTGAGTAAAATTGTTCTCAGCCAAAAAAAAAAAAATCTTAAAATTTCAGACAATAATGGGTTAAGAAGAGATTTTTGATAATCTAAAGGGAAAAAGTCTGCCCATATATATTGTTGCATACACTTTAATGCATGACTTTTAGTAGAGGGATGAAATAAAATGTAAAATATCCTGGAGGTCTTCTCAGTAGCTAGAAAAAATACTTACAAAAGCTGTTTTATGAAGACTGAGAATCCTGATTTCTCCTCATTTCCAATTTTTTCACATTAAAACATGGATCTTTAACATACACATAGTTTTAACAAACATGTTAATCAAGTCTTATGAACTCAATTCTTAAGATTTGGCTGTTGGTTTTAAGCATAGGCTCTCAGTAATATCCGAATACACCAGTATATAAAATCTAATCATCAGCTTCAGTGCAAATATAATACTTGATTTTAAATGTTAATATGAAGATATTAACAATACACTGTACTATGTCTTATGTGATTATGTATTTTTCCTTAATAAAAATCTTATTAGAAATGTAAGCCCATAATGACTTTAGTGCAAATAGCTGAAAACATTCTATAGAAAGGCAATTGTATGAAAAGTTCAATCAATATTTAAAAAGAAGCATAGAGAAAAGGAATCTAAACAAAATATTTTAAATAAAGTTGCATTTCTCTTTTAAAAATTGAGGTATAATTCAAACACCATACAAATCTGTGTCCAGTATTTACCATCGCATCTTTGTGGTAGAAAACTTTGCCACAAGCATTTTTGCTGTATAATTAATTGTCCATAAGGGAATTTGGCTATAAAAAAGATAAAATAACAGTTATTTGTTTTTGTTTGTTTGTTTGTTTGGTTTCATTTCTCATTGGCAGATCAACTGCCTTTGGCAGACAATGTATTTAAACTTGGGTCAGTTTGGTTTCACTTCCCCATTGACAATGTTCTCTTAGTTCTATTTTCACAGTATATAAAAATCTTAGCTAACCCTTATAATGGTGTATACAGTGACACGTAAAGATGCCTACAGTGAAAGTACATAAAAACATACAATTCTGTTCTTGAAAATGTACAGTTCAGTGTTTTTTAGTATTTTCACAGTTTTAACTCCAGAACTATCATCCCCAAAAGAAATTCCATACTCATGAGCTGTCACTCCCTTTCCTTCTCCCCCAGCAAATGGCAAGCACTAATTTACTTTCTGTCTCTACAAATTTGCCTACCCTGACATTTCATATAAATAGAATTATACAATATGTGGTCTTTTGTGTCTGACTTCCACTTAGCATAATGTTTTCAAGTTTAATATATATTTCATGTTGTAGCATGAATCAATATTCTTTTTATGGCCAATAATATTCCATTATGTGCATATACCACATTTATTTGCCCATTCTTCAGTTAATGGATATTTTGGGTTTTCCCATTTTTGGCTGTTATAAATAATGCTGCTAAGAACATTTGTGTACAAGTTTCATGTGTGGGCATATGTTTTCACATTTCTCTTAAAAGCAATTAGTCTAGCAAATCAAGTCGTTTGTGTTTATTGAAGCAGAACTTCTTAAATTTCTGCTTAGAGGAGTGCAACTTATAATATTAGATCAATTGGTCAAGTAGGAGACCCCTGAATAATGGCTAACGCCCCAATATGTCCATAAGCATTTTTCTATGAGCCTATCATTTAGATATGATAATCAATTTCATGAAGACTGCTTCAGTCTTACAGAAATTGAGTTATCATATATAGAATTTCTAAAGTCCTCTGCATTGTTTTTAAAGGACAGCTACAAATCATGCTTGAGAGGAGTACTCAATCTTCTAGGAGTCAATGAATGAGCATTTTTAATATACAATTTTCTTTATATATTGACTGTATTTTAAAGTTTGGATTTTCCTTCTTGAAAAAAAAATGTCAAGTAGAAAAACCACCTGCTGTTCATTGTAGTTTATAATTAAGAAATAACTCATACTGAGAGTCAAAGTAAAAAGAATGTATTTTGTGTGCAAAGGATGAATGTATCGACTTTATTTGTAACAGAGTTTTTTAAAAAGATGAATGGAAATTGCTTTCCCATGTACTTGTATATAAATAAACATTTCCTGTTGCCCACATTTGGAGGATATGTTATCAAAGTATGTAAAGCAAATAAGCTTTAAGTACATTAATGTGTTTCAGCATGACATGTAATGTGCTCTGGATTTGGGAATCTGGAGACCTGAGTTTGTTGATTCTCTAATTGGCTAAGCTGGACAAGTCATTTAACATTTTGTACCATGGATTTCTCCTCTGTAAAATGAGGGGCTAGGTTGATTAATCTTTAAGGTGTCCAATTATAATACTAAACAAGAGTGCTATATTCATGAGATGAGAATATGTGCTAATTGTTTCTATGGTTAGAAAGATGCTTCATTTGATGATATATTGGAAGGAGTATTACACTGAGAACCAGGAGTCCATAAATTCTAGTCCAGCTCTGAAACTGTGGAGCTCTGTGACACTAGATATCTTTATGGTCCCTTCTAGCTAAACCACATTATGTGGTTCTATATTCTTTAGCGATATCAAGATATTATCTTTCATAATTAAGAATGAGACTACTTAGTCATCACTAGTGAGGCATTCTTTCATCTATTTACTCATTCATTTATTCATCATTTATTGAACAGCTTATACTGTTCAGCAGGTACAGGAATCAGCTTTAAATGTCCCCCACCTCCACTGCAGGAGTCATAGATTTTCACTTTTTAAAAAAATTCATCCCACCCCAATCTTTACCTCTCATCCTCTGTCTTGGGTTTTGCATTTAAGAAATGAATGTCTTGAATTAAGAGTGAGTACAGTGGGTCATGGAACATGGCGAGCAAACAGGATGACAGAGATTAAACTTTGGGGTCCCTGGCATGGGATTTTTTAGTTAACTAAACATAGGCAATCTGTAAACTTATTTGACATTTTCATTTAGCATATATAAAGTATTGGGCTTTGTAAAATCACTTACTGTAATTTTATGTTATTGTCTAATAACTTATCTGCAGTTGGTATGAAAGTCTTACTTTTGCTATTGTAGCACCTTCATTAAAAGGATAGGTTTGCAGAAATTTCTATTCTGAATTTACACATGCTGTGATTTTAAGTGTTCTATTATTAATATTAATTTGAACCATATGAACTGTGTTTTCTATGTCTAAACTGGTCAGATATGGCAATTTTGTATGATTGTAATATGATATAGTAAGTCATAAGCAGCAAAGATTGGGAGGTAAGCACCACTAGCTGGAGAAGAAACTTAGACTCTTACATGTTTTCATTCTATTTTTAGTTTTTTGCTGCTTAGGAATTTGGAAAAGTTATCTCACCTTGCACACTGGTTTTTCCATTAGTTAAATAGGAAAAATTACTAACTTGAGTGGAATTTTAAAATGCTTATTCATGTGCAAATCATTACAGATCACAGGAATTAAAGTATAAATGTGGTTTATTCCCCAAATAGATAAATGTTTAGATCACTGTAATTCTCACTTGGGTGATATAATGCTTTAAATACACAATTCCTTGGCAAGTTGGAAATCGGTGTTTTGAAAAACCTTTAGGATCACTACAATTAGTTGACTCAATTTTTCCATATCTGCTAACCACAGGCAATGCCTGATATATGCTATCTATATATACCTACAAATACATCTGCAACTGAAAGATGAAAACATGAGCTATATTTAAACCACAATCATGTGCCTATGCTTTTGGCCAGGTGCTCACCTCTGAATATTTCGAGAACTGAGATAGCTTATTTCTATTACTTGCAGGAATCTACATGTTAGTAACACATGTCCTATCTACATTTTCAGACCTGGGATTTATTCAGGCTTCCCAGAGAATAGTTTTATTTTTCATATCTAGGTAAAAAAATAAGCTTGAAGAAACAGGCTAGTCTTTCTGACTTTGATCTTACAGATGAAATCCTAAGAACTAACAACCGTGTGTGGCCTATTATTCTACAAAGGTTATTTATGCTCAGAAAGGGTGAGGGAGCTCTCTGTGACCTTTTCAACGGGCACTTATCACATTCATAAGGGCTTCGCCCTCATGGCCAAATCACCTCCAAAAGGTGCCACTTCCAAATATCATCACGTTGGGGATTAGGTTTCAATGAATGAATTTGGGGGTGGCGGGGGGACACAAACATTAAGTCAATAGTAGATGGTATCTAGTTAATCGGGCTGATGGCTACTCAGAGTTACAGGTTTAATATCAGAGGAACCATATTTGGTTTCTCTTTGCAATATAAGAAATACCTAAAGATCAAGGAATGTTAACACATTGTCAATGGCATTTATTGCCTCCAGGTAACTTAATCATGTTCATTCAGCTTATTCTAATTATTATTTATTCAAATGCTTTCAATCAACTCCTTAATCTGGTACTATCCAAACTGTAAGACCAGAGACTAGTAATCTGGCTAAGATCTGCTGAATTATGACTGTTTTACCAAACGCATGTACCTTAAGTTTAGATTTTCAAAGAGTGGAAAAATGCTTCTCCAGCCACTGCTGATTTTTGGGTCTGTTTTAGTGATCTTGGTTAATACCTATTTTTATAATGCTTTGGTTGGTTGATTTTGTAACTGCAGATGCTTCTGAACTTAAGATGGGATCACGTTCCCATAAACCCATGGCAAATTGAAAATCTCATAAACTGAAAACATATTTAACACACCTAATCTATCAAACATTATAGTTTAGCCTCGCTTACCTTAAACATGCTCAGAACACTTACATTAGCATGTAATTTAATGAATACAGTATCTAGGAAATGCTGGCAACATAGTGTACTATGGAGTATTGGCTATTTACCCCTTGTGATTGTGTGGTTAACTGGAAGCTGTGGCTTGCTGCTGCTCTGCTGCTCAGCCTCATGAGAGAGTATCTTACTGCATATCACTAGCCTAGGAAAAGATCAAAATTCAAAATCTGAAGCACGGTTTCTACTGTAGGTGTACTGCTTTCATACAATTGTAAAGTCAAAAACTCGTAAGTCAAAACATCAAAAGTCAGGGACCATGCATACTTAGATAAACTGAATGCACATGTTGTAATTCCTAGGGTAAAAGCAAAAATAAACAGCACTTAACTTCCAAACCTAGGAGAAAGAAAACAGGAATAAAAAAAATCAAGAGGAAAAAAGGAGAAAAGAAATATTGAATACGTAGGATAAACAGGAAGTATGAAATAAATGACGGACTAAATTTTTCAGTTAGAGCACAAAGACTGTCAAACTGGACAAAAAAACAAAACCCAACCATATGAGGCTTACAAGAAGCACATCTAAGACAAAGATACAGGAAGACTGAAAAACAAATACAAAAACAAAAACTTCTTGCAAATACTAACCAAAACAAAGGTAATGTAGCACAGCAATATCAATTAGAAGACAAAAAGCATTAATAGTGATGAAATGGGACTTTCACAATGGTCTTTTCAGTCCATCAGGAAGATACAAGAGGATTGAATTTATACCTAATATAGCCTCAAAACAAAAATTGACAGAAATAAAAGGAGAAATACATACATTCACAATCACAGGGGCAGATTTTAAATTCTATTTCAGTAATTAATAGAACAGGAAAAATCAGTACAGATATAATTTGAGCAATGTGGTTAATATTATCTAATATACACAAAATTCTGTGCCCAATAACTGCAGAGCACATATTTTCAAGCACATGGGGAACATCTACAAAAACTAACTATATAGATTAGGCACCTAAGTCTCAACAAATTTCAAAGGATTGAATTAATATAGAATAAGTTTTGTAACCACAGTGTAATTTAGGTAGAAATCGTTCATAAAGAGTTAACTAGAAAAAGTCTTTTATTATTGAAAATTAAAAAACATTTGTAAAAAACTCATAAGAAGCCATATAGAAGTTATAAAACATTTTGAACTGAACAACAGGAAGACTAAAATAAAAGTTTGGTTTCAGGGGAAACTCTAGTTAGAAAATAGACTTCAAATTAAACAGTTTATGGGTGGTAGCTATAGATGCGTGAATGTATTAAACCAAAGAGTATATGTAGAAGACCGATAATAGAACACTCAGAGGCACCATCTTTTAAAAGGCAGGCAAATAAGGAGGCAATTGAGGACAATAAGGAGGGAGATCAGACAGCACCTCTGAAACTGAAGCAAGCAGAGACCCTGCCCCATGTCCCATAATTCAGGGAGACTCGTGTTTAATGAGACTTCCTGAAGATTTTCTAAATCTCCCTTCAGTTCTTATTATTAAACAAGGCATCCTGAGTCTGGATTCATTCCCATGTAGGACCTGGTTACCAGAAGTTATTTCTTGAAAATTTCCGAATCTCACTTTGGTCCCTGGAAGGTGCTATTTCTTTCCTTTGATCCTTGGCGTGGACTGAATGCCCTGATGAACTTTGAGTCTTGTGCCTATAGAATTGTCCTGAGTCTGAAGAGTGGACCATTCTCACTAGCTGAAGCAATTTCTTTCACACGGTAGTGAGATTAGAGATTAGGCTGCCAGACGGTGCTGACTTGCTTTTAGGTGTCTCATATTGGACCCAGGATAAATTCAAGGTTCTGGGCTACCAAAGGTCGCCATGGACTCTTGAGATTATGTTGTGTGTGGGGTGGGGGGGATGCTGCGCATTGGCTCTCACTGGTCTCACCTCTTGTCATTGGCACCAGGAAGGTCACCCTTACCCTCTGCAGATTCTGTACTTTGTGTTGGGCCAGGCCTGTCTCATTTGTGGTCTTAGGCTACTGCTGGTCCACAAAGCCAATTGGCCATTTTAATCAATGTCCTTTTGTTTTCAACTAATAGTGACTTTGTTCTCTCCAAGATTCAGCTTAAGACATGCTGATGAAGGAACAGTAATTTGTGCTCCATCCATGGGTCACTTGCCTGTTCTTCCTGTGTGTGGCCAGTATTGCAATAATTATAGCCTAAAACATTCAGAAGACATGTTTGGAATATATCTTCTGTTTATGCTACAAAAGCTCAAATGGTAAATATGACCAGAAAATAAATTATTATTCACATGTTCCTGCATATTCTGGGTAAGACTTGCATTTTTGGTAATCAGTGACGCACAGTAACAACCTGGAACTCAGTATTCAGTGGCAAAATGGATGCAGCATCATGAATAATGATGTAACCAGCATTAAATAAATGTATTAGGGAATCCTAGAGGGAAGATCTATATATAGTTCAATACAAACCGGTTTTTAAGAGTCATGGAATTATGAGTATTAATAGCATTACTACTCTTATTTCAGCAGGAGATATGAAATTAGCCAGAAACTGCACATTTGACAATATAGAATATGAAGAGACTATTTCCTAGGTTTGAGGAAGAGATGGTGCCTGTATACTATAAAAAATCTTTACATGCACTGATTGGACAATAAACATGCATTTTTCCTTTCCATTATTCTGAATCTTCATTGACAAATCACTTTACCTTACATGGGCCCATGAATTTTATAATACATTTTCTTATAATAAATTTTAAATCAAATTGTTTGTAAAGATGAAGGCTCTGCAAAAAAAAAAAAGAAAAAAAAAAATTTCCCCTGCAGCCAACCCTGATCAAAGCAGAAAAGAAACTAAGAAACTAGAAACCATGAGAATGGTATCTTGAACATAGAGAAAGTGCAGAGATAAAATAAGAAATGACGAATCCATTGGATTTGAGGGTTAGAAAATCACTGACACTACAGCCACCAAAGGTGGCGGAGAATAGAATGCAGCAGGTTGAACAGTGAATGGCATTAAAGTTGACAGTGACTATGTTTTAAAGAAGCCTGGCAATGAATGAGAGTAGCTGGCAGGGAAGTAGCAAGGAGTATTACATGGAATATTAAAAAGAATAAGTGTACAGCATCTATACCAACCACTTAGAGTCAATCATTTGTAATATTTTATATATATTTGCTTTCAGTATTTATCTCTATCATCTATCTAACCATCTTTCTATATAATCCTTAATCTATCATGTTTTGCTGAGCAATTTGAATGTAAGCTGCAGAAAGGACATTTCATCTCTAAATACTTCAACAGAAATTCCCTTAAAATACTCTCTTCTACATAACTACAATATCATTATCAAACCAAAGACAAATAACAGTAGTTCTCCAATATCAGTGGGTTGGTAGCATGTAGAGAATAAAAATTCAGAATAGTTGCTGTGAGGAATGGCTAAAGTAGCTGACCAGAGATATGTAAAAGATTTTGCAGGGTGCAGCCGAGGTGCTGCTAAGGATCTGAGTGTCTGGAAAGTACTCTTCATTTTTGCTCCTATTAGCATCTCAAGCTTATCTACTATCATAAAACTTACCAGATACTAATTATTTATTAGACCATGAATTTCTTGAAGGGGTTTTGCTTTCATTTTTGAATCCCCAGAACCTAGTACTGTACCTGGCATGTAGTAAGTACATAATGAATACTTATTAAATAAAATAGTAAGTTTCACATTTAACTCTAAACAGTAAAGTTTTTAAAATAAATTTATTTAAATTAGTTTCAAGTATACAGTACATTGGTTAGACATCTATAATGTTCATAAAATGATCCCTCAATTGCTTCCTCCCTCTCCTGGCCCTCCACTTAGTCATCATATGCCATGCTCTCTATCCCTGTGCCTAACTATCAACTACTAATCTGTACTTCTTTAACCCTTCACCCTATTCTCTCAGCCTCACAACCCGCCTCCTCATTGTCCATCATCAAACTATCCACTACATTTGTGAGTCTGTTTTTGATTAGTTTGTTCTTTTCCTTAGATAGCACATATAAGTGAAATCACATGGTATTTATCTTTCTCTGACTTATTTCACTCAGCATAATAATCTCTAGGTCCATCCGTGTCATTGCAAATGGTAGGATTTCATTTTTTTAATGGCTGAGTAATATTCCACTGTATTTATGAACTATAATTTCTTTATCCCATTGTCTAAACAGTAAGTTTTTATTGACCTTCCTTCTTATCCCCAGATGCTGCTGGGTTAACTGCTTGTCTATCATGATCCCATAACAATATAAACATTTATAACTCTCATTAAAAACCCCTTTCATTGAATGTGCTGCATTTTAGTCAAACTGTCTGTTATATGTCTGTCTTATCCAGTAGACTAAAATCTTTTGATACAGTGGGCATTTTCTGAGCTAAGATGAACAATTAAGAAAGACTCTAAGTTGTGGTCTACAAAAGCTTTATTACTGAATGTACTTGTGTTTTTAACAAATACTTTTAACAAGCAAAATTAATAATTATTACTAAAGTACAATCAACAATACAGAATAAAGTGTCAAATGATCTAGTATTCTGGATAAAACACTCAGAGAAACAACGGCTTTACAAATATTTAAAAAAGCACAACAGCACCTCTTTTCTATTTGTCTCTTTAAGTGTTCAAAACAGTAAGAATGCTTTTCATGCCGGTGGAGGCAAAAATTGCCGAACAGACTTACCTTTAACAGTTCAGCAATGGCGTTCAAGTGACTTTTTGTGAAAATAATTCAGGAGACCACGCACTTTCCATTTCAGGCACTGAAGGTGGCCACTTTTCTGAAAACGTAAGGCAACATTTGACTTCTGAACAATGACCAAGTTCCAAAACTGGCTCTTTGGAAATCCAGCCTGAACTTGTAGTGTCACAGTTAGGAGTCTTCTGTTTTGTAACTATTGCTGTAAGCATATTCTTTAAATTTGACTTAATTAAACGTTTATTAGTTCTTTGTTTGACATATTTTAGTTTCTTTCTCGGTAATTCTTTTTGATCAGGAGAATTACCGGCAGCAGGGCATTTCCTTAGACCGATGGCTTGGAATCCACGTACATCTGAAAGAAACATTTTTTTTTTGGTAGGAGGGACCCATTCATCAATGTCAGATGCAAGGCACTCGGCAATAGGACAGTTGTTGAAAACTGGTTGTGTAACAACAGATATAACAGGGCTTCTGGATTTCTGGCTGGGTGTTTTTATATTTATATTTTTTGGACAGCTGGGGATGGCTTGCTGTACCTCAGTTTCAAAGGAAATCCTTGTTGTTTTATAGTTACCATCAAGATCTAAAAAGGCAGGTATTTTCTGAAAAGCCCCTTTCATCCTATGAATTCTTGTTTGGTGGAATCCTGCAACTGGAGTTGACTGTGAACATGGAACAAAGCCTTGGCTATCTTCAAAATCATTTTCTGAATCTGACTGAAAATAAGGTGGAGATGAACAAGTTTTTGGATACACAGAGACAGATAAGTTTTGCAAGGATAATTTTTGTGAAGATTGGCTGGAGATTTCAGAAAGTGATCTCAGTGAAAAATCAGAATCTGTATGGTGATTTCTTGCCAAAGACTCTCCCCACTGTAGCACAATATCCTGTGATTCTTTGGTAATTTCTGTTGCGACGTCTATTTCTTCAGCACCATCATCAAAGAGATCAGCAGAAGCATCATAGCTACCTTCAGGACCAGTTATATAGTTCTGTATTGAAGTATTATTAATATGTCCATAAGGAATTTCTTTCAACGTATTTGTACTTCTATTTGGACTACTGCTGCAAAGTGCTTCTAAAGGATATGTAAGTTTCCTGCAAATTGTAAAACTGTCATCTTGGTTCTTAGGCCACTTACTATATTGTTTATTTTCTAAGTTGCAAAGGTCAGAAAAATCATTATACCTCCTAGTACAAAAAGCTGTCAGTTTTTTACTCATTTCTGAAAGTGATTTTTCTCCACAACCATTAAAATACTTGATAGTGAGACAAGAATGGTCACTCTCTGAAGTACTGCACTTAAGTGAAACTTCAGCTGTATGTGGTGGAATTCTGGTAGACTTCCTAAGAGTAGCTGGTTTTCCTAGACCTCTTGAAGATGGAAACAGAGCTGACAAATAAGTGTTTGGCAGAAAATATTCAGAAATATCTCTTCCGTTCCTACTTATAGAGATAGTCTCTGCTGTATTACCTGATTGTGACTCATTTTGAACACTAGGAGTCAGATTTGCTTCACAGTTGGAAAAGAAGTTATCTTTTTCAGAGTTTGCTTTGACTGTTGCTTGTGATGATCTTAAAGATATAGGTGGTGTAGGCAAAGCTCCAGTAGCTTTCTGGGGAGTCACACATAACTTACTGTGGTCTGCATGTAATTTATCAATGTCACTATCTAGATGATGTTTTCCATTACTGGCATCTGTCTGGCTTATAACAATTTCACTTTCAATAACTGCCAGAAACTTGTTTAAGCTTTCAGAGAATGGCAGTTCATCCCAAATCTCGGGGTCACAATCCTGGGAACCACCAGCTATCTCTTCAAGTCTGAGTGATGACGGTGGACATGCAGATCTCTCCTGAAGGCTCAGGAGGGTAGCTACATCATGACGCTGGTGACATGTTAGCTCACACTGGGAATACCTGTTTTTAATTTCCACTGCACTGTGGAAGGATTTTGTATTACTTGGCTCAAGGGGCTCTTGCATTTTCAAAGGGATTAAATTAGAGCTAGTAACTCCAATTTCATGACTGCTATGAACTGCACTTGGCTGATTAGCTTGTAAGCCAAGTTCTTCACCCAACTTTTGTGCTGTACTCTTTTTATCCATATATGAAACAAGACTCCATGGACCCTGAATGGCATCATGGCAGCTATTAGAACCAGTGGCCTCTGAAAAGGAGATACACTTTCTGTTCTGGTGAAGAGTATCAGTGGCCTTGCTTTGTTCAGCATCTGCTGGTAGTGAAACAATGGAAGTGAGTTCAAGTGATGGCTGCCAGAATCTTAAAAAATTCTCTCTACTGTGAGCCTCAAAAAAACAGGAACTGCTGTCAGGATCACATATGTTGCTGAGATCACTGCTGGAGTGTTCTAAAGCAAATAAGTGACTATTAGGTGTCTGGGAACCACTGTGAAGTTTCCTAAAGTCAGGGAGCCACAAGAACTGATGGAAATAGTCAATGACAGTGGAGCCTGCAACATGTGGGTCTGGCAGAACAATTTGGCAGGCTACTAGTGCTTTAACTTCTTTCTTGCGGTCAGGGCACTGCTGTAAGAAGTTACTAGAATCTGAACCTTGCCCTTGTTGGTTGTCAAAATTCTACAAAAGAAGTAAATAAATTTAAATGAGAATAAAATGTTCTTACTTTGACTTGAATGTGAAACAGGTTTAAAAAGGTGAAACAGATACAATTATAGCCCCACCCCCATAATATCAATTCCTCTAGTGTTATACGCAAAATAGTGTAAGTAAGAGCGGTAAACCTTGGCGTAAAGAGACTTGTCTTCAAATCCTGGTTCTAATATTTACCAGTGTTATGGCTTTGGACAATTAATTTAACCTCTCTGAGCCTTGGTTTTCTCATTGATAAAATAAAGATAAAAAGGCAGGATTACTGTATTTGCAATAACACATGGAAAACAGTGGTGCTTAGCAAATAGGAGTTGCTCAATAAATGGTAGCTGCTATTATATTTCTCATTAGCTTCCACAAACTTTGAGTGTCTAAGGGAATGTTATTACCTGTTTAAGAGAAAAAAGAAGAACTGTCTAAGATTTTAACAAAGAAAAGCTCTGTAGGAACTCCTAGCTTCACCTTCACTTTGACTTTTTCTTACTCTTCAGTTGCAGAGCTCTCTATTACTGTTTTTAAAACTCCGATTCTAATGTGGACAAAATTTCCATTTGTTCTCTTTAGCTTAGATGAGACAGAGAATGATTACTCCTTCATAGTCAATACATTCTTTTTAATTTCTCTGGTCATTTTTATAATTATTTAAGACCATTCTTCCAAAATTAGTCTTAGAATTATCAATATGCAGATACTTTGCCTTCAAAGTTTCCTCCTTCTCTTTTTACAGAGAATAGAATTAAAAAGTGAAAAAGTTGAAGAAAGTTTTACTACAGAATTTGAACAAAGTTTGGAAGGTAAAATAAACAGCAAATATCAAAATAAATATCTAACACATCTGAATTTATAATAAATGAAACATTTTAAAGCCCTGAAAGCATCTGAACTAGGCTCTTCTGACTTTTGAAAGCAGAAGTTGTCACAGTGTTTTAACAAATTTGCTATAGCCTATTTTTCAAGTGCTTTTACAGGTTCTCACATTTATGACTGCTAAAATTATTTAGAGAATTCAAATCATTTCATTATAATGAAAATGTTAACAGAATATGAAAAAGAAAGCTTGTCTTAATTACCGTCACTCCAAAAATGAAGCTCTGTCCAACAAAGCAAGTTTCAACTGCTTTAGCTAACAGGTTCTGAGTAGCATCACTGTCCAGTGTTTCTGGGATTTCATTAGGATCTTGAATGTATCTTGATTAGAAAGAAAATAACACAATGTGAACAGATAAGCTTTAAAATTTTCACTTGCCATAAAGTCAGAAGATACAAATGATTAGTTTGAAAATGCAGCAAGAACCTTTTTGAATTACAAATATATATAAAAAAGCGACTTTAAGAGCGACGCAGTTTGTTCCCTCTGGTTTTTCTTAGGCTAGAAAAACGAAAATAACTGATCAATTAAGTGTGAAAAAGTAGATGCCTGCCTGCAATTATTCTAAAAGTGGCAGTGGGAATAGTGGAGGGATCTCTTGCCCTTCTTCTCAAAGCAGAGGGAAGCCTTTCCTCTTCCCTGGCAACCCTAGCTATGGTCCCTTGTTGCCTCTTTCTTCAAATAAGTTTGCTCTCAACTCTAAGGAGACAGATTTCTTCTGTCAAGTGATTAGGGGAAGAGGGTAGAAGACAGGTTGACAGAAATGTTTCAATTGCTTATATACATCCTACCATTCTCAGGACATCATAATTAGTCAAAATATACAAGTGAAGTTGCAGTACAAGTGAAAGAAATGACTAAATTTCAACTTCTGATATGCAAATATGCCCACAAATGGCTTCTTCTGCCTCAACAGACCTTAACCACTTGAGTGTCAAACTCAATTTGGATAATGCTTCAGTTTGAAACCATTTTACTTATACTATATTTCTCTAATTTGGATTAGAGTTTTGTAATTTAATATTCTAATTATAGTTTAGAATAAAAGGAGCCTGGTTTAACATCATCACAATATATATTCAGGAAATAAACATCTTTCTTTTTCTTGTTTATCTTTTAAAGAAATTGATCTGAGGCTGAGTGATTATCTTTTTACTAAATGCACATTACCTTAGAAACATACATCATCAAATTCTATTAATATACTAAAGGAGAAGCTAGGGAAAAGAATGCTTTAAATCTTCTTACCTCTGCAAATCAGTGGCTGTAAGACCAAAAAATGCATCTAAGCAGCTTCCAAATACAGTAATACCAAATAATTTGTTTGATTCTGCAACTTTTATGGAAAGTTTATATCTATAACTGACATTTTCAGCTTCACCAGTAGAGCCACATTTTGGACAATTAAACCTGGAAAAGTAATGGGGAGAAGTATAGAAATATTCACTAATTTTTATTTTCATATGATGAAAAACAAATCTTAAAAATTAAAAATATTTTGTGTACAAATGTTTCTATATAACATATTCTTCTTAAACTATTTCAGATGAACCTCTTTTGAATTTCTCTATGCATAACAGCTGCCTTCACTGACTTAAATTAAGTAGCACTAAACTGACAGAAAAGTGAAGGAAAACTATTGTGCAGGTGGGAGAGAGAGATGTTCTTATATTCTTATTGGGTAGTTAAATCATCATTAACAAATTGAAGCACATTATAGTCTAGGGTTGGGGGCCGCAAACTAATATAATGAAGTGAGTATCACACCAACAGAAGATATGTAAATTAATGTCTACCTTTTGTTGAGAAAGTAATAATATTGAAACATTTAATAAATATTTATACAGAGTACCCATTTACATTTCCCTCACCATTATAAAAATAGCTTTACTTTCTTTAATTCATAGAAATATGCTGAGAATCTATTAGATTACAAAAAATTAGGTACAAAATATTTTATTTAACTTATTTTTAAGGCAACATAATCATGGCCAATGGCTTTCTTGTAAAAAACTGTATATAAAGTTTAACTCTACTGTCATGCACTAACTGTCTGGTCTTGGGATAGTTACTAAATCCCTTAAATCTTTATTTCCTCATCTGTAAAATCCAGGGTTGAAGAAGGATAAAAGGAGACGAAATAAAAGAAAATATAGTAAAGAAAAGATTATTGCAGATCTTGCCCAATTAATAGAGTTAGTCTGCTTATCTCTCATAATTATATTAAATATTGTGATGATTATTGTCATGTCTACTGTTTCCCTTTTTAGTTGTTCACAATATCTTATAACTCTGATATCCATTTTACAAATTCTTAATTTAGTCAACTGACCACTTAAAACATCTTACAGGAATGGTTAATCTTAGGACTTTGTTTTTCTTTTGTGCCACTAATGACATAGCTTAAAAAGGAGAGGTAAAATGCAAATAGAAAATGTTAAATAAATTTGATTGCTGCCAGATAGCCACTAGGGGGAGCATGAACTCCACAACTCCCAAAGTGACTATTTTGAACAAAGGTTAATCCTTCATGTAAGAAGTTACTTATTCATCATTATTAGACCTGTGCTAATTATTATTATTTTTTTGCTACAGTGAGGATGGATCTGTGTCGATCCAATCATATAATTTTACCCAAATCTGCTAGAGTTTGTGCTATAGTTTGGCCACAGAATAAAATAAAGGTAACTAACTGACTTACTAGGGGATTAAAACCTCATTAGTACCAAGCTCTAGTGAAATGAATTATTTTAAATTTATATTAGATTATTAAATACATATTCTTTAAAAGCTATATACTCATAATTCATTCAGGTAAAATATAAAGTTCTTAGCAAATCTTAGAATAATTAATATGCATCAGCATTTTACAAATATTTGCAACATATAGTCTTTTATAAACAAGGTCATTTATCCCCATTTACAAATGGGGCAACTAGGGTAAATTTTTGACCAAGGTGACAAAATTAGTGAAAGTTACCCAAATTCAAGGCTTTGTATTCTTAGCTAGAAGTTTTTTCCTGGATGTCTTACAACCGTAAGAGCAATACTGTTAATAATGAACTATCCTGCAAAAAGAGTATCGATGACAGCCTAACAAAAACTAGATCTACTAATATTAATGCATACACCCTAAATTACATATCCTTTTATATAACATATTTGTATAAAGAAGATATTTATTTATATAGTTTCCTCTAATCTCTTGGGAATAAGGCTGGATTGAAATAAACATTAGTATGGAGTAATACAGATGAGAGCTTAAACTTTAATATGCATATACATCATCTGGGGATCTTGTTAAAAAGAAGATTCTGATTCAGTAAGTAAGTCTGGGTCAAGGCCCAAGATTCTGCATTTCTAACAGGCTCCCAGGTGATGTTGATGTAGCTATTCCTCAACCACACTTTGGGAAGCAAGGGTAGAGACAACACATTCAGATCCCAGTCCTGATTTAACTTCTAGAAGCACTCCTATTTCCAAAATGCCATTTGTTATGAAATAGCAGTTTTCAAACTTTTTTGGTCTCAGGACTTTTACAGACTTACAAAAGAGCTTTTGTTATGTGAGTAATATCCATATTTTAAATTAAATATGAGAAATTAAATTAAAATAAAAGTGAGAAATTAATGTTAAGAAATCTAAAAAGTATTACTTCATTAAAAATAATAGACCCATTGCATGGTTAACAAAAAGAACATATTTTTATAAAAAATAAGTATGTGTTCCAAAATAAAATTAGTGAGAAGAGAGTGGCATTGTTTTACATTTTGCAGATCCCTTTAATGTTTGGTTCAATAAAGACAGATGCATTCTGATATCTCTTTTTCTACTCAATCTGTTGTAATATTACATGTCACGCAGTCTCTCGAAAACTAAACTTATGCATTCATAAGAGAATGTGAAAGTGGAAATAATGCCTTGGAATTATTATGAAAATAGTTTTGATTTCAAAAAGCCTCTTTATAAATTTGTCTGAAATAATACTAGTAATATGATACCTTTTTTGTTTGATACCAGTTAAAATAGCAGTTTCATTTGTTTATTTTAGGTTACTGTACTTATATATATATATATATATATATCCTAGAAGTAGAATTGATGAGATTACTGATTCTTGGTGTTCCCTTGAAAATCTGATGAAAGCAATAGGCTTTCTCTCTCTCGTAGAAAAATGTGCATAGAATCAGAACACACAGTTTATATACTTTGGAGACACCTATAGCCTACCTGAAGACCCCAGGTTAAGAATACCTCAACTAGATGATTATATAATGTCCCTTCCAAATTTATAGTTGCAGATTAAATTGAATGTATACAATGTAATGAAAAATGTTTTTGAAAAATATGTCTTTAAGGCTTTATATACCACTTCCCTCAAAAGGAGGAAACCGTAATCTAAGTGTTTAAAATTCATTTGACTTAAGGAAATGACACAAACTTTTTGGGTGGTTGGGGGTGGTGAGCAGGGGAGAGGATAGGTAGATAGTCTTTGAGCTATGATTTACATTTTAAGACAGGAGAAAAAAGTTTTTAGTGTGACAGACAGATTTGTAGACTAATGGGACTATGGGTCCCATTAAGTCACCTAGAAGAGCAATTTACATCTGTTTGGGCGGGGTAGATAGCTTATTTGGATAAATAAGTCCCCTCATTTGCTCATAATTTTTGGAAGAGCACACACACACACACACAAAATCATATACATATAAAGCTAATTTGGTCCTTCATGTGAAAAATTATTTTATCCACACATATATGTACATATATAGGTATACATACACATGTTAATATGACAATCTTCTTACATGAAGGACCAAATTTTTCTGTATGCATATTTTTTATATTTGTATTTCTGCATCTTTATCTATATCATGGAACCTGTTCAAATGAAGTCTTGGAACCCTAATGCAAGGATAAGAATGGAGCTCTTGCTGAAATTAAAGTGGGAACTCCAGAGCCTATCCTAACTGTCAGGACGATCCACTTTTCTCTAATCCTGATCTCCTCTAGAAGCATGGAACCCTAAGGCTCTGCAGAATGTAATTGGAAAATCACCACTGCTCTAAATCTTGGAGATTAAAAAAAAGAAAAGTCATCTATTATGGTGTTATCATTAAGGATTTGGGGTTTGAAGAAAATCTTTAGGCAGTAGTCTTTTTGCTCCTCAGTGTCTGTAAAATCTTTTTGCAAAGGCTTCAGTATGGAATTTCTCTGTCATATACTTGCTGTGCTATAGCAGTAAGGAAATGAAAGCGGGGAATTTCTGTTTCCTGTATTGACTTACAATTGACTTGCACTTCCTCTGTCATGCTTACAGGCTTTACTCTTACCTTTTAGAGACTAGGATTATCCGTGAGCAGCACTTTTGACAAGAAGGATATATAAAACTTGAATTCTGGAGAGCAAGAACTGAGGCAAGAAGAAATTTTCTTCTTCTAATCATGTGTTCACACCGTAGCCTACAAAACAAAATATTCACTGAGGTGAATGGCAAATCTTTAATTGTCAGTGTATACTTCCTTTCTTAAAAAAACTTCTTAACTTCCACTGCAAAGCCAATAGAAGTTGTTTGTAGTATCAACGTCTTGGAAAACTAACTTTCTTTTTCTGTTTAATTAAAAATATTAATAAAAAATAAGATTTAAAACAGAATACTTCAAACGAACATTGTTTCTGAATACTCCAACTCAGTAATTCAAGAAATATATCATTTAGCTTCTTTCACATTGTTATAAGAGAAACTATACAGAACTTGTTTCTACCATTAATAGGAAGGAATTTAAATGAACTTATATAATTCTTAAAAGAACCTAAATTGGTAGAAAATGGTCTTTTCAGCTGAAAAAATAACTTTATTAGACTTCATTGTACACATTTTTACATAGTTTGATGAGAAAAAAAAATTTTGTCAACAGAAAAAGCAAAATGTTATATTGGGAAGAGAGAGTTCAAAGTGCTTTAAAAGCCTTGTATAAAACATATCAGAGAAGTAAAACACAAAAGAATCTTTTAAGTATAGCTCTTCATAGGATAATCAGAAATTTAGAAATGTGGTAACAATGGAAGGCAGATTTTAAAGTGATACTAATCATGTCCATCAATCAAAATCAGATTTCTATGAAAATAAAATCTTGTCTAAGGTAAAAAGATGGAAACTTACAAAGATGTGATATAAACAGATTTATATAAATTACTGATCTCTATTATTAAAGGGAGCATAAAAAAAAAGTTAATGCTTCCTAATTCTTTGCTGTTATCCTTTCTTTGGGATCCTTAAATATGTATGACTAGTAAAGTTTCACCAAAAGCAGATCTGTATTCCTAGATTTGGTTTTCATGTTAGGCCACATGATGATCTCTAAGGATAAGGTAAGGGTAGGTGATTGAGGATATAAGGGGAAGGCAGAAAGAAGGATCGCAGAACACTGCTATTATTAATGCTACTAACCTTAAGTTCCTTGCCATAAGTTCCTTGCCAACACAAGTGATGGAATGTATGTCAGCAAAGGCATCTTCCCTCTATATTTCCTCTAAAATCCCGTTTGAGATAGGGTGTAACATGAGCTAGGAGAGATGAGAGGGAAGAGCTCCCTCCTGAAAATGCCATCTCTTACCTGCTTAAATCCTGTTTAGAATGAAGGCTTAATTCCTTACAATGGCCTATGAGGCTCTAGGTCATCTAGCTCCACCTTCTTGACCTCACCTTATACCACTCTCCCCCTTAGTACCTGAACTGCAGGCCATGCTAGTCTTCTTTTTTCAGATACACCAATTCCTCTTCTCCGGCTTTTTACTTACCTTTCTCTTTGCCCAGAATGGTCTTCCCTTAGTTCTTCAAATTGCTGGCTCATTCTCATCCTTCACTCTCAAATGTTACCCCCTCAGACAGCCCCCACTTTATCTCAAATAGACCTCTTAGTTACTATGATATCACTCATTTTATCTCTTTATGGTGCTTATGCTTGTGATATAAGTAATCATAAAAATGCACATATTCTATATATGCATTTGTTCCTTATTTTTGTTTGTTCTACCTCCACTAGTCTGAGTTGCATGAAGACAGGGATATGCTCTATCCTGTGCTCCATTACATTCCTAGTGCTTGGCACACAGTAAATTTTAAATAAATATTCATTGAATAAAAACTATAAGCAGAATCTTGTCATTTAGAAAATTTTTATAACAGAGTAGGTATATGCCATGTAATAGAATTTGCCTGTTTTCATTTTAAGCCCCCTTTAAAAAGTCTTCCTCTATTAACAAAAGGACAACTTTTTTGTTAAAATTTATACTACTTTTTTTTTCACATATTACACTACTGTGCTTCCATAGTCTTACCATTTGTTCTATTCTATTTTCTACTTGGTTTATTCTCTCTAATGTCTTCTCTCTTGGTTCTCTTTTTCTTGTTCTTTATGTGCCAGTAATTTATGCTAGAGAACACAAAAAAGTAACCTGAGTTGTATTCCTTATTCCTTTCTTCACCCCCCAAACACTTCTCTACCACAATATATTTCACATTTCTTTGCTTGTTTTCACTCTTTCCTGTCTAAAATGTTCTCTCACTCTCCTGGCTAATGCTTTTCTTCTTAAGATTCTTCTCCGGGATCTTCTTCTCCAGGAAGCTTCCCAAGGTTAAGTTACGGGACCCTACTTTTTAATTTATCACTTACCACATTATAGTAAACTTATCTGTTTAATGTGTTTTTCTGAAACCACAGTAGGATCTTAGAAGGACCATCTGTTCATATTCCCAGTGCAAAGTTAAAAAAAATTGTTGATCTGAACTTTAGCTATTAACTTTCTTCCTCATTTTCAGCTATTGTCTTTTTAAGTCAGTTCTGCAATGTACCATTAAATATAAAACACAATTTTACAAGAGCACAAAATAATTTTAAATGTGCATACAGAGTGCACAGAGTAGTTTCATATATAGTATTTAAAACTTATTTAATATTATTCTTAATATTAAACATTAAATATACTTAATATTTAGACATTAAATTTTTAAATAAGTTTATTTAAAACTTATTTTAATCATTATTTACATTTTATCTTAATTTCTAATTTTTTATTTTCTTAATTGTGGTCATATTTGCAGAGATTATCTTCTTTAGGGCTCTAAAATAAAATTTTTTATTTTACCACAACTATATCAGCATTCACCAAATCATATTCTTTATAATTGCTATCAAATTCAAACTTTAGGAAATGGATTAAACCTGTAAGATGACTAGGTTGTGGGGGATATTTTAAAAATAAGACACTTCCCGTCCTAAAATGTTTACTGTATACTTGGGCAGACAATTTACCAGTAAATGAAAAACATATAAGCAGAAATATTTGGGGATTCACGTCTAAATTAATTGCACAAGCACTAATTGTTATATTTTTAAAGAAAGGTTTGTTAAATTGTCTTATTTAAGGGTTTATTGCCCTCTAGTGGATAAGTATGTCTAGAAAACTAACTGGCAAATTTGAAAACTGACATGAAAAAAGGTCATAAACTATTTTTACTATTTGTGTTTCACCTGGTAAACCTCAGCAAATTACAAAAAGACTTCCCATTCATTGTCTGGTGGACAAAAATGCAATAATATTCTTTTAGACAATTACTGTTAGTTATTCCTTTTGCTGTTATTATAGTGTTTCCTTTATGATACTTGTCATCTCTCTCTCTACTGCTTGACCAATAGTACAGTGAATCCATGTTTGATGAATAACTGAATGAAGCATCAGAAATGAGTAAATATTAAAGTTAGGAAAACATGATGACAGCCTTGGGAAAAATTAAATTTCTTCCAGTCCCATCACAGACGGCAAACTATATTCCAATTTAATAAGCTCGATATATTTATTTACTAGGTATTTATTGTGCAGCTGCTAAATATCAGATGTTAGTGATAATGGACAAAGTCCTCCTGGTCAGTAGACTCACAGTGTAATGCAAGAGACAGATATTAAACCAATAATCACACAAAGTTGAACTAAAACTGTTGTAAATGCTATAAAGGAAAGAGGAGGATAGTAAGAAAAATATACAACCTTTCCTTGAAAAGTATTTTCTCTCAGAGTTGTTAGATTAAAGGTAATTTATTTCCTCACATGTTTAAAATATTTTCTAAAAAAATTACATTTATAATTAGAAAAAAATTTTAAATGTAGTCAAAATACTAGGAAGGGAACTTAGCAATAATATACCAAGAAAACATAGATCCTCTCAATCTCTCACACATAAAAGTAGAAACAAGTTGAGATGGAAACATGGAAAAAGAGCAAATGTTAGGGTAGGTTGATGGGAACTAATTAGGGCCTCAGTTAGCTTTTGTTCTGAAGGCTCAAGAGATTGCCTAAGTAAATGTCCAGGAATGAAGGCTGATAGACTTAACACTTATGTGGGATCTAGGTGAACACACAATAGTACGTTTTTAATTTAACACTGAATACCACGGAGTATTTGCTTTCTCTCTTTCTAGTCAAGCCATATGGGAAGCTAAACTATAATCAAAGATGCTTTACTATTTTACCATCACCAGGAAGGGTTACATCTTAAGCCTATTTTTTCTTTTGGGTATAGCTATGTGTTAACCTAAATTATAAACAAGTTTCTTGAAGAAGGGGTGTTAGGTGAGTCAAAAATTTAATGTAATCAGGCTAATGATATCACTGATGCATCCTCTTCACACTAGAGATTATTTTATCAGTGGGTCCAGATATATCTCATTGATTGCCACCCTGCATCCCATTTTCACACTAGCCAAGTGATTCTTAAACTTTAGTGTGCATCAACACCTAGAGGGCTTGATAAAACACTGACTTCTGGACCTCAACTTCAGAGCTTAATTTCTGCGCCCCAGTGAATAAGAGCCCAAGAATTTGCCTGTTCCCTGGTAAGTTTTATGTTGCCCACACTTAAAAACCTAGCCATTGGGGTTGTCTGATAAACAACACTAATGATTAACGTGGTTACAGTTAAATCATCAAGCCTGTGAGCATTCAAATCTCTTTCAGATTACTTTGTAATTTTTTGCTCTAATATCTGGTGACTTTTCGGCTTAACTCTGTCATTACCAAGTTTTTAGGGGGTACCTTAATAGTCTGAAAAACCTTGCCCAGATATGGACACACACTTACATACTTTTTTTTCTCCTTTGGGCTAATTAGAAAAATCTAGGATTGGGCTAGACTAGAAAATCTAGAACAATTCTTGTTAACTGTTTGATCATGGAGAAAAATTTAATTAAGTATTTATGTGAATTGGCATATGGACTGGGTAATAAACAGAAGACACAGAAGTGTAAGATCCTATTTTAACAAAGTTTATAATCCAGTGGGGCTCATAATTTCTTTTGAATGCTTTGTAGTTCTCAAAGTGCTTTTACATTATTACCTGATCCTCTCAAAGAAATGAAATTACTAATTAAAATTTAAGAAGCAGGCAGAATCAGGTCTGGAATTCATGTCTTCTGATGAGTAGGTGTCACCAGTTTTTTTTAGTCCAGTACATTGTATGGTCAAGCTTCACATTTAAACTATTTGTATTTGTTTCAAGACTGTGGAGAAAAGATGAAATCATTCCTTTAAAAAACTAGTCCCTAGTTCTAATAACAGATGGAAACAGAGATATGACTAACTTTTCTTCCTTTTTTCATTCCTCTCTAAACTGGTCTTGCTTTGCAAGAAAATCTCTGTCACCTTGCTGCTCTCAGATTTCCTGTTTCATATTTTCTATGCCAAGAGGACTCAGCTATGGGAAGACTGGCTATTTTGAGTTGTTTTCTTAAAATTATCTACTGGTCTCCTTCAAGGGCAAATACTTTGTCTAGTTTTTCTAAAGGCAGTCATAACAAGTCCTGAGAAAATTCCAGAAAAAGAAAAAGAAAGGCAGGCAGGAGAAAGAAATCAAATAAATGAAAAATAAAGAGACAAAAGGTTTTTGTTTGGAGCAATATTGGTGAAAAATATTTTTAAAACATTACCCAGGAAAATCTTGGTGAGTATAAAATACAGTTTGTCCACTGCATTTATGATAGCTAACGTTCTAGTCTAGGAATGGGGAAGGGGATAGGATTACAGAGAGAAAAATATGGTTCTCGTGTTCAAGGAATTTATAATCTATTGGATAAGACCATGAATAATTGCCAATAAAGTGACATAAAGGTACACATAATATTTGCAAAGTCCAGATTTCCATATCTTACCTGCATACCTGATAGCCAACTGTATAGGCATTTCAAGGTTTAATAGGTAAATTTAATTTCCTCTGAAACTGCTTTGCTTACAATTTTCTCCATTTCAGTAAATGGCACTACTCTCCAACCAGTAACTCAGGCCAGATAGCTAGGAGTCATCCTTCATTCATTTCCCTCAATTCCCACATTACATCCACCAGTAAATGCTTGAGTTATTTCCATATCTAAAAACCATCATTCATTTTCACTTCCCTATATTCTGCCATCACCTTAAGCCAAACCACAATCATCTGCTTATGTTCCTGCATTAGCCTCATAACTAAGTGATCTGGTCCTTGCCCATCTCTCCAGACTCATATCATACAGCTATCTTTTCTGAGTACATTCCAGCAACATTGGTCATTTCTTAGGTTCTTGAAACTCAGATGCCAAGCTCTTTCCTGCCTCAGGGCCTCTGCAAAACCCATTCACTCTTTGTTTCAAGGCTTGATCATTCTAGTCTCTTAGGTCTCAACTTAAGTGTCGACTTCTTAGAGAGGCCTTCCCAGATCAACCTAATTCAAATAGGGTCCTCTGTTATTCTTCTTAAGTCCATCCATAAAAGGTTTTAGTAACATTAGGAGAGGAATCTGTTAACAATTGTAACCTCAGTACCTAGCAGTTCTTGACACAGAGGTGGGAAACACTTAAAATCATCTGTAGATTGAATAACTTCTGGATGCTTTGTGACCCAATATTCCAGGGTCAGGAAAGACTTCTTGACTTAAAAGCCTTCATAAAATGAAGGGACAAGGTTAGAAGAGGTATGGAGGTGAAGGAGGATATAACATTTGAGGAATTCAAAAAGACATTCTGTATGGCTAGAGCCTAGGGCTAGAGTGGTGAAAAACAAAGCTGGAGAGGTAGGCAAAGGCCAGACAAGGGCCCTGTAAACCATGTTAAGGAGTTTAGACTTAAATCTGAGGGAAAACAGCAGCGACTGAAAGGTTTTAAATAGGGAGTGCCCTGACCAGATTTGAGTTTTATCAGCCTTGGCAATGTGGAGACTGGCTTGGAAGGTAACAAGAATGAAAGTCAGAGAACCAGCTGAGAGGCTACAGTCAGAGATACGAAGCAGTCAGGGTGGTGAACCAAAGTAATGACAGCAAAAGTACGGTATGACTGGCTAGATGTAAGAGAAAAGGAAGGAATCTAGAAAACTTTCAAGTTTCTGGTTTGAGCACACCGCTCAGTTAATCACTTTTCCCTCTGGGCCATCAAAGCTCAGTTTGGAAAATACTACTTCTAATCACGTATTACTTTCGGCAGAGCAGCGAGCTGAATACGCATCTCTGAGCACCTCTGAAGCTGGAGTAGCACACCTTTTCCTTTCTGTATTTCCAGTTCCATCCGCGTCTAGCTCGATGACACGGTAAATGCTCAATAAACGCTCGCAGAGCGATTGCAACAGCACTGTCTAAAATTAAAATGATTGACCTTTTCACTCCCTACCTCATGACCGCCCTTTTATGGAAGAGGCTGACTACTGAAAAAAAAAAATGCTTTCAGTCTCATTCATAATGTCGTTAAGGACTTCGTTAGTCGTCTCTGGTCCTTGCCCTCCCCAATAACCGCTTCCCACAGCTCCTCACCTGAGGCAGAGGCCGGGAACTTTGCCCCGGCAACGCTCGGAAACGCAGGCCGGCAGAAATCAGCTGCGAACCAAACGCTCTCCAATCGAATCTCCCGCGTCCTTTTCCGCCGGAAGTGAGGAGGTGACCCATGGTTCCTCAGAGCCAATCAGGAAAAGGCGCCGCCAAGGGCGGTGATTAACCTCGGTATCCTGTGAGCGTTTGGGAACTACCCTTTCGGTCAAACTGGGTTTAAAGACAGGTTTGACGAGAGCTCTTCCGCGACTGATAGAGCAATAGTACAGTCTCAAGTTGGTTTGGGGGTCGCGCTGAGCTACCTGGGCGTAGGGAGTCCGGGAAGGGGTGGGGTGGGAGCCCCCGCACCACCTTCTCCGACTGAGGTTCAGCAGGGTGACTGGAAAAAGGAGCGGAAGCTGGGTGAAAGGAGCTGGCAGAGCCGTGAAAACAGAAGGGAGCTCTGCCCAAGGGGCATGGCACAGCCCGGGGACCGGCGCAGAAAGGGGTTGGCGGCAGGAGGAGGAAGGTGGGGAGGCCCAAAGCGGCTGCCGCGTGCAGAGAAAAGAGGCATAACACAAGAAAGGAACCTAACCAAGCTGGATTCCGGGACTACATGGGCGACCTCCATTAAAGGCTGAGTTGTGTGGGCAACACGGAGGTTTGGGGTGACCAACGGACAGAGTACCTTTGAAGATGGTTAGGCTTACGTATTGGAGGTGGGGTGCGAGGAGCCAGTGCTTCTCAATTCCTCTGACTTGAGTGACCCAGTGCTAGTACCCGCAACTGTCCTAACCTGTTTCCTCATTTCCAAATGGGAATAACAATCACACGACGCTCAAGATTGCTGTTAGATGAGATGATGTGTGTACCAATATGCCTAGTGATGTAGTGACATATAGTGAAAGATGAATTAATTGTCTAGATAGATATTATTACCATTATATGGGATTTGCGGAGGGTAAGGAATGTGGCAATGGAAATAAGGCGGACAGGGCAGGGTTTGGCAGTAACGATAAAGCAAGGATGTAGGGCGACCAAGTGGAAAGGTGGGCTTAGAGGGGCGACATAGTTAAGGATGGGATTCAGTGGTCAGGAAGGATGAGACCCTGGAATGGTGAGGGTAGCCTGGGAATGTGACCGAAATGGAGGTGTACTATAAAGCGAGGGTGGCATGAGAGAGAAATGAAACGTGGCGGCGCCCTCTGAGTTGGGGATGCGGGGAGGTGTGGCTTGGGTCACGGGTTTGGGCAGTGTTGCTGAGGGGCGGGGTGACTTTGAATTTCTCGGGGGCGGAGCCTGTGGGAGGCGGGACGGGCTCCAGTTGCTTGTCTCTGCAGGTCTACCTCCCACCCGCACTGCAGCCGCCAGCCTGAGCCATGGGACGCCTTACCTTCCTGCCCCTACTCCTGGCTCTCCTGACGCCTGGCGCCGCTATCCCCGTACCTCCGGCGATAAGGGCCCTCAACAACCTGCACTTGTCAACTAGCTTCACATCCCATCCCGCTATAGTCATGGAGTACTCGATTCATTACATCAAACAGAAGGTAAGGCTTGGTAAATAGGGCCTGGTGAGGAGGGCTGGGGCTTCGCAGCTCCCAGCCCAAGCGACAGGACCCCAGGCACCGGAGTCCACCCAGAATTTCAAAACCTTAATGCCTATAACTTGTCCGACCTTTGGATAATACTTTTCAGAGAATGACCCCAAGTCCAGATTCTCTTTAAAATCTCACCTCCCATTACAAATAATTTAATATCAGTCCTGGCTCCACTCTTCTGTAATTGGCTATGACAGTCGCTTCAAGTCTTTCTGCTCCCGGACCATGCTTTAATACAAATTCCCCTGACCTCTTCCCAAATCCAAATTATTTAATGCCGACTCTGGCCCCTCATCTGCTGTGAGTCATCCTTTATCCCAAAGCCACCCCTAAATACAAAGTTCCAATATCTTATTAGACGATATCTCATATCCATCTTAAAACGCCACCCTGTCATCTCAGGCTCAGCTCAAAGTTGATTTTGTAGCCCTTTTATTAAAATTTTAATCTTCCCTGGTCTCCATAAGACTGAACATATGTGTAGCCCCTGCCTATAAAGGAAATTAGAGTAAGTCAAGCTTTGGGAGTGAGACGGGGGTGGGGGTTAACATCTCTGGTCTGAAGCTTGAGTAGAAATGTAAGCAGGGCTTAATGCCTTTGTGCATGGCTTTGGGATGACGTATTCCTGGACAAGCCTGGATGGAAATGTACATCCTGTGTGAAATGACAGGATCCTTACAGTTCTGTGTTTCTGGGCACTTGTCTAGAGGTGGGTAAAGATTTGGGAAAGGTTGGGATTAGAAAGAATGCAAGAGTCTGAGGTTTGGCTTTAAGAATCAGATACACCAGGATTCCACTCTGCTTGCTCAGTCAGTGACTTTGGGGATGTTACCATACCTCCCTGAGCCCAGTTTCTTGATCTCCCGGCGATTGGGTAATGGTCAAATGAGAGCAGATGACATATCCCTACCATAGTATGCCCTCCAATAGACACTTATTACATTCGTGGTTATTGACCTATGTGGATTTTGAATAGGAATTTTGGATAGAGTGATGGCATGAACTTGTAGAATAATTTATAAGAAATGGTTTTTAAAGCATAAGTTTGTATTAGAGTTTATGAGGAAGAGAAAACATTTTAAGTTTAGCAGAGGTGCCAGGAAAAAGGAGTCTTTTTCTTAGGCAACTCAAATGAATTCTCTAGGCTGCAGTTTCCTCATTTGTAAACTTAGAGGTTTGGGTAATGACTAAAGTGTTTCACACTTCACTGAGGAAAATTGAAGGCTCTTTGGGGAGACATCTCCATTTGAATTGATGACTGAACCAAGGTAAGTAAAGTCTTTGCTAGTTATTTTTCCTCTTCTTTCAAAGTCTTCAAATGTTATCGATTTAGTAGGAATATTTTATTTCTTTTATTTGAAATAACTGAATCAGGAGATCAAAGGATAGTACATTATTTGGGCACATCAAAGCTCTGGGTACATGTGTGATGCTAGTGTTGTAAAGGACTCCATGGGATATGTAGCTTATGGTGACAAGGTTTCCCTGTTTCTTACTACTCTTCACTTCCCATGCTGGACTTGCAGACTAAGATGTGAGTCCTGAGGGCATTTTACTGTGTGGTATAGTGGGAAAAGAGAGTGGGCCCTTTCAGGGTGACATTTTCCTGAGAGTGATATCTACTGTATTAGGGTTCTCTAGTCAGGGTTCACCAGTAGGTTTGTGTGTGTGTGTGTGTGTCCAAAGAGAAGGATTGATTGATTTTAAGGAATTGGCTCATATGATTGTGGAGGCCTTGGTAAGTCCAAAATTTGCAAGGTAGGCCCGTACGTTGGAGACCCAGGGGAAGAGTTGCAGTTTGAATTCAAAGGCAGTCTGCTTGCAGAATTCCTTTTTGCTCAGAATAGTTCAGACCTTTGTGCTATTAGGCCTAATTGGATGAGGTCCGCCTGCATTATGGAGGGTAAATCTGCTTTCCTCAAAGTCCACTGATTTGAATGTTAATCCCATCCAAAAAACACCTTCACAGAAACATCCAGTGTAATGTTTAACTAAATACCTAGACACTGTGGCCTAGCCAAGTTGATATGTAAAGTTAACCATTACATCTAACAAGGTAGTTGTGAGGTTTATGTATAGTAACATGTGAAAGTGCATGTACAGTGGGTGGAACATGGTAGAACTTAAGGAACTTAAGAGAGTAAGTGCTGATTCCTTTCCCATTCTGTCCTAAAAGCACACTCTTCATAGTGTTATACATTTCAGATTGATTCAAATGTATGACGGTTGTGGAAATGACTCTTCTATTTAACTACTGACCAATTTATGTACCTTGGCCCGACATTGACCTCATGGCCTCTAACTCCTGCTCTTTTCACAGGTCCGTCCTTGTTTACCGTAAGGCAGTCAGTCATATCAGTGGGCTAAGTTATTTCTATTTATGTACATCCCTTACAGTCTGCTGTGACTTTCTATTCTATGTTCCTCTTTTCTACTCTTGTCACAGTGAGTGACCCTGATGTCTAGTAAAATGTATCTGTGTCAGGACTCTTGGAAGGGCCTATTACTCTTTTTCCTCCTCTTATTTTTTCCCTCCTCCACTTATTATTGTTCGTCTTTTGGCCTTCCCCTTAGACCTGGAGTATACTGTCAAAGATATTATGTGTGAACTGATTGCTGTTTTTGCTCACATTACCCTTCTCAGAAGGGGCCTCATAGGTCATGTAGTCCATCCTTTAGATATGATGAATTGACTTTGATCTAAAAAAATTTATAGAGGATTAAGAACTTGATAGAGCTATAGTAACATACAGGTTTTGAGAATGAATTCTATTTCTACCACTGAGTAACTTTAGACAAATTACTTTGAGTTTCCACTTTCATAATCAGCAAAATGGAGATAATTATACTACCCATCTTACAGATTTGTTGTGCAATGAGCTGGTATGTGTAAAGTCCTTATTTAGCACAGTTTATATCACCTGGTAAACAATCAATAGTAAATATTATTCTGTTTTACCTTGAAGTTTCTTAATGTATGGGGCTTTTACTTACTCCCTCTCCACTCAGAATAAAATATTTAAATAATTCCTTACTATATCTAAAGTAGTTATTCTGGAAAATCTGAAAATCCTTATGAACTCTTTTCTGTTACAAAAATAGTATGTATGTGTCCTTTTATCAATGGGATATAACTTAATAACACTTGTAAATCAGACAGAGAAACTGACTTTTCTCACTTAAAATCATTTTCTGTCACACAAGACTGATGCATAAAGACAGATATATGAAGCTATTTTTATTTTTTTTCTATGCTATTTTCAGTTTTGGGAAATTGTGGGTGGAAAAATATGATAATGAATGTGCCTTTTAGGTTTTTGCTTGTATCTTCTCTTGAAAGTAATACCAAATTTAACACTGTCTTTCTGATAGCAGGGTTTTGAATGTTTTACCAGTTAATACTAAAATGTAATTTCAGCAAAAATTAATTTTAGGTTTTGCACTCTGAATCTTGTTTGTAACCATCTGTCATGTTTGTTGTCATGTTTATATCCACCTGTCGGTATATTGCGGGGACTTTGGGCTTAGGCACTTAAAACCAAACATTTTCAAAATTTGAGTTCTAGTATCAGGCCTGCCACTAATTCTTGATATAACCTTGGGCAAGTTGTTTAACTCTTGGTTTCAGTATACTAATATGTAAGATAGGAGAATTGGATCTGCTGACTGTGATGTCTGTAATTCTGTTTAGTGAGTGCCTTGTCTATATATAGGTCACTGTATTAGGAGCAGTGAGGTTATGAGCACAAGTTCATATTTTGCCCTACCATTAGTTGTCTTTGGTAAATCAGACCTAAACAATTTTTCCCTCTCAATTTATTTAAAGACATAGACTCATATAAGTATTTTTTAAATTAAAAATTAGTTCTATCACCGATACAATATTTATAACAGAGCATCATGTTTATGTTGTGATTTTAAAGTTTGCTTGGTTTTGAGTAGATTGATGAAGAAGAGTCATAGGTAAGAAGAATCATTGCAATATGTCTTATTTGTCTTCATTCTCAATGCTTTTCATCGTGCCTTCTACATAGTAGTTCTTAATCAAGATTTTTTTACATGGGAAAAATTAGCTATAAATTAAAATGAATAAGGAGTAAGATGTGGGAGAGTAAAATGAAATATGCAGTGTATAAGAATCTAATGCATAATAATAATAATAATAATAATAATAATCTGCCACCACTTATTGAAAGCTTTATATGTCCTAAATATTCTGCTAAGTACTTAGTAGACATTTACTTATTTAATCCCTATAGTTAGCTTATGAGGTAGATACTATTATTGTCTCACTTTATAGGTTAGAATTATTTTACAGAGAGGTTACATGTTCAAGATAAACTGCTTATTTCTATACCACTTTGTTTTTCTAAAAATAAACTCTAACACATTTCTAGTTCTAAAATAAATGTTATTACCTTGCTTGTCATACCAGTCAGAATAGGCTAGGTTATGTTGCTATAACAAAACTCCAAAATTTTAGCGACTTAACCCAATGAAAATTTATGACTCATACAGTATTTCCATTGGAGTGAGCAGATGGTTCTGCTCATTATATTCACTTAGAGACTGAGGGACTGATAGAAGCTTCTTCTCAACAGTTGTTTTCATGATCACTGTGGTAGTGGAAAAAGAACATGGAAGGACTTGTGCCGTCATATAAATGCTCTAGTCTGGAAATGGCATATGGTCACTTATGTGACCATTCACAGTTAATTGACCAGACAGGTTATATTGCTGTATCTAATTACAGGGTGGGGGACCAAAAATATTGACTTTGGAGTACCTAGAGATGGCACTAATGACTACCATACTCAATTGGTCATTTAACCCACCCACCCATCCACCTACTTAGGATTTATTCAATTCCTTTTATGTCAGGCACTGGGCTAGATCCTAGTGAGGCAGAGAGGATTATATCCTGGAGCTTATATTGTACTTGTTGACCATTTTAGTTGCACGCACTTAAACTCATATCTGAAAAATATGGAAAAGCACTGATAAATTGGTAATGTATTGGCATTTATATTCCTGAAATTCACAGATTGCTTAAAAAAATATATCCCTGAAGTAGGACTGGGCTATTTAGTATTTTCTTGCTCTTTTCATTATCATAGGTCACGGGGGTGGTATAGTTTGATGCATATTATTTAAAGGCAGTGAGTTGGGAAAGAAGGAGGGAAAATTAAGAACAAGGAGGATAACCTATACTATTTCCAGGCCCAGTAGGAGAAGTTTGAGAGGGAAGTTAACTGCCATTTGCGAGGGTATAAATATGTTTAAAAGTATGCTTATAGCTGCACAGAGAGTAGAAGAAAATATACTAAAATATTAACTGGTGGAAAGGTATGGGGGATGTTTCATTTCATTCTTTCTACTTTTCTGTATTTTTCAAGTTATCTATAAGAAATCTACATCATTTTATAATCCATTAAAAAAAGTATTATTAACAAAGCAGCAGTTGGCCTGTCCTGGCTCACATAGGCAGTGTGTAACAGCATTTAGAACTAGGCCTTTGGACTCCAGACTGTGTATCTCCTAGTGCCATGCCTCTTTGTAAACACTTGGATAACTCCTGTTCCTTTTTTGCTGCCTAGCAATGGCTGCTTTGCCATCTTTTCCTTAAGTATTTTGCATCCTTGTCTTCCATACACTGCTGCAGGCAAGGTTGGAGAACTCATTTGAGTGGAGATGGAAGGGAAAAAAGCAGAAGTGTCCCTTTCTCTACTTTACTTTAACCTAAACTTTTACTGGATGAAAGAGAAGAGGGGGAGAGGAAATAAAAGAAAGGTTTCTAGAGGAATTGGTACCTGCGTCAGAGAGGAGGAGGAATTAAGATCACCCAAATAGGACCAGGGCATGTATTTTCTTTTAAGTCTCCAACCCCTGCTGTATGCTTTTCACAGATAGATCATGATTCCTCTCAGTACTGCTTTGCATATCATTTCCAAATCTATAATTGTAGATTCCTTCCTTTCCTCCCTCCTTCTCTCTCTCTCTCTCTCTCTCTCTCTCTCTCTCTCTCTTTCTCTCTCTTTCTCTCTCTCTGGCGCTTGACCCATTTCTCTAAAAGTAATCATAGTAATAATAAATAATATTTATTGAACTCTTACTATGTACTAGGCACTTCACACTTATTAGCTTGTTAATTCTCACAGTGACCTATGAGCTCTTGGTACTGCAATCCTGACAATATAGATAGAGAAACTGAGGGACTAGTGTTATGTGTTTTAATCACTACTGCCTCCTGATGTTTTTACTCAGAGATTTTGTAGGTCTGACTCAGAACTAGACTCATTTAGATAGCTGATGACTTGGTCCAACTTTCTCCTGGTGGTACTATTATCATTAAAATAATGTTTATTGAGAGTACATGTATGCCAGATCTGATTCTGGAGATGACAGATGGACTGCTTATGTGGAGCTTATTTTCTGGTTAGGAAAAAAGTAGATAATAAGCAAATAAATATTAAATAAAGTAATTATGGACTATAATGACTGCCTTGAAGGAAAGAAGTAAGGTGATATATGTGTGTAAATATGAAGTATGGCAGATGAGAAAGGCTTTATCTCAGAAAGGTTTCTATGACCAGAGAGGGAGCAGAAAGTTTAAAGTTCCTAAAGCTTGAAATGGCTCTTTTTTCTACCATCCTCCTTATAATTACCAAGTCGGGTTTATTCTATCCTCTGAGTATATCTGTTATTTTCACTTGTATGGCCATCAGCCTTTGTTGTGGCCTCTATTACTACCTTCCTGAACTGGAAGAGTCTTTTAACTGGTCCTCTTTGCTATCTGCAGTTCCTCCTCCACTGCAGTCCCCATGGATCACATTAATCGCCTCTCCTCCATTCAGACCACTCTTATGCTCAGAACCTGCAACAGTTCCTTATTGTTTGCTTTATTAAGAGCAAAATCCTATAGCATTCAAGACCTTCCACCTTATAGCCTCAACCCACCTTTCCACTTTGTTAATCTGTTCCTCACACATGCCCATTCCTTTTTTGTTTCTGTGTTTTAGCCCATCTTGTTCCCTTCGTCTGGAATTCCTCTCCCATGCCCTTTCTTCTTTTATCAATCTTTTAAGCTCCATTTCAATCACCTTCTCCTTATGGAGCCATTTCTTAATCTCTTGGAAAGTGTGTGATTGGTCAGATGTTTCTTCATACTATTCTCATGACAGGTGCCTTACATTAGCCTTGTGTTAACATCTTTTGTACCTTTATTTTAATCTCATTTTAAAGCAAGAACTCTGTCTTGTAAGTGTCCATATTCCTCCATAGCATATTGCACATTGTTTTACTTAGAATATTGTCTCTGTGAATGTTTGTCGAATCTACATCTTTCCCCATCTCCTTTTTCCTACTTCTCTACACATTGAGGTAAAGAAGTGTGTGTAGAGAGGGGAACAATATGGAAACTATCTAAGTTTCTTTTGGGGAACAAGGTAGAATGTCATGCAAATAAAAACAGACCTACTTGTTCTCATCTCTTATTTTGATGATCTGAAAGCAGTGGCTACTTGTTTCTTCCCTTCTCCCAACATATCTATAGAGAAAGAGTCATGGGAAGGATTGCAGCAGTTCTTGTTTTTTCTTTGTTGTGTATATGAGTGAGGGCTAAGGGAAGAGTGAAGAATGGATACATTGGGAAAAATGTCTCCTTAAAGGCTATTTCTATGGTAATTATTTATTACCTGTATTTATTAGAGAGCTAACATAAAGAGGAAGTTTTTGAGATTTTGGTTTTTCATTTGCAGAGTTCAGTTAACTGTGTGTACTTGTAAATCTTTATTTTCTGTTATGTATGCTTCAGTTCCAAGTTCCAAGTTTTCTTATGGTCTTGAAAGGGACTATTAAACCTTTTAAGATAAAAGAGACTGAAATATTTTGGGGTGGCTGTATATATTCTAGAGTAAAGAATGTTAAGAGACCCTCATTGATGATCACACAAAGGTACTCTCCAAGAGAATAAAGTAAACTAAATTGTTGAGGAAGAACTGAGAGCTTTATCCCCTTAAGTTTGGTGCTCAGTATAGTTTACCATAATTCTGTTAGCACATTCTTTATCTTAGGTTTTTTCAACAGTCTGTATACAAAATTTGGCTTGGAATAAGTAAGAAGTCATGTAAATGTCCCTAATCTATGCTGCATGGACTAGTCACTGCCATATATTCATCTTCTACTCATATTGGTTCTTGCATGTCCTCTTTCTATTCAATAACTCAAAGGAACAGAGGTCACCTGTTTGGCACTCTGCTTTTGAAAGTCTGCCAGCCCCTGGATTAGGGAGCCAAGTTCACATAATTGTATCTAGGTAGTTTGTTTTCTTTAAAAGCCTGGATACTGGTCCCATCTTTTAACACTGTGTTTAGAATAATAGTACCATTCTTCTGTTTGATAAAGTGTTATCTTTTTAAAGGATATGAGACCAAAAATTTAAGCTAATCTCTTTAACTACTTTGATGAGAAGCCTGGCTATACTGATTATAATATTATTCTGCCATCTAAGAGGAAACAAGTAGTCCCTTGAGATGTGGATTTACAATCTCCAGTATATCAGGTGATCAAGCATCACAATTATTTTAAAATTCTTTGTAAATAAGATATCCAAAGTATCTATATTTTATTTGTGCAATATGTACCTGTCTTCAGACCTACTTAATTTTTACAGTGATGAATGTGTACTGAAGTTATGTTGCATTGTCACAGTACTGTTGATGGTAACTGGAAAGAAAGGCAAAGCAAAAGCATATCTCATACCAGGCCACTTGATATTTGGTATATAAGAGGCCCTCAATGTCACCAAGACACTGCCCTATTGCTGTTATCAGTTCCAAGATATCTACAATTTTTTTTTTTAATTTGACTTTGCAGGTCTTGTTTTTTAAAAAGAACACTTAGAATAAATTGTTAAAATTTTATAGCATATTTTCCTCGTAAATGCCAATATTAAACACATAACAGAGATTATTGCGTATGTTTGTGTTTGGCAGTGTTTTCAGACTTAGATGCATGCTAATAATATGCAACAAAAATATATTAGTAATACATGAAACTTTTTCTGTCTGCTCTTGCTGGGCACTTACACATATTTATTATCCTACTTAGTCATCAGAAGGCTGCTCTGGGATAGATATTATTTTTTTCATTGTATATATTAGAAAACAAGCCCAAAGATATGAAGTAACTTGTTCAAGTTTAAATAGCTCTAATAGGTGGCAAAATTATCACTCAAACTCCTATCTGTCTTCAAATTCTTTTCTCTTTTCAGTACATCACAGAACATTTGTGGTTTTGGAGAGGAAAAAAAAGTTTTTGAAAGATATCTTTCGTACTGATTAGATTTTTTTAGTGCAAAAGTGTGTGTATGTAATTAAGCCTTGACACACAATTTGCATTTTTGATGTTTTCCTCATGTCGTATGGCTGGCATGTTTGGCTAGCATCATCATGATTTAATAACCTTATTTAAACAAGGAACTACAAAACAAACAATGGTTCTGATTCAGCAGATAAGAAATTGAGGAAGTACTTGTTATTATTTGTCAGTGAATTTTTATTTTTATGCAGTTTGAACCATGGGTCACACTGCAGACACTGTTAAAACCGTAGGAAACCTCTGTCACTTCCTGAGCATTGATGGCCTCTTCCGTTGAGGCAGCAGCTCATACAACAATTTTGGAAAGCAGTGGTAATGACTCCCTTCTCCTTGGTGTCTGATGCTTCCTTTCTCTTGAACAGTTGGCTTAAAATGACAATGATCAGTACAGCCAGTACAAACTTAAACAGGCTTTTTGTTTGCCTTTTTGAGTCATCTAATTTCTAGAAAATGACCACACTTTACAAGAGAAGGGAATTCATATTTGCCAAACACCTTTCTGTGATCTCCTCAAGGGCAGCAAATTTGAGTCTCACTTCTGGGTAGCCACAGAACCAAGCTCTGTCCATGTGGAGCTGAGCTGATGGAATGACACCGCAAGTCATGTCCTGTCTTATTGCAAACATTAAATGCAAAGAGCCTGTTGCTGTTACTCATATACCCCCAGTGCTTTAGTCCAACTCTGAAGAATGTGAGTATAACATGATGAAATGGATATTGGTCGAGATGCCAGGATGTTTGCCACAAAATATAAATCATGGCTTTTAAAGATTTCCAGAAAGGCTTTTTGCAGTCAAATTCTATAACATTGCTAAACCCTTTTATTAATTTGAATTTGTAGTTATTTATCTGTAGTCTCTGCTTCCAGGTGAGCTTCTTTCTCTACTTCACACTCCAGCCATTTACTCTTTCATCTTGATCTTCCTGCAAAGATTTAGTCTTTAAATGCTTCTTTGATCTTCAAGGTGTCTGGCCTGTTTAGTGCTTGCTTGTCGTTCTCTTCTGTTAAGAAATGTCTCCCTCTGGAAAACCCTTGTTGTTAATTTGAAAAGAAGCAAGGTTCTGTTGTTTTTTTGTTCCCACTTTACACTTCAGTTTATTCAATGTCCTTCCTTTATCTTTGATTACATACATCTAACAAGTGCCAGCAATTCTAGTTGATTTGCAGATTCCATGTGCTTCATTTTTAAATTCCAAACTGACTGACCCCATGCCTCCCAGTGTATCTTTACTGCCCTATCCCTTACTCAGCAAGTCTAGACTTAGACAGTGCAAATGAATTTTAAGATCAATCTTTAAAAACGTAATCATAGAAGTAAATCTGCTAGTACAAAAATCTCTAATATTTATTATATATTGTTATAATATATACAGGTATTACACATTAGTCATCTTATTGTTTTCTATACACTATGCTTGGAATCTGGCTCCTATAGTGCTGGTATCTCTCTACATGGAATGGATGTCTTTTTTTTATGCCTGGCAAACTCCTGTTCATCCTTCACTGCTCAGCTTTTGCATCACCTTCTCCATGAAACTATGGGACTGCTTTTCTTCTCTCTCACAGGCTGGAGAATTACTTCTTTACCCTGTATGCCTCCATTTGCACTTCATAGATACTTCTTTTGTGCTGCTACTCTGGGTTTTAATGATTTGTATGTTGGTATGCCCATTAGACTGTGGGCAGCCTGAGTTCTGGGATCACACCCAACATTATATCCTCAGAGTATGCCATCAACAACTGCTTAAATGAATAACTAGCTCAAGCTGAAGTGATTATTCCCTCTTTTGAATGCTGTTAGCACTTGCTTTTATTATATTTTGCCTAGTACTTATAATATGGCAGAGATACCACCCAGTCAGAACAGAAGCTGGTCATATTGCTGAGGCCTTGTGCAGTGCCATAGGTTAGTTTTTTAGGTCTGGAGATCTGGAGAAAGGACTGGGGCAGTGGAGCAAGTGATCATAGAGAAGGGAGTGGGCATCACTTAAAGTGCTAAGGTAATGATTTGCCAACTGGTATGGAAGTATTTCAATATTTTAAGAACTGGCTGAATATCAGCCTTGGTTATTCCAGGTAGTAAGTGCCTTAAAAATAGAATGCTGCTTTTACTGCTTATGATGTTTCATATAGATACTTAAGTACAATGCAGAGGTACAGGTGTTCAAAGAAAGTTAAACTTTTATAACTAATATTAATGTTACTATATAACATTCCCTTCTAAAATGCCTCTGACCTTTTTCGCATTACTGTTAATATGAAAGGAGAGGAGGAATTCCTCCTCTCCTGGTCACCCAGGATAGAGTACTTTGGAATCATCTGACTCCCTCACCTTTACCTCCACACCAAAATCCAGTCAATCACCAAGACCTTTCCATGATTCCTTACTAGTTTCTGACCTGTCCTTTCTATTCCCAGGATTACCACCTTGTATATAGCCATATAATTCCAAGTTAAACTATTACAATAGCCTCTTCAGTGCCTCTGTTTTTTCATCCTCAGCCCAGGCAAGCTGGCACCATGGTTTTCCTTCCTCTCCTCTTTTCTAATCCAGGGTTTAGTGGGCCCTGCTTAAACCCCACCTCATCAGGGAAACTTTTCCCAACTGACCTAGCCTAGTGCAAGCTATCCTTTCCTGGGCTTCTCTAGTATTCATTGTCTGTAGCATTTATTTGGCTGTTAACTGTGCTCTGCTTTGTGAAATGGTTCTTGTTGCTAGACTGTAGTTACATCTTGGTATGTGATTTAACAAGTAGTTAGCCTTTAAGTAGAAAGCATATATGCCCTAGAAATATATGCCCGAGAATGAATACTCCAAAAGGGGCATATGGTTCAGGATATTTAGATTTTTTAAATTTTCTGATAGACATGATTTAAAATTCTGTAGCTAGGTTGCTGACTAATACACAATTTTGTTAAAGAGAAATGCTGACTATGACTCAATAAATTTATTTTATAACCCACTAATTGATCACAACCTCTATTTTATATAAACTAATCTAGACTATAGGGACCTTACAAAAAAATAAATGTGTTGCTCTGTGATGGGAGAGGTAAGGCCTGAAATCAAAATCTTTAGTATAGGATGAATGTAAAGTATTGCAAGAGAGGTATATAGCATGAAAGTTCAGAGGAGGGAGAATTGTATGGTGAAAGCTACTAGCTGTTGTAAGAAGATGACTCTGGGAGAGCAGGGACTCGAGTATCTCTTTGTGGTCATAGATTTTTCCCTTGATAGTTAAGTCATTCCTTTCAGGGTGTTTTTTGTTTTGATTTGTTTTGTTTTTGCAAGGACAGGTGGAAATAATATACATCGATTTCCTCTTTCTTTATTCACTGTCTTGTTTTTCTTCTTAGTGTTTATGTGCTCACATACTAGTAGGACTTGTAATTGAGGTTTCTTGACTTGGATTGTATTTTTAACACTAATGAGCAAAAAGGGATATCTTAAGGGAGAAGATTTATTTCTTGTTTAATACTCATCTGTTTGGTGGATGAACAAAAAAGTCTTAAAAATGGGAAACTGTAAGAGGTACTACTATGAGATGAAAACATCATAGATGTGAGTAGTTTTAATTCCCTTCTCATTGTAGGCTGCCTGGATTATCGTTTTAAAAGGAAACAGTATTCTACTGTAAGTAGTATTGGTAGACTTATTTTTTTAATTAAAAAATTTTTTTCAGTTACCATTGATATACAATATTATATCAGAGCAGACTATTTTTATTACTCCTGAGTGATTTTCCTCAGAATGTGCTCTTTGTATTCTGTTGATTTTTCTTTTTAATTCAACATTTTGAGCCTTTACTATGGTCAGGGATTTTACACATAGTACTTTAAATTCTTGCGACCTTGTAAAGAAGATATGAGTAGCTTCTTTTACAGATGAGTCAGTGGAGGTTCGGAGATGGAAAAAAATCTTGCTGGAATTCACCTAGCTGCAAAGTGGCACAATCAGCATTTTAACCCAGGACTGTTAGGCTACAAAGATGGGTTCATTTTTCACTGGAGAAGGAGCAATCTCTTCTGGACCTGGGGTTGTCCTGGAAAGCTTTACAGAGAGGACAATGCTTAAGTGAGCACTTGAATGAATGGAGGATGATGTAGGACTTTTCTGGAATGACATGAGGGAGAAGATATTCTAGGCAGGGGGAAATTTATGTGCACCAGCATGGAGACTTAAGAAAGCATATTATGTCCATAGGATTTCGGAATTATGAAGTAGGAGAGGAATTATGAAGTAGGAGAGGAAGATGAGATTAGAAAAGAGGTGGGCAGTGCCTGGTGCAGGCAAGTTGCTCTGAGTTGGACTTCATTGCAGCTTCCGGTACCGGCAGTTAGTTGGGTTGCATCTACTCTTTGCTGCCATAACAAATACCCTGTGTGTACATGTGTTCATAATGTACATCTTGTGTGTGGAAATAGTCTCTTTGCTTGCTTGTCTCCACCAGACTGTGGCCTCTTTGAGAGCAAAGACAGCCTTTTATCCTTGTATCAATGTAGCCAGGCACATGCAATAGGGTAGTGTTGGAAGTATGAAAGGGCCTTATCCTTGCTAAAAAGAATCAGTATTAATCATAGTCACATCTATGTTTACCACTCTTCTACCCTTTCAAGATTGAGCTGGATTTTAACATGATAATTTAAAGATCTGTTCACATTTCCTGAGGTTAACACACCTGAAAGAAAGATAAGAGTCTCACTGGTGTCACATTGTACTTCTCACTTCTTCTACTGAATTCAACTCAACAGTCTAATGGAAGAAGTTCTGTGCCATTGTGCTTTGTGTTGTGGGGCAGACATGAACAAAGGCAGGCAGTATGGTATGGTGAGAACATTGCAGCCTCTCTACTTCATAGGGTTCCTATGAAGAACAAATGAGAGACTGTACCTTTAGCTCTTACTATAGCACTTACATTATTCATAGGAGCAGGTGGGTATAATACACATGATTTGATCAATAGATTCTAACATCTTATGTTGGGTTACTTTAGTATTGAGGTTTATAATAGTATAGCAGGTATATAACATGTATATATAAATAACTACAGTACAAAGCTATATTTGAAAAAGCGTTGTAATTAATTAACTAATGTTGGCTTTGAGACTCCCTCTATGACCACCCTATTAAAATTAGGTCTACCTCTGTTATTCTCTGTCAGAACTAAACCTGCACAATTACACTTTCTAAGTGTTTTTTTTTTTATCTGTATTTGCTTGTTTGTTGTCTATGTCTCTCATCAGACTATATAGCGCTGTGAGAGCAGTGACATATTTAGCTTGTTAGCTGTTATATCTCTAGCGTTTATCCCATGATAGACACTCAAGAAATACTTGTTAAATGAATGAGTGAATGAATGACTATAACCACTGACTGTCATATCTTTGTATATCCTATTAGCTCTGGGCAGTAGCTATACAGGATGATGACACAGTGGCTAAAGCACCAGAAAGCAATCAAAGAAACAACTTGGTCTTGTTTGAACTTGCTGTCATTGTTCTGAGCTTTTTGGTTTCAGCTAAGGATATCCTTTTCCCTTCCTTTATCTTTTTTACAGTGCCCTTATCATTCAGACCGGATGAATGCTGAAAACAATGAGTAGTCTATAGAGTGTATTTTTAATTTTATGATTAAAAAAAAAGTCTGTAGAGGCTATTGTATAGTGAAACTGTGACTGAAAATTTGATGTTGGACTTCCCCAGGAGGAAAAAGCTTAGGCAACTACTCATGAGTTGCTTTCTTTTTTGGGTACTCTTCATGTGTGGATTTTGTAAAGTTTAATATTTCAGAACCCAGAAAGCCTTTAAAATTGTGTATTAGTGTAATAGGAAAAATTCATTTTAAGGTTGTCTCTAAAAACTGAATGCTGTAGGTTTTGTTTCAGTGGTTCTCAATGTGTGATTCACAGACGATCTTCCGTGTAAAATGAAGAGATGCATTTTAGCATTATGTTGTAGTATCTTGTTTGTATGTTATACTTTTTTAAAAAAGTAGTTTATTATTTTAAGAGAGGTAACTGGGTCAAGATGGGTCCTGATGTCTTTTGTCTCACCAGTGGGAAAGTTTGAGAACTATGAAATTCTTACTTTGTACAATTTCTTTAAATAGTATTTGGAGGAAAAGGGTGGAAATAGAATCTACTTTGATAATTTCCATTAGATGCTAGGGGGACCCTGATAGCCTGGGAACTCTTTCACCGGTTTAGTAGGGCTTTTACTTTTAAAATGCCCATAGGGGACAGTGAAGAATCTGTAGTAGCGTTGATTACAACTGTTCAAAAGACTTGTTTTTGTTGATTGCTATTATTTGAATACTGCTGATATTATATATTGGGTCCTTTTTCATTCTATTCTTTCCTGAGTTTATCATGATTTTGGAAAGTGAACATTATTATGTGTTATATATGTGTGTGTATATACATATGTATATGTATATGTATATGTATATGTATATGTATATGTATATGTATATGTATATGTATATGTATATGTATATGTATATGTATATGTACATATATGTATATGTATATACACACACCAATTAAAGAGAAACTTGGGTTTGAAACTTGGCATATTTATTAGTCTTGCCAAGATTTCTCACCTGGACCATTCAGTAGCCTTCTGTTTATTCTTTCCCTTTCTTTAGCATCTCTTTCTCCAGGTCATCCTCCACAGAACAGTCAAAATGATCTCTTTAAAATTTAGACCAGAACAAATCTTAAAACTCTTTTAAGGCTTCCTATCTCTCTTAATATTATATTTAAACTCCCTGCTGTGACCTACCCAGCGATAGCCTCATTCCATACCACTGGCTCCTTGCTTACCATGCTCCAGATTCTCTGGTCTCCTGTCTTTTTCAACAACATTCTAAGCCTTTTAGGCTCTCCGCCTTTGTATTTTCTACCCCTTCTTTCTAGAGTTCTCCCCCTTGCTGGCTTCTTCAGGCTTTACCTCCATTGCCACCTCCATGGGGAGGCCTACTGTGTTAATTTCTTAGAGCTGTTATAAAGAAGTACCACAAACTGGGAGGCTGAAACAACAGAAACTTATTTTCTTGTAGTTCTAGGGGCCACAAGTTCAAAATCAAGGCATTGGTAAGCTTGGCTCTTTCTTGGGGGCTCAGAGGGAGAATCAGTTCCATGGGCTACTTCTAACTTCTGGTGGTTTTAAGCAGACCTTGGCATTCCTTGGCTTGCAGCTGCATCAGTCCAACATCTTTTTCTGTCATCACATGGCTGTCTTTTGTGAATCTGTACCTTCCCATGACATTCTTCTTTCTGTATCTCTTCTGTTCTTATAAGGACACCAGTTATAACAGATTAAGGGCCCACCTTACTCCAGCATGACCTCGACCTTACTCTAGCATGACCCATCTTAACTAATTACATCTGCAATGACCCTGTTTCCAATGACCCTGTCACATTCTTAGGTTACAGGAAGGACATGAATTTTGGGGGACACTATTTAACCCAGCTTCCCTGACTCTCAATTTAAAGTAGTCTGCATTGTGGAGCTATATCTATAAACACACTTATAAGTTATTTATTTCTGGCCAGTAGTGAGCAAGGCACTTCATTAGAGCACATTTCATGCAGTATACTCAATTCCGGGCACACCATCAATGAGAGGGAATGTAATTGAACTAGAATGTGAACAGGATTATGAAGATTTTAGAAATAGTGTTATGTAGGTAAAAATCAGAGTTGCTCAGTTGTAGAAGAGATTTGGGAAGTCACTAGAGCCCTCCTTAGGAAGACTATCCCTTCAGAGGAGGGGTAGTACGAAAGATCAGATTATAAGTTACATATATCATAGGTCTGTACTCCTGTATTTGAGAAGTATGGTTTTGCCTTTTGGAGTTTTGGGGGGAGGTCTTTATCCTTTTACATTATACCAGATACCAGCCTCCATCTCTCACAAGATCTGCCATCATATATGATTATAATAGGCTACTAGGAGAATATTTTGCAAGTACAGGAGAATACTTTGCAATAACAATAAAATATAAAGAAAGAAAAACATTAGTAATATATCATATTATGTTTAACAAAACAGGAGAATATAAACCTGTAAAACTTTGTTTGAAAATATACATTACATAATTTTTTTAAGGTTACAATTGAAATGCTTACATATTGTATATATGAGTCCTTAAAATGAAATAACTACAACATAGCTTAAAATCCCTTTTAAATCACCAAGCACATTCCAGCAGCATCTGTCTGTGGTGGAGAAGACCTCGTTGCTCTGGTTATTCATGATTACATGGAGATAGGGATGGCTTCAACTTTCTTGCCCCCTGACCTTCTGTCACAGCCTCTTTATGAAATTCCCATTCTAATGTTATCCAGCCACTAAACTCTACTCCTACCACTGGGTTTTTGAATTTCTGCTGAAGCAAACCTACAGTCAGGTTGTTGTACCTGCTAATTTAGCTTCCATCCTCAGGGACCCTGTGGAGACTTAAGCATCGGTTCCTTCTTTCATGCTGTACTTTTACCTCTGTCTTCAAATCATTGTCACACTACACTCGTTTACTCTCTTTTAATAAATAGCCTTGCCCCCAACTTCACCAATTTAAAAAACTAAGATGTTGTGGGAGAGACATTTTAGTTAGAAGCCCTACAGTTACCTCACTTTCCACCTAGAAATGTTAACTCCTGCACCCATCTGTTTCCCAGTAGAGGAGGGGCTCCTCACCTGTCCAAGTCAAATTTATTTATTTGTGTTGTGGGTCCCATTCCCTCCTGCCTCCTCATAATCTTCCTGCATCACAAAATCCCCCTCACCTGTAGTCTCAACTGTTGCCTCTAATCACATTTTTGCCCCTTTCCACCTTTTTTCATATGATTCTTCCCTTACATAACTCTGTTGTTGGAAAAATGTATTTTCCACATAGATCAAATCAACAGCTCGTTTAGGTTTACCAAACTCTAGTATACTGCTGAATGAACCATTCTGACACATATTTTACAGGAAGCTGTTATTCAGGTTAAATATCTCTACACTGACTGAGAGCCACAGCTTTAAGTTCTTTCCAGCCCTAAAATCTGTGACTGTAACCTTGTCATAAGGTCAGATATATTTTAGGTTATATATACTTAAGTAAATGCTGATTAGTCCTTCCTTCCTGCTTTACCTAGATACTGGCCTTTTGTCTGTATTAATTTGAAATTATTTATCTTCCTGTTTTTACCTCCAGCAGAGGGCATGCACTTCCTGCTTTCTCAGCAGCTTGGATAAGGCTAAATTAAACTGTTATGAATTGGTTTTAGATTTTATGCTTGGGTTCTCCCGTAGGCATGTGATTTGCCACTAGGCAAATCACCCAACCACAGCATTCTGCAACTCTTCCAAAGCCAGTAACAGATACATGCAATAAACCTTGATCTTGCACAAACTTGATCTTGGGAACTTTGATCCCCATTCTCATTGCTTTGAGTCATGCTGTTCTCTAAAGCTTTGTCGAGTCTGTTTTTATACTAATTGTGGAGCTAGGAAGTATGCATGCATTCTCATTCATTTATTCTCTACATATTCACTGATTTTCTACTATGTCCCAGATGTTATTCTATACCGTAGAGATTTAGCATTGGATAGAATAGACAAAAGTCTCCACCTCAGTAAAGGCTCTATTTCTAGTGGACTGATTTCATTATTGGTTTAGAGAAGCAATCTCAGATCTATTCGGTTTCTCTTTATAGAAGGATTTTTATATCAATATCTAGTAGCAGCCTGAGGAATCTAATCTTATCTCCATCTCCTACCCTCATAAACTACATACCTCCTGCCGTTCCGGAATATGTTTGTTCTGCACAGTTCATCATTCTCCCTTTGTTTAAAATGCTCTTCTGTTTCTTTTGTACTGAAAAAAATTCCTGTTACTCTTCAGGATTCACCTGAGATGTCACCACCTTGGTGCAGTCTCCCATGATTTCCTTAGACAAAGTGATTAACATCCTCTACTGAGCTCCAATAACACTTTGTGTATAGAATTTAACCACACCGTCATACGATTATTTATTAGCATGTTCATCATTTTCTTATATTCAAAATTTGAGAAATGGAATTGTATCTTACTCAGTTCTCTTTCCTTAATGCCTGTCATTTAATGAGTACTCAATACATATTTTTGAATGAAAGAAAAATTTAATATAGATATGACTTAGTGCAATATAACTTACATATGACTATAATGAAATAGAAATGTAAACACCATATATACATTATCAAATCTTAAAATATAGCATATATCTTAATGGAAATCTTAAATGCTTACAAATCTGTTTGTTAATTATCTTATTATACATATAGAAGAATGTGCCATCGTAATTCCAGAAGCCCATCATTCTCTTTTAGAGTCATTTTTCTCCTGCATGGGTAACCACTATCCTGACTTCTAACAGCATAAAGTTTGAACTCTGACTTTAAAAAGAAGGGTAATGAAAGCCATATTTAAATTATATAAATATCTCTTTATTTAAAAAAGAAAAATTTTAAATAATTGGCATCTCTGTATCTCAGTTTTTTCAGTTAAGCGTTTGGTCTTAGGATCTAAGTTCTGTTCCTGTCCTAAAATTTTATGAATTTAGTATTTAAAACTTATCTCTCCCACTTTACTTTTTATACAACAGTACCATCCGATGGTGTAACATTTCCTAAAATTTATGTATTTCATAATCACGCCAGTACTTTATCCCTAATTTGAGACCTCAAGCTGTGGCCAGGTAATTTTAGTGGTATAAACTTCCTCAGAAGTTATTGGTCATATAGTGCTTTCACAGAGTTGTGTAGCCAGTAGATGATGCTTAAATCTTTGATGAGACACTATTGTTAGACAAAACATGTTGTTTTGATTTACTGGAACATTTTCAGTGTTCTCAAGGGCAAGATATCTTCACCTCTGTTTTAGCAGTAGAGCAGAGAATATTTTGATTTTGGTAATTTAGAGTTTTGGTAATTTAGAATATGATTCCCTCTTTGGGTCCCACGATCTTTGGTCAGGGGAAAGGGGGTTAATGAGCATAAATAATTTGCTCAGTTATTGGAGAAGGTGTCTGAATTCTCTTTACTACCAACTGTTTTTTTCAAATATAACTTCATACTGTTGTGATATTAATTTATACCAGTATTTAATTTATAATAGCTCCTCTTATATATTTACTTAAGCACTGGCTTCTGAAATAGAACATGTCTGTGAAAATTTTAAAATTAACAAAAAATGTTAAAGATTTGAACTGCATTTGTTTAATAATTATAAAGCATTTGTTTGTGGTAGCTATTGTGTTCTTGCCTTTCTGACTATCTGTTTTTAAGTATAGGAGGCTGGGTAGCCAAACTTTTTTCATCGTGGACAGTCCTTATATCGTTCCTTTTCTTCCTCTCCTACTTTGTCATTTCTCTTTAAATAAATAATTTATTTCTAAGAGCCTCCTTTTTTAAGATTAAGGGCAGTTTACCAAAAAAATATATAGGAGAGAATTCAGTTCTCTGCCCTGTTTAATATGGATAGAAGTTGTGTGTGAAGTGTGTGAAGAAGAGCAGTATCTTATTACATAGAATGGTAATTTCATTTGAAGGATATATCTGAGAAAACTTTCACCTTCCTTGTCAAAATGGAAACTAGACCTGCTAAAGTTGACAATGAAGAGAGTATCCCTATGGGAAGGGAAGGACAGTCCTGTTTAGTATACTCACCTTCCTCTTAGAGGGACTTGAGATCATTTCCCTTGTCACCAGCACACTGTCATCAAGGAATACTGTTTTCCTTTTGATTATTTAAGCCAGTTCTTTTCCTTTTAATTCTTTACGCCTCCAGTTCTTCTTGATATCTTCATAGTACAGATGAACAAAGGTGTAGAACACTTAAGTAGGACTTTTTAATGGCCCTGACATAATGAAGTGGAAATAAATGGGAGTCACCTATGATCTACTTATGAGATATGGCTTGTTCTCCCATCTTGTCCTAGATTTGGGGCTACTACTGTGTAAGAGACAACTTAGTAGGATTCCTGTTATAGATATCTACCCTTCTTCACCTGTAGACCTAGGTCCTGCCTAAATCCCACCTTCCTTCCAGGTTTTTGTTTCTTTGAGAACTTGTGTCCTTCCAACATGAAATGTTCACCCTTATGTCAGAATTCATTAAAATTAATATAGGATACACATATCAAATGTAAGAAAAGCGATTTTATTTCATTTTAGCACCTCTGGGTTAGAATTGGAAACTGAGCACCTTTCTTCAAGTTGCTTTGATTTATTGGAGCTATGACTCCATTTTTTTTTTGTCCTTTGTATCTGTGAGTATACTTTTCATATCTTTAGTAAAATTTTAGTTAGCTAATATCATATATCTGGGTACATAAATAAAATTAACTGTATACTGAGTTTTTTTAGAACTAAAGACTGCCAAGTAAGAGTCAATGTGAATTTATCAATGGCCTAATTAAATAAATTAAAAATAGTGTAGTGACAATTTTGAATTAGGTAAGTGAAAATAATGAAAGTCCACATATTCTTCAGTATAACTATTAGTAAATGGCTGGGGGATATATTCTTCATTCTGCCAATTTAGGAGAAAGACACTCTAGTGTCTCCTGCTGAAGTTCGAACTTCATAAGCAGCCCCTGTTTGCAATAGTGTGTTATACTGACAAAGCAGACTGGGTTTTGTCTGAGGTAGGTTTAGGTAGAGGATAAAAGTACATGAAAAGTAATCGTATTTGATGTTTATTTACTAGTTATGTTATCTTAGTCAAGTTATCTGACCTCTTTGAGCTCCAGTGTTGTTATGGTAAGATTGGTATAATTAAAGTATCCCCAGAGGGTGATTGAGAGATGATAAAGTGATCTGTGAAAACCACCGGCACAGTGTCAGGCACAAAGTAGGTGCTCTGTGTTACTACCTTCACACCCCACTGCCCCCAGATTACCACCAAAACTGTGTCTACTAGATGTAATATTCTTATAGGCTTTTATGGATGTGAACTTCATTTTCAGGTTTTAAAATCCAAATAGTTGTTTTTACTGCAATAAACTTTATTTAAAGGATATTCTTTTGATGTCTTCTTACCTGCCCATTCTCATGGATCTTTCTCTACAAGGAGAAGAAGGGAAACTTGAAATTGCTTGGCACTTATGAGAAAGGACTACTGTGTATCATTAGAGGTGTGTTTACTTTTTGAGGTCATGTCTGTGTCACTTTTACATAACTATTAATTTAGTTATTTTAGTAAACCAACTCTCAAAATAATTAAAAGTTCCATCTCTGCCTCTGACTTGTGACCAAGTCACTTGAACTCTGAACTCAGTTTATTCTATTGAACAATACAGATCAAATGGTTCCTAAGGCCTTTGTCCTCTTTCATGTTGTGATTTATAAAATCTCTTTTATTCAGGAGCCCAGAGCTGGAAGTGGCATGTAGCTTGCAGTTCTCAACAGTAGAGGGCACAGTGTTCCTAGTGTGCTGGGCCATTAGCCTTTGGAAACTGCATTTCTGAAGCTGAAAGTTGATATCCTTGGTAATAGGAAGGAGCCAAGCAAATTCTGTAAAGTAATGTTTTACAAAGGAGATTTCATATCCTGTTTTTAACTGTTTAATATTTAGACGAAACACTTAAAAAACAGAAATAAAAAAGCTTTTGGCATACTAAGGGTACCTCCTGTAATTCTGTGAATAACTTCATCATCCCTTTCACCTCACTTAACCACTAAATACTTCTAATGTAATTAGGTAATTAGTTAAATAGGTACATTTTCTCTAATCCTCACAGCAATCCTTTGAATTATGTTATTATCCTTATTTTATATAAGAAGACACCAGAACTCAGAGGTTAAGTGACTTGCCTGAAGTCTCATAATAGAGATTCAGGTTTAGATTTGTTAACTCTTAAACCTGCTTTCTTTCTATCATACCAGGGTTCTTACTCCTTTCCTCCAATCTAAAACAATTAGGGATGATTGCTAGGAGCAGAAGTGCTCTGAAAGTGCCACAGAAGGAAGTCTGACTTTCTCTGGTTCTGAAGTTCTTGTGGCCCTTGTTTTTCAGATGGAAACTTTTCCTCTGGCAAGAATTTTTTGCCATTTACATTTAACATTATATACAAACTGATATCCATGTTTTCAAATTTGAAACCTTTAGACTGGATTATTGAAATGTTTTTCTTTGTGGCTGCCTTTAATGTATAGCCATATCTCATTTTACAATAAGGCTCAGTTCTCAAGTCAATGGGTAAGGTGAATAGAGTGATGGCAAAATTATCTTTGAAAATTCCATAGTAAGTCATCTTAGAAAGCCATGTACTTCTTTTCTTTAAGTCCAGCACAGCTAGTCTTTCTTCCCCTGTTGAAACAGATCATGGTGTTTTCTTGTTGAACTTCAAATGATACAGATGGCTTTTATTTGGGAGCGATGTTGGGTGGTAATTCACATTTTTAAACACCAGAGTCTCATTCATCATGGTGAGATACTTAGCATATGAGTATTCTAAAACCTAGATTAAGATAAGAAATAACATATTCATGTATTATTTGGGGGCTTATGCTAACTCAGTGGTTCTCAAAACTTTAGCCATGCATCAAAATCACCTGGAGAGCTTGTTAAAATACAGATTCCTGGGTTCTACGCTCAGTTTCTGATTCAGTAGCTCTGGGATTGAGTCAGGATTTGCATTTCTATCAGGTTCCCAAATGATGCTGTTCCTGCAGGGACCTCACATGGAGAACTGCTGCACTCCTTGAATAGAAGCAGGTGAAATAACTTTTCTATCTTTCCTTCACTCTGTGCTTTTCTTGCCCTCTTTTATTTTAAGGCAAATGGATTGTCTCTTGGCCAACTTCATCCTGTTGTTTAGATTACTAGTTGGCCCAGAACAAGTACGTGGCCCATTCAGTAGATGCCTGTTGAATGAATGAGTGAGTGAGTTAACATAGATAATGGGAAGGATTTTTGGCACATGGACATCATTATTATATACCTATTCCATATAAACTGCTATTTTCCTGAAGGTAGACAGTCTTTAGTTTAGAATAGCTTATATTTTAGGATTATATATGGCAATGATCATGGAAATCAAGAAGTTTGCGATTAGGTGCAGTTTTGAGAAGCTTGCATTTTGGGACCTTTGGTATGAATCTGAAGTTGTGTGTGTGTGTGTGTGTGTGTGTGTGTGTGTGTGTGTGTGTATAGGTAGGTGTAGCCAAGTATGGGGCATTCCATCCGTTTTGGAATGGCCTAGAGAAGTCTTGCAGGGTCAGGCTTCTGTCCCCTTAAGGCACTAGGGAATGCAGCCCCCATCATCCTTAAGGCTCAGTGGGGCTCTATACTGTGGGGCAACTATAAATTCAGATTGTTGTACATGAATCTTACTGTGTTACAGAATTTGATCATTATATTTTAAACGGTGAGTTTATTAAGCAAAGAGGAGTCTCAAAAAATGTATTCAAAGTTCAATTTAAGCTTAACATTATTGTCATTTTTATCATTTTTGACAAGTTTTATATTATCTGTCTTACAAAGTCTCAGTATCCTGTGTGTTTTGTCTCTTTCAGTATAGATTAAATTTTCTTCCTTTAAATTCATTTTACTTTTTTATGAAGAAGTATTTTTAAGTAAATTACAGACAGTATGGCATTCTATTTCTAAATTCTTCTATATACATCTGTAAAAACAAAAACAAAAACATTTTCTTATGTAGCCAGAATAATATGATCACTCCTAATAAAATTAACAAGTCAGTACTATCACCTAATACTTAGTCCATATTCAAATTAACCTAATTGTCCCTAAATTGTCCTTTATATCTTGTTTGTTCAAACTAGGACAAAATCTAGAATCATGCATTGTATCTGGATATTATGTTTTTTAAAATTTATTTAATTTAAAACAGTCCTCTTTTAAGACACTGCCTTGCCATTGTCTTGTAAAAGTCCCACTTCTGGATTTGTCTGACTGCCCCTTCCAAATGTCTTTAGCTTGTTCTCCTACCCTGTGTATTTCCTGGAAAATGGAAATTAGATCTAAAGGCTGGATGGACAAATGAACATTTTTGGCTAGAATTCATCGTAGATGATATGTGCTTCATGTTGTGCCACATGAGGAGATACATAATCCCTGCCTACCTCACCATTAGTGATGCTAACATTGATAACTAGATTAAGGTGATGGCAGCCTGATCCTCCCATTGCGAAGTCATATTTTCCCCTTGTTACAAGAGAGTATTCTCTATAGTATTACTTTGGCACTAACATGAACGTTCATTTCCCTGTCATCTATTCTTTTAATGCTTTTAACACTGTTTGGTAATTTTTGCCTGAACCAGTAACTTCATTAAGGTTTATACAAAACTATCATTAGAAAAATGATGTCATTTTTGTATAAACCTTCTGCAATAGGTGACATTTAATTAAAGAGAGCTCTTTTTCAGCTGGGACTATTTGGTACCCTGGAATACAATTCTGTTGGAAAGGCAGGTTAGATGTCGAGTTCTTTAATTTTTTATTTCCAATTTTAAAAAAGGTGTTGGTTTAATAGACATATTAAATGGTGAGAAATGAATATTTTTCTTGTTTTCTCTTTTTTGATATCCTTAAGGACTAATGGGTTTTAATGAAATGAATATTTTAATCAACTATAATTATTCTTTTTATGTTCGATTTGTTTTATATTCAATATTTAATTTATTAATTCATTTTATGAATACTTTAGGCAATGATAGCCTTTGTGGTTGGGTCCTATGCCTATTGAACATAATTCCATTAATTTTTTTTAGCAATTCCTTGCTTCCTTGAACAGCAAGATGCATAGGTTTACCTGGTAGCTTCCTTGTCCCAAACGTCAGCCACCCATGTCACTAACAAGCCCTAGTTCCTTTTAGTGAGGAATGGTATTAAACACCAAAATACTGCTCCTTGGAATGTCAATTGTTATTGGGAAGACAATGTTTTTAGAACTTTTCAGTGGTCTATTTACTTCTTGAATCTTGAAATTGAAAGTTTGAATAATGAAAATTTAGATAGTAAGGGATTAATGGGATCACATCACTATTTCCAATTAAATTTTAAAGTTATTGTGTTTTAAAGTGATTTATTGTGAATTTGTAATTGTGTATTTTCTCTTACACTAAAAATCTTGACCGCTAATTATTTTGTCTTACAATATAAATAAAATAATTTTAAAACAACAGTTCAATATTACTACTGCTAATAAAACCAAATGAAGTTTAAATTTTTTGTATGCTTTTTGTTGCATAGGTTGATTTTAATGGAGGAACAGATTTAATTACTTTTATGTTGATCTCATTTAATTACTTTCTTTTGAAATATGTCTTGTCTGTTTTTCTTATAGGTGGATCATTTTGGATTTAATACCGATAAAACTTTTAATCAGCGGTACTTAATAGCTGATAAACACTGGAAGAAAGATGGTGGATCAATACTTTTCTACACTGGTAATGAAGGGGACATTATCTGGTTTTGCAATAATACGGTATGTGCAGATTTGTGAAGTTCCTATGTTCTATTTTTTTATTATGATAGATTGGAAAAAAAGATTTTGTAGTATATTTGACCACATTTAACTGTACTTAATTGTGAAGTTCTTTAAAAAATAACAAAAGGATAACCTCACTAATAATAGAAAACTAGCAAAGGAACATGAATAGGGATTTCACAAAAAAATACAGATACCCAATAAACCTGTACATTCAGCCTTAAAGAATTACATATGAAAATAATTAAATGCTGTTATTGAACAATTCAATTTTAAAAGATTTTTTAAAAATCTCAGTTTATTTCTAGAGTAAATAAGAATATGAAGGAAATGGGAATAGGAGTGTTATGGCATATAGTTTTTTTATTTTATTTTTATAATGGTCTCTAGAATATAAATACGAGGGCAAGAATTTTTTTATGTTTGTTCAGTTGTATATTCTCAGAGTCCAGGACTGCTAGGTATATAGTTGATGCTCAATAAATATTTATTAGCTGAGTGAATGAATAAAACCTGATCAAAGCCAATGCAAATAAGAAAAAAAAAGTCTAAGTTGTGAAGTAGGCACCGACAGAGGTAAAGTTGTAGCTATATTTTAATTTATCTTTACTACTGTTCTATCATTTTTCTTATGTTTATGATGATGAAAATGGTATAGCAGTTAGATTGCTTCCTTGACTATATTTTCCATCTTTTATAATCCATTAATGAAACTTAATTTAGAAGACATAAAAGGAAGAAATTTCCTTTTTAATGTGTCAGAGATAGGACTAGAAAACTTGAACTTTCTGTCAAAAACCTATTCTGTCAATTACCTTAAAATGAGGATTGAATCATATTCTCTGCTGCCAATGTCTGGCATCATACCTGGTATTCAGGAGATCTCACTAAATGTGTGTTGAACCAAACCGAATTGAAAGCAAAGGTATGAACCCAATAGTACTGTTATTATATGCCATAGTTCTGATTGTTTCCTTAGGAATGTTAAGAGTTGAAATATGTTAGTTGAAAGTAAAGTAATTCCCTAAGAAATGAGATGCTAGTATGTCTGTTTCTTTTTGATCAGTGAGTGACAAAGGAAATCAGAACTTGTTTTCCATCATATTCCTGCTCTGTGAAAACAACTGAGTTTGCCTTGTCTCCCTTTCTCTTTCTTGTGTAACTTCCCTTTTATGCCAGGGTCATAGGGCAACTTCTCCCATTTTTTTTTATTGTAGGCACGCAGCCCTTCCTGCCTTTACCAGATTCCAATGCTCTGACTGGCACTGTAGCATAACTGAAAGTTTGCCAGGGAATCTCTGACCTCGGAAGTGGTAGAAAGGAAGTGTAGGAACAGTTCCAGAGGCAGATTGTAGAAGGACATCCTGGTTTCATCCCAGCCCTATGCACCTTTCATTACATACTAAATTTTCTAGTTACATATTCACATATTCTGGACATTCACTTATTGAGAGGCAGTGAAACATAGTGCTCAAGAGTGAAGACTTCTACCAGACTGATAAGGTTTGAATTCTGGTTTTGCCACTATGTTGTGTGTCTTTGGGCAACTTTCTAATTCTGTGCCTCAGTTTTTTCATCTGTTAAGTGGGTATGTTAATAATGTCTAGTTTACAGAGTTGTTGAAGACTAAATAAGAATTGGAAACTTAGAGCAATGCCGGCACGTATGTTATTAAATGTTAATATATTGCATTGACCTCATTTGACAAATAAAAATACCCTTGAGGTAGGGGCAAATAATCACTTATTACAGTGTTAATCATTTCAATTAAATTGCTTCTTCTTAAAGCCTGGGGTCAACTCCACAGAGGTCTGGCCGTTTTGATGGATGGTCCTTACCCTTAAGAAGCTCATAGTCTGGTAGGGTAAGACACACATATAAGCAAATATTGCAACATAGTAATAGAGCTCTATACCTGGCTCAGTGGTATTGAAAGGAGGGCGTGATCAGCACTGCCAAGGTACGGCAGGCAGAGGATGGCGTGCTTGAGTTGTTGGGTATATATAGATAAAAGGCAGAGAAATGAGCAGGGTTTAAGAGAAAGTGGGATTATTGAAATCATCACAGATGTCAAGTTAAATTCCCCATCTTTATGTGCATAAATTTCTTTTAATTGTTAATTTATCGATCAAAACAAACAAAAAAATCTAGAGGTTCTTAGTTCTCGTTAGAGAGCAGCAGTGCATCAAAAAGCAAAAATATGCACTAGGAAGGGCAAATAGTTTTAATATATGCTAAATCTAAATCTAATTGGTTGATGTTGGCTGCCTAGAATGCTTTGTGGGGAGGATTCTGAGGGCACAACTGAGTTAAGTGCAAAACTGCAGTGATTAAATGGCTAGCATTAGGTGTAGAAACAAGGATGTCTTGTAGCACTTGATAATTGTGCTCTGGAGCAAGGCAGTCTGTGTTTGAATTTGACATTGCCACTTTCTACCTATGTGACTGTGGCAGGTTTTTTAAACTTTGTGCCTCAGTGTTCTTGTTTGTAAAATGGGGATAATCAAAACGCATATCTCTTAGATTGTTGTGAATTAATACAAATAAAATGTTTATTTGTATTAAGTGCCTGACACATTGTAAGCACTCAATTAATATTAGCTATTGCTAGTTACTATTTATTTTCAAGTAAATAAGATTCATGTAAAACCCAAGTTAGTCCAGTATGCTTATTGGTACTGTTTTTTTCTTTTATGTTGTAAATGTCTATGAGTAGGCAGCAAACTTAAATATCCTCAGCTCTTTCTTAGACTATGTAGCACATAGTATAATTTAAAGACTGTTTTTGACATAATGTTGATTCTATGGCTAGAGTGTCAGAATAAGGAGAGTTGGAATGACTTGTAGTTGAGCAACTTGGGCTTATTTTTGTTTCACTCTAATATAGTTTGAGATCGATATACAACAGTGAAACAGCAATTATATAATTTATCTGTGGAATAAGTATAAATTATTGGCTTCTCAGAGAGCTCTTTTTGGTCTGATTTAACCTTTGTTTTATATGAGTTGCAAAAAAGGTTCAATGACTATTTTTGTATCTTGCTTTTACCTCTGAATTTATAAATTCTTCCTAGGGGTTCATGTGGGATGTGGCTGAGGAACTGAAAGCTATGTTGGTATTTGCTGAACATAGATACTATGGAAAATCTCTACCCTTTGGTTCTAACTCATTCAAGGTAAGTATACTTTTCACTTTTAATTTAATTTTTAAAAAAATTTTAGAATATTTTAAAATTATAGGTCCCACTATAAGAAAGAAATGATAGTTTTAATTTGAACTGCCTGAAATTTCAATAATTTGTATTTAATCTTTCAATTTTTTATACAATTTGAACAAATTGAGACTTTTTAAAACTGTATTGTTATAATTTCTAATTTGATCAGTCTTTAATTCATGTGCTGAAGCTAGGTGGCCTTCACTGGGTAAATCTTAATCTATGGCTGCACAGACAGTAGAGGGAACTTTTCATTGTTTCAAAAATGTCAGTAAACAATTCTGCTTTATAAATTATACACTTAAATTATTGGCTACTACTGGAAAAATATGAGTACTGAAATGTTTTAATGTTTTAATCAGATGAGTTTTTTTTTTTCAGTAAAATAAGGACAATCTCTATGATTCAGTGAGGCCAACTGGCCACTTGGATTTCCTTCTTGAAATCCTAGTCTCATGAGGAGCTTTGGCCTTAGCCACAGACTCTAAACCTATAAACCAGGACACGTTTTCCTCAGCTAAGTCATTCATGAACTATCCTTGCGATCCTGACTATATAATTTTGCCATCTGTAATACTTAATATTTTTCTTTAAACAACTTAATTTTTAAAATTAAAACTATTGGGGCAATATTGATAAATAAAATGAAATAGGTTTCAAGTGTACAATTCAATAATACATCAATGTATATATTACATCATGTGTTCTAAACAACTCACTTTTTAAACTTAGCATTATCTTAACAAGGGCTTTATGTACTAGTTATTTTTTTTCTAAATTACATTATAAGAAAATAAGTATTAAATTAAAAATCTTTGTTTAATACGTAAGATCATCATACATACCACCAGTATATACGAATCATGCTTTTGGGGAACTCTGAGAAATTTGGGGTCTATAATTTTCTAGGATGCCTATTTTAAGAGGAGTTTTTATTTTTTTGTTCTCAGAGGTACTATTATCTTGTATTATAAATAAAATACATCCTTGTGTTATAAATGAAAAGCAGAATAATTTTTTGGTATTTATTGTGCTGCATGAGAAACTCTATTCTTTAACTTATTATTTTGCATAATTATCTGGTTAGAGGAGTTGACAGGTCCTGAAACTATTAGTAAGTAGTCAACTTGTTGCAAACACAAATGTAATATCCTCTCTTAGGTCCCTGTGATTTATACTTTGTTAGCAAAATGGAGCTAAGGGCTCTCTTTGTTATGCTTTTTCCCTTCGTCTGCCCTTAGAATTTGTCAGGAGCATGAGGAATATTATAAATATTTTGCAAGGATCGGAGAAATAAAATTGCACTCAATACATAGCAGCATAAAAACAAAGTAAAAAATAGTGACAAGGGAGGTAAGAAGTTAGAAAGCATGCATCTTGGATAAGAGAAACAGCTAAAGGAGTAGGTTACATACATAGGAGAATGGGAAGGGAACTTTGTGATTCCAAATGTGCCAAATAATGGAAGGAATTAGAGTGGTGAGATCAAAGCATGAAGGTCAAATAGGATAGCCTAATGCAGGTATGTAGCTATAATATCTATTGCTGTATAGTAATTTACGTCAAACCTTAGTGGCGTAAAACAACAATACACATTTATTATCTCATGTTTCCTGTAGGTAAGGAATCAAGAGTGGCTCAGCTAGGTGGTTCAGTTTCAGGGGAGTCTCATGAGGTTAAGATGTCAGCTGATGCTGCAGTCATCTGAAGAGTTGACTGGGGCTGCAGGTCCCTCTCCACTCCACGATATGGAGGATTCACATAAGTAACAAACATATTAGGTGTTAGCAAAAGGCCTTGGTTTGTCTCCTCCTGGGTTTCTCCAAAGGCCTACTTGAATGGCCTTGTGACATGGCAGCTAGCTCCCCTAAAAGTTGACAACCCAAGAGATCAAAGTGGAACTGCAGTGCTTTTTATGACCTAACATTGGAAAACACATATCACTTCCATCACATTCTGTTCATTAGAACCAAGTCACTAAGTCTAGCTCAAGTTCAAAAGGAGAGAAATTAGCCTTTACCTTTCCAAGGGAGACACTTCATTAGCCTCCTCAGCTTAGCAGGACTCTGAGCTTCACTTCCCTATACCACAGTAAGGAAATTTGTCCCTGGGCAGAGAGCTAGATGGTCATGGAACTTACTTTATGAGCATCCTCTCAGGGATGTGTCTTGTATTGCTGTTTTTCAATTTCTGAAAATAGTTGCTCCACAGGTGTTTTTTTTTTTTTTTAACTCCAATTTTATAGTTGTTTACAACAGGCAGGCTACTTTGTTCCAGTTGGTATATCAGACAATAATAATTTTTCTGATGAAGAAGAGTGAGTTTTATTTTTACTAATGATTCTTCAATTTTCCACAGGATTTAGTTTACCTTTGCCTATGTAGTAGCTATTTGAAATGTTTGAAAATTAGAAGTAAAAGTTATAATATGGCAGATATCTGTTAAGCTTAGTATTGTATTCCATCACATTTGCTATTAAATGTTACTTGCAGTTGGTTTCTATTTTTTCTACAACCTCAACAAGGTCTTTGGAAAATAGCATTTAATAGAAATTACATTTAAATGCAAAATACATTATTCTTTCCGTAAACTTCAAATCGCTTTATTAGCATTGCTTTTGCTTTGACTAGGCATTTTAACTCAATTGCCTAGAAATTCTATTTGGAGAAAAGCTTATCTGACTCTGGCTTTTTTTCTGGATCTATGCTATGCCTAAGCTGCTATTATATGTACATTTATACCCATGTTCTCTGTTATTTTTCTTTAGGATTCCAGACACTTGAATTTTCTGACATCAGAACAAGCTCTGGCTGATTTTGCAGAGTTAATCAAATACTTGAAAAGAACAATCCCAGGAGCTAAAAATCAACCTGTCATTGCCCTTGGGGGCTCTTATGGTGGCATGCTTGCAGCCTGGTTCAGGATGAAATTTCCTCATATGGTGGTTGGGTAAATGCATTTATGTTGGACATGTGTACTTCTTAATGATTATCAAGGCATACTGAGAGATTTCTTTTAGGAAAACATGCTTCATTCTATTATGCTGAGAGTTCTAGTTTCTAGTTCTAGTTTCATTAACAGCTATTATTTTTCTTACTATTTTCATTCAATATCAGTTTCAATTTTAAAACTTGAATTCAATGAGTTACTTTAAATTTTTTTTTTTCTCCTTCCTTGTTTTTCTTACCATTTAGAGCTCTTGCAGCCTCTGCCCCAATCTGGCAGTTTGATGATATAGTACCCTGTGGTGTATTTATGGAAATTGTAACTACAGATTATAGGAAAAGTGGCCCAAATTGTTCAGAGTGCATCCGCAGATCCTGGGATGCCATTAATCGAATTGCAGGGAATGGTAAGCTTTAATGAAGAGAATAGATTATGGGTTTTTTTACATTTGGTTTGTTAAGTTCAACATTTCCTATTCTTTCAGTACAATATTAAAGTATAATGTGCATATTTAAACCTAACATACAGAAAAGTACACAAATCAAAATATACAGCTTGATGCATTTTCATGTAGTGAGTATGTGATCTAATCAGCATCTAGATCAAGAAATTCCTCTAGAAGTCTTCTTGTGCCCTTTCCTATCACTGCCTCTTCATTCCTAAGCTAATCATTATTCTGGCTTCTGGAACTATATATTAATTTTGCTTGCCCTTGAATTTTTTAGTAATTGGAATGGCAACAGTATGTTTTTTTGTGTGTCCCTTGTCTTTCACTCAATATTATGCTTGTCAGATACATACATTTATTTATTTAGTTTTCACATACATTCTCACCGCTCCATAGTGTTCCATTTGTTTGTTTGTTTGTTTCAATAATATCTTTAAAACAAGAAATAATTTAGTATACTAATTCTGGTAAGCTCCATGAGATTATCCAGTTGCTGTAAAACTATCTTATTGAATGTTGAAAAAGTATTCTTGGAGAAGTAGTATAGAAGAATGAATTTTTTAGAATACCAAGTGAAGAATAACTGACCTCTGAAGTCTTATGTTTAGCAATGCTTTTTAGATTTCAACATTGTGATTCTATCCTTAGGTACTGGCTTGCCTTGGCTTTCTGAAACCCTTCACTTATGCACCCCATTAAAACATACTCAGGATGTTCAGAGTTTGAAAGACTGGATCTCTGAAACCTGGATAAATCTGGCAATGGTGGACTACCCTTACGAGTCTAACTTTTTACAGCCTTTGCCTGCTTGGCCAATAAAGGTAAGAGGAAAATGTCATCTCATCACTTCTAATAGTTTTCATTTTTGTGTGTGTGTGCATTCTCTGACATTCAGCATCTTGGGCAAAGCTGTCTTCTTCCTTAGTCTCTATATCTTTCTCTGCAGAATGGGATGATGATACTAACCTTCTCGATAAGGTTGTACTGAGAATCAGATTAAAAAAACACTGGATGTGAAAACACTCTGGAAAGTGTAAAGACACATTATACCATAAAATTTAAGGTTCTTTTCCTACCAGAACTCTTTATGTATTCTTTTTAAAGCATTCCTTTGTAAAGAACATTCCTCTTAGTTTTTTCAAAAAAGGCTGGCCAACATGATGGTTATTAAATTTAGAGAATATAACTGATTCTGCAGCAAGAATGAGTGCTGGAAATGTTAATAGAATTGGTAATATGAGAGCCAGGTTTCAAAAGCACTTTTAATTTAATTGTCCCTTTGAACTACTAAATGCACACCTTGCTTAAAACTTTGAAACCCAAGTGGAACAAGGTTATTTGCTATTAGAAATATTTTTTTTTTATCTAAAAAAGTAGAATGACCAGTGACTGTCTTACACATAGCAGGCTAGAGGTCAATGTGTATTGAATTAAATTGAATGCAAAGTCCCTCACGGTAAGCAAACCTGGATCAAAATAATGAAAAAAAAAATTAAATCTGAACCAATTAGTTTTCATATGTGTTTATATACTAATAATGCTTTATCTTTGTATATTATTTTACTATTTACAAAGCACTTTCATATACGCTATCTCATTTAATCCCCACAAAAATGCTGTGGAAAAAAGAGGTATGATCTTGGTTTTGTGGAGAGGAAATTTAAGTTCAGCTAAGGGGTGGGGGATGTGGGATATGAATTCGGGACTACCACTGTTCAGAGCCTATGATTTACCACATTGCACTAGGCTAGGAGAAGCCTGAAAGGTTTGGGTGGATCACTGGCCATAGTATGACAACTATCAGAGTTAATTCTGTATACAAAGTGAGAATTACATTTGCTTCTTTATGCCCACTTGAACAAATGAATGGTCAAGTGATAAAAACACATGGAGAATTCCCTTGTTATTTAGAATAGGGGTTGGCAAACTTTATAAAGGACTACAGTAAATATTTTAGGCTTTGCAGGCTGTATGGCTTCTATGACAGTTACTAAACTCTGCTGGTGTAGCAAGAAAGTTGGACATAGACAATATATAAATGAATGAAGATGACTAGGTTACAATAGCACTTTATTTATAAAACAGACAGTGGGCTGGATTTGGCCTGGGAACTATAGTTTGCCAATCCTGATTTAGAAAAAAAGCCAGAGGAATACAGCTTTTTAGTGTTTGTTTAAAATGTAGAACAGTCTCACTTTGGTTTTCACCTCATCTCTTTAATGTTCCTTTGGAGATATTTCACTATTGAGTCTTAAATGTAAGTAAATACTTCATCTTTTCTCTTAATCATTCAAAGTGAGTATATCTCAAATGTTTTATCTGTTTTTGATTTAGCACAATTCTTTCATTTTTGTGTATATACGTTACAAAATTTTATTTTTAAGGTAAGATAACTTGTCTTTGCCCATAATCACTTATTATTTCTTTTATCCAGGACAAGTTCTCGTCATTTTCTTCAGTTATTTCTTACCAACTTTATCCCTTCCTTTTGACATATTAAGGAATTCTCGATTGCCTGTAATGTATTTATGATTCTGTTTCCTGTCTGTACCCTACCAAAAGTAATCACCCTTTGGCTCTTGCTTGAGAAACTTCCACTGCCTACATTTGTCTTCAGTTTCAGCCTATCTGATTTGAGAATTTTTCTACTACTTGTCTCCCTCACAGACTTTCAGCTTCAGATCACTTTCTTTCACTGTTCATTCTATTTCTCCTTTCTTGCCCCACTCTCTGTTCTCCCAATCCACTAATCCCTGGAACACTACCCAGTTGGGGACCGTTCTTTCACTTGGGTAGTTCTATTTAATCAGGACTCCTCCTCCCTCTGATACACTTCCTCCTTTTTAAAGGGCTGACAAACAGTCGTTCTTTTCTGAGTCTGTAACTCAGGCTTAGGATGGTGAGATAATATGTAACAGCTGGGTTATGGAAAAAAAGCAGGTGATTTCCAATTTTGTCTGGACCTTGTACAGTTCGGAAGGATCCATACATAGGCAGTGACTGCCATTTTCTGTGTCAACTCAAGTATCATTCTTTTAAGTTGTCTTTGAGCTTTGCACACTCAGACTCCATTTGCTTTTGTTTACTGTTAACAGAAGCTGCAACATTCATGCAGAAATAATCATGTACTTGGCTGATAGAACACAAGGAAGAAGAGAAAAGAGAAATAGAAAACCCCTCTGTCATTTGACTGCTCTGTCAGCATAACTACTAGGTCTCTTCTTAACTTACAGAGCATTTTAAAAGGATACAGAGTTTATTTTTGAATTATTATTATTATTATTATCATTATTATTAGCTGATAACTCACCAAATTTTTTAACTTAGCCTTCTGAGCATGCAGATAGATACTGTGAAATAATAAGACATAAAATGGAAAATCTCTTCCGTTTGTCTTGGTATTTGATAATGTATGCGACCTCTCTGGGTGGTTTAAGCGGTTTAGGTGCATTCTATGAAAAGGGAGCTTTTAATGACAAAACTAATGTGATTATCTGAGCGAGTGTGAGAGAGTATTGAAGCCTTAGAGAATGAAATCTGTTAGAAAAGCTGAATGTATCTGCTTAATCCTTTCTCTAATGTGGATGGACCATACTCTTTGAGAGGAGATTGGTCTTTTTTTTTTTTAAACCTATCTTCTTTCCTTCCCCTTTTAAAAAATTTTCTTTGCCCCCTTTTTCTTGCTTTTATTGAAATGCTTATCCTCATAGGTGGGGGGACACCTAAATTAAGCTTTTAAGCAAATCGCTGTCTTTACTTTCTCTGGTGTTCATGGGTTCAAAGGGTAGAATCTAAATATTTCGGTGCAGAGCTGATTAGTTTGGTAGTAGGTTTGGAATGTTCTACTATCTCCATGATTTCTATATTCTTTAAAAACCAGAATTATTAAAATGGTCTTCTAATGCTCTTTTTAAGTTTTTCCTGGATGTTCACCTTTGTTCTGGGAAGTAGAAAGTAAATTAAGTTTATCCATTTTATATGATTCTTGAACCTCACATTATTATTTTATTGTTCTTACTATAGCATAATAAAACAGTTTTATGATTTTATATTGCTACAGGTTCCCTTCTAAGTTTTTATCAAAAACAAATAATCTTATAAAAATATAAGGACATTCCAAGAATTAAGCATGAGATTACAGATTTTTTTAGGCACTATTTCTGTTGTTTGTCTCTTACCCTAACGTCAGAGTTGAGTATATGCAGTGTAGTGATTACAAATGGAAGCTTCAAAGTGAGTCTATTTGAATCCTACCTTTGTCACTTCCTGGCTGTGTGGCTTTGGACAAGTTTATTAATCACTCTCTGTTTTAGTTTCCTCATCAGCAAAATGGGGATAATAGTACTTATAATGTTTGTTAGGATTATTATGAGGATTTAATAGGACTTTGTATATAGTGAGCACTAAATTGATACTAGTTATATAATAATAACAATAGCTGTTATTGTTATATAATATCAGGGAGTCAGATTGTTATACTATGACTTTGTGACCAAGATCTGGGTTGAGAACCTATATTCATAGTTTTAAGTTGTGTATCTGTAGCCAGACCTCTTTGAGCTTGTTTCCTCCTCTGTGAAATGGGAAACGTCATATATATATTTCTCTCTGGGTCATTTTAATGAAAATACCTGATCTCAAGGAACATTCAATAGTTGTAGTAGCAACTTCAGCCCTAGCTGCCTCTAAAATAGTGAATTTATATCATAAGTAGGAGTGCATTGCCTTATGTAGAAATTGTTTAGAAGATAGTGTTTGTTGGTGTCCACAAAATAAATAGAAAATATAGTACAGGGGTTACCTCCATGTTGAGTATTTTGGATGGAAGTGCTTGGCAGGGACTCTTTCCTTGTCTTCTGATTAAATCATAGCCCTTAGGTATACAATCAACAGATTGCCCTCATTAGGTGAGTAGTATCTGAAAATTATCAGATTTAAGCTGGAGTATTATATAAGGTTAAACCCAATGTGCCAATAGTTGAATGTGTTTGACTTATAAACATGGCAGTTTCAAAGGGTTCAAATTAACATTTACATATGTTTTGTGTATCCTATAGATCTTTAATAAAAGTATATATGACTATCTCTCTTTGAATTACTACAGTCTTTTAATAAATATGGAAGTATGGGAATAGTGCTGAGGTTTTAACAGTATGACTTCAGTATTTTTTGGAAAACTTCGTTCACTCTTTGCTACCAAAATTGTTAAGAAAATACATAGAGATATGTAGAGATCGTGTTTTTATGCTAGAGGATGATGCTTGAACTCACAGAATCTTTGAGTTACTAAGGAACTTTAGAGCCACCTAAAATTAAAATACTTCCTTAGTTAATTTGCAAAAAAAAAAAATAGGTAGAATTATTAATTGGTACTTCCTTTCTATAAGACATTGACAGAATGTAGCAACGGCTTTAAAAATGTTTATTTCCTTTGAACCAAAAATTCCTCTAAGAATTTATTTCAAGAAAACAATTAGGGATGTATGGAAAAATATAGCCCCAAGGTTATTTATTTTAGCCTTATTTATAATGAAAGATTCAAAGTGATAACAAATGACAAATTGTAGGGTTTCTTCAACTATTTCTCAGTTTCCTATCTTGATTGCTACTCTCTGGATTTTCTTATGTTGGTCAGTGTCCTTTTTAAAGTGTGATATTCAGAACTGGACCCAGTATTCCAGGATTGCCCTTAATCTGGACATGGAATTTCTATCATCAGAGGCCAAGTTTCTGACCATGATCTTCTCTTTGTATAACGGGGGCTGCCGAAACCCAAGTATTATCAACTGGTTCTGGTCCCTAGCCATGCTTGTGTCTTCTAAAGAGTGACAGTAACTGCCGATTGCAGGGATGGCTATTCATGGGGACTCCTTTTCTTTGCCCGACAGAGGCCCAGTGTTCTAGCTCTGAGAGGGGATCTGATGCCAGCATGTGAGTCACACTCATTTGCTACTGTTCTTTTCCAAAGTTTTAGATCATTTGTTGCTGCACTTCACCCCCTTTTCCTCCTGCCCAGCTTGCACTGTCACCCTGCCTCATCTACCATGCTGTGCTTGAACATAATGCTCTTCTCTGCATTCCATGTGTCTACTCTGTAGTTTTGTGCTGCATTTTGAAAGAGATGAATTCACTGTTGGTGTCCTCATTCAAGAAAGAATGCTGATTAACTCTTGGTAATAGGTAGTTTAATAAATTCTGTGATTAGTTCTTGTTCTCCATATTTTCTTAGGTATTTCTTATTGGCATACTTCTTAGAAACGTTTTCTGAGAAAAGTGCTATGTAATTAGGTATTTTTTTACTTAATATGAATAATTGAGAGTTGTTAGAATAGTAAAACACTGTTTTATCTTTTTTTCTTCAACCTGCATTTCCTTATTTCTTTAGGCTTGATAGCTTTGGAAAGCTCTCAGTTTAGCTCAAGTTTCTTTCTTTATGTATACTTTAAACTCTTTATATAACGTCACAATTACTTTTTTAAGGTATAGTGTGTCCCATTATTTGGACATCTTAATTACTGACTTCTGTCACACTCAACATTTCCAAAAACTTACTGGGATTAATGCATACTCCATCTCCCTTTTGGAAAGTCACATTTTCCTTGAACCTGTTAAAAGCTGTTAGAAATCCTACAGTTAAAACTGTTCACATTAGCTAAAACATTTTCTAAAATTGAAACATTTTTCACAAAGTACATTTAATATTCTATAGAAATTTTGTTGAACTGATACATTTTGTTGAACTGATTTTTTTTTCTTTCTATAATTCATTTCCTCTGTCTTTTCAAATTTCCTTTTTTTTTTGTCGGGAAAAGATTTCTGGGAGCTGGTCCTAGGCCACACTGAGATGAGAGGCTGAGTTTGCTTGCAGCCACTTACCCTCCTTTCTCAGTATCTTTCTTTCCTGACTGGGCATATAACCCCAACCCAGGCCTTGTTGCTCCTGATGCCCAGAATCTCTGAAGTGAGGTTACTGGACTCTTTTCTCCCTGGCTCCTTCTTCTCTGAATTCATTTCCTTATTTCTTTTTTTTTTTTTTGGTCAGAACTTCCCTGTTGTATATATTTTTTCCTTATGAAATGAGAAAGGACCAGATCACTGAATTGATGTGAGGGTTTTAATAGAGGAGAGAAACTTAATGTGTTTCGCTTGTGATTGGAGCTGTTTACAATTTTACAAGAGAACACTACCTAACTTGTGTAGCATAATGGATAAGATGTATATTTTATAACTAAAATGACCTAAGATTGAATCTAGCCCTAGATTACTAGCTGGATGACCTAGAATAAAGTGATATGACCTAAGAATCAATTTCTTCATGTAAAATAGTGGACAGTAATATATCTAATAGGATTGTCTGAGGATTAAGTGATGTAATGATTGTAAACCTAGTGCTCAATAATCAGTAGCTATGGTTGTTGTTATTCAGCTATGATTCCTTATCTGCGATGTTCCTCCATCATTTTATTATGAAAAATTTCCAGCACAGAAAAGTTGAAATAATTGGACAGTGAACACCTGTAACCTATCACCTAAATTCTATAATTTTTTGCTATATTTGATTTTTCACATACGTGTATTCACCTATCTTACAGTCTATCCTTGATTCCATTTTATTATTAAATGCACTTCAGAGTAAATTGCTGACATCAATATACTTACTAAATACTTCAGCTTTAACATCATTAACTAGACTTCAATATTTGTTTATGATTTTTTGAGATGCAATTTATATATAGTAAAATATACAAATTGTAAGTGTTCTGTTTGTTGAGTAACTCAGACCCCTATGATAATGTGGAATATTTCCATACTCCTGAATGTTTACCATGCACTTGTCTAGTCAAGACCCTGCCTTCACTCCCAACTCTGAATATCGCTTGTGACTTTTAGAACTAGAATTCAGGCACTGACTATAGTCTAGTGATAGGAGTATTTGGGAGCTGGGGAACTGCCTGATCTGCTTATCATACCATGGATGTTAAAGCTTGGTATAATTTTTCCATAAGAAATTTTATAAATTTTGTACTATAAAATGTATTCATTCATCCAGTAAACATTTAATTGCCAGATAATTTTGCTAAAGGTGAGGTGAAGGAGACATTCTGGAATTAAACGAATACTGTACTCTGATATAAATAGACATAGGGCATAGTGGAGGCATAAAGAAGGGAGTGATTGAGTTTTCTTGATTTGAGGGTATAGGCAACGATGGCCTCTTGGGGGTGGTGATACTTGAGCTGAGTATTGTGGAAGATGAGTTGATATTTGCCAGGCATTAGTAGAGTGGGAGGCATTTCTGGATGAGCAAAGGCAAAGAGGAAGGAAAGAGCTTGGTGTGCTGTAAATGGTTTTGGTAGGCTGGAGCAAAGGCTGCAGGAGGTGAGGTGAGGTGGGTAAATGGAGAGGACTTTGTATGCTATGCAGATAGCTTTGGTTTATTTCTATAGCATATTTTAAGATTTGTTCATTTTTGAAGGAGATTATACTCAAAAGATAGAAATTGCCAAGAAATATAGTTAAATGCTTAAGGTTATTTTATGAAGTCATATGTCTTCTTTGTTTTATTACACTACAATTTTATATTTTTATTCTGACTCTTCTTCCTTTTATCTTTCTAAAATGACAGGTAGTGTGCCAATATTTGAAAGATCCCAGTGTATCTGATCCACAGTTGCTGCAGAATATTTTCCAAGCTCTGACCATATATTATAATTATACAGGCCAGGCAAGATGTCTGAATATTTCAGAGACATCAACTAGCAGTCTGGGATCCCTGGGTTGGAGCTATCAAGTAAGTGTGTATAATTTCCCCAAGAGAAACTATCTTTTCACTGATATGATTGTGCTGTAACAGACTTCGCAAGATTTTGTTACCTAACTTGGATCTTAATCTGGGCTCTGTAACCTTACATGCTAAGGCCATGGAAAAATTTCTTCATTCATTCATTCATTCATTCATTCATTTAATGTATTTAATAATCACCACATACATTCTGAATACTTATCATGTGTCAAGTACCATTTTAGGCTCCAAAGATAAATGACTTGATCTTACTGTCAAATGTAGCTTGTTGAAAAAGAAGTTTAACTAAATAATATTATAATAGATCTTGATGAATCCTATAAATGGATCATTTTATGGACACATAGAAGGGGAGTCTAACTTGATTCTATTTGAGCTTCCATTTCTTCATTTGGACAATGAAGAGACTGCTGCTGCTGCTGTTGCTACTACTACTACTACTACTACTACTACTACTGCTGCTGCTGCTGCTACTACTACTACTTTCCTTCCAGAGTTGTTCTGAGGATTAAATATGACAATAGATGTGAAAGAAAGCAGTTCACAAAGAAGGAATATATATCCCTAACTTCTGTGACTTCTCAACTGAATTTTTCCAAGAATAATGAGAGGTGGTATGGCATAGAGGTAAAGAGCAGGGGCTCTGAAGCCAGACTGCTTAAAAATTTATTTAACCTCTTTGTGCCTTATTTTTTCACTGGATTCTTCTCGTTTGCTTTCCTAGGCCTGCACAGAAATGGTCATGCCCTTTTGTACAAATGGTATCGATGACATGTTTGAACCTCACGCGTGGGACTTGGAAGAATTTTCTGATTATTGTTTTAGACAGTGGGGTGTGAGACCAAGGCCCTCCTGGATCACCACACTATATGGAGGCAAAAATATCAGTTCCCACACAAACATCATTTTCAGGTGAGTTTTTGCTGGTTCAAAAAAAAACTTTAGTTGATGGAGACATTTGTAGAAGAGCTGAAAAAATAAAACCAGGAAAATGCTGGATGATAAAACAATCTAGAATACTACAGTGGTATCTATCATGTTTTCCTACTCCTTGAAAGACAGGATACTGAAAAGAGATATAATTTTACACTCTATTACAATGTGCCCAAAGGCTTAAAAAGAACACATCAACAAGATTAAAATATTTTTTTAAAAAGCTCCTCAGCAGAAAATGAAGTATTATCTGTTCTCAATTTGTTTTACTATTGTTCCTATTGTTATTAATGGTAATAAAAAAATATTCAGTATTTATTAAACAAATTCATTTGAAGTACCCAGGCTGTACTGTTGTAGGCACTTAAATTACTTAAAATTGAATCCTTACAACAACCCTGTGAAATAGTTGTTATTGTCTCTTCTTTACTGAGGAAGAAAGTGAAGGTTACTGTGTTCAGTCACTTGCCAAAGTTCATCCAGCTTTATTTCAGTTACGAAGTGAAAAGCCAGATTTCAGCCTTGGCCTGTTTGACTACAAAACTTGTGTTTGTTCCTCTACATTACACTGCTCCTATAGCGACATATTTGATATTGGTTCACATCAGAGTTAATTGAGTAGCTTTTATGTGTATCTGATTGTGATTTTAAAATTTCCATGTTTTAGCTTGTACACTAAGTTGTCAGCTATTAACAATAGCAACCAGTTAATAAAAAAATTTCTCTAAAACTATATGGAAAGGTTAAAGAGATATTCATACATACCTCTTAACCTGGAGCTATTGTTTAAATTGTAAATGTCATTGTTTTACAAGCTCTTCTACACAAGTGTCAAATTTGTCCTTTGTGATATGCCCAATAGGTTTCAGGAGTGAGGAGTGCTGTTTCAACTGAATGATCACTGTCTGCGTTTAGGCCTGTAGCACTGTCTACTTTGCAATCTTTCTTATTGGGTTCATGCTGTTTTCTCACCCAGCGGGGTACCTACCCAAAATAAAAGGTGAAACACTTAATGGAAAATTTAAAGATTCTTTTTGTTCAGTTTCCCTAAATTGTGTTCCTTGTTCTGAATAGGATTCTTCAAAACTATACCCTTCAGCTCAGTTTTATGAAAGTGACAGTTGAACAAATAAATCTATTTAGGGCATTAAAGGAAACTGTGCCAAATTTGAAATCAGGGAAATGTGAAAGGACTGAGAGAGCTGAAAAAGGCTTAAAAACAAGCCATGGGTCTCCAAGCTCACCTTTGTTCCTCAGAGGAGGAAATACTTTGTCAATTTCTTCTTTTTTTTTTAAGAGCTTATCCTCATGTAGTATTTTTAAGGATTTCTCTAACACGCTGACACTTTAAGTTCATGCTTTCTACCTTTGACCTTATAAAAGTTGCAGTTCAAGTTGATTTAGAAAGTGGAGTCTTTAAAACCTAATATGAAAATTTTAACATATGAATTTTGATCAAATACACTGTTCTTTTTTATTGGAGCCAACCATTACAGGTAAGTATTTTAGTTATTCATTTATCCTCTTATATTACTTTCCTCTGGCCATCAAAATAACAATCATCACATTGTCATTGCTGGGAGGGGTACATATTTTGTGAGAAAAGTTCAGGAATAGAACTGAAACCCATAGGTGGAAATTACAGCTTAGTGTTAAAAACTTTAATTCAGTATAAGAACTTTCTAACAGAGCTGTGCAAAGGTAGTATGAGCTATTAAATAAAATTACTTAATAAAATTACTCTTTGATCCTCCGTTTTCTCTTCTGTAAAATGAGAATAATTTACCACTCACCCCATAAAGTTGTTATGATGCTAAAAAGAGTTAACCCAGTTAAGTACTTGTCCCAGAACTGGCAAATATACATGCTTAAACATATTTGTTGAACAAATGAATAGATATATACTCTTTATTTTGTGTTGAAGGCACAGAGAACTGTTTGTCTCTGAATGTCCTTTCTCTCTTTTTCACCTTTTCTTAAGACTCAAGCGTCCTCCAAGAAACTTTCTCTCCTTCAGAGAGTTAGGTTCCCCCATCCCTTTAGCTTCCCTAGGGCCTGTGGCTGTCACTAGCCCTCTGAGTGGAAATTGCTTGCATTTCTATCTGTTCCATGAAATTGTTAACTTCTTAATGATGAGACTGTCTTAATCATCTCTATGGCTTTAGCACCTGCTGTAATTACTGGCACATAATGGATGGCTGATAAATGAGTGTGTTGATAAGGATGATGAATGAAATACAAAACTCAGGAAGGCTTTAGAGGCAGGTGAAGTTTAAAGGCAGGATTATGTGAAGATGCTAGTTATTTTTCTGCAGTGGCAAGTCTACTTTTAAAAAGATATCTTTTTCCATATGCTGCTAAGAAAAATATAATGTAAAATTTTTTAAGTTAATTAAAAATTAAAAATTCTCTTTTCTGAAGAAAGCACATTCCCAAAGTAAAGGAGTAGCCTCAGGTGTCTCTGTTTTATGTACTTTAGTGGCAACCAGCTAGAAAACATTTCTGCCTGCTGAGTAAGAAAATGTCTAAGAACCACGTGAAAATATCTTTATGTTCATGCTTCTCTCCTTCGGTTGCCTCACACAAACCCAAGTGTGACTGCTTTTCTGATTGGAAAATTCAGTCTGTAATTGTTGGATTTGAGATTTGCCAGTTAAGAGCTTGGGCTTTGAAGTCAGGGAGACCTGGGTGCTGTTCTGATTCTTCACCGAGTTAGCTGCATAGCGTCAGGCAGATTGCCAGTTTATATAAGTTAGAAATAATGACTGCCCAACAGTTATTTCAGGAAGTAGATAGACTATTATGGAAATAAGCACTATGAGCACTATGAAGGCAGAGATTTTGTCTGTTTGCTGCTGAATACCCTGGCACGTAGTGGGCACTTAGTAAACATTTGTTGAATGAATGAGGACTTAATAAATGGTAGCTATTAATAGTTATATTTCAACAGGCTTCCTTTTTTTTTTTTTTAATTCCACAGTGGTTTTGTTGGAATGATTATTTTTTTTTCCTCAACCCCAGATTTGGGGTAAGAAATTATCTCACTGTAAATGGTTATTCTGTAAATGGTTATTTAAATATAAATCCAAAAGGGAATTCCTGAGAAGCTGGTTAGTTTAACATCATTGCCAGCAATTAAGTGAGGCTTACTGTTGGGATTTTTATCTAGGCATCTATATACTTTCATGAAAGTCTTTATGGCTTTTTGTTTGTTTGTTTGTTTGTAAATTTCCTAGAGACTGGTTTAGCTTTCACATGTCTAGGACCAAGAAATTCAAGTCCATGTGCATCTTAGGTCTCTCAGCAACTCCAAACACTGTTGCTAAGTCACTAGGCTGATTCAGATGACCTTTTAAATCAAATGCAGTTTGCTTATTATGTGGCTGTTAGGATGGCTTTTTTGTTTTGCAAATAATGGTGAGTTTTCTATCTGGGTAGGTCCTGTCAAATTGGAATAATGATAAAGGCTATCTGTTTACCTAAGAGAATCTAACCCCTTGTGTAGTTTACTTTAAAAATTTATCTGGTAGTTAAAAACTAAGGATTATAATTTGCATTGTGAGTTTTCTCTTTTGTTTTCAATAAAACCAAAAAGTACATTATTTTTTCAAGTAAAAAGTACTGAAGTGATTTACATGTTTTTAAACTTGTGTACATGTATTTAATAGATCTCTTTTAGGTAAAGCATCTGATAAAAGGCCAAAGACAACTAGATATTTACATTCTTTTTTTCACTCATTCAATAAATATTTGTGTGACTCGTACCATGTGCCAGGTGCTGAAGTTACGGTAATAAACAAAACCGACAAAAATCCCTGCCCTTGGGAAGTTCTAGTTTAAGAGAACATAATAAACAAGATGACACCTATAAAGACATTAGGAGATAAGTGCTAAGGAAAAAAAACAGGGCTGTGAAATATTGGATGGAGGCAGAGTTTGAAATTTTAGATGAGAGTGACTAAGGAAACCAAAGGGTCTTTTGGAAAATGATCTGGAGGAAGGAGCTAGCTAGCCATGAGTTTGGTGGGGTCAGAATACCCCAAACAGAGGAGAAAGCAAGAAGGGCTTTGAGAGGTAAATGTCCCAAGGATATTCTCCAGGTCCACTAAGGAGGTCAGTGTGGTTGGAGTAGAGTTAATGAGGGAGAGAGTAGAAGAGTTGAAATCAGAGAGGCAGCAGAGGGCCCAGACCATGTAGAGACTTGTAGAACATACTAAGGACTTCGGTTTATACTCTAAATGAAGTGGGGGAAATTGGAGTGTTTTAATTCAGGTTTTAATGGAATCAGAGTGTTGCTATATCTATAGCAGGGGGACAAGCAAGATCAGTGAAAGGCTATTCAGGCTAGTGATAATGGTGACTTAGACCAGAGTAGTGGCAACGGATGTGGTGAGCAGTGTTCAAATTCTGGATATATTTCTATATATGGCTGACAGGATTCATTGACAGATTGAGTGAGAGAGGGAAGATTGAAGAATGACACCAGACTTTTGGCCTGAGCGACTAGAAGGATTAGGTTCCCATTAACAGAGATATAGGGGAGGGGCAGGTTGTCAGTTGGGGAAAATCAAGTATTCTCTTTTGGATCTGTTAAGTTTGAGAAGTTTTGTAAAAATGTAAAGTAGACCGTTGAATTTTGGTTCTGAAGTTTAAAGGAAAGGTCCTGGCTAGAGACATTATTTGATATTCGTCTGTATAGATTAAACTCATAGATGAAGTTTTTTAACTCATTTTCTATTTGCTCTGAGATTACTCATGGCAGCACTTGTGGCTGCAGTGTTTACCCCGAGATAACTCACGAATTACAGTTCTAACCTTATCCCCAAAGTTTGCCACACAGTCTCTCTCTTTTATTACTATTTTCACATCACTAGTATATTAATAGTCTTTGGAAATAAATGACATCATTCTTTTTATAGCATTCTGGTTTTAGTAGTGGTATTTCCATTTACAAAATATAGTAATTCTCAATTGCTAAAAATGTTAAATCCTAGAAAACATAGCATCCCTAACATGTGATGTTAACATTGTTCTTGAACAGTTAGTTGTTAGCCAAAGATTCATTTGATGAATCTAATTTATGTATACATTTCTGTACATTAGGGTTAGAGATAAATTCTGTTTAGAAATAACTCCAAGAACAGTTTTTATATTTTATTTCCACATTGATAACCAGTCAGATTTGCTTCAGCCTCAAAGGGTATGTTTATGTAAAAGTAACACTGCAGGGATCTGCATTTAATTTGTAAACAGGAAATGGGTTAATGATTATGTAAATTATGTGAATGATAATGTGACCTTGAAGATTTGTTGTCTCAAGCTTTGTAACAATATCAGCGAAATGGAATGTGCATTAACAAATGTAAGAACACATAAAAATGCTCTGTAAGTGATTTCAAGATATATATATAAAAGTATACCAAGAGGTGCCATAAAAAGGGAAAGTTATCTAATACCTGTCATAGGCCAGGTTTTTGATATTTGAGACCAGATATTTCAGTCCCTATTTTATCATGAGGAATCTAAGTTTCTATGAAATCAGGAAGATAAGAGGCAGACCTGGGACTGGAACCGAGGTGTGTCTGTCTGATCCCAAAGCTCATGTTCTTCTTACTCTGCACCACACAAGTCAAGAGAGTATGTGCTGTTGGTTTCCAACAGCAATCATATGTCCATGAAATGCAATGTATAAAATCGAGCATTGGACTAGCATTATAAGACCTGAGTTTGTATCTCGGATTTGGCATTTCTTTCTGAATGCTTTGAGCAACCCTTAAGAATTGTAATTTAACTTACCTCACAGGGTTGTTACAATGGTCAAATATGCAAGACTTTGTAAACTCTTAACCAGCTTATGCATGTGTGGAGTTAATAATACCAGAGAACAAAAGAAGTATAAGACATATACATTGAAAACTATAAAACATTATTGGAAGAAATTAAAGATTTAAATAAATGGAAAGACATCTCTTGTACTTGTGGAAGGGGTGATATTGTTAAGATGTCAGTACTCCATAAATCGATATACAGATTCAATGCAATCCTTGCTCAAGCTTATCTTAAAATTTATATAAAAATGGTAGTTGATAGATGGCATGGGGATGGGGAGCATGGTGTAGGGAATGCAGTCAGCATTAATGTAATTGCTAGGTGGAGAGCCAGAGGAGAGAAAGAGCAATTAGGGGGATCATTTTATAAACTATACAGATGTCTAACCAATGTACTATATACTTAAAACTAATAATAAAATAAATTTAAAAAAATATATATAAAAATGCAAGGGACTCAGAATAACCAAAACTGTCTTGAAAAGGAAGAACAAATTTGAAGAACTCATACTTCCTGGTTTTGAACTCATACTTCCTGGTTTCAAACTTATTATAAAGCTACAATGATCAATACAGTGTGATACTGACATAAAGATAGATATATAGATCAGTGGAAGATAAATGACAGTTCAGAAATCAACTTTTATATATTTGGTCAATTGATTTTCAGACAATTCATTGGGGGGAAGAATGTTTGTTTGTTTGTTTTCAAGAAATAATGCTGGGGAAAACTGGATAATCACATGCAAAAAAATGAAATTAGATTCCTATTTCATACCATACAAAAAATTAACTCAAAATGGATCAGATGATTTAATCGATAACTCAGCTTAAAAAATAGACAAGGATCTGAATAGATATGTTTTCAAAGAAGATATATAGATGTCCAATCAGTACATGAAAAAATGCTCAATACCATCAGTCATTTGGGAAATGCAAATCAAAAGTACAGTAAGATTCATTTGACACCCACACAGGATGGCTATAAATCAGAGGATGGGAAAGATGGGTGAAAAAGGTGAAAGGAGATGTGAATAATATTGTGATAAGTTTGCACGGTGACAAGTGATTTCTGAATTAGTGGGGTGATCATTGTAAAGTATAAAAATGTTGAATCACTATATGGAAATGTACACCGGAAACTAATATAACTAATATAATATTGTATACCAACTATACTTAAATTTTAAAAAAAGATGTAAAAATATAATAAGTGTTGGTAAGGATATAGAGAAATTAGAACCTTCATATTTTGCTAGCGGAAAATTGCAATGGTGCAGCCAACTTTGTAAAACAGTTTGGTATATACCCAAGAGACATGAGAACATTCATTCATGCAAAAACTTGTGAATGTTCATAGGAGTGATATTCATAATGGCCAAAAAATGGAAACAACACAAATGTTTTATTCATAGCATATAAAACATAAAACATAGCATATTCATACAATATGGAATATTATTTGAGAATAATATAGAATATTATTTGGCAATAAAAAGGAGCAATATACTGATATGTTACAATGTAGATTAAACCTGAAAACATTATGCTAAAGTGAAAGAAGCTAATCACAAAAGACCCCTATCGTATAATTTCATTTATATGATATACCCAGAAAAGGCAAATCTGTGGTTGAGATAAAAAGTTAGGTTAGTGGTTTCCTGTGGCTGAGAGTGAGTGTGGTTGGGGTAGGGAAATGGGAATTATGGACTGCCAGTGAGTATGGGTTTCTTTTGGGGATGATGAAATGTTCTAAAATTGTGGTGATGGTTGTAAAATTGAATATACTAAAAATCATTAAACTGTACATTTTAAATGGGTTGAATTTGTAGTAGATGAATTATCATAACACAACCATTAAATATTGTTAGGGATACTGTCTGTGATTCTATTGGACTTTCACTTAGCTAAACTAAATAACCTGTGTCAAAGACTGATCCTGTGTACATCATTCTGAAATGTCTTGTGTGAACCAGCCAAATCTAACAACCTGATAACATTTCTGTAACTTTAAAGCTAATCTAAAATGGGGATCTTCGAGTAATGACCAAAATTAGAATTTTCAAATATAGAAAAATTTTTTTATACTTTGATAGTTGGGTCCTAGGAAAGAAGAAAACTGGCATTGAGGGACTCCTATGTTCCTGACACTTGTGCTTATTAAATACATCTGCATGCACCATCTGGTTTAACCTTTACAACAACCTTATGAGGTAGGCGTGGTTATCTCTCTTTTGCAGATGAGGAAAGTCACATGGCTTTTGAGTAATGAGGCTGGGATTAGAATTTCGGCTTCTAGATTCCAAGTTCCAGTATAGTCTGGGCTGATTCGTAGGGTACCATTTTAATTCCTCTCTGGTTCTATTTCTTGCACTTGGTTGGAAAAAATGTTGTAAAATTCCAATCAGAAGCACCTTTCTGTATGAGAGATTCGATCCTCAGATCAAATCCCCCAGATTATAATTTTAGCTGTCACGCATAAATTAAGTTTTCTTCTACCTTATCTGGGTATAGATATGAAACACTAACAATCTTATTTTTTCTTCTTTCCCTCACTTAGCAATGGTGACCTAGACCCCTGGTCAGGAGGTGGAGTAACCAAGGACATCACAGACACCTTGGTTGCCATCACTATCCCAGAGGGGGCCCATCATCTAGATCTCCGAGCCAACAATGCCTTTGATCCCACGACTGTGCTATTAGCCCGCTCCATGGAAGTTAGATACATGAAGCAGTGGATCAGAGATTTCTATGCCAGTCTAAGAAAGAAGTACTGAGCAACTTTGGATCATTTTCACTTTCTTTTTTTATATTCATTTCACCTACATTCCCATTTACTTTGGTTTTCTACATGTAATTACTTTGCCTTGTTTATCATTTTTCATTTTTGGTGGGGCAAAGGTTGAGATAGAAGAGCGAATGATGGTGGTGATAGTAGCCATCCCACACCCCAGGTACTCATCATCTTTATACCACTTCCAGGAAGAATCTCTTCGTGACAGCTTTCGTGCACTATCAGTGGGCCTCATAACTGGAGCAGAGTTCCTGACTGCCTTTTGCAAAAGGGAGAGTCAGTCCCTTTGTTTCTCTGCAGGCGGAGATTTCTCTTGGTTTTGAGATTGAAGTCTCTCTGGCCCATTTGTCATTTCTCCACCCATGCCCTCCCAAAGGAAAAACAAAGATAGATAAAAATGATGTAATTGCAGCTGGTAGGAAGGATGTCCGATGCCAATCCAGGAAATAGAAGCCATTTCTTTTCTACTTGATTTAATGATTTTGAACTGTGCTGTAAATAAAGAATAAGGCTGGACCTTATACCTGTGTGTTGCTTCTGAGGCTCACTCTAGCTGTTGGGAATGCTATGTGTACTGGGCTTGGCTGTGTCTGGAAAGTCCTTTTATTTATTCCACTTGGCAGCTTTTCTTAGTTCTGGGATATTTGCCACTGTGATACTGCCAGTAAGAAATCTGGCCTTTTTCTGCTCCATTTCTCTTTGTTTCTAAGGTCAGTTTTGTAGTAATTTGGTTACATTTTGCCAGTTTAGAAAATGACTATTTTGTTTTTCCTTTGACATCAGAACAAGCTTTTATATACTGTGGTCACTACTGATTGTTTAGTAAGAAGCCTTTAAAATTGATGAAGTTGACTGACTATTCAGAAGGTAGAATATAGTTATATTCAGCATTTTTTTTTTCTGGTGGTTGTTGCTACTGTCCTTAAAGCCAGAAGTGTCAGGACACTAAGAAGCAGGTGCACAAGAACATTTCTGTGTGGCTTCCGAAAGACAAGCTGACTAATTCATGCGGGCAGCATATTTGACATTAATAAATGGCTGAGCCATTCCTATTTCCAAAGGGTTGGCGTCTTTCAAGCAGTTCTTACACTGAAACCTTTCTTCAGAAGAGCTTTTCTAGGATAACAAATAGGGTTGGATCAAAACTTTTCAGGGACACAGAGACTAAGAGTTTCTGCTCTGCTGAAAGATTTCTTCCCCCTTGTTTCTTTTTATTTTCTCTCAAAAATTTGTTTTCTTCACCCTGCCTTGGGGATATTTTCTGTTTTTTAAAAACTGTACCTTTGTTTCGATTGCTAAAGCACTATTTTTTTTTTTAATATGCAGATATTAAGTTAATTCTTGGGTGAGAGACTGAAATATTTCCCTTATTTTCCATGGCATCTGGGAGATACAGAAAAATCTTTGTCTGGTTTCGGAAGCCTCTAGTTCTCATTGTAATGAGAACAAAACATTCGGTCACTATTTTTATTTCAGCATCAGAAAAAGTCTGCTGGGATGGGAATTCAAGGGTCAAAACAATACTAGTTTTTATTCTTTGTCAACTAAGAAGTTATATAATGCAGGGTTTATGTGCTTAATGGAGGATATTATTACTATATATTTTAGGATACTATTGATTTTAGGATATTTTCCTTGAAATCTTTTTACTTGTTTAAAATCTTTAAAATGCTTTTCTGCTTCATTTAATATTCTTCAGATGAGTTGCATTTTTTGAAGATAAAAATTTTCAAAAAATGACTTCTGCAAGTATAATTTGGTCTTATGTACATGGTTTTTTTCTATGTACATTTCATGACAGACAGCATACTTAACTAGAGTTAGCCTAATTATAAATGCTGAAATTTAATTTTAAATTGAAAAATAATTAGAACACTTATAATTGGTGTAGTTTTTATTTTCTCTTTCTGTTACTTTAACTACCTGGAGTCAATAGATAGAACTAAAGAAAATTAGTGATCTTTCATAAGGGTTCTGTAGAATCCAGAGATTATCAAGAGGAGTCAGTGTCTAGTGCAGCATATTACAATGAAGGCACCTCGGATTTCTAGTCCAGCCCCATCATTGGTGGGTGATGACATTGCACAGAGAGAAGGGACTTGTTTCGTTTTGTTGGAATAGCTTAATCTTTGTTTGGATTCAAGAAACAAAATCTTGCCAAACCAGTTTAAGCAAAAGAGGGAATTTATAGAAACTGCAGGAATAGCTCCTAAACTTGGGAAGCTAGGAATTGTGAGGCAATGGAACTGGGGTCTAGAAAGTCATTAAAAGTCAAGACTGCTATATCTCTTTCACTCTGAACAGACATCACCATTCTCAGCTACAGATGAGATTTGTTCCTCAGATGTTTACTGTTTGGCTAACAGGCTAAAGTGTGCATGTGCATCAGATTACCTGAAGTGCTTGTTAAAACATTGATTGCTGAGCCCCAGCCCAGCATTTGTAATTTGTCTTATCATGGATCCTGGGAAGTTGCATTTCTAACAAGATTTCAGGTGATGCTAGGGAATCACACTTTGAGAACCACTAATGAAAAGATTTCTGAATTTCAGTTTTTTCACACAGGACATGCCCCTTCAGTTCACCTCACTCCTGTTGTCCTACCTGATCTCTAATTAGAGTATAGGAGCCCTGCCTAATATTTCTTTTCCCATGGCTGCTTCAGACCAGCTTCCTCTTCTGTGCTTGCACAGGGCCCATGATGACTTCCCAGAATGGTGTCTTCAGGCTCCTGAGGCTGCACCTCACAAGCCCTCATCTCTCAGGTAGTTAGGGAGGGACAAGGTCATAAAAACATGGCTTCAGAGATACAGTATTTGGGATGGAGGGGGAATAGTTCAGGCATCTCAGTATATGTATGTCACACAGTGTCTCTTGGAATACAGGTATCCAACAAAATGCCAATGACGTATGTAGTAGAAAAGTCCATAGTTAAGCAAGTTTGGAAAATAACAGATGAAGCAAGTGAAATACTTTTTTTCTTAATCTGTAAATATGCATTGTTACTCTCCAAAATAGTAACCGAGAATGCAGCTTTTCTTACTTAAAGATCTGCAAGGCATAAGGCATTGTCCTGGAACTTGGAGAATACAATGGTGAAAATGCACACTGTGTGTTCTAATACAGTTTACATTTTTGTGGGAGAAAGATATGAAATGTCAAATTATACCAAGAGTTGGTACAATTATAAGTGTTATGAAGAGGGGGTGCTCTAGCAGGGAATCTGTGGAAATCAGAACACTTTTGAAATGTGACATTTTAGCTGTTATCTAAACGATAAATGGGACCTATAGAAGGAAGAGAAAACAGTGCAAGAGTCCGGAGAATAGCACATTCAAGGAACTGAAAGAAGGCCAATGTACTGGGACAGCAGATGACCAAAGAGGAAGTGACGTAAGATGAATTTAGAGACGTTGGCAGGGAGAAATCTCATTCAAGTAGATCATGATAAGGAATCATTAAAAGCGATGAGAATACATCATGGTCCATAATTAGGGAGTGACATGATCAGGTTTTTATTTAAAAAGATCATTCTGAAAACATCTATTAAGATCCTTTGCCCGGTTTTTAATTGGATTGTCTGGGATTTTTTTTTTTTAATATTAGCTCTGTGAATTCTTTATATATTTTGGATATTAACGCCTTATTGGATATATCATTTGCAAATATCTTCTCCCATTCATTGGGTTGCCTTTTCGTTTTGTTGATGGTTTCTTTTGCTGTGCAAAAGCTTTTTAGTTTGATGTAATCTCATTTGTTTATTTTTGCTTTTGTTGCCCTTGACTGGGGAGACATATCCAAAAAGGTATTTCTAAGTCCTATGTCAAAGAATTGACTCCTTATGCTTCTTTAGTTAGTAGTTTTCTGATTTCTATTCTTATGGAGTAGAGAGAAAAGTGAAAAGGGGAAGGAATATGAGGTACAGATTTCCAGTTGTAAAGTAAATAAATCATGGGGATATAATGTACAGCAAAGGGAATATACTCAATAATATCATAATAACCTTAATAAAAGAAAAAGATCACTCTGGATGTAGAGTACAAGCATGTGATATAGGAGACCACTATTGTCCAGGTATGAGAATAGATTGTTTTTACTAAGGTGGTAAAGGTGGAAATGAGAAGTGGATGAATTTGAGAGATTTAGTAAGGAAGGAATGCCAGTGGGATCCGGTGGTGGGTTCTATATGAAATACAAGTTGGGCGGGTGTCAAGGATGATAATATCTGGCTTGTACGCTTAGATAGATGGTGGTGTCATACACTACTAGAAAGGCAGCACTGGAGGGTGACTAGGTTTGGCGGGAAGATTATGAGTTCAGTTTAGTTTTGTATTGTGAGTTTTATGCACTTTTGAAATAAACAAGTGGAGCTAGCAGTCAAATGGGACTGTTAGATGTAAACATCTGGGACCCAGTTTGGGCTGAGAGCCATAGTGCATAGATGGTAATCAGAGCATGGGATGTGAGCTCAAGGAATTATTTTTGTTTCAGAACTCTCCCTTACAATTGACAGAACACATTTCATATGTTATGATGTGTAGAGAACCAGATCTGAGCCAGACCTGATGGAAGCATTGGCAAAGCCATGCTTGGCTGTGTTGCAGATCCTGTGGCCAAAGCATTGGCAAAGCCATGCTTGGCTGTGTAGCAATCTGCCCAGGACCAAGAAGTGAAACAGTTAACAAACAGTTGCTTGTAGTTTAGCGTAGATAACCAGGTACAGACAGGCCTTGGGAAATTATTGCTGCCAGCAAGTTTCAAGTCCTTAGAAGAAGACTCCTATTCCCTCCTCGACCTTCAAAAGTATATAATAAATGCGCTGAGTTTGCCTCGGAGTCACTGTATCTAAGCAAAGTGCAGTATCCCACCTGGTCCCAGCTTTTGTATATACTGTCTCTGTGTTTTCTCAATCTTTCCGTTGCCCCCTCTCATGTATATTAACCTAGCCATGCAAGTCACGGCAATGATGATGTCAGTTCATTTGGTCAATCTACCTACACCTTCAGAATGGATGGTACAACACAAACCAGTCAAATATCCACCTTCTTTATATTTTAGGAACTCACCGTCTCTCGTCACTTTTTCTGAAGTCACAAAACCCTTCCTTGCAAGAGTTCACTCTTTAAGTTTAAGCCTGTGGTTTTCAATTGGCAGAACTTTTGTCCTCCAAAAGACATTTGGCAATGTTAAGTGATGTTACTGTTTGTCACAACTCTGGGCTAGGGGAGGGGAGTTGCTGCTGGCATCTAATGAGTGGACACCAGTGTTTCTGCTAGGCATCTTACAATGCAAAGGACAACTTCCCACAACAAAGAATTATGTGGTCCATAATGGTGATAGTGTTGACGTTTAACCTAAATCTCTATTATAACCTCAGGCCCTTTCCTCAAATTTTACCTTGCAAAGAGGAGAAAAAATTGTTAATTCAATGTATCCAATAGTCTTATACTCTAAACAATACAATAGCACGGTGTTTAAAATGTACGGTCTAAACATTGTAGGACAGACACCTCTCTAAAATTTAATAAACTTTATTTAGGAAACTAGTTCTTGAATTTTTCCTTGAATTTCTCTTCCCTGAGCCGAATAACCCTAATTCTTTGGATTGTTCATTTATTTATTATTCATTTGTTCAAATATTTATTGAATGGCAGCTCTATGTAGGTATAGTGTAAGATAGTAAGAATAAAAAAGCAAAGCCCAGTCTTTTTCCAGAAGCTCAGTGTTAAAGAGGAGAGATGGTCACCATGTCAGATTAGATACTTTGGGCTAAGAATTCATGTTGCACTCAGGATGCTGTGGGAGCATGAAAACAGAAGTGATGAATTTATCCTAAAGGTTTGAGGAAGGCTTTAAAGGAGAAGTAACATTTGAACTGAGACTTGAAGGATGAAAGTTTGTTGCAGTGTAGATGATGTTTAGTAAGAAAGGCAGTAATAGCACTTCATATAATATATATATGAATATACAGTATATACATATATATATGTATATTTAAGCATTCCTTATACACCAAGGGTTAGGTACCAATAATGTTACTGTAAAAAAAAAAAAAAACAGACTTAGCTTCTATTATTATCAGGTCATACAAAGAGCCAAAGAACCACCTCTCCCCCTACTCCGCTAAAGCTTATATCATACTTTATATACCTCAGAACTTCATGGCCTGCCTTTTCTCATTTGAGCTTCTCAACAACCCTACGCAGGAGGCAAAGCAGAAAATTACCTCCATTTTATAAAATAGGACCATGAGACCAAGAGAAATTAAGTAACTTTCTTCTACCCCATGCATGGCCACAGGTCTAGTAAGTGGCAGTTTTCTGATTCCAAACCTTGTGCTTTTCGACCCTTTCTTCGTACCAAGCTCAATTTCCTGTGGCAGTGAGGCAAGACTACTTCTTTCTACTCCCTCCTTGTCCTGCTATCTTCATCTTTGTCTTTACTTTTGTTTTCTGCTGGCTCCAATGATGAAGGAGTTTTTTAGTTCTCAGTTCCAATTACTGGGGACTGCCTAGGTAAGGAAGGAGTGAGAATTGCTCTCCTGCCACTGTCCATTTGCAAACTTATTTCTACCTCGATTTCCCCCAAATTTTGAGGAGTAGGAAAAACTGAGATGGGGAACAGAAAATCTCTTTTGTTTGTCTTGGTGTTTGATAATGTATGCGACCTCTCTGGGTGGTTTAAGGGGTTTAGGTACTTTCTATAAAAGGAATCTTTTAATGACAAAACTAATGTGATTATCTGAGTGAGTGTGAGAGGCGTATTCAAGGCTTAAAGAAAATCTGTTAGAATAGCTGAATGTATCTGCTTAATCCTTTCTCTAATGTGGCTGAACAATGCTCTGGGAAGCCATTGGTTCATTCTTTCTTCTAGTAAATGCCTGTCTCCAGAGGTAGAGACTGTTTGCAGCCTTTGATACCCTTACGCTTCATCTTCTCAGCTGCACAAAAGCACAGGAAAAGCCTGAAGAGCTCAAAGCACTGGCAGAAACCAGTGTCTCCTTTAAATGCTGAGGGCAAAATGTACAGCACATGCATGCTTTCACCACAGCATGGAGAGACATGAGGGCTGCAGTCACCAGTGGGAACAGCATCTCGAAGAAGGGCCCCGCTCCCAGTTCTTGATTTCATTGGGTCCTGGGGGAGGGATCACTTGTGGAAGCTTAAAATTTTATACTTGAATTATAAGAATGGTTTCGCTACTCCTTTAGCTGGGGTTGAGGGGTGAGGTGGGCAAGAGAAGAATAAGAAGGGGGAAATGTGATACGGATTTAGGTTCTGCAATTTTTCTGTGACTGGGCCAAAATAAAATTCCTCTGAACCTGTTCTCTTATTTGTGAACTCTGGATAATAATATCTGTCACATAAATTCACTGTGAGAACCAAAGTGAAAATGTGAATATGAATGTGTCACAGCCAATCTAAGACATTATGAGATAATATGTACACTTCTATTTTTATTTTATCTTACTTTAAAGTAATATTTTAAATTCTTGTTCTTTGAAAAATACCCTTGTCTTCTACATGTGTATGTAATTCAATTTCACTCAACAAAACATGTTGGTTATCTATTATGCACAGAGCATTATGCACAGTTCAGGGGATATAGATATGAATTAAATCTCTGACCTTTAAGGAGGTCACAGTCTTGTATAGGAGACAGGCATGTAAAATTCAGCTAGATAAATGTATATTAGAAAGATTAATTCTAACTTTAGCCATTAATAATAATGACTAAACTTTATATGATGCTTATTATTTGCCAACAGCTGAGCCAAATGCTTTATTTGCATTACCTCATTCAATCCTTATAACCCTATGAGTTATCATGCCCATTTCACCTGTGAGGAGGCTGGGGCTCAGTCAGATCAATTAAGGCACTTTTCCACAGAATCACAGCTGGTAAGTAGTTGGCTAAACTGCAGTCCCAGATTTGTCTGACGTTACAGTCTAAACACTTAGTCATTGTGCTGCTCTGTCAAGGAAGACTTCCCAGAAGAGTTGACCGTAGCTAGGTTTCAAAACAGAAGGCAGATGCAATAGCGTAGGTAAAGCACATCAGCTGGAAAATTGTGTAGAGGGGAGCTGGAAGCAATTTGTGATCAATGATGGAGTAGGGCAGGTTATGATCTCTCACACTGCACCTCTGTGAAAAAAGAAGGTAAATTATTTATTTTAATTAATTACTTGGTTCATATCCTATTAGTCAAAAAAGGTTTTGCAGCAAAGTGGGAAATGTTGCCACAAAATATGCTTCAAATTTTATAATCAGAAACTTTCACATAGATAATGGGCTCATTGTATGCAAGAGCAAATCAAAACTGAATGCATGTAAATGTCTTAATTAAGGTTATAAGTAGTTTAATCAGCTAAACCAGGAATATTTTTTTTAGGTGGATTATTAGTTAAAGTGAACACTAAATGAGAGTTACAGGATTATCGTCAGATGTACTTATAGAAATTGGTCAATTGAAAAGAGGAAGAGATGCAGTGATAATTTTAGGAAATTGGAATAAAGTCCTTAGCTGAAACTGTAGGTTCCCCACGAGCAATCTTTGTGACCACTGTCTTTGGAGAAGGTGTTGGATATGTAAGTGCCTTGGCTGAGCTGAAGCTGGAATCAAGTTCACATGCAAGGTAGAGTAAGGGATATCTTCCTAGGTCTATTGATTTTATTGGTTACTTTAAATGGGGGCCTGGTACAAATGTGGTCTGGTTGTCACTGAGTTCACAATACGAAAGACAGGGCTGACAAAAAAAAAAACAGGTAATTGCAACAAACAGGAATTAGTTATTAATAAGGAATAGGATGTTATTATAGCTGAGAAAGGACATGAGTAATGTCCTGATTGAGTGAAGAAAAGCTTCCTGGGGGAGAGCACATCTAAGATAAGACCTGAAAGATAACTAAGTGTGGTGAATAGGAGGGCAGAGAGAGCTCTAAATAAGGAAATAGTTAATGCAAATGCCCCAAGGATAGAGACCACTGCATGTGAGAAAATGAACTTGAATGTGCTATTCCCATTTGGAATAGCTAAAGTGTAGCGTGTCAGGTGGGAGTGACATGAGACTTTTTTTTCCCTTTGATCTTCCCTTCTCTAATATGCAAGATTACATATAGGGGCAGTTTACTAGAGAGTGCCACAACTCAGAAACGGTTGAAATATGTTTGAGAGTGCCACAGAGAGCAGGTATTGATGTAGTGGGGGTATGTTAAATGATTGCACAAAACAAAATCTTCAATATTTCCCCTTCCCATGTCACTACAGCCGTCCCACTGATCTAAGAACTGGTCACCCCAAAGGGGCTACTTCTTACCTCTAAGACAGAAAACAAAAAGGCCTGAAATCAATATTCTGAATGTAAACTAGACAAACAAATGTCAGCGCAGCAGGAGGGGAGAGCAGTAGTGAGCAGGCCTGAGTGATGGTGGTAACCTGCTGAATTCCCAGGTCACAGAATAATTTACTGACTGGTTCTGGCCACTAGGTAATTATCCAGACAACCCTGATTCTGGTGCAAAGCCTCCTGCTGCTCATGTTATTAATACCAGCAGCAACCAGCAGGCATTGGTGGGAGCAGAGAAGAGCAACACAAGTCCCCAGTCTGCTGAGTGAATGTGGAGGCACTTGCCAGGGCCCTCTGAGCTGGACCTCACCAGGAAAACCAACTGGCTACAGCCTTCCACTTTTAGCTCAAGAAAGGCAAAGGGCTTATACAAAGGAAGAAGGCACCCAAGTCCTGGAATTTGACCAGCTTATGTCAAAGAACCTCTGTCCTGTTCCCCCTTGGAAATGACTGGAAAGTGATTTTGAGGCCTCCCTAGAATAACTTAAATTAATATCCATGGAGCAGTGTCAAACACGCCTCTTTGACATGGCGTGGGAAATAGACTTTACTGCAGTCAAGTGGGGCTAGGGAAAATGATGGCATCTGTTCTAGGGTTAAATCATTTGGGAGCTTGACCTCAGGTAACCCTGAAGAGATTTCAAGGGGCAACTGGTGTGGCAGTGAGGCTCCCTTATCCCACATCCCTCTTTAAAACATAACAACATATGTAAAGTCCTAGCATGTAGTAGACATATTTAATCGATGTGAGTGTACTTCCTTCTTTCTTCTATAACATTATCTAGTGAATAGCCTGACTCATTTTTCATCTTTTCTCAATCATCCAGAAGCAATTTTGTGTCCCAGAGAACATTGCCAACGTCTGGAGAAACATCTTTGGATGACATAATTGGGAGGCGAGTGCTACTAGAACTTAGTGGCTATAGGACAAAGATGCTGCTCAACACCTTATGAGGCACAGGATAGCTCCCACAACAATTAACCAGTTCAAATATCAAGAGAGCTGAGATTGAAAAAACCTGCTCTAGATGATTTTGCACACTGCAGCCAGAGCAATCCTTTCAAATCTTAAGTTGCTTTCTTGCTTTAAAAAGTCCCAAGTGGTTTAGTCACCATAAATGAATTCCTAATTATCACTTAATATGTACAGAGCAACTGTCCTGTAGCAGGCATTGCATGAGACTACAGAGGTACATCTGCATAGACCCTGCCCTTTAATTGATGGTTACAAACACTGAGTTTCTATCATCTCCAGGGTAAAGTCCAATCAAATGGGGATAGAAAGGGAATGTGGGCAAATGGAAAATGAGGACTTGGTTTTGGGACATGAGGAGAGATTCTGCTGTGGGACGTCCAAGCAGACTGAGCAGAAAGGGCAAGAAATAGCAGTCTAGATGCTGTAGAACTTTCTATCCTGGGAGGCATGTGTGTGGGGTATTGTGTTTCTTGTTTCAGTAATAGAACACCCAGTTTCTCAGGTTCCAAGCCTGAAACTTAGATTTTCTTCTTGACCCTTCTCTTCTTCAGGCTCTCGGTTTTTCTCATGTATTTCAGGAAGGCATTATGTCCCAATGCTTAAAGTAGCTATTGTGAGTAATGAATTAGCTTTTCTCCATTGCATCTAGAAGTGATCCTAGCTATGCACCATCCATAAGAAAAATTTTTTAAAAGCCATTCAAAATATTTTCTGTAGTATTTAGCTTTTTCTAGGGGCTCTTGTTGAGAAAGATTGTCAAGTATCATATCTCTATGATTTGTGTTTTAATAGAACCCTTATGATTATGATCTTTACATATTTCCTTCTTTATAGAAATGTCTATTTGTGTTTTCCCCCCATTTTTAAATTGTGTTATTTGTTTTTTGCTATTGAGTTTTAGGAGCGTCTTATATATTTTCAAAATTAACCCTTTGTTAGCCCTATAATTTGCATATATATTCTCTCATTCTATAGGCTGCCTTTTCACTTTGTTAATTGTTTCCTTTGCTGTGCAGAAACTTTTTAGTTTGATGTAGTCTCACTTCTTTATGTTTGCTTTTGTTGCTTTGCTTTTGGTGTCATATCCAAGAAATCATTGTCAAGGCCAAAGTCACGAAACATTTTTCTGTTATTTTTTTTTAATAGAAATTCTACAGTTTTAAGTCTTACTTTTAAGTCTCTAATCTATTTTGAGATGATTTTAGTGTATGGTGTAAAATAGGGTTTCAAATTTATTCATTTACATATGAATATCCAGTTTTTCCAGCACCATTTATTGAAAAGACTATCCTTCCCTTTGGCATCCTTATCAAATATCAGTTTACCATAAATGCATGGGTTTTTTTTTCTGGGCTCTTTATTCTGTTCCTCTGGTCAATATATCTGTTTTTATGCCAGAACAAAACTGTTTTGATTACTGTAACTTTTTAATGTATTTTGAAATCAAGAAGTGTGATACCTTACGTGTTCTTTTTCAAGGTTGCTTTGATTAATGAAATCTTTTGTGATCCCATACACATTTTAAGATTGTTTGTGCTATTTTTGTGAAAAATGCCATTAGAATTTTGATAGGAATTACATTGAATCTGTAGAACATTTTAAAGTATTAATTTTTCCAGTCCATGAGCATGAGCTATCTTTCCACTTATTTGTGTCTTCTTTGGTTTCTTTCATCAGCCTTATAGTTTTCAGTGTATAGATTTTTAACTTCTGTGGTTAAATCTATTCCTAAATATTGTATTGTATTTGATGCTATGGTAAATGAGATTGTTTTCTTAATTTCTCTTTGTGATAGTTCATTGTTAGTATTCGAAATGAACTGACTTTTGTATGTTGAGTTTGTATTCTTCAAATTTACTGAATTTGTTGATTAGTGCTAATAGTCTTGGTGGAGTTTTTAGGGTTTTCTGTATATAATATATGTCATTTATGAATACAGGCAGTTTTACTTTTTCCTTTCCAATGATAGCTTTTATTTTTTTCTTGTCTAATCGCTCTGGCTAGGCCTTCCAAAATTATGTTGAATAAAAGTGTGAGAGTGGTATCTTTGTGTTGTACCTATCTTACAGGAAACATGTTCAGCTTTTTACCACTGAGTAGGATGTTAGCCGTGGGCTTGTCATATATGGCTTTTATTATGCTGAGGTATGTTTCCTCCATACCTATTTTGTTGAGAATTTGTGTTGTGCCTGGATGTTGAATTTTGCCAAAATGCTTTTTCTGCATATATTGAGATGATTATAATTTGTATCCTTCATTTTGATACTGTTGTATATCACATTGATTGATTTGCACGTGTTGAACCATCCTTGCATCCCAGGGAAAACTCACACTTGATCAGGGTAATGATCCTTTTAATATATTGCTGAATTTGGTTTGCTAATATTTTGCTGAGCATTTTTGCATCAAAGTTCATCAGTGGTATTAAATTGTAATTTTTTTCTTGTAATGTCCTTGTTTGGTTGTGGCATTGGGGTAATGCTAGCCTCGTAAAATTAATTTGGAAGTATTCCCTCCTCTTTCATTTTTGAGAAAGGTTGGTATTAAGTCTTTAAATGTTTGGTGGAGGTCACCAGTAAAGCCATCTTGTCCTGGACTTTTCTTTGTGGGAAGGTTTCGATTACTGTTTAATCTCCTTACTAGTAATTGGTCCAATCATATTTTCTATTCCTTCATAATTTAGTCTTGGTAGGTTGTATGTTTCTAGGAATTTACTGATTTCTTCTAGGCTGTACAATTTGTTAGCATATAACTGCTCATAGTAATCTTTTATGGCCCTTTGCATTTCCGTGGTTTCATTATGTTTCCTCTTTCATTTATAATTTTATTTAAGTCTTTTCTTTCTTTGTTAATTTAAACTAAAGGGTTTCAATTGTATTTATCTTTTTAAAAACACAGCTCTTTTATTGCTTTTTTAATTTTATTTTTTAGTCTATTTCATTTTTTTTCTGCCTTGTTCATTGGTTACTTCTTTTCTTCTACTAACTTTGGACTTAATTTGTCCTATTTTTCTCCTTCCTTGAAATTAAAGTTAGATTATTATTTCAAATCTCTTTTCTATTTTTCCCAGCTTTATTGAAACATAATAGACACTTTGTTGCTCATATTTACACTATACAATTCAATGATTTTTTTCAATTATAGTTGGCATACAATAATGTATCAGTTTTAGTTGTACAGCATAGTGATCGGAGATCCAAATAACTCACAAAGAGATCACTCTACTAAATCTAGTATCCCTCTTCACCCTTGCATATTTATTACAACATTATTAATCATCTTCTCCATGCTACACTCTACATCTCCGTGTCTATTCTGCATCTATCCATTTGTACCTCTTAATCACTTTGCCTTTTTTCACTGTTCCCCAAACCCCACTCCCATTTAGTATCCCTCAAAATATTCTCTGTATCTATGAATTTATTTCCACTTTTGTTGCTGCTGTTGTTTATTTTGTTCTTTATCTGACCCATTTTATTAAGTGCAATACCCTCTAGGTCCATCAAGGCAATATCTTTTTCCATCCCTTTCCTTTTAGTCTGTGTTTTAATCTGTGTTTTAATCTGAAGTTAGTCTCTTTTAAGTAGCATATGTAGTGGTCTTGCTCTCTTCTTTTCTTGTTTTCAGCCACTCTATCATTCATCTACACTTCCCCTAAGTTCATTGAGCATCTTTAAAACCAGTGTTTTGAATTCTGCATCTGTTAGATTGCTTGACTCCATTATTCCTGTCCTGTTCTCTCATATGATTTCTGCTTTTTTGTCTTTCTATTTTGGCTGCCTTTTTGTGCCTGCTTCTATGTAATAAGAAAAGCTCCTAAATCTCCTGGTCTTATTAGTATGGCTTTGTGTAGTAGATGTCCAATGGCATAATCCTGAAAGTTTCAGAGGCAGGCCAAGTTTAGCCCCAGTTAAGATTCAGCAAGCAATCCACAGATGTTGTGCTTATAGTTGCCTCAAGAGGCCACACCAGAAACTGAAGTCAGCCACCATCATTTTGAGTCTTGGAGTTGACTCAGCAAGGAGCACCTGACTTGCCAAGGACACACCTAGATATGGCTTTGGCCGTGAGTTGGGGGAGGCAGAATTTTAGGTAATCCTCTGGGCAGAGCGACCTCTGTTATCCAGTTTGATGACCCCTCAGCTATAGCAGAGCTGCATCCAGCACACTGGGAGAGAGGAGAGCTCAACAGAGAAACAATGGATACCCCGGCACTTCTGTCCAGGAGAGAGCCTTGCCTCCAGCCCTCACTCCAACAACTCAGTGTCCCTCTGTAAGTCCCTAGTACCCTCCAAGCAGCCGACCCAGTGCTGGTGCTCAGAGCAAGCACATCACCACAAAAGTTTGCTCACGGACACGGCCCCTTTAAGAGACATCTGCAGCTGCTGTTGCCACAGCCTCTGTCCCAGTCAGCCACTGGGAACCAGGCAGCCTCACCAGGAACCCTCCTGCCTTCTACCACTGCAGGCTGATTAATTATTTCTCTCCCTAGTTGTAGTGCTTCTGATCATCTAGATCCCAGGTGACTTTCCTTGCTGTTTGCTCTGTGTTTCTGTCACAACTTTGATTTGGTTGCAAGAGGCATGAACAAAGCCTTTATCATCTATACCATTTTTTTTCTGAAATCTTTCTTTTTTTTTAAATATAACTTTTATTGCTATAAATTTCACTCTTAGAACTGCTTTTGCTATATCCCATAAGGTTTGGTATGTTATATTTTCATTTTAACTTGTCTCAAGATATAATTTAATTTTTTTCATCTCTTCTTTGACCCATTGGTTGTTCAGTACCATGTTGTTTAATCTCTATATATTTGTGAATTTTTCAGTTTCTTCCTTATAATTGGTATCTAATTTCGTATCATCGTAGTAGGAAAAGATGCTTGATATAAACTCAGTTTATTTAAATTCATTAAGACTTTTTTTGTGACCTAACATATGATCTATCCTGGAGAATATTTTATGCACATGTGAGAAGAATGTGTATTCTGTTGCTATTGGCTGGAATGGTCTATAAAAAACTGTTAGGCCCATCTAGTCTAACGTGTACTGTAAGTTCAATGCTTTGTTATTGATTTTCTGTCTAGATCATCTACCCATTGTTGAGAGTGGAGTATTGAAATCCCCTACTAGTATTGTATAGCTGTCTATTTCTCCCTAAAGATCTGTTAATTTTTGCTTTCTACATTTTGTTGCTCTGATGTTGGGTACATGTATATATTTACAATTGTTATATTCACTTGATGCATTGACCTCTTTATCGTTCTTTGCCTCCTATTACTATTTTTGGCTTAAAGTCAGTTTAATGATATAAGTGGACCTACCCTTGATTTCTTTTGATTTTTCATTTGTCTGAGATATCTTTTTACATGTTTAACTTTTACTCTGTGTTTCCTAAAAAACGAAAATGAGTCTCTTGTAGGCAGCATATAGTTGACCTTTGTTTGTTTGTTTATTTTTATCCATTAAGCTACTCTGCATCTTTTGTTTGCAGAATTTAATCTCTTTACATTTGATGTTATTATTGATAGATATGACTTACTATTGCTGTCTTTCTAATTGTTTTCTGGATGTTTTATAATTCTTTTATTCCTTTATCACTCTTTGTTTGTGGTCTGAAAACTTTCTGTAGTACTGTGCTTTGTTTTTTTCCCCCTTCTTTATCATTTGTGTAGTTATTATAGCTTTTTGCTTTGTGGTTCTCAAAAGTCTTACATGAAACATATATCTATAACAGTCTTTTTAAAGCTGATAATAACTTAAATTCAAATGCATACAAAAGCTCTATATTTTTATGTCTCCTTTCACATTTTATGTTTTGATGTCACAATTTACACTTTTACATTGTATCCATTAATAAACTCTTGTAGTTAAATTCTTTAAAAATACTTTTGTGTTTTAATCTTCACTCCAGAGTTGTGATTTACCCACCACTATTACAACATGAGTATTCTGAATTTAACTACATAAATTAGTGAGCTTTATACTTTTATATGTTTTTCTTATACCAATTAGCATTCTTTTATTTCAGCCTGAAGAATTTCCTTTAGCATTTCTTGTAAGTCTGATCTACTAGTTATGAACTCCTATAGCTTTTGATTTTCTGGAAAACTCTTTTTCTCATTTAATTTTGAAGGACCATATTTCCAAAGAGAGTGTCCTAGTTGACAGGTTTATTTCTCTCAGTACATTCTATATATTGTGTCACTACCTTCTGGCCTGCAGGTTCTGCTGAAAAAGTCCACTGATAGTCTTGGGGAGAGTAGGGGTTCCCTAGTATGTAACAAGTTGCTTTTCTCTTGCTTCTTTTAAGATTTTAACTTTTGACCATTTATTTATAATGTGGCTCAGTGTGGGTCTCTTTTGATTTATTTTATTTGGTACTCTCCGAGGTTTCCTTGACTTGAATGTCTGTTTCTTTTCCCATTGTTTCTTTGAATAGGTTTTCTGTCCCTTTCTATTTCTTCTGGGACTTCTACAATGCATGTAATGGTCTGTTTGATGTGTCTCCTAAGTCCTTTAAGCTAGCTTTACCATTTTCATTCTTTTTTTGCTCCTCTGATGGGATGAATTTCACTGCTCTGTCTTTAAATTTGCTGATCCTTTCTTCTGCTTGATCTAGTCTGATGTTGAACTGCTCCATTGAATTTTTCAGTTTAGTTATTATATACATCAGCACTGCGATTTCTGTTTAGTACTTTCTAATATTATATTTTGCATATTTTTTTGAATTCTTACTTTTTTCGTGTATTTTTTCCTGACCTTGGTGATTATTTTTTATGACCGTTATTTTGAACTCTTTATCAAGTTAATCATTAATCTTCACTTAATTAAGGACTATTTCTAGAGTTTGATTTTATTCTTTGTTTGGAACATAGTCTTATGTTTCTTCATTTCTTTTGTTGATATTGTGTGTTAGTTTTTGTCCATTAGATAAAACAGCCACATCTCCTAGTCTTGATGAAATAATCTTGTGTAAGAGATAAACCTTATTGTTAAGTCTGGCCCCAAGTTCTTGGTTGTCTCTCAAACCTTTGTGATGGTCCAAGTTACTTTCTTCATTCTTAGTGGCTACCTAGTAATAGGTGTGCCAAGACCTGTCAGAGTCTCAAAGGGCAGATTGCATTCAAAACCTAGCTATATGTTCAAAGAACGTCAGAACCTCAGACTGAAGCTGGGAAACTATGTATTTTAGTCCCTTCCAGGAAGAAACTGGTAGATGGGCATTTTTGCCAGCTTTCTCTTGGACTGACTATCTAGCTGTGGGGATGTGCTCCTGCACCTGTTAAGAACTGTTTCTTTGTTTACTACAGCCTCATGGGACTTGTGAATGTAAGCTCCATTGGCTATCAGAGCCATGCAGTTGGGTAGCTCATCTCTTGGTCAGTTGTTGCAAAAGCTGAGGCACTAGATGTGTGTATAAGCTTCTTCTAAGGAGATACGGCAACTTAGAGCTAACTAGAGGGAGAAGATAAGAGAGGAGTCTGTTAGATTCCTTGGTCCCAGGGGAGAATCACAATCAGCCCCCCTAGGTGTGTGCTAAATCAGAAGCCTTACCTTCAGTAGCACCTTTTATTTTTTAATTTAAAAAATTATTTAATTGAAAAAATTTCAATGACAGTTGACATTCAATACTATATTAATTTCAGTTGTACAGCATAGTGGTGTACATTTAGATAACTTATGAAGTATTTCCCTCGATAAGTCTAGTATTCCCTGACACCATATGTAGTCATTACAATATTATTGGCTATATTCCCTATGCTGTACTTTACATCCCTGTGACTATTTTGTAACTGCCAATTTGTACTTCTTAATCCCTTCACCTTTTTTCCCCAACCCCTCAACCTTCTCCCACCTAGAACCATTAGTTTATTCTCTGTATCCATGAGCTTATCTCTGTTTTATTTATTTATTTTTTTCATTCCATGAGCAAGTGAAATCACACAGTATTTGTCTTTATCCATCTGACTTATTTCATTCAGTATAATTTCCCCAGGTTCATCCATGTTGTTGCAAATGGTAAAATTTAATTCTTTTTTATGGCCGAGTAATATCCCATTGTGTGTGCGTATGTGCGCATGCGCGCCCATGTATTTACCACAGCTTATTTATCCAATCATCTATTGATTGGCATTTGTACCTTGTTTTCTTATCCATTCAGCCACACTACGTCTTTTGTTTAGAGCATTTAATACATTTACATTTAAAGTAATAAGTATGTAGTTACCACCATTTTATTATTCATATTTTGATCCTCCTTCTCCTCCTCCTCTTCCTCTTCCTCCTCCTCCTCCTCCTCCTCCTCCTCCTCCTCCTCCTCCTCCTCCTCCTCATTTGTGGTAATACGGGTTTGGTAGTCATGCATTCCTTTAGTTTTTAATGTCCGGGATAGGTAGCATCTTTGAAAGTATGCAGATGGATCCTTTTTAGGTAAAGACTAAGGGATGGTCATTTTTGCCTGCTCCTTCTTTGCTTAGCCTTGGTGGGATAGCTAGTTAAAAACTGTTTCTTTATTTGCTATAGCCCTGTGGGACTCATGAATGGCAGTCTCTGTGGCTATTCAAACCATGCAATCTGGGGTCCTGTCTCTTGGATGGTGGCGGCAAAAATTGGGGTGCAGACATGTGTATAAGCACCTTCCAGGGAGATGTTGGTGACTTGGAGCAGGCTAAAGGGAAAAGGCTAAGGAGGTGTCTACTGGCTTCTTTAGTCTCTGGGAGGATTATAGGCAGCCCATAGGGGTGTCCTAAATTAGAATTCTGAACCTCAGGCAACAGCTTTCAAAGTATGCAGATAAACTCTTTTCAGTGGGAGACTGGGAAATGGGCATAGTTTTTCTGCTCCCTCTGTATTGAGACATGGGTGGGTATAGCCGCAGTGAGTGCTTACACACCCTTTAAGAACTGCTTCTTTGTTGCTATAGTTTTGTGAGACTTGTGAATGTAAACACCATTGGCTTTTAGAAGTAGGTGTTTTGGGGCCCATCCCTCAGATGAGAGTCCTAAAAGTCAGAATGCTAAATGTGGGGTACAAACCCTTTGCAGCTCAAGGAGAAGCTGGGAGTTGGGAGTTCCCCCTTGAATGCATGGCATTGTGCTGGGGTTGAAGTTTGTAGTGAGAGTGTGTCTCAGCCTTTCCTATCTGTTTTGATTTGGGTATTTTCTCATTTGCTTAATGTGTAAGAGTTGCTCAGCTAGTTCCTGGATTTCTTTCACAGGGAATTTCTCCATGCATAATTGTGTATTCAGTGTGTCTACAGTGGGAGAGGAGTTCAGGAGTACTCTATGTCACCATCTTGCTTGGCCTCTTGGAAATCCTGCAGATTTTTTACTAAAAAAAAAAAGGGCAAGGGCTCTGAAGAAAAGATGTGTGTGTATTTTGACTGAAGGATGAAGTGCGATGTGTGTGTATGTGTGTGTGGAAGGGGAAGGTGATGGGTATGTATAAAAACCTTCCTTTTTTAACTCAGAGTTATTGCGATGATAAAAATGAGTTTACAGTACTTTGGAAACTTTTTTTTAAATGGGATTTTATTTTATTTTATTGTTTTCTTATTATTTATTATTATTATTTATGCCTATAGCACCTGGTCTTCCTATGTGGTCTCCCATCCAAGTACTAACTAGGCCTGACACTACTTAGCTTCCGAGATCAAACATCAGGCTTGTTCAGGGTGGCATAGCCATAGACCATGGACTGTGGCTGTACTGGGGCATGAACCCAGGATCTTTTGCATGTAAAACAGACGTGCTAACTGCTACACCATGGAACCATATCCTTTTTTTTTTTTTTTAATGCTGACATTGGTTAATGAAATCTAGTATGTTTCAGTTGTAGATTTTCACAGTAAGGGATATATATCTTTACACTGTGCGGTCACCTCCCATTGTGGAAACTTTTAAATGCTATAGAAATGTAGTTGCTGTTAGTGTCTAGAGCAATATAATACAGGCTCTTAGACAGTACCACATTGGGCCCAGCCCCATGATTTTCTCCTCTAACTCTTTCAAGCTTGGCTTCCTCTGCACTGTCTTCATAGAGCTTGTCTTTGGCCTAGAAGCAGATAGGGTGTACAGAACTTATACCATCTGTCTATGCCAAGACAGGTTAGAAAGGGAGGCAGAGGTACTTCCCAAAGCACAGTGGCTGGGTATTACATGCCTCCTTACTCTCCTCTTTGCAGCAGGGAGAGAGGATCCTGAAAGGATTCTTGGTAGTTTTTGTGTCTGGCTCAAACTGAGATGAGTTGTCTTGACTCCAACCACACAGATGCTGCCAAGGGACATTGCCTCCTTAACATGCACAGCATCCAGGCAGTGAACTACAGATAAGATTGTGCTGCTTCAGATGCAAGTGTAAAAGCTTTATTGTCTTCAGAGGGATCTTGGAAGTGAGCATAGGCCTGGGTGTCAGGAGACTTGAATTCAAGTCCAAGCTTTGGCATTCGTCAACTGTGTGACAAATTCTTTCATCTCACTGGGCCTCAGTTTCCTTAACAGTAAAATTAGAGGATAGTATTTAGATTATAAGGGCAAATTCAAATTAGAAATAGGAGACTCTCTTATTTATGGTCAACTAATTTATGACAAAGGAGCCAAGAATATACAATAAAGAAAGGGCAGTCTCTTCAATAAATTATGTTCAGAAAATTGAAGATTCACATGCAGAAGAATGAAACTAAACCATTATTTTATGTCATACAAAAATTGACCTGAAACCATAAAACTCCTAGAAGAAGACATAATTTGTAAGCTCTTTGAAATAGGTCTTAGTTGTAATTTTTTGAATTTGACGCCAAAAGCAAAAGTAACAAAATCCAAAATAAACAAGTAGTTCTACATCTAACTAAAAAAGGAAACCATCAAATAATAAATAAATAAAAAGGAAGCTTACTGAATTGGAGAAAATATTTGCAAATCATATATCTGATAAGGAGATAATATCAAAAATATACACAGAACTTATACATCTCAATACAAAAAATTTGATTAAAAATGAGCAGAAGATTACAATAGCATTTTTCTAAAGAAGGCATACAAATGAGTAACAGGTACATGAAAAGATGCTCATCATATTTAATCATCAGGGAAACATGAATCAAAACCACAATGAGATATCACCTCTTACCTTTTAGGGTGGCTGTTATCAAAAAGACCAGAAATAAGTTGATATTCAAACTCATCAAGAGAGATGTTTTAATTGAATAAGATTATAGCAACTTAATATTAATCCTGCCTGTTGTATAGGCTTTCGTACTTGTCTACCTCATGGGTTATAGATAGCTCGTTTGTTAATGTATCTATCCCATATAGTTTTTGTTAATTGCTATGGTAAAGTTGAGTTAAAAAAGCAAAAGAGAAATGTCACATATGAGTAATAAGCAAATTGATAAACTAATATTGTTTTTCATAAGATTGAGAGCACTTCTAATATAATACTTTATTTGCTTAAGAATGTATACATGTACACACTCAAATCAATATTCCTTATATTCATATTCTTTTAGTGAAGAACAAATTACCAAAAACTTAGTGGCATAAAACAATAACTATTATTACCTTACAGTGTCTGTGGGTAAAGAGTCTGAGTATGTGTTAGTTGGGTCCTCTGCTAAGGGTCTCGAACCAGTCTGAGATCAAGATGTTGTCTAAGGCTGTGATTTTATCTAATTTTTGAAGGTCCTCATCCAAACTCACTAAATAGTTTTTATATAGTTTTAGTATCTAAGTCTCCATTTCCTTGCAAGCCATTGGCAAAAACGATCCTCTCTGTGCTTTGGGCTCCCACCCCACAGCAATAGGTCTTCTTATAACATGATAGTTTACATCTTCAAGGTCACCCAAATAACTCCTATTACTCTGCTATAACAGACTCTTAGATATCATAGCATAATTATAGAAGTGCCTATCCCATTACTTTTGTCAAATACTGTAAACTAATCCAGGGAGTGAGTTTACCCTTAAATTCACAGAGCCTACCCAGACTCAAGAGTAAGTGGTTATACAGAGCATTTACACCAGACAACAGGAATCTTGGGGGAATATCTTAGAATTCTGCCTATCACATCTATATTTGATTTCGGGGCCTTGATTTCCCCATATCGATGGGCAAGTGTAAGATAGTTATTGAATGGAATTCAAGTTATTTCTTCAAATTCTACAACCTATGGAAATAAGAGCTCTGAATCTTTTATAAAAAATTATGCATTGGTGATAGTAGGTTGGGGAGAGTGGAAAAGGGGAGCACAAAAGGTAGAACCTTTTTTTGTTCTGAGTAGCCCTATTCTTACTCTTTTGGTCTCCCTACTGGATTAAATATTCATTTGTGCCTCTTTCAACAGTGCCACGTAGCTCATGGAAGACATGAGGTAAAGAAGAGGGGTACAATGCTAAGAAGCTATATTGCATAATGGTTAGCTAACACTCAGGTCTGGAACCAGACTGCCTGTGTTCAAAAACAAACTGCTACTTTGTGGTTGTGTTACATTTGGTAAATTACTAAATCTCTCTGAGCTTCTGTTTTCTCATTTATGAAAATGAGAAACCTTACTTTATGGGGTTATTATGAGGGCAAAAAGAGTTATAACAATGCTTGGCACACAGTATGTGTATAAAAATTACCTACGACTGACTAAAATTATGTCAGGATATATACAATTTATAGATAAGGAATTATAAATTAGTATTAAGTATAGGAGAAAATGATCAACCTTACTCATAAAGACTATTTTTATCTACCAGATTGGCAAAGATGGGAATGTTTGATAGCATATTGCATTGGTGAGGGTGAGGGATATTAAACACTTCTATGAATTGCTAATAGGAATGTTGATCAGAGAGCGATTTGGCAAAAGCCATACAAAGTAAAAATGCACATATCCTCTTTCCATGAAATCCCACTTCTTGGACTTTAATCTACAACTTGTAAAATGATTTATCTACCAGAATATTTAATAAAGCATTTTTTTGTAATGGCAAAATGGTAAAAAAGAACAACTCTGTGTCTATTGATCTGAAACAATGTCCAAGATAAATTGCTAAGTGTATAAAAAACAGGTGCAGAACCATACATTTAGTATAAGATAATTTATGTAAATAAAATAAAATATACAAACAAGGCTTTATTAGCGCAGCATATGTTTTATAAGAGAATATATTCTTTCAAAAGATACACGAGAAACTAGTAGTTACTTCTGGAGAGGGTAAATGGAGGTGGCTAGGGATCAGGTAGATATGCTTTCCATTGTAACCTTTTAAACCTTTAGATTTCTTTTTTTTTTTACCATGTGCATGTAATTCCTAGTAAAAATATGTATAAAGGTAAAAAAAACTATCTGTAAACAGTTTTTTTTTGTATATTAACTTTATATAGACTTGATTTGTCATTGGAAAACAATTTGACTTACTAGTTTCAGACATTTCCACGAAATTCAGCAAACTGAATACCTGGATTGTAACTCAAACACAGTTATGCAATTAAGTTAATTAATAAACTTATAATTTTTCAGTAAAAGGCTACTCATTGTTCAAGTTTTCTCATATTTAAAATTAAAGCAAGTGTGCTCAACTGTTTGACAGGGTTACTAGAGGAATATCTGATGAGGATTTCAACAGTAATTCATAAAAATGATGGAATTGCAGAATTACTATAATTTGAGGCTGGTAGGCCACAGTTCTCCCAAGTGTCCTCCCTCCAGCTCATCACTTCCAGAAGCAAGTGAGCATCTGAATTACTCTATTGGTTTGGATTTATGGGTTCACTCAATCTAGTCTTTTACCTTTGCCCTGAATGAGCAACTCTGCCTTGTTCTTTGTGAGATTAATTTGTAGCATCATCATCTTCCCACCACCAATTCCACTCTCATTCACCTCTGACTTCTTCCTCTGCCCTCAATCCCATGTCCAATCCATTGCCAGCTGGTTTGATTTTGTCATCCTGGTGTCTCTCTCATCTGTTACTGAATCTACTCATAGGGCCCACAGTAGCAGCTTGATGTGGTTTCATTGGGCTCTCTCCTCCCGTCATCTTCCCAGCTTCCTTTACTTGATGAATTGTTACTCAATATTTAACAGAATAAATTTAGCTTCAATTTAGCCTCTTAAACCTGTGCTGAGATTCCCCTTGAGCATTACTATACTTTGTATACTATGCTTTATACTTCTATTTTTGACCCAATATTTTGTATCTCACCTCCCGATTTATCTGTTGAAATCTTCTGCCCCAATGTGATAATATTAGGGATGGAGCTTTTGGGAGATGATTAGGTCATGAGTGTGGAGCCCTCAGGAATGAGGACACAGAGGAAAGGCAGCAGTATGCAACCCAAAAGAGGGCCTCACCAGAATCTGACCCTGAACTTGAACTTCCAGCCTCCAGAACTGTGAGAAATAAATTTCTGTTGTTTATAAGATACCCAGTCTATGATACTTTTTTTTAGCAACTAGAACTAAGACACAATGTAGTTACTTGTTTTTCATGTTTGTTGTCCTTACTAGGCTGGAAGGTCCTCCAGGAAGAGCCTAACTCCCAACCACTTTTCTAAACTATCATTTATTAACTTCTATGTGCCAAATACTGTATAAGAATTTTACCTATGTTATCTCATTTTGTCACTTCCTCAGACATCCCTGGAAATAGATTTATAAAATCCACTTTAGAGGAGCAGATTCTAAGAGCAGAGCGTTTACATGACTCGCTGAGCTGTGATTTGAACCTTTCTCCTTTACATTCTGTTGCATCATCCATCTCCATAACCAGGCACATGGCAGATGCTGAATGCTGAGTTACAAACTGAAATTACTTCATGTAAACCTCAGTTAGACACCTCCTGTTCTAGGAATTCTTCTGTAACCTAATGCCGCCTCTTTTGGGCATGAACCCTCCTGATCAGACCTGTTATCTTTCACCACACCTGTCAGTTTTCCAGCTCTGTTGGGTGAACTAGGTGGATTATGTGTCTCTTCTGGAGAGAGCGAGAGAGCAGGAGTGGGAGGCTGCCCTGCTGAGCCAGCTCTGGAAGAAATGCTCCTGGAGTACCCAGGGCTGAGGCAGTTAATTTGCCCCAGTGGTGAGGAGGAAATTTCTTGTAAAAGCTAGCTCCCCTCAGAACAATGTGGCCTTTTATTTTTTAGCTTTGGAATGAAGCCTAGCTGTCTGTGGAAACAAAGAGAGGAGCAAATCACTGAACCAGTCTCGCACATAAAAAACTGGCCATGTCTGTCTTTGAAGTCTCCTTTATGCTGTTTAGAAAACTTTGGATTATAAGGGGTGTTTTCCCCTCCTTTTCTTTCTCAGTTCCTCACCCTATCCCAATTTTTTTTTTTCAGAGAAAAGAGAGAACTGGGTGTAAGGGAACCTTTCTTTGAAACAGGGCACAAGTCATTAATTAAGGCTCCCATTCATCCCTTCTGACACTTGCTCATCAATCAGATTTCTTCTTAGCATTCTGATGACCCTGCTGACCCGGAGTCCTCCATGCTGTCTGCGAGACAGAATTGAAACTCAGACCACACACCAGAAAAGAGGGAGTGGGCTCTGGCTCCTGGCTTCCTGAAATTGAGAAGAAAGAGTTTGGGGACAAAGCTGGCTGGTGGGGAGCTCTTCTGAGTTGAGGTGAAGGTGAATAAAAAAGATATTTTCTTTGCGGAAGCAAGTGTTGCTTACTTCACTGGAACAGTGATCTATCTTGCCCTTCCCTTTCTCTCCCTAACTCACGGCCAGCCATGGAGCTCAGAGCCCTGCCAGCTAGGCTGGGGAAATGAACTAGCAGTTTCTCTCTGCCAACTCAGCACTGCTGAAAGAAGTTAACGGCTCTAAGCCTCCTCTCCAAAAAGTACAGGGAGCTGTTCTGGAGGTGACAGAGGCATTTTAGAGGGAGTGGGGGTAGTCAGCCTGAGCTATGGGGCTTTTACTACTCTATTCATTCATTCATTCATTCATTCATTCATTCAATAGCCATTTACTTGGCACCCATTGTACAGTATGCATGCTGGGTACTGAAGACAGAACTGTGAATGAGGCAGATGCAATCTTTGCCCTCATGGAGCTTACAGTCTATTTGGAAGTATACCTAGGAATTTTAGTAAGGAAAATTTGGGTATTTAGGAAGACCCACTATGGTCATGTAAAATTAAAATTCAATAACTATTTATTGGTCTCCTTCTATATTCTAGGCATAGTGCTAGGAGCTTGGAATACTGAAATGAAAAAGAAAAAAGTGCTCACAACCCATATCCTCAAGGAATGAACAGAATAGGTAGTAGAAGACTGGTAAATAAGGTCATTAATATTCAGTATGGTAAGTGTGATTACATTGGTACATACAAGAGAAAATAGAGAACAGGTTATTCCTTGGCTCTTACTCTGAGTGAAATAAGAACCTCTGGAGGGTTTGAGCAGAGGAGCAACATAATCTTAAACCTTTAAGAAAGTTTGGAGAATAGATGTAGGGGGCAAGGGAGGAAGTAGGGACACTGGTTGGTAGGTTTATTGCAATAAACCAGGTTTGGTGTCTTGGACCAGAGGTAATCATACAGATATGGAGAAGAGGCTGGATTTTAGATATGTGGAGAATGCAGCCAGCAGAATTTTCTGATGAATTTGATTTCTGTTATTAGATAAAGGAGTCAATGTTGACTCCAAAGATTTTGACCTGAGAAGCCAGAAGTTTGGAGTTTTCGTTAACTGGGATAGAGAAAATAATGGAAGCAGAGATTTTTAAGGTGAGGAGGCAGGTGGGGGAGGTGTGGATCAGGAGTATGGCCTTAGACATGTTAAGTTTGAGATGCCTGTTAGAAGGCTTGGTGATTGTCTTTAAAATCATGAGGCTGGACGAGATCACAAGAATGTGAGCACAGCAGTTTCCCTTATTCTTGGGGAATACAGTCCAAGACCACCAGTGGACACCTGAAACGGCAGATAGTACTGAATCCTATATATACTATGTTTTTTTCCTATACATACATACCTATGATAAAGTTTCATTTGTAAGTTAAACACAGTAAGGGGTTAATAACAATGACTAATAACAATTATAACAATATGGTGTGATAAAAGTTAGATGAATGTGGCATTAATAAATAAAATAAAGGCTACCTGAACACAAGCACTTCAATACCACCACAGTAGCTCTGATAACCAAGACAGCTCCTAAGTGAATAATGGGTAGGTAATAGGTAGTGTAGACAGTGCGGATATGCTGGACAAATGGGTGAATCGCATGCCAGGTGGATCAGAGAGGGTTGGTGCAAGACTTCATCATGCTACTCAGAATGGTGCTTAATTTAGAACTTATAAATTGTTTATTTCTCGAATTTTCCATTTAATGTTTTTGGACCATGGTTGATCGTAGGTAGGTAAAACCAAGCATAAGGGTGGGAGACTACTGTACATGAAAAACAAAGTCCCAGGGCGTCCCAAAGTTTAAAGGTTAGGAAGACAAGGGGGAACCAGAAAAGGAGACTGAGAGGTAGCAGGCAGTGAGACGAAGAGGATTGTGGTTTCCTGGACTCCAAGTAAACAAGATGTTTAGAGGAAGAAGCAGGGGGAGCCAAATATATCAAATACTCCTGAGTGGCAAAGTAAACGATGACTAAGAATCACTGGATTCAGTAGTGTCGATTACTACAGACCTTTAGAAGAGCACTATCTATGAAATGGTAGTGATGAATTCTTATTAGAGGTAGATTCCATACAGAACAGAAAGGGAGGAATTAAGAGAAAATGAACATAGACAAATCTTTTCAAGAACTTTCTACGAAGGGAGCAGAAAAATAAGTTACTAGTTGGAAGGAGATGTAAAATCTCAAGATTTCCTTTTTAGTAAATTGAAGAATTTTAGATGTTTTTTATGCAGATGGGGATGACTTTATAGAGAGATAGCAATCAATGATATGAAATCGAGAAGAGAGTTTTTAGAGTGATGCCATTGATTAAGGAAAAGGAGAAAATATCTAGTATAGGAATGGACAGGTTGGCCTTGGGTGGGAGTAGAGTATCAATTCACAGCAACTGGAGGGCAGGCAGAGAGTGTGAGTACAGACATGTGTGAAGGTAAATGTGGTGACACAGCTTCTGGAAGTTCTCTATGACTGTTTCTACTTCCTCAATGAAAGAAGTGATTATAGAAGGAGAGGTGGAGGTTTAAAGAAAGCAAAATGAATGAAATGCTTATCTAAGAAAGTGGGAGAGTGAATGGAACACAGAGATAATTCCCAAGCAGCTCCAAAGGTCTGTTCCTGTTTAGGAGTCATAATCTTAAAATCAGAGGGGCCGCGTGGTTGGGTGCTTACCTCCAGCCCAGTTCAACTGCTCAGGTGCAGGCTGGGAGAAGTGTAGAAGTAAATCTCAAATAAATAAATTTAAAAAAAAGGAAGTAGATCTCACTGAGGGAATATAATGAAGCAAGAAAGGGGAAAAGATAGTTGATAGTGCCTGTAAGGGAGAAATTATAATGATAATTATAGACTCTAACCTGGGTAAAGAGGGGAGTGAAACCACAACAGGGTGCCACAGTGGGAGATAGTAAAAAAAGTACAATCTATAGATTGTAGGTCTTTGTGGTGTCAAAAACTTGAATTGGAATTGGGATATTAAAACTGGAAAGATAAGATATGGTGGTGATCAGAAAGCAGCATGCTTGGAACTAAGATTAGGTAAAAGTTGCAATTATTGGTAATAATAACATGTAGATATGATTGTGGAAATGAGTGGCTACATTAGGGTGCAGGGCAATATCATAGAAGCCAGAACATAGGAAGGAACATCTATATAATTATGGAAATTGGGTCTCAGCAAAGTTATTGAATTATAACTAAGAGTAAAAGTGAGATACACTCTCCAAATGAGGGAGCAGAATCTGAAGATAAAACAGCAACCCCATGTGAGGGATGCTGGGAAAGCAGTGTCCTCCCAAGAAGGCCAGATTTCTGTTAGAATGTAAAGTAGAAGATTGAAGATATATGAGATTGCTCTACTTAGTTTGCTCTGACACCTGATGACTGGCTCTGACATCCAAGGTGATATAATGGAAGGGTTTCCTCAGACATCTCCTGAGGTCGATGGCATCAGAAAATCGGGTATAGAGAGCCAAGTGGCGGATGAGAACCCAGAAGATGAGGATGACCTATCAAAAAAGTGTCTGACTTAAACAGGTACAAAGGGCATATGAGATTAACACTGATAGTCTCAAGGTGGATAGTGATATGAGGCTGTAGGTGTTGGGCAGAGGGAAAAGGGAGAAGTAAGGATTCCATCAGAAGCACAGAAGTCTGAGAGGTGGTCTTGTCTGGATCAACATAGATTCGAAGTCACTCTTCTCATTTATACAGCACAAGGTACTCTGCATTTTTCTCTTCTATTGGTGGATGTTTCTGGTGAAACTGGGCTGCTATCTCTTGTTTAAAACCATCTGCATTGACATCATATGATTAAGACCTGCTTCAGCTTTCCTTATAAATTGGGGTCTTGGGAAGTGGCCTGGCCATCCCACTCCTAAATTTAGCTCTAGCAATAATTAATAACTCAATATGAATGAAGATAAACACTAGATTAAAGGAGACCATTTATGATAGGATATAAGTCAGCCAAGATATCTTTGATTCTGAGTCTGGCAAAACACTAGGGAGTAACAACAGGTCATTGAATTTTGGTGTGTTCTTTGGGCTAGGTCTGCTAGAAGTATACATGTTTTTGTGAAAGGTATACTAGAGATCATACTTTTTGGACTATTCAGATGAATTTTAATATAAGAATTGTTGCCTTGTAACTCCTTACTCAATGACTCAGTATCATTTTATTTCATTGAAAGGGCAGATGTTACCTAGGGCAAAGTGTTCATTATTCAGTTTTCAGTCTTAGACCTGAATTCTTTGATGAATCCTTAGGAAGACAATAGTTTTGAGAGTCAGGCATTTTGAATGGTTTGTTTCTAAAGGTCTTAAGCTACCTTTATATATTAAAAGCAAAGCTTAGATTCCTTATCATGAATATTTAGTTTTATCTAGTGGTTTTCAGACTTCTGGACCTCAATTCATGGTAGGAAATACTTCTTCTTTTTTTTTTGTCATCACCGCACAGGCACGCATGCATGATGTTTGTGTACAAATTGAAACAAAAATTTCAGGAAATGGTATTGCTCTTATTTCAGGAATACCCCTAATATTTTCAATTCTGTTCAATTCTATTTTATTTCATCTAAAGAAATGCTGGTCTTGACTCACTAAATTGATTTTGCAACACATTGATAGCTTATAACATGTAATTTAAAAACCTACTATAAATTATACTGCAGGAACAGTCAAGGAATGTAGATAGGGAAAGGCTCTGACTCACGAGACTGAAGAAATCCCATCTCTATTAGCATTGTTATTGTTGGAAGGAGAGATCATGGAAGAGGTAGGGTAAGATAGACACAGGAGTCCTCATTTACCACCTTTTTAGGGTATAACCTTGAGGTGTGTGCTTGAGAGTGTATGTGTGTGAGGGAGTATGTGTGTGCATGCATGTGTGCATCTGTGTGCACTTTGCCCTAGGTAACATCTGCCCTTCCAATGAAATAAAATGATACTGAGTCATTGAGTAAGGAGTTACAAGGCAACAATTCTTATATTAAAATTCATCTAAATAATTCAAAAAGTATGATCTCTAGTATACCTTTCACAAAAACATGTATACTTCTAGCAGACCTAGCCCAAAGAACACACCAAAATTCAATGACCTGTTGTTACTCCCTAGTGTTTTGCCAGACTCAGAATCAAAGATATCTTGGCTGACTTATATCCTATCATAAATGGTCTCTTTTAATCTAGTGTTTATCTATGAGTGTGTACCATACAGGTCTTAGATAGACATGAGGGAACTGAGAGCATTGGAACTAGTGGCCTGGGTCCAGGGCCTAGGCATGCTTCAAGCCTCTAGAAGAACTGGTGCATTTGGGTTAGCAAGAGTCTGACCTGAGTCAGGAGCTGTGTAGTATAGAAGTGGCTGAGAAGTAGTCTAGACAAAGTAAGATAGCACTGCTGGTTCTCCCGGCTTGAGAAGAGCACACCGGAAATTCAGAAGTTTCTGCTTGGCTTGGTGATTAGGTGCAGATGTACTGAGAAGATTGGAGGGGTAGCACAGTTGGGGTTTTGATAAAGGAAAGGCAAGATATGAATAGAAATTTTGCAGCAGTGGGAAAATTACTAATAGCATGAACACTAACAGCAGTAGATACTGTTATGGTATTCCAAAACATCTAATGGAATCAGCAACACCTTCATATATACCAACCCAGAGACCAGATCTGAGGATGAAGCACAGGGAACTCCATGAAGAGATATGAGGGCCCTCCTCCCCAACTGCCACAGACCTGTGTAACCCCCTTCTCGCAGACCCAAATGCCATACCTGGGATGGATTAGAGGAAAGGAGAGAGAGTCAAAAGACTGAATATTTACCCAAAGGATACCAATGTATGTGAAAGGGACCGTTAAACCAGGAGAAAAAGAGATTTAATTGAAAAATTTAAGTCCTTTTGGTCCTGCAAATTTTGAGGAAGATTGGAGCAATTAAAGAAAATTGGAAATGGTAATTTGTTACATTTGTATCTTCATTACAGGTGTAGTAACTTTCAGGAGTTTTGTCTTTGTGATCTAGGCAAGCAAGATGATGCTTTTCTTTACCTAACATTAGGAAAAGCTGGGCACTTCAGACACTATGTCACTTAAACTTTACCTTGAAGGTGTGTGCTATTAGCCCTATGTTATACAAAAACTTAGGACACAGAAACTTTGAGATAAATATTGTATTAAAGGTCACATAGCTGATAAGAGGCAGCAGTAGGACCCTAGCCTGTCGACCTTTAAAGCCTTATGTTATGTCTTGCAGCCTACTGTGGTGACTTAATTAGGTTGTTGTACCAGGCAGTGCTGAAGTCACTGATTTCTTCAATCACATTGGGCAAACATGGTCATGCATGCAAAGGAGGAAAACAAAGGGATGTTAAAATGATACACAGTCAGAACCAGATAGTCTCCAGAGAGTCTTAGATACTCTTAATAATCACATACACAGTGCTTTATAGTTTAAAGAACTCATCACATTTCTTAGTTGACCTTCACAAAAATCTTATGGCAGGTATTCATATTATCGTCCTCCCACAGATGAAGGAACCTGGTGTTAGAAGGATAGAGTAAGTTTCAGGAAGTCATATCGTTAAGGGGTAGAATAGAGACCCTCAGCCAGATCTTTTTATTCCTAAAGGGACACATGTCGGAAGACTCTGATTTCCTATTTAGTTCAATGACAGAAAGATTGTGGCAAAACATTCTGTTACCTTTCTGTATTCTTTTCTGCAAGTGAGACATAGGCACCTTTGCTCTCTCTTTCACATCTTTTTTATCCTCTCACTGGTGGTTGCTTTTTGATGCCTGGCTGTGATGTTCAAGACAAGTGGAGACTGATTTTTTTACGGGTGATATATGGCAATGGTTTATTTCACTCCTCTAGCCTGAGGATTGGCAACCACTGTAGCTGGGAAGCAGCTGCCCAAAGCTGGGGTGTTTTGGGGGTGGGGGTGGGGTGGGGAGAAGGGCTCTGAAGATGCTTGGTCACAGGAGAATAAAGTTACACAGGCTTCTACTTTCAAAGCCTTTAAAAGAAGATTCCGCTTGAACTAGACCTTTCTGTCCAGCTGGTTTGGCACCTTTTCCTCTCTGGTTTTGTGGAGTCAGAGATGATGTGGGATAAAGGACACATGCCCCGCTACTGACTAGAGACCAAGCTTGGAAGTCTGAATAAATTTACTTCTATATTTAAAAAAAAAGAAGAAAGAGAATGAATGAAAGCTCTAAATGAATTGTGAACAGAAGAACTGATGTGTCTCTTATCTGTCTGCTGCCTGTTGACTTTGGCTGTGAGATAATCACCATGGTTAATGAGGATTCTGGAAGCCAATTATTATTCATTCCTGATTATTCTCTTTCACCATTGTTTTGACATAAAAACCCCTGAATGAATATCAAAGCCCCAGTGCTCTGCAGCATTGGGGATTCTCTTTATAAACCACAATCTTCTTGTCCTTTCCCTAGCATTATCCCTGCCTGCTCTCTTTCCGTCACTGCTACCAACTACAAGAGACAAGGGGGGACTGAGCAGGTAGCCTTCCAGACATCATATTCTCACTCCAGTCACAGGAGCTCTGCTACAATCTGCTTTATGAAATGACCTATTGGATGCCATTTACTCCTAAGGGTACCTCTGTAAAACAGCCGAAATCCACATGATCTCAGCTGTTCACCCTCTCTAGCTCCAAGCTCTGATAGGGGTGAGGCAGTTGCACCCAAGCTTCCTGTTTTCTATCCATTGTATAAGTAAGCGTAAATTATTATTAGTCCTTATTATCTGTCCTTCACCCAACTGTGACACCAGACAGAAGGTGAAGAAACCTTGGCACATCCTGCTTATACAGGTGTCTGACAGCCAATGGAATTCATTTTCTTAGTCAAGCTCCATTCATTTAGAGCTAACATTTCTGTCAAGGAAAGTGTGACCACTCTGAAGTTTACTCAGTCTTGGTCTCAATTTTGTTTAGTCCCTGGAGAAGATTTGAAGCTCCCCAGGTTAACAGTGTCCATGTACTTCTGTTCCTTGAACTAATCTAGGCCCACTTACTCAATCACATAGTGGGAGGGCACAAAAAGAACAGCAGGAGTGGCCCCCAGTCTCCACGGTTAATTTGGGCATTCCGATGAGCTTACTCCGATCCATTGTTTTCTGCTCCCTAGTGCCCCCTCTCTGGCTCTCATGGATCGCTTGACTTCCTTCTGTTGACATAATATGTTGGACTCATTTTTCTGTCACATATCAGTATTTTATATGTATAAATGTGCACTCTGGATCTATAAATTGCACTGGATGTAAAAGTGTTTCCTGCCTGAAACTCTTCTTCCATCAGATCTTCTGGGATAAATTCTAGGGCTGTCATCTGCCTGAGTTTTTGTCAGGGTGAGAAATAGAAATGTAAAAACTTAAGAAAAGTCCAGAGGAAACAGCAAATCTATATCTGGAATGGGAAATTAGGCTAGTACATAAAGTCATTAATCCTTACCAGGCCCTGAGGCAGGTGATGGAGACCTAGCTTTTACCTTCATGACACTCACAGACTAGTGTCTGATCCCTGACAGAGATAGCCAAGAGCCTAAGGGTTGTGATAAACCTGATTTGACCCAAGCTGGTATTAGGAGGCAAAGATTTTTTATTTGGAAAATAGGGTAGGGCATGACATGGTCCCAGGCAGTGATGATACTGGCGTATGGCAGCAACAGGATTTGCAGTAGGACTAGAACTTGTAGAGGGTGCGAGTGGGTAGTGGTGAGAGAGGCAGGATGGACTTTACCCACTGGGAGAGGAAACTTGAAGGTTTGTGCATTGGAGCCCAGGTTAAGTAGTCCGGATTGAGAAAACTAAATTGTTTGCTGAATCTGCATTGAATGTTGCTTTTTAGGGCACATCTCTCATTCTGTTCTTTTGCTGATGTATTAACAACATAGCTATAGTGTGGTGTAGTATAAAGAATCTTAGACTTGTGTGACTTCTTTCTATCTACTTGCTACTTTGAATATTTTGTCAAGTGGCTTCATCTCCCTGGATTTTGTTTTCCTCATTTTAGAAGTGGGAGTTTTAATATTTGCCTCACTATGTGATTATGAAGATCATGTGAGAGGTTATAAAGTAGCACATTATTTGGATGCTCAGACTCTGTACACACTGAAGTGTTATTCTTGTGTGTTGTGTCTTTTTTTAATAATCCAGCTATTTTGCTTCTGGGTATATATCCAAAGGAAAGAAAAACAGGATCTTGAAAGGATATCTGCAACTCCATGTTTATTGCACCATTGCTCACAATAGCCAGGACATGAAAACAACCTAAATGTCCCTGTCATCAGATGAAAGGAAAAGAAAATGTGATAAATACATATAATGGAATATTATTTAGCCATGAGAAAGAAGAAAGTCATGCTATATGCAATAATTTGTATGAACCCTGAGGGCATTATGCTGACTGAAATAAGTCAGACAGAGAAGGAAAAATACTATATGATATCACTTATATCTGGAATCCAAAAAAAGTTGAACTCATAGAACTCGTAGTTACAAACAGACAGGGGGTTGGGTGAAGTAGGGAGCTATTGGTCAAAATGTATGAACTAGAAGTTCTTATTAATTAGTTTTAATTTATTAATCTTATAAGTTCTGGGGATCTAATGTACAGCATGGTGATTATAATTGAAAGTTACAAAGGAGTAGACATTAAATGTTATCACCATAAAAAAAGAAATGGTAATTATGTGATAGGATATAGGTTTTGGCTGATGCTGTGGTAGTAATCATTTTGCCATATATAAATACATCAAGTCAACATGTTATACACCTTAAACTTACAGTGTTACATGTCAATTGTATCTCAATAAAGATGGGGAAAAAGGGCTGTAACTTTCTTTCCAGGAGATGATGGGGCCTAACTGAAAATAACAAGAACTACTCATAAAACAGCTCTTTATGCAGAGAGGAGTCAGTTTTTGCCTTGTTGCTAAGGTCCCAATTGTTTCCTGGCTGTATTTTGTGTGTCTGTGTTAGGCTATTCTGTGGACTCTTTTCAGGAACTTGGTAATATCGGCCTGCAGATAATTAGATCAGTGTCATCACTTTCTCTGTTCCCCTTTTTATGCCGCTGGGACCATTTGCATGCAAATAGAAGTGGGTAATATTCCTTTCCCTTTAACAAGGTTAGCTTCTTACTGGGATGTAACTTGAGGAGCCATACAAATAGAGGGGCTTTGGAAAAAGTCTCAAGTCACCATGTGAGTGAGTGGGCTTTAATTGGGCTTACAAGACCCAGGTGTTAAGTCGAGCCATCCACCTCCCAAACAGGCCTTTTGAAAACTTACCCTAATGACATAGAGGATCTTCATCTGGGGGTTCATCAGGATGCAATTGTTCAAGAGAAACTTTTAGGAGGCCTGCTTTCTGTTGTGAAATTAGTTCTGGTGTCAATGAATTTATGCATGTTTTTATAGGTTTTCCCTCTGCCCAGGGCTTATCAAAGAGACTGACCTTTGCAAATATGAAGTTTGAGAGGAAGATGTACATATTTATTGTTGATTTGCTATAAAGCAATGGAGTTAGTTTTAAGAGAGAGTATAGGTTTAGGTGTCCATCAGAACCAGATTTGAATATTAGTTCCACCACTTAACTAGTGGTTTAACCTTGATGAACTTACTCATCCTCTCTGATCCAAAATAAAATAAAATAAAATAAAGAAAATTATACCACTTACAAATGCAACAAAAAGAATAAAATATTTAGGAATAAATTTAACCAAGGAGATGAAATATCTGAACACTGGAAACTATATAAAACACTGGTGTAAGAAATTGAAAAAAAAAATAAATGGTATGATAGCCCTGAATTCGTGGATTGGGAGAATTAATATTGTTAAAATGTTCACATTACCCAAAGTGATCAGTACAGTCCCTGTGAATAATCTAATGGCATTTATTTTTCAGAAATAGAAAAAAAATACTAAATTTCATATGGATCCACAAAAGATCTTAAATAGACAAAGTAATCTTGAGAAAGAAGAACAAAGCTGGAAGTATCACACTTCCTATTTTTAAACTATATTCCAAAGTTAATATAGTTTTGGTAATCAGAATAGTATGGTACTAGGATAAAAACAGACACATAGACCAATGGAAGAGAATAGAGAGAACAGAAATAAATACATGCATATATGGTCAACTAATTTTTTAAAAATAATATTATTTAGTTTTCAAATAATAGCATACAATATTATCTTAGTTTCAGGTGCACAACATAGTAATTAGACATTTAAATAGCTGACAAAGTGATCACCCCAATAAAACTAGTGGAGCTCTGATACTGTACATAGTTATAACAATATTATTGACAATGTGCCTTATGGTATACTTTATATCTCCATGACTGTTTTGTAACTACCAATTTGTACTTCTTAATCTCTTTCATCTTTTTCACTGACCTTCTCCAACCCCCCTCCCATCTGGTAACCTTCAAAATGTTCTCTGTATCTATGAGTTTATTTTGTTTGTTTGTTTGTTTTGTTCTTTAGATTCCACATGTATGTGAAATCATATGGCATTTGTATTTTTCTGTCTAACTTACTCCAGTCAGCACAATGTCCTCTATGTCCACTATGAAATATCTTTTTCTGTTCCTTTACTTTCAGTCTGTGTGTGTCTTAATCTGAAATGAGTCTCTTGTAGGCAGCATATATATGGCTTTTATTTTCTTATCCATTCAGTCACCCCATCTTTTGATTGGAGCATTTAATTCTTTTTCATTTGAAATACTTGTTCTTAGATATGTAGTTATTGCCGTTCTTTATTCAGTCCATAGCAGAAGCCAAGACAGCCCTTTTGTATGAAATAAACCACTGGAAGCAGCTTGGGTGGGCCCAGAAGATGGGAGAGGTGGAGTCTCAGGAATCACTTAGATGAAGCCACTTGTATTATCCAGGTTGATGGTGACTCAGATATGGTGGGCGCCTGCATTCTCAGGGTGGGAGCGGGGAGGACTGAACAAAGGAACAATGGATACTGCCAGCACTTCTGTCTGGGAGAAAGCCCCTTCTCCAGCTGTCACCCTGAAGCCTGACAGCTCAGTGCCTCCCTATAAGTCCCTGATGCTCCTGGAGCAGCTGCCTCAGCATCAGAGCTCAGAGTGAGCAAATCTGTCAGAAGTAAGGCCTGGCATGGCCCCTTTAAGCGGATTGTTTGCGACTCCTATGGCCTTCTGTCTCACTCAGCCACAATCTCCGCTGGTTTTCACTGCCATAGGTTGTGAGGACCTCTCTTCCTGGCACTGGAACCCTGGGGCTGGGGAACACAATGTGTGGTCAGAACTCCTTGTTCCTTGAGTAGGGGAGAGGGCTCTATGCCAAGATAGCCCTTCTGTGTGGGACCTGGAAGTTTCACATTTCTGCTTCTCCTACTGGTTTGAGGTGACCTGTTATCTCTGTCCCTAGTTGTAGGGCTTCTGTTCAGCCAGACCTTAGGCAACTCCACATACTAGTTGCTCTGTAGTTTTGTTATAATTTTAGTGTGGTAGCAAGAGGAGGCGTGCACAACCCTATCTTCTATGCCATCTTGACCTGTATTTATTATGGTCAACAAATCTTTGACAAACGTGTCAAGAGTATACAGTGGGAAAAATAGTCTTTTAAATAAATAGTGTTGGGAAAACTGGTTATTCACATGAAAAAAAATGAAATTGGACTCCTATCTTACTCCACATACAAAAATTACCTTGAAATGAATTAAAGACTTCAGCATAAGATGTGAAATTGTCAAACTCCTGGAAGAAAGCATGAGAGAAAAGCTCCTTAGCAATAATTTTTCTTTTTTTCTTTTTTGATATGACAACAAAAGCACAGACAACAAAAGCAATAATAGGTAAGTGGGATTGCATCAAACCAAAAAGCTTCTGCATAGCAAAGGAAACAATCAAGAAAATGAAAAGACAACTTATTGAATGGGAGGAACCTATTTGTAAAGTACATATTTGATAAGGAGTTAATATCCAAAATATATAAGAAACACCTCCTGAAACTTAATGAATTTCATTAACCAATGCCACCATAATAAAAAACAAATTAAAAAATAATAAGAAGAAAGTGATTTACTGAAAAAAAGAAACTTCTACAACTCAAAAACAAAAAATCAAATAACTCAGTTGAAAAATGGACAAAGGACCTGAATATACATTTCTCCAGACATACAAATGGCCAAAGGTAAATGGAAATGTGCACAACATCACTAATCATCAAGGAAATGTAGATCAAAACCACATTGAGATCACCCCACACCTGTTAGGATGGCTATTATAAAAAAGACGAGAGATAGCAAGTGTTGGCAAGGGTGTGGAGAAAAGGAACCCCGGTACACTGTTAGTGGAAATGTAAATTGGTATGGTCATTATGGAAAATGTTTTGGAGGTTCCTCAAAAAATTTTAAAAAGCACTATTGTATGATCCAGCAATTCCACTTCTGGGTATTTTTTTAAAAGAATTGAAATCAGAATCTCAAAAAGGCATCTATGTGCCTATGTTCATTGTACCATTATTCACAATAGCCAGGATAAGGAACAACCTAAATGTCTATCGACAGACGAGTGGATAAAGAAAATGTTATATATTCATACAATGGAATATGATTCAGCCTTAAAATCAGAAGGCAACTTTACCATTTGTGACAACATGGATGAAACTGGAGGACATTTTGTTAAGTGAGATAAGACACTGAAAGACAGATAATGTATGAAATCTAAAATAGTCAAACTCATAGAAGCAGAGAGTAGAATGATGGCTGGCTTTCAGGAGCTGAATGGAGGCGAAAATGAGGATGTGATGGTCAAAGGGTGCAAAGTTTCAGTTATGCAAGATAAACAAGTTATAGATATCTACTATAAAGCATAGTGCCTATAGTTAACAGTACTGTATCATGTACTTAAATATTTTTTAATAGGGTAGATCTCAGAAAACTTATGCAGGTGATGAATATGTTTGTTACTCTGATTTTGGTGATGATATTATAGGTATATGCACGAGTCCAAACTAATCAAATACATTAAATACTTGCAGTTTTTTTGTGTATCAATTACACCTCAATAATGAAAGCTTTGACAAATAAAACTTATGAGTAAAGAATTGTTTACTGAAATAAAGATACTAGGATAAATTTATGAAAAATATGGAGAAAGTAGATCCTTAACTCATAATATCTTAACTTCATGTCACTAAATTTCTGACTATTATATACTATTTACCAAAATATATTATAAAATGATTAAAAGAATAGACTTAAGAAATAAAATCACATTATAGTTGGTAATACTGTGTTATATAGTTGAAATTTACTTGGAGAGCGGAAATTAAACATTGTCACCCTCCCCTCAAAAAGGTAAATATGTGAGGGGACAATGTTTAATGTGTGAATTAACTCAATGGGAGTAATCTTTTCACAATTTATATACACATTAAATCATCACATTGTACATTTTAAATATCTTAATGTTTTATTTGTCCATTACACATCAACAAATCTGGAAAAAAGAAATAAAATCATCAAATCACAGTTAAATATTAGTTAATGTGTAATTAATTTTGAAGTGGGGAAAGGTCTTTGTTAGATTAAAAGGATAGGAAAATTCATAAGGCCAAATATGTAATGATTTGACTACATACAAATGAAAACTTGTCTATGTTTAATATAAAGCATGGTCTTCTGGAAGAAAACACAAGATAATATATTTCCAATTGGGATAGGCAAACTTTTTTAGATATGTTCAGAGGGCACTAAAACTTTTTAAAATGCTAAATTGGACTTCAATGAAGTTAAAAACTTCTGTTCATCAAAAGACATTTCTAAGAAAATCAATAGAGAAACCATAGACTGTTCATACTCAGAATATACAAAGAACAAAAAAAAAAAACAACAGCAACAAAACAGATAAAAAAGGTGAGAGACTTGAAGTGTTTTACAAAGGAAGATATGTGAATGACCAATAACAACACGGAAAAATTCTCATTATCGTCATCAGAGAAATGAAACTTAAAAACAATAAGATACAACTGCATATCCATTAAAATGACTGAAAATAAAAAACTGACAGTAGCAAATTCTGGTGATTTCGTGGAGCAACTGGAATACTGAACATTGCTAATGGGAATGCAGTATGCTATAGTCATTTTGGAAATTGCTCTGGCAGTTTCTTATAAAGGTAAATATACACCTATGCTATGACTCAGCAATTCTACTTATAGGCATTATTCCAGGAGAAATGAAAACATATGTCTACAAAACTTGTATAAGAATGATCATAGCATTTTATTAATAACAACTCTAAGCCAGAAGCTACCCAATTGTCCATCAACATGGATGAACACATTATGGTGCATTTATACAATGGATAACTACACAGGATTAAAGAAGAACAAACTACTGATATAACAATATGAATGAATCTCAAAAATAGCATGTGAAGGGAAAGTAGCAAGATGTAAGAGAATATATACTGTATGATCTCATTTGCATGAAGTTTTAAGGTAGTCTGTACTAAGTTTTGATGAAAGAAATTAGAACAATTGTTTCCTGGAAGTAGGGATTAGTGCCATTATCAAGGGCTTGAAAGATGTAGGGGTGGTAATTCCTCTCACATAATAGTACCTCATCTACTGGCTTGTGCAGTAGAAGATGGATGGATTTTGAAGAGGGATAGTGAATTATCATGGATTTTATTAGATTATGACTACACTATAACTGCTGTTTCAGATGTGATCTCTTTTTGAGGGGAGCAAATTAACACAGCTCTTGCCACTTGGTATACAGATATTCTTCTGGTAAGTGGTACACACATACAAACACATACACACACATACACACCAACAAGCAGATACCACCGGAACTAGTTAGCATTCACTGAGCAGGGTCAGCACTCTGTTATAATTTAGACTGTCAGGACTTTGACAATTTCATCATTTCAGAAGGACATCATACTTATTCACTGCATTGATGACATAATCATATATATACGCCTTGGTAAGAAGCATGCACAATACGGGAATAAACAACTCAGAAGATGGATAATAAACTCCTAAAACTTCAGTATAGTGTAGTCTGCAGCAAGTTGAGATTTAACCTCCACAGTGAAAGGCAAGTAAAAGGTAGGTTGGTGTACATTACATGACTTACCAAGAAATAGAAACAATTTGGTATATCCTTTTAGATTTTGAAAGCAACCTATACCATATTTGCTTGTGCTGCTTAGACAATTTCTTAAGAGACATTTCCAAATGAGGCTTTCAATTTTCAGAGAAGCCCAGAGAAAGAGAAGTTTCTGCAGCAGTATTAATCTGTGGGGCAAGCAACTGCATTACTTGGGTCTTATGAGTCCACTTGAGACAATACTGCTTAAAGTGAATATAGCATATTTTGTAATAATATAGAGGCTCTTTCAAGCCCCCTGAAGGACTCACAGCTCAGGCTATTCAGGTTTTGGAACAAAGCCATAGTCTCCTTGGAAAATTACTCTTCTAGATTGCTATCAGGCCCTGGTAGAGACTTAATACCTAACCATGGGACTCAAAGAGATCATGTTGCTGGGGCTGCCCGTAATGAACTGGGAGTCATTTTATACATGCCATAAAGTTAGGTGTGTTCAACAATTAAGGTGATCTACAGTCTCAGTTTGCCTAGGATTGAGGAGGCTCCCAGGGTATGGGACTTTCAGTGCTATAACTGGGAATACCCTAGGACAACTGGGACAAGCATTCCACCATTAATTAAAAGTAACTTCTATATTATTAGGCTCGAGCAAAACCTGAAGGCAGTTTATGTTATGACTGAGACTTCCATGGAATGTACTGTTACATTGACATACCCACAGCTTCATGGGAAATTCTCTGTGAGCATTTGACAAAGGGAAAAAAGTTTCAATCTAGATGACATACAGTTCCACATGTTTTACTGGCTCCAGCCAGAAGTGTTCTTTAGGAGTACAGGAGCTCAATTTTGTAGATGTCAGTCTGTCTTTTTTCCAGACCCACTGAAGGGACAAATTTTCTTGCTAGAATAGACAGTCATTCTGTATATGGATTAACTTTTCCTTCCCACATGCTTCTGCCAGATCCATTATTTATGAGCTTTTAAATGCTTTATTTACCATGATAGCATTCATACTTCACTGTTTTTATCCAGGAAAAATTATTTACAGTAAAAGAAGTGAGAATATGGGCTCTAGCTCATGGGATTCACTGTTCTTATTGTGTAGTTATATATTTTATTACCTAGAAGCAACTGGGTCTATAGGTCAATAGAATGGCCAGTAGTGAGAAACAACACTTTTGGAGGTAGTATGCTGTCCTGTGCGGACTTAATACACAAAGAAAGAATGTTTTCAACAGGGAACATGCAATGGTTCCATGGAATTGGAAGTTGAGAGTGTCACCTCGCCATTTTGGGCTTTTTATGCCATTGATCTAACATTCAAAGTTGTAAGTGTAATGGCTGAGATGACTGATAATAATTTTCAAGGGAAATTGGGTTGCTAATATTCAGTGGGGCCAAGAACTATGCTTGGAAATCAAGGGATTCTCTAGGTTCACTATAGTGAACCCCCAAAAAGTAGGGCTGCTGAAGATCCAGACCCTTTAAGAATGAAGATTTGATCATTCCACAAGGTTATAAATTTTGATCAACTAAAGTGATAGCTGAGGAAAGAGAAACTCATAAAGTTAGTGAAATGAGGAAATTATAAAAGTCAATCATGGCATTGTGATCATTTATAGAAATGAAGACTGTAACAGTTATGATATTTTTTTCTTGCTTGTATGTATACTTTAGTATATATTAGTATATATTAACTATATATTTAATATATATTAACTATTTTTCCTCACTTATTTCTCTCTCTTTTTAAACATAGGAATTGTTGGTGTTAACTTTACAATTTAATGTTCAGGTCATGAAATATTCAGTTGAAATTTTGACTGAATTAAAGGAGACATTATCCTAAACTCATCTAGAGATGGATACGGTGGCTGTTCGGACTCTCTCTCCCCTTTTGAGGTGAGAATGCCTTCCTTTGTATAAGTTGTACCTTGTTTGGAGGTAGCATGAAATTCTTACTGTTGCTGTATGAAAATTTAAACATGGTAAGAGGGGTATGATTGGATACTGAGTAAGGAAAGAAATGCATTATGCTGTTTATTTATTCATTGTCTCCTAGATCTGAACCCACTAGACTATATTCTCTTTTGTGATACTGGGGGTGAGAGTCTGAACACCACTTTTTCTAGATGGCTAGCTGGCTTGTAGTTAGGTTGCGCAAATGTGAGGCACTGGCAGACAAGGGATGAAGAGACTTTTTGCTAATTTCAGCTCCCTTTAGTGTCCTTCCAGCATTAAGATACTTCTTTCTTTCTTTTTCTTAATTAAAAAATTTTTTTGATTAAATTTTTGGGGTGACATTGGTAAATAAAATTATATAGGTTTCAAGTGTACAATTCAATAATACATCTTTATATTATATTATGTGTTCTCTACCCAAAGTCAAATCTTCTGTAACCATATATTTGACCCTCTTTTCCCTTACATACCTTACCCCTCCCCCTTTCCTTCTGGTAATCATTAACCTGTTCTCTGTGTCTATGAGTTTTTATTTGCACTGTCAGCATCAGCTGTACCTGCTCCTCAGTCAGAGCATAAGCTATGTAAGGCACCTTCCTCCAAATCTCAAGTTCTGGTAACCTCACCCCTTCCTTTCAGTTTCTTCAGTCCCAAGAGTGACTGTTGCTGCTGTAGTAATAGCTGGCTTTCCTTAGAGACCCCTTTTGGTTCTTTTAGTCTTAGAATACTAGTAAAAGTTATTTGTATTAAATGCCCATGTTTGAATTTCCTAGGTGATTAATTTTTTTCCTGATGGGGCCTTGACTGATACAAAGTGGATCCTTTGAGGAGGGGTGTTTCCTTGTACCCCTAGTGGTAAAGGTTAATGGAATATCAGAGGAAGCCAATACAAGATAATTATAATGGCTCAGACCTTTCAGAAATAAAGATTACGGTTAACTTACCATATAAAACATCATAACTAGGTGAGGTGCTGGCTGAAGGCAAAGGGACCATGAGATTGGTAATGGAAGAAAGTCATTAAAATTCCAGCTACAACCATATAGTAATTATACATATTTTTCTTGCTTGTTATATTTATATTTGTACTATTAACAAATTTCCTTTATTTTACCCTCTTTTTCATTATTCTTTTATAAAGGTGTGTTAGATGTGCTTAATCTTATAATTAGGTTTGTTAGGTTGTAAGATGTCAAGATGGAATTGTGATGGAGCTAAAAGAGAAAAGAACATCACTAATAGATGAATACTGTGATCAATGGGGCTTTGGGCTTTCACACCTTTGGAGCAAAGGGTAAGTGAATTTTCATTTATTATGAGGGATAATTATATTATATGAAGCCAATATAATTATATTATATTTTGCTATTTTGTTGATTGGAATTTTAAATATATAGAAACTCGTATGTCAATATTGTGCAAGCGAAGGAGCAGAATATACTATATTTTGTCTCTTGGTATTTAGCACCTATTTCTACTTCTATGCCCTCAACCTCTGCCTGTATAGCAGATGTTAGAAAGATAAAGACTTTATTTAAGACTTGCTTTTTGCTAGGACCCTGAATGTAATTTAGGATATCCTAATGAGACATTATGTTAGGTTTGGAAGGTGGAAGGAAGGCAAAAATCATTTTTATTGGGGTAGTGGCCATTTTTACTGGGATGGTGGCCAGGATTTTTGCAGTGCCCAGACTGAATCATATGATAGTTCTACGTTTAATTTTTTGAGAAATCTCCATACTATTTTCCATACTGGCTACACTAGTTTACAATCCCACCAACAGTGTGTGAAGTTCCTTTTTCTCCCATTCTGAATATTTTTTCCTCCTATTACATTTCTATATTTTTCTATCTTCCTCCTCTTCCTCCCACAACATTAATAATAATAATAACAGCCATTCATTGAATGCCTATGTATTGGTGTAAGGCAAGGATGCTTTATGTAAATTGTTTCTTTTAATTCATATAGAAGTTCTGTAAAGAAAGTATTATTTTTCATATTTTATGGTTGACGGATTACAGTCTCATAAATGTGAGACTTCCTTTGAGCAGAACCTTTACTGATTTTGATCTTATTTCTAAGCAGAGAGGTGAAGCACAGATACCTCTAAGAGGGGATGTTTGTATATTGAAAAGAAAAATGTTTTATGCCAGTTTTTGTGCCTGCTTCTGCATAAAAATCCAATGATTATGGAAGCCATTATCAGAAGTGCTGCCAAAGCCATAAGGCCTTGGAAGAGTGGTGGACTGAAGGAATAGTAACTGAAATACAGATGCCCCCCAGTTAGTTTCAGCGAAGAGAGTTGTTCCACATTCACTTCTTGCTCAGTGAATCCCCAATCTTAGTCTCTCTAACAATAATACATGTGATCCTCCCTCTATCACCATATACCTTTCAAATTATGGTTAATTATTAAGTTCAAGCCTCTATTCAAATATGATCTTACTTAGCTTACTTGCTCAGAAAATAAGTTTAAACAAATAAATTCATTTCTTCAGTGGAAGAATAGCAGTGTTGAAGAATGTAACAGAATTGAGAATATTGATTTTAAAAAGTAGGTCAGGGAGTCTACCCATGGATGTTGGATGGGGCTGAGGCTGGAAGATAACATGAAAGAATCAAAGGGCCAGAGGTCTCTCTGAGGCTGAAAAGTCTATGTCAAAGGAGGTAAAGTATAAAAGTTGGACAAATTGAAAGTTGTGGTCAAAAAGTGGTATATTGGTGTTTAAGGTTTCAGAACTGAAACATTTTCACTTTAAGATCAAGCCCAAAGTCTGACAATGACAGTGGGCCATGGAAGAGAAGTGGGTTTTTGCACTTTCCGTATTCCTGGAACATTTGTTGCCTTTTTCTTTACCATTCTTACTGGCAAACTCTTACTCCCTCTTCAGTTATCAGGTGCAATATTATTTCCCAGAAGCCTTTGTTGAGAAAGTGTCTAAAACATAAAAATAAGGCCAAAAAAATTCCATGTCTTTTCAATGTCATACGAAAACATGTAATAAATTTATCTAAGGATCATCTGACTTAGGGAAATAAAACTTTATTACAGTAGAACATTAACTTAGCAGTCTTATTTTAGGATTCCATTTTTTCACTGATTTTGAACCAGGTTTATTATCCTACTCTTTCTCTTATTTATGAGTTAATTAAAATTATGGAACTTGATTTCTATGCATCTTTATAAAAATGATGTTTATAACATTTTGAAAATTACACTTTGATTTTTTCTCTTCCTCTTTCCATAATCTATCGCTCCTTCATGTTTTCATAGCAGCTTGTGCTTATTCTATGCATTGTATTATAACTGTGAGTTTAATTCATTCAAAGAATACATATTGAATTCCTCTTAGGTGTCACATATGATGACAGGTTTTAGTGATACTGTGGTGAACAAGACAGACATGGTCTATCTTTTAATGATTTTTTTTCTTTTTCACAGCCTTTTCCACCTTACTAGAGTGTAAGTCCCATTAATATAGAGAGTATGGCTTAGCCTTTATGGCATTCTCAGTGTTAAGCATTGTGCTGGCCTGCAAAGTTGCCCAATAAATACTTGTTGGATAAATACATGGATAAATGTATAATAGTGGAAATGTGCACCATTCATAGTATGTTAGATGAACTATTTCCTTGGACTTATAATCTAAGATGATGGTAAAGAGGCAGACTATAACTCAGTCTTAAGTAAATGAAAAGAGCTGACTGGTTTGTGACAAAACCTTTAAAAAACCCCAGAAAGTATTTACATTGTTGGAAAAGCAGAAAGGGCTGGAATTGGCCCTGGGAATTAAATGTAATGCCAGGAAAGTTGGATCCTAAGAAAAAATTTAGGTTTTAATTAAGGCAAGAAGGTAGATGAAATTTGAGAGAAGAGATGATAGATGTCATGGTAATTGTTTTCAATGGAATAAACTTCTAGAGGGACCAGAGGAAAAGTTTGGGTTGGGGGAATTGAGAAGAGTGGGAGATTGGTTCAAATTAGAGGATGAACGGGGGTGAGTAGCCTATATCACAACTTAAAACTTGATCATATAAAAATACCCTCTTTTGAGCTTTGTTGCATACATTTCATAGCACTACCTTTTATCTGTCTCTGTCTGATTGCATGGTCACTCTCCCCATTCATTAATGGCACAAGGCCCTGTCTTCTGTTCCACTCTCTAGGCCAAGCTCTGTTATTATTCTTAGTAACTTTAGTGCCTACATGCACAAGCCACCCAAAACTCTTATTTTTCTTTTTATCAAACTCTTTTTACCAACAAATGTTGAATGCTTTCTTTTTTTCCCTGTACTATATTATGCAGTGGATTTAGAATAGTTAAAAAAAAAATGCCTCCCATATTCATGAAAGTTACTGTATACTTAATGACATTAACATTAAATATAAATGCACAAGATAATATATAGCTGCATTTATTTTTGTACCAATGTTATAAAAACAGCAAGGTACTATGAATGGGATTACTGTCCTTATAAAAAAAAATCCTCCCATGTCTCTACCCCAGAGCACCTTGGTACTTTCCACCATGTGAAGACAGGGGGAGATGTTGGTAATCTTCAGTCCAAAAGAGGCCTTTCATGATAATCTGACTATGCTGGCACCATGATTTTGGTCTTTTAGCCTCCAGAAATTGTAAGAAATAAATTTCTATTGTTTTTAAGCCATTTAGCCTGTGGTATTTTGTCATATCAGCTTGAATGGACTAAGACACAGATACCATGTAGAGGTTAAGTAGGCGAAAACTGGAAAATTTGGTCAGGAAGGGACAGGAGAAGGTAGAAAAAGAAGAGAGAAGTTGGGTCCTGGCAAGAAGATTGGTGTGGATAGGAGGAAAGAGAGCATAATTGAGCACATCTGATGAGGGGGACAGATCTCCCAAGGTGGCAGGTTCCAGTAGCCACTGCCATGGAGTGTGAGCATAAAAGTTCATTTTGGGGAGGACACAGTGAGGTGAGAGAGAAAATCAACCTCCTATGGACAATTGTTCTTCTTTTTCCTGATTCAGTACTGGGTTCCAGATAGAACATATCAGATTCTTCTGAGAAGTTTCCCTGAGTAACAGTGATGTTGTTACATGGAACAAGCCACCTTTGTCCTGGGTATAGGCCTCAGACTCAGCTGGAATTTCTCCTCTCTCAGAGTCTATCTACTGGGCCTTTGACTGGGGGAACCAGCCCTCTGACTTGCACAGTAATTGACCTTTTTAGTACTTAGTGGCCTCTACATGGAAGTAAGGATTTGAGTCAAGAACTGGGAAGAGGAAGAGAGAGAAGTCAGGACTTGTGCCCATTTTCTTGCACACATATCCCTCCTCTACTTCTGAAGAGTTATTTCTGCTGACTAGACCCCAATGTACAGAATAATTGAGGCTCTGAAGAAGTCTTGGCAACAAAGGATAGGGACCTAGACTCCTGGGCTAGAGAGGAGTCCAACACAGTTCAACACAATGGCCTCTGCCTATTTCTTAACTCCTGGTATGATTCACTTTATTATCTTTTATTTAGCCCCAAGTTGTGATATATGGATGAATGAAGTGAGTAGGAGAAGTAATGGCCATCTCCTTTTCTCCTATGATTTTTTTTATATTTCCTAGGAAAATCAGATCAGAGGAAGAAGCCTATCCCAGAATAAACTCACTCTTGTAAAGTGTCAAGGGGAAAAATGTGAGCCATTTCTGTTATTTTCAGGTCAATTGTACTATCATTGAATAAGGAGCCATGTTGGAACCCACACAATATTGCTTATTGTCAGAGGATCGTACATTGAGGATTTTCAGAGCCACAATTCCATTATATATGACATTTCTCACAAGCTCTGTCCTCCCGAAATACTCCATGGCTTCCTCAGGCTGTTCCCTTCCATCCTTGTACCAGCTCCGATGGCAGGGATCAGAACCAGCTTATTTGCATATTTTTAACACTTTAAGCAGGCAACAGGAAACAGGGCAACTCAGCTTCAACACCCAGCATGACCACCAAGGGTTCATGGGGTCCCTTAACTCGGAATGCTCCTGAAAAGAAACAGAGATGGAGTCAGTGAGAACTGGGGTTAAGATTTGGGCAAAAGAGGATTTGATTCCACACATGATTGTCTATTTCTATCCTAACAAAGTCCTAGGGGACAAGGTCTAAAAGGGGACAGTTGCTGGATCTTGGGGGTCACTCTTCTGACCTGAACATACACATAGAGCTAAAAGAAATCTGGAGATGTTTGAAGTAGGAGGTTCAGGCCTGGCTAAGGTAGAGCAAGCAAAGAACTTAGGGCACAAATTTTGAGGAGGCACTCATTTTTGGGGCATAATTAAGTGCAGATTCAGCAGGATCGTGAGAGGAAGTATCTCTTTAAATTTGGGGCCTTAGGCTCTTCACTTAATTCACCTGTGGGGAGGAACCTGAGGAATGTGGCTGCAGGAGGTGAGGAATAGACATGCTAGCTCTTTCAGGTCAGATTCTGTCCTTGCCTTGGAGGGAGGAGGGGAACTCTGATGGCTCTGGAGTGGATAGTTGAATAACTGTGTTGAGAAAGTATCTGAAGCAGCTCAGTGGTAAAGATGTTTAAGAATCATTAATAAGTTTATGGGCATGCCACCCTGAACGAGCCTAATGCCGTCTGATTTTGGAAGCTAAGCAGGGTCGGGAGCCCACCTAGGAAGCCCAGGTGCTGTAGGTGTAAAAAATAATAAATAAGGGACCGTAAGCTGACAAGGTCTTTGTAATCTGTGTGGTCAACCAAGGATTGCCTCGCCTAAAAAAAAAAATCATTAATAATGTCAGCCATGAACATGGGATGAAAAAATGGGGGGCATACAAACTAATTTTTGCTAATCTTATTCTACCTTGTTTTGAGGCTCTAGGTACTAATGCTTCTTTATTACCATGTGGAGCACCTTTACTTTCTCTCCATCTTTGCTCCACTGCATGCACATTTGTACTCAGGTGTGTACACACACACACACCAGCAGGCCTGGATCAGGAGACAAGTAAGAATGCCTAATATACTAATATACAGCCTGGCACTTAGTAAGAAGAATAAAGTTAACCTCTTTACTTTTCCCAAGATCTCATAATATTTGTTTTTTTTGGTCAGACTTTTCCTTCCAGTTTCTTTTTCTTTTTCTTTTTCCTCCTTCTTACATATCAGAGAATCAGAGGCCCACATAAGGATTTCTACCTGCAACCAATATGAACATCTGGAAGCAGAGGTAGAGAGATGAGGCTGCCATGAAAAACTGTAGAAATTTGCTGCCTCTTCAGGTGACCGAGGCAGGGTGACCCCAAGGATTTGTGCTGACACATTGGAAAGGCAGGGAGACACTGTAATGAGGGGAGAGACAAAAAAAACAACTCTGGGACTTAAGTCAAGGGGCAGAGAAAGGAATGCAGGGCTCACACTCCTGGGCAGAAAAAGAGCACGCCTTATCTGTGGGACTAAGGAGAGGGCAGTGTAAGAGTTTTACTCCTTTTTATACAAGTTTTGGGACCACTAATTTTTCAGGACTTCTCATAGCTCTCACATTTCCACAGTCTTTCTCTTATACATATCTGTCTGCTCCCATTCAACCTCCTTCACTGGCTCCTCTTCCTCAACCCACAGCTTAAGTGTTTTTCTCCTGGGTCCTTTGCTCTCCTTACTTTATATATTTCCCCTTTGTGACTTCTTACAATCTCATGGCTCCAACTACCTTCTACATGCTGATGACTCACTCTCAAATGTACATCTTCTGTATATAATGTCTAGGGATCTAGTAGCAGGACCCTTCTTCTAGAGGGACCAGGAGCTTAGGGACCCCTATGCCTTGGACTGATAGGAAAAGCAGGTGGCTTCTATCATTTCCTGCCTCACTCCCTTCCCCAGCCTGGCCAAGGCAAGCTTCTTATGTCCCCTTCTAGAACATATAATTAGTAGTAGTAGTGAGGAAGTAGCTGTAATGCACCTCAATAACTACTACAACTTGGAATATGGTGGCCATGGCTGTGAAGTTTGCTGCCCAGGGCCCAGGGCTCAGGGATCTTGATGCTTAGAGAGTGTCTAAGAAGGGCTGGCCCAAAGAATGGAGGGGAAGACATTCCAAAGGCTGTGTTCTCTTCAAGAGGAGGTGAAATATGCTTCATACGTAGGGAAATGGACCCTGGGCAGGTAGAGGCTTGTGGTATAACCATGCAGGGTCTTAAGGACCGTGGAAGCAACTGCAGAGATGGAGAATACATTAATTCATGGATTAGGCAGCACTTTTCAACCTTTTTGATATCATGGCACACAGGGAGAATAATGTTATTTCTTGGGCAAATAGTAAATGAGAAGGGGATTTAGGCTTTATGGGCTTTGTGGAAGAAATGACATTTTCTCTATATTATATTATTATAAGAGAAATGAAATAGAAATTATTAAGTATATTAAACATACATTTAAAATATATACAACTAAAATCTTAAATTTTTATAATTTTTGAAGTTCTTTAATAAATATAGCTTTTTTATTTCCAATTATATACTTGAAATGACTACTGATTTTCTTACAATTATATGCAAATCTACAATTAACCTAAAATAAAAAATTTATTAAAAAAAAGAAAATTACCCAAGAAGACATAAACAGTTAAGCCGCATAAGCAAACTGAATCTAGTTTTTATTTTCTGAATGTAGGTGAAACTTAATTTAGATTATTTCTTATAAATGCCTCTAATAACCGTAAATAAAACTTGTCTTTCTAAAGTGGTATAATTACTTTTACCCAATCTCTCTGTTGTCTGGGAACTCCCATTGTAATAACAACCAATCATTGTGAAGGTTAAACAACTTCCTCATTCTCATTTTATAAGCCCTCCTATAACATCATGCCTCTGAGTGTTATACTGCTTGGGGATTTGCAGTCTCCCTGTTCAAGAGCAGTTTGTTTCTCACTCAATAAAATATTTATATCAGGTAAAAAAAATGAAATGAAATGACTATAGATAATTATCAGTATTTAATTATAATTATCAATGATGATCTCTTCGATTTCTTGATAGTCACCATTGGTGAGATATTTTATTTGTATAAGTTGGTGATACAAATTTTAAAATCTTTTTTTAGTCCCATTTAAAAAAAAATTATATTTAAAGACCCTAACAGCTTTTTCTTTTCTTTCATTTACAAATATAATGTTGAAATTTCTTGAAATCCAATTGAATTTTTTCTATCCAATGTTTCAAAATAACGAGTTTTACTTTGCAGAATATGCAAAGTAGTAAAATAATCACTTCACAGTTAGTTTGCACATATCAACTGCAAATTGACAAAAACATCTGATGTAAATGAGGACGGAGTTTGCGTGCTGCTGCTTTGAGCTCTGACAGGAATCACTCCCTGGCCTCCTTGTTCCTCCAGTCAGCTCCAGGTAGGGCCACATTTGGGCTTCCTGAGCATCTGCAGTTTGAACTCTTCTTGTTGTTCTATGGGCTCCTTTTCCTTGAAGGGTAGCAGCATTCAGTGCAGTTGGCCAATGACTAAGTCTAAGTAGTTAATCAGGCAGAATATGTAGTCATTGTCACCAAATGGGGACCAAATGTCAGATGTTGGTTCCCACCTTTGCTGCACATCTTGCCAAGCCATCCAAAGAACCCAAATGGCAGTAAAACTGGTATAAGACATGCTGAAGGATGAAATGTGAAGTCCTACAGGTATCTGTACTGGTACATTTTACCTTCAACTAAGTGGGGCCTGTCTCCAAATCTCTTGAGGTATAGGAAATGACAGGTTAAGGACAACATTTTATGGCAACTATCTCACCAGACCAAGAGAATTGTAGCTGGTTCCTTTCCCTCAGGAAAGAGGCAGCCTTCACAAATCTCAGGGAGTGGACACCGTGGAAGCAATGCAGAGACCTAAGAAGCTGTTGAGAGAGCTTCTGGAGAAAGTGGGGAGGATCTTAGCAAAGAGTTTCAGGCTATAGTACTAAGCTCTTCAAATAGCTAAGTCTTGACCAAAATCTTCTTATAGAAACTCATTGCAAAATTAAAACATTCAATACAATTTCTCTAATTGTTGCTTTATATTTCTTTCATACCATACATGACATATTTATGATGGAATCCAAAGGAAATAGTTTTGAAAAAAGAAAAACAGGAACAAGACTTAATTGTTTCATAAAGTCTCTAGAAGACTATGTGGCCTTAACCATGCATTTGGGGTTTACTAAAGCAGCACTCCAGGTCTAGTTAGGGGTTTATTTTCTGAGTAGGAATTTGTAGTGCTTTGCCAGCTGTCAATCATACTTTGCTGGATCAGTTTGATGTTCTTGGTAATTTCTTTTACGGAATTCACTTGGTCCACCATGGCTACTTCCTTAGGCTACATCAAAATTAACAGATAGTGATTTTGTTTTAGTTTTTCTACCCCCCTTTAGTATTTGTAACTTTCTTCTCTGAAAGTAAGAATTCTGGCTCTTGATCCTAAATATATTTATTTTTTGATCAATCCTCCTGTATGGAGCCAATTTCTCATCTCTGTTTCTACCCCTTCTCCTACATAACTGCCTTCCTAAACCCTCTCCAACACTATGCTTGGCATTCCCCCCACATGGATGCCTCTTTACTTTATTTGGCTTCTGACAAGTCATACACCATTTCTCACTGAGCCCCTCCCTCCCCCACAATGGACTTTCTCCTCCCCCAAGTCAGGCTGCTTCCATGGGTTGGTATCCCTTCACTGCTTGGGTTCTGATCCTTTGCTGTGGGCCACCTCAGTTCCCCATCTACAACCCACCCCACTGCACTGGCAGCACAGATGTCAACTTTGCGCTGCCTTACCCAAATACTTTAAGAATGGATTGCTCAGGAAGGGAAAGGAAGAGAAAGGAAGGAAAAGAAAAAATGGAATGGGAGAGGAGGGAAAGGTTATTCTTTGCTTTTTAAAATATAAGAAAGATAAATGTGAGAGATGAAATGGAAAATTAGGCTCTCCAAACAATTTTAAGAAAGAGTACATATGAGGTTTGAGAGTGTGGATATTTATCTTGTTAACACTATTTCTATCTGAGCACACTTAGAGAATCTTTTCACACCCTCAGGTGTCAGATTTTGAAGACCACTGATCTAGGGGTCGCAGATTAAGTAATGGAATGGAAACACCTAGGAAGAGACTTTCACCTCAGTAAGAGACTTCCTGCCTCACACAAGCCCTCAAACTGTTCGATTACCATCTATTTTACCCTAACCTCCATAATTCCACCCTTTTCCCTCCTCTGTCTTCTTTCATCCAGCTTTCCTGTCAAGAAGCACAGCTCTCCCCACCATGCCTCCTCTGTGCAGTAGAGCCGTCCATAAAACACTGACTTGAAGCTGCATCCTTTCCAGCTTCTTCACTGATGCACTTTACAGGTGGGCACTCCAGACTTACCTTTGCCTCTGCAGTGGGGCTGGGTCTCTAATCTGTGGTAATTTTGGTTAGAGATTTTTCTCTCAGGAGCTCAGGGCTGGGAGCTATAAGGTGGTCTGGGTTAGAGGAGGGATGTCAAGAGGTGCTGCAAAGAGAGAAACTTTGCAAAATATTCTCTGTTCAACTTTGAATTTGGACTGGGACTCTAGTGTGACCTGTCTAGGGTGGAAATAGGTACAGGGTTCCACGAAACAATATTATTAGGGCTTTTGATCATCATAGTTTTAGAATGTGAAACTGAAAACCAGACATGTAACCTGGCAAAGGTCATGAAAAAAATAGTACATACATAACTAGACAGATTGATTTCCTATAAATTAATGATTAATAAGCTCAAGTGAATCTGAAATACTCTCTGGTGATCATACTAGGTTCTCTGAATATGCTCAATTATTCACTTTCCATAATGGCTTTTCATACTTTTTCTCTCTTCTTACACCTCCTACCTTACTCTGTTGGTCTCTTCAGCTGCTTTCTCACTTCATTAACTAAAAAGCCATTTGGATAGGAACATCTTCATTTCCTGTACATTAAATCTACATATCTATACTCACTGTTTCCAGAACAAAGCCAAAACTTCATCTATCTTTAGTTTCTCCTTTCTGTTGTAAAAGAGAAAGGAGCTTTCTATCTCCATGCTTTGACTTCCTATCATTTTATGAACTCATAATTTATATAATTTTTTTTGCTTGAACTCTCTAGAGAAGTTTCTATTTCCTACACTTTATGCTGACAGATAAACTAAAGTCCCAGTAATACCTAAAACAGCTGGGAAAGATGGGTTCTTGTCTGGGTCCCACACTTTAGAGGGCTCACTTATCATAAAAAATACATACAAAAATGCATTTATAAAAGAAATTGTAGTCAGTACTGTCACATGGTAATGGTGCTTAGTTAAGACATGTAACTGCAAACACTCACTCTCATAATTAACACCACTCAGGCCCCAGGGGAACACACCTCCTTCTTTTTGTCCTATACCCTTAAACCAAAAGACAACTGCATTTGAATGCAATAAAAATTTGTGGTTTGTGTTATGGGCTTTTTTTTTTTGAGGAGGGGTGCCAATTTCAAATACAGTTTTATTTAAGACATTGCACTGTCCACTTATAATACAGTGTTTATAAAGTATGATGTCATTTCCTTTCCTTATGTACAGTTGTTTACCATAGCAGCTCCACCTTAAAACTGCCTTGAAACGGAATTTGCTACAGATTTGGGTCTTTCAATGTTTTATGGGGAACAAAAACTAAATTTACATTCAGGTTGCCTTGATCAGTCTTTTCTATGGTGGCCCAGAGGAAGAACTGCCAGATGGAGGAGCACAGCCCCCAGGCATTCCTTCTGGCTTACCTCCTACACTCTGTATGGTACAGCTTGGGGATGACAGGGTTGTAGACTTTCTCCAGCTCTTTCTGATGACGTTCAGATTCTTTGTTCTCTTCAGTCTGACATCAAGCTAGTCTATTTATTACATTTGTCAAGAATCTTCTGTTTATCCTTATTGTGGAGCTTAGAAGTTTCTCATCTTCAACAGTGGTTTTTATATTGATTGCAAAGAATTCAAGTGAAGTTTTGGAGGACATATTATCCCACAGCTTCTCATCTTCAACTTTGTACTTCTCAACTTCTTGGACCCTATGTTCACTGTCTTCCTTGATCAAATGGTTTTTGTATTAGTCATGGTAAGCTTGTTCTCTTTTCCTGTATTCTTATCCACGGCAAAGACAGTGAGGATGCCATTGGCATCAATATCAAAAGTGACTTCAATCTAAGGAGCATCACAGAGTGCAGGAGGTGTGCCCATGAATTCAAACTTGCTAAATAGATTGTTGTCCTTGGTTATTGTGCACTCATTAGTCAGAGTAGGGAGTAAAGGTCTGTGTCTGCTTGGCAGGATTGGTAGTATTGTGCTTAATGAGGACAGTCATAACTCCACCTGGATAGCTGTACCATAAGCAACAGCCTCATCAGTGTTAATCCTTTTATTCAATTCCTTTCTGTTGAAAAAGCCCTATGCAAGTTCTGACTCTTGGGGTTACAGGTAAAACTACCCACAAGGACAGTGTCATGAACCTGAGACTTGTCTGGCTTGGCATCCTGAAGGGCTTTCTATATGGGCTTCAATGAGCCATGGGATAAGTAAGCATTCAATTCTTCAAATTGGGCAAGGGTAATGGAGGAATAGAAGTTGATTCCTTCATAGTGTGAATCAGTCTCAACACTGGCTTGTGTGTTGGAGACAAGAACACATTTAGCATGTTCACAAGCAGTACAGAGGCGGTGCACAGCCCTCTTATTCTCATTGATGTCCTTATGCTTGCCCTTGAACTCTGCAATAAAATGGTTGACCATTTGATTGTCAAAGCCTTTTTTAGCTAGGTGGTATCTCCAGCTGTAGATTTAACCTACAATATTCCATCTTCAGTAGTGAGGATTAACATATCAAAAGTGCCACCTCCTAAGTAAAAGATCAGCTCATTTCTTTCTGCTCTAAGCCATAAGCAATAGCAACAACAGTTGGCTCCTTGATGATTCTCAGTCGAGATTAGCATTGATTCCAGTTATGCTGAGAGTCATTAAACTAGGGTGATACTGTGACAACAGCACTGGTAACAGTTTTCTGTTACCAAGTAGGCTTCAGTGATTTCCTTCATCTTTGTCAAAACCATAAACAAAAGCTTTTCTAGATAGAAACTTTTTGTTTCTTTCTTTTATTCTGTTTGTGCCTGCCTTCGTCATTCAACATCATGTAGGGTCAATGCTTCATATCAGACATGTAGTTCTTGTTTAGAAAGCTTATTAATTGTCGATTCAACTTCTTTAATAGATATAGACTTATTCATATTGCCTATTTCTTTTTGTGTGAATTTTGGCAGTTTGTATCTTTTAAGGAATTGATCCATTTTATCTAGGTAATAAAATTTGTGGGCATAGAGTTGTTCACAGTATTTCTTCATTATCCTTTTAATATCCATGGGCTCTACAGTGATGTCTCCTCTTTCATTTCTGATATTAGTAATTTATGTCCTCTCTCTTTTTTCTTAGTTAACTTGACTAAAGGCTTATCAATTTTATCAATAGTTACAAAGAAATTTCTTTAGTTTTCATTGTATCTCTATATTGATTTTGTTTACAATTTAATTGATTTCTGCTCAATTTTTATTGTTTCTTTTATTCTGTTTACATTGAATTTAATTTCCTATTCATTTTCTAGTTGCTTAAAGTGGAAGCTTAAATGATTGATTTGATATTTGCCTTGTTTTCTAATAAATTCATTCAATGCTATAAATTTCTTTCTAAGCACTACTCTGCTGCATACTACACATTTTGATAGTTTGGGCTTTAATTTTTAGTTCAAAATATTTTTAAATTTTTCTTGAGATTTCTTTTTTTGGCCCAATTTTTTTTTAAATGTATAGCTTAATCTCCAAGTATTTAGAGATTTTCTAGTTATCTTTCTGTTATTGGTTTTTAGTTTAATTTCATTAGGTCCTAGAGTATTCATTATGATTTTTATTCTTTTGAATTTGTTGAGGTATATGTTTTGGCCCATAGAATGGTCTATGTATGTGAACACTTCATGTAAGCTTGAGAAAATGTGCATTCTGCTGTTGTTGGATGAAGTAGTCTATAGGTGTCCATTATATCTAACTGATTGATGATGTTGTTGAGTTTGACTATGTCTTTACTAATTTTCTGACTACTGTGTTTGTCCATTACTGAGACAGGATGTTGAACTCTCAAAGGATAGTAGTGGATTTATTCATTTCTCACTATCAGTATGTGCCTTATGTATTTTGACACTGTTGTTAAGTGCATGCACATTAAGAACTGTTATGTCTTCTTAGAGAATTAACCCTTTTATTATTATGTAACACCCTGATAGCTTTCCTGTCAATGTGCTTGGTGTGAAATTAATATAGCTACTCCCACATTCTTTTTGATTAGTGTTGACATGGTAAAATGTTTCTTTCCTTCTGGATTCTTTCAGAAGTTTTTACTTACTTTGCATTTATTGATTTTCTGTAATTTGGAAATGATAGGTCTAAGTGCAGTATTTTGTGTGTTTGTTTTTGATTTTTGGCCTTTATCCTGCTTTGTGTTCTCTGGTCTTCCTGTATCTTTGGTTTGGTGTTGATATTAATTTGGGAGAAGTTCTCAAACATTATTGTTTCAAATATTTCTTCTGTTTCTTTCTCCCATTCTTCAAGTTTTGGTATTTTTCATTATGTTATATCTTTTGTAACTGTGCCACAGGCACTGAGGATAACTTCTTTTCTTTCCTCATAAGATTGGAAAAAGGCACATAAAATTTTATTCATCAAAACAAGTATGAGAATTAAGAAATGTTCTGAGTCTTATAGAAGCATGCTTCCTCCTGTACTTTGATTTTGATCACTATCACTTTTCTGGTCATTTTCTTTTAGATAAGCTATAACATATTAATAATCTAGTCTGACTGTGGTCAAATCTATACAGATCAAAAAAGTCCTCTTATCTCCCATCTTTTAAGCTAAATATCTTTTGAATAGGTTAAAATTGTTTGAATTGACTGAAGAGTGCATTTGAATGGCTGATGCTATGTGTAAAAATTGGACTGGTCTAATATGTATTTTATTATGACTATTTATTCCACTGCTAAATATCAAAATGTAATTAGGCCCACATAGTCCACACATTATGGCATAGCCAATTTGGATTCTGACAGTCTTTAATGAAAGGTGAATGAAAATTTGATTGCTCTGATAGACCCTAGTAACCATCAGGGCTCACACTGGGAAAAGTCCATCTCAGAAGTTGTCATAGGCAGCAGTTTTGTTATAAACTCAGAATTTCATGATATGGAGAACTCTTATTTTGGTTGAATGTGACTCATTAGTGGTAGATACACAAAGAATAAAACAATACTATTTACTAAGTCACCATAGTTACTATTAAAAATGAATACATGCACAGATTTATGTTTTTCAACTTTAGGGTATTTTCAGGGTGGCTTTGAATTGCCTAATGCAGAATCCTAAAAAATTAAATTGATGGCTGAGAATTTAAAATGAAAAAAAAATTAGATTTCAGAACGAGAACAAACTTCTTAGAAAGATTTGCCTTTTCTATACAGCTTTGCAACTGAAAATTTGTGTTTGGATTCCAGTGATTCTGAACAATAAGGGTGGAAGTGGGCCTTTATTTCACATCGCCTTTCAGATTTCTCTTTAAATTCCTTGAGATGAGTGACTTTGTCAGTTTTGATGGTAAAAAGATGCTTAAGATAAAAACCAGAAAATGCCATGACTAGGGTAATGACACCTGTAAGATATCCAGGAGCAGATTCTATAGAAAGATTTGTAAACAGGAATAATAGGGGAACATGTTAAGAAGAATTCTTAGCTCAGAGTACCTTAGCAGAGAAAAACTAAGACCACCATATGGTTATTTTATCTGTCAAAGCACAGATAAAGCTTTTGCTTCTTGCACATGAGAGTTATGGAAAACTATAACATTCCAGCATACATAAGTAGATGTTCTATCTCACCATGCTAAAATGTTATATAACTCGGAAGAAGTTGAAGAGAAAGTTCTTTGGAGCACTCATGCATAATTCTAAATGAGAGGCTACTGAGTCAGATGTCAGAGAACACTGCTCAAATCAAATACAGCTGAGCTGTAGTGTGAGGAGAAACAACTGGGTCTTCTCCCGGAGAGATGTCTTATCCCTGAAAGAGAGCAGGAAAACTGAAAAGAATGGTTCTTTGGACCCTCAAATTTGAAAGAATGAAAGAGAAAGCCTGGTCTTAAATAAAATACCTTAAAAAAAAAAAAAACGCACACACACACCTTTTGTGGCATCTTGCAGAGTCTCCAGATATTTCTTTCTCAAATTTAGATCCTTCCTTTACACTCTAAGAGCCCAAGACTCACTTAGGACAATGATGGTAAATAAAAAGCACAGTAACTCAACCCTGCATCTGAGCTTTTATGTCTCATTGCCTGTCGCAAGGAAGCTTCCTGGACATATTAAACTTTTTTAAAACTTCAATTCAATAAAATGAAGATTTTCCTTTTAGGTCACCATTTCTTCTGGCAGACTGAGTCTAAAGTGCACTTTATTTCCCTTTAATTTAACAGCTCCAGCAGCTTTTCCAGTTAAATCGACTGTTCATTATTGAGCCCCATTTATGAAGGGGCTGTGCAGTGCAGTTTAATGAATCCTTGGCACAAAGCTCCCTTTCAGAACTGGGAAAGAATAGGGGCTGTTCAGGGCCTGTAGGGCTGTATGTCAAAGCCAGCCCATAATGCCTGTCAGCCAAGGGCAGAAATTCCCACTGATATAAGAATGTGCAAGAAATCAACTTTCACTACTGACGAGCAGATTAAGACACAATCAGGAAATGAGACTGTAGGTTTAGAACAGTGACACCTGTTTGAATAGAGTGATTTTCCCATCCCTTGATCACTGTTTGACTGGGGAGGGCAGTGGTAGAAGCAGCAACACAGCAAAGACCCCAAAACCTTCCAAGGTCTTCTGAGAGGGGAAAGAAAGACCAAAGACTATTGTGGGTGGGAGCAGCTTTAGGCTAGGTGTTATGCTAAGTGTTTCACATTTCTTTTTCTATTTCAATCTTCATAACAAGGATTAATAATCAACAATATGAGAATTATTCACATGGGATGGGAAGGAAACTGAGGCTCACATAATTTCTTTCATGATTCAAAGTTACATTGCTAATTAGCCACAAAATGGCAACGATAGGATGAAACATAGACCTGTCTTGCTCCTGATAGCTATCTTTTCTAGTGCTCTGAAGTGAGGTTAATCAATAGATTTTGTCCTTTGGAAACATCCAAACTCTAGTCACTAGGAATACTTAAAAATATTTTAATTGTGTGTAGTATACATTGAGTGTCTAATATGTACTAGACATATGTGATGTACATTGGGGATACAAGTAGATAAGATATGGCACGAATGTGTGAGGAGTATAGCAATTGGCCTGCCTTTAGTGCAAGATAAGTCTCTGTTTTAACCCCAGATCTGACACTGTATAATTTTCTCACCTTTCAGACCTTGGGAAAGCTTGGGAAACTCCCTCTCACTAAGCTTAGCTGTGCTTCTCTTTCCCCAGCCTCCTCTCTGCCCAGTGATCAAGGGTAATGGTTCTACTATCTCTGGTGTTGCTGACTGCTCTTCAGAGGGTAACATGCTGCAGAGGATTTCTACAGAAAGGAGTCCTAGATGCCTTTATGTTACATTAAAACTATGAGATCCCTGAGTATTTAAGATGGGTGTGTGGATTTGTTTTCTTTCAATATTAAAGAAGAGATCAAATCTGTTGAGGTATAATTTTAAAAAAGATAAAATCATGACTCTTAGGCAAATATAAAATGAACCACATGTAAGAGATTCTATTTAACTGATGAATTAGCAAGGAAACCACTAAGATATTATGATTGAGTCAAAGAATATTTAGGAAGCCAGTGTATTTTATGCACTGATAAGATAAGTTTAGTGGATTACATTAAAACTAGGTTATAAATCTTTGTGGTTATCTGTTTCATGAACAGAAATGATTTTTATATCTACTAGATAAAACTCCACCAGGTAATAAGCAATTTTACTAAATCTGGGACCTTTAATCAACAGCAAATGATGAGAGAAATTAAATATATTCCTCTAGACAATTTCTGGGTGGTCTTTGTTCTGTGTAACATTCAGAGAATGTGGGATTCACCTTTCTGCCTTATTTCCAAGCCTTGGATAATTTTTCTGATAAGTCCTATGTTTTACAGAAAAGTAAATTTGGACCCATGTAGAGAAAGGAAATGATCTGCCTACATCATAGTGAGTTGTTGGCAAAGCCAGAACTAAAACCCTATCTCATGTCTCCCTAAAAGAGTTTGTTCCGCTTTGCTGCTGTGGAACCACAGAGCAATCTTGTTTCTTCCACTGGAGACCAGACAAGGAGAGGAACTGTACTTTTCTGATTATGAAGAGTGAAGGGACATGTATTTTCCAGGGCAGCTTTTAAATTTGGATCAATAAACTATGGGAACAGGAAAATATGCTAATTGACCCATTTTTATTAAGATATAAATTAGGAAGTCAACCTTGTGGTTTACTTCTTTTAAGTTTTTTTTTTTATTTTTCAATAACAGTTGATATATTAGTTTTAGGTGTATAACATAATGATTAGAAATTTATGTAACTTACAAAGTAATCACCCTTATAAGTCTAGTACCCATCTGACACTGTACATTGTTATTACAGTATCACTGACTGTCTTTGCTATGCTGTACATTATATCCCATGACTGTTTTTATAACTGGCAATTTATATTTCTTAATCTCTTAACTCTTTTTACCCATTCCCCTGCCCCCGCCACCCAGCTGGCAACATTCAATTCGTTCTCTGTATCTATAAGTTTGTTTCTGTTTCATTTGTTCATTTATTTTGGATTTTAGATTGTATATATGAGTGAAATCATATGGTATTTGTATTTCTCTGTCTGATTTATTTTACTTAGCATAATACCCACTAGGTCCATTCACATTGTTGCAAATGGCAAATTTCATTCTTTTTATTGCTGAATAATATTCCATTGTATATATATACTACATCTTCTTTATCTATTTGTCTACCAATGGGCACGTAGGTTGCTTCCATATCTTAGCTATTGTAAATAATGCTGCAGTGAACATAGGGATGCACATGTCTTTTCAAATTAGTGTTTTGGATTTCTTTGGATAAATACCCAGAAGTGGAATTGCTGGGTCATATGGTAGTTCTATTTTTAATTTTTTGAGAAACTTTCATACTGTTTTTCATAGTGGCTGCACCAATTTACAATCCCACCAACAATGCATAAGGGTTCCCTTTTCTCTACATCCTTTCCAACACTTATTTATTGGTTTATTGATGATGACTGGTGTGAAGTGATGTCATTGTGGTTTTAATTTGCATTTCTCTGATGATTAGTGATGTTGAACATTTTTTCATTTGTCTGTTGGCCATTTGTATATCCAAGAATTTACTTCTACTAACTGCACAGAGATAGTTAGGTTCCTTAGACAGATAGAGATTCCTGGAAACATACTTTGAGATGGAGAGTTATGCATAGCAGTTGATTGAGAAAGACTATTGGGAGATACTTCAATAGGAAAGTGAGGAAGTCAAAACTGGGCAGAAGAAGCTAAGTGCCATCAGCTTCCACGGATTGTGTAGAAAACTTTGGAGGTGAGATGGCCTTTCAGATTTGATCCACATTGAAGCAAGATGGGTCTGGTCTTTGTATCCCTGCATCACCTAGCCAAGTCACCAGTGCACTTTGTGGGCAAGGTGGTTTCCTTCAGCAGCAGGCAATGTGTGGTGAGGGATCCAGCTATCAGCCATTGTAGACAGTAGATTCAGCAGCTGGGGGATGAGTTCATTAGCCTCCAGAGGGGATCTGGGCAGAGCACCACAGATGCTCTCTGTCTTATTTTGATTACAAGGTTAGCTGTAATAAAAATTTTAAACTCAAGGGCTAATACTGATGGATTAGTAAGTAATGTCAAGAACACTATGTTGGGAAGGGTTCAAGGCTCATCTGAGCTCAACAGAAAGAGTATGGGGATTGATTAATGATATCTGTGGGACAGTGGGATGTGAAACCATTTCTTCTTGGAAATCCAAGAAGATTACTACACCACACAGTTTGCCTGGGACCGTCCTGGTTAATGCCTGTGCTTCCAAGTAATTATTGACAAGTAATATTACTTTTTATTCTCAAAAAACATCCTACAAAATATCAATTTTGTGCTCATCTTAAGAAAGAAGCTCTCAATCTTTCTATTCTGGCCTCTCTCTCAAAAAGTGCTTCCTTCTCTCTGGACCCTATTAGAGACAAGTGGCCTGGTGTCCCCAGTGCATTTAGGAGTTCAAAGATCTTCTTTGGCAGAGAGAGTTTTCTTTATCAACTTCTGTTTCTAGCTTAGAAACACAAAACTCTCTTGAAGCACAGGCACAAACATTCCTGGCACCCTTCCTAGAATGGGCAAGAAAGAGGTGAAGTGTGGAGGTGTGAGGCAAAGTACAAGAAGAATAAAACAGGTTACAACCACAAAAAATTATTCTGCCACATGTTAAAGCAGAACTTTGCAGATATAGCCAGTCTGGCCTGACTGAAAGCATATCGACCCTGCATTTAAAATCAGAGACTATTAAGTATGAAAGGGAATGTAGACATCACCTATCCACTTTATAGATGGGACACAGGCCAAGGTTATACTCTAGGTATTTGTAGAGCAGGGATCAGGACCCTGGTTTCTTAAGCCTTCCAGTCTAGCGTTTCTTCCATTGGACCAATTTCAGTTCTCCAAGGAGAAATTTGCAGAGCCTGTAGCAGTGACAACATGGAGGCAGCAATTTGGCCTTGGATAAAAGAGAAAGATTGCTCTCAGACCTGGGATGCCTTGGCAGAGGGGTTGGCGAGAAAATTGCTATATGCAAGAGCATGGGCTTATTTTGCCTGTGTAAACAGAGCATGGCATCAAGTTGGGGGCCAGAGTTTCTTCTGGTGCCAAGAAAGTGACAAATGCTAAAACTGCTACCAAGACTAAGGCAGTGTGCCACACACCATAGAACACAAAGATAAGTTCCTCTGCTTAGAAATCTCTAATGATTCTCTCTATTTTCATAAAACCAAGTCTAGGCTCCTTTGCATAGCATTTTAGGTACTTTTCCCAATGTTTTCTCCCTCTACTCCCTGCATCACACCATGTGTTCCAGCCACATAGTACTATCTAAATTACCCTGATACTACTCTGCAGCTTTACAAGTTCATGTCCTGGCTCATGAGGACTCTAGTTTGTTTCTGTTTCACTTGGTATTAAACCCCCTCTCCATCACCTTTTTAAAAAACCTATCAAAATTTTCCTATCCTTTACTGCTCAATTCAATGGCATCTTCTTTATGAAGTCTTCTCCAAACATCCCACACACAACAAATTACTCCCTCTTATGTGCTCCAGTGATTATTTTCTTGTGCCTTTATTTAAACCTGTTTAAAGGACAGAAAGCATATCTGTGCCATTTCTCCATGTTAGAGCTTGGGTACCTAGGATATAACAGATGCTCAGCAAATGTCTGCTAAATGAATAAATAAATGACATGACCACTGGACTCAAATAGATCATTGGGAATATGTCTGTCTTCTTAGGACCGGGACTTAATTATAAGTTTATCCTTGGTGCTTATGATGGTGCCTAGCACATGGTAGGCCCTGATAGATATTTATTACGTAACAGTGATGGACAGGTACTATCAAATTCAAGGCAGATGAGGCACAGGATTTAGATTTGAAGTTAAACACTGTCAATACAGGCTTTCTGACCTTTGGCAAACTGCCTAAGCTCTGTGAGTTTAGATGTCTTTAGTAAAATGTTAAAGTGCTCAATACTGCTTCAAATGTAAGGAGGGAGCTTAATCAATGCTTGTTGAGGGAATGGACAGATGAATAAAGAAGAGCCATAAAAAAGATAAAGTATCAGGAAAGCATGCAAGAGGAATATATGACAGCCAAGTTGGTGGTAACAAAAATTCAGGAGGGCTTTTTGAGAGACGTTACCATTTAACGTGGATTTTGCAAGCAGAATGGGATCCTAGAAAGTATAATGGAATTAATAATACCCTGATTCTACCTTACAGAAGTATAATTGAAAAGATATATAATGAAGTATATTAAATTCTATGGCCAATGAAAGTCACTTTAATAATAATGAGGAAAGACCAAGCAAAACTTAGCCCTAGGCAGGGGAGTCTAAATTCAGATTCACTTTTCATAAAAGTCATTTTGAGGCAAGGGGATAAAAAGATAGGTGTGGTATCCTAAGACTTGAAATCTCTCCCCCTTAACTCATTTCCTTCTCGATGTGGTCAGGAAGTGTGCTCCGGAAAGAACGGACAGGTTTAATGCAATTATGCAACGTTGGCCTTCCTCAGCTTGGCCATGTGCTTGGCAACTCCAGCTGGCCTCACACAAGAGAAAGTAAACTTCAGCTGCCCCTCGGGCCATTGTTTTAGCACTCTCAGAGAAGTGTTCCAGCGGCTGATCGGAGCTACTTAGGCTGTTTAATTGAATGAATTCAACCTCATATAATAGGATCTAGGTCTTTAAGTATTTCTGTCTGCCACACCGGATATTGGGCTGAGGGTTGTGCAAGTCACCCTGCCTTGCCGAGGCCCTGAGTCTCTCTCTGTCTGCACTTGTGATGTTTTAGTGTAAACTTATGGATTGGCTCAGAGCAGCTTATGCTATGTTCTGCTGGAATCTGTGTTCTGATGGAATTGATCCATTTTGATTCACTTAAGTCCCGTGTTTCTAAGAGGAGTAAGATATCAGGTATTTGAATGAAGTCTACACAACAACAAAAAATTCCACATGGATAATTTTGTATAATTTTTCTCATTTCCAGGAAAAGGAGAGGGCACAGTTGCTATTTGGAAATCACGTCCTTCATCTCCATCCTCTAATCATGTGCTTGGGCCTCAGCAGACTAGCCATGTAATCGAGCAGGCTCTGACTGAATTATAACAAAATGTACCATGATCAAAAAGCAGGTTTTTCTTCTTCAACCTTGCTCTCTGCCAATCCATCTTTCATACTAATGCCAGAATGAGATTTCTTTCTTTTTGTGTTTTATAATGTGTATGATGTACAAACACAGACATGACAAATCTTAAGTGTATAGTTACTTGAATTTTGACAAATGCATATACCACGTGGCCCCTTTCAGTCAACCCTTTCCCCCAGAGGCAAGCACTATTCTAATTTCCAGCACCATAAATAGTTTTCCTACTCTAGAATTTCATATAAATGAAATCGTATAGTGTGCACTCCTTTAGTCTGGCTATTTGGCCCAACATAAGGTTTCTGAGATTCATCTATGCTGCTGCATTAGTATTTTCTGCATTTTTTTAAATTACTGGATGTATTCCATTCCATAATATCACAGAATAATAGTTCTAATAAAGAACTGACCATTCTCTGTGCTTAAAATCCTTCATATTTCCCCACTGGTAGTATGTTAATGCCAAAAATTTTTGGTATGGCATTCAGGACTCTTCTCTGGCTATGGCCTCATCTCCAGCCATTTCCACCCATGAAAACCACATTCCATGTGAACATCTCATTGTTCTGCTAATACATCTGCCTCCTACTTCTATGTATTCTGACTTAAAATGTTCTTTGCCCCTTTTCCTCCTGGCAGGTTTCTCTCCAGCCTTTAAGCCTCTGCAAAGCCTTCCCTCACCTCTTAGTCAGTTATTCCTTTGTCCTCTATGTTGCCACAACCCCTAATACTTCCCTCAATTATAGACTAGATGTTGGGGGTCCTTGAGAATGGGATAATGCACAGCTTCTCTTGGAATTCTTAGACCAGACAGTGTGGTGCTCTTTAAAGAGAGGATTTTAAGATAGCAAATTGATAATTTCATTGGTTGGATTAATGAATCAGATTGTTCAGTATTATCTAGAATAGTTTTTAACAGCCCATCTGAATCAGGGTCTGTCTCTTAATAGTCTGGAAAATTGCCTAAAATAAAATTGAAGCGTATTACCTCACTGCTGACTCCATCTATTCAGAGATCTAGTGCCCATCTCTAAATTGCCTAGGGTTTTTTTTTTTTTTCAAATTTTTTTGACATCTGAGAACCTCTTAATGGGAACTCAGCAGGCATGTACCCCACCAACTTTTTTTTTGGAGATATAATTGATATAATATATAAATTTAAAGTATATAATTTGGTGGTTTTTAGTATATTCACACACAGTTATATACCATCACCACTATCTAATTCAAGAATATTTTTATCACCTCAAAAAGAAACATCACACACATTAATACAAGTTGCCAATTTTAGGCAAATGAATTAAAATTTAAAAAATTATAGATTATAGCAAGAAAACACAGCTTTAACAAAATAGTTCATCTTAGTCACAGTGATAAAATTATATGCAGTTTTTCAGCAAAGTGAATATATTACTATATTCAGATTAGTAATGGATTGCTTCAGCTGTAGGTCAGATTCTTATAACTAGGCAATTTTTATTACTGTCTATTCATACTAAATTAAAAATTCTAACTCCCAATTATTAGGTTTTTGGGAATGCCAGCAAATGTTTGGTGGTTCTGTTAGGTATTTCTGGATATTTGAATCAAACAGGGCATCTTGTCCATTATACACCCAGTGGTCATCCTTTTCCCTTTTTCCTGGAGATGGAACACAGATCTATTTAGGTGCTGGGCAGAGATCCCTCCACCTCAATAAGTGTAGGTGCCTACCCAGTTTCAGGAACTAAATTATGATTGGTCTAAACAAATTATGATAATATCCTTCCCTGTGGCAATCAAGTAGTAGAAGGGTAAGCATAGAATATAGTCTTGGCTAATGAGATTTTTTTGTTTTTCTGGGGAGGGCTTCTCTTTCTGTAAAAAATCATAAAGTATCCTGAGGAAAAGGCACTTTGCCCTTTTGGAACAGGGACATGATGTCTGGAAGTGAATCAGTCATCTTGCAACCATGAGGTATGAACATAAGGTTGGAAACTAACACATCAAGGAAGATGGAACATAAAAATAGAGTCTGGGTTCAAGATGGTAAAAAGGAGCAGCTGAAACAATACCAGAATTTGCTCACATTAGGCTCGCACGTGCTCTCTCTCTCTCTCTCTCTCTCTCTCTCTCTCTCTCATCTGTCTGTCTATCTATCTATCTTTCTATGAAAAATAGCTCAATTATAAAGACCTAGACATTATAAAGAGATTTCTAACCCAACATCCCATCAGATATGAATTTTATTTTTATAAAGTGAAATAATATGCTTGGATATTTTAATTGGGAAGATGGCAATAAATGTACTTCCAATTCCACTTTTAGCTGCATTGGGTTCTAAGAAGTACTTTTTAATGCTCAATTGCAGCATGTTGATATAGTTTTGAAGGATTTTTCAATAATGTGCCTCTAATCATCACCTGAAAGGAAAAACAAAATCAAACCTTAGGTAATCAAGTAGCTTTCACCACAGTTCTATTCCTAAAAATCCTGTTATCTTATCCTCAGCATAAAGCAATCTTGATATTTCATCTCTAAAGTGATTAGTCCTGGCTATTCAGGATACTGAATATGTTGCTAAGATAAAGCACTTGAGAAATACCCTTGACATTGTTACAATATCCTTATTAGCATTATAGTGTCATTATTTCTACTAGGAATAGAGTAATTGTGAACTAAGTAAAATATCTCGTATAGAATGACTTCTAAAATTTAAATTGATTATTAAAATAAATATGTGTAGTTTAGAAAGGAAAAAATAGTGGCATATTACAATTTTCTTTCCCATTTTCCCTATTTCTGGCTCTCACCTTAAACATTTAAAAATTATTTCTTCTATTTTTAGCTACATGTTTCAAAATGATCTAATGTAGGAGACATAGAGATGCACTGTTCAGATTCCTCTTCAAGAAATAACTCATTACCCAGCTGCTAGAGTATGGTGAGCTGGCAGCTTTGCATGTTAACTTGTCCGGGTTCCCCTCCTCTTCTAAGCTTAGGCCACCCTCTTCTTGAGGCGAACCCATCTGATGACTGGGCAAGGTAGTGATACAGAGGCCTAGCCATTTCTGCCTAATGTAGTATTCCTTTAATGAGTCATCTTTGCTCTAGACATCCCCTTTGGGTTTGCAGACTTTTGTCAGAGTTATAAAATTGAGGTCTTCCTGCTGGATTTGGCTTCCTCTCTTCTTTCACAGATCTTAAATCTCCATTGTATTCTGAAAAGTTTCCTGTCCTGTTCTGCTTTCTCTCTCTTTTATCTTTCTTAAGTACTACGCACCAAAAAACTACTTCCTCTGAATACTTTATTAGTTATATATTTATTATAGAGCACTTATACCTTTTCCACCTGTGGGGTAGGCCCCTCCTTCCCTTTCTCAGTGCTCCCACTGTAGTTATGGAGCACATTCTTCAGTGGTTCCCTGATAAAAATTTCTTGGGAGGCAATCTTATAAGATACTGTATGCCAGAAAATATTGTACTCTCAGGTTTGACTGATCTTTAGGTTTGGTATAGAGTAGGAAGTAATTTTCTTTCAGATTTTTAAGGACATTGCTTTATTGTTTTCCAAGTTCTAGTGTTGTTAATGAGAGGTCTGAAGTTATTCTAATTTGTTTTTATTTTTTGTACATGATGTTTATTTCTCTCTGGAATCTTGTATTTATTCTTTGATATTATAAAAGTTCATAATAATGTGTTCTCATCTGGGTCCTTTTTTTTTTTTTAAGTTCGCTAGGCATTTAGTGGGTTCTTTTAATCTGGAAATGCTTCCAGACACACTGAATAATATAGAAAATAGGGAGAAAAACAGTATCCAAAAAGTAAGGAATCTATCATGGAAGAGAAGCAAAGAGAATTCCCTGGATAATGATCAAGAGAGGTTTCAGAACAGTAGCATATAGCAGGCCTAGTGACAATGAATCTACCTTGGAACAGGAGAATGGAGAATTCCTGGAGAAGAAGAGATTTAGATGTCTCCAAGAAAAATAAATAAAAGTTTATTTCCTTATGTATTTGACCATGAATACTTCAATTTGTAGAATCTTTCTGTTCTAAAAAATATTCTTATTTTATTTCTTTGATAATATTTTCTCCACTCAGCCAGGCATTGCTCAAATAACTGACCCTAATATTGTGGTTGCTATTTTAAGCCACTCAGTTTAGAAGTAGTTTATTATACAACTATAGTTGACTAGAATAACATCTACTATTTTAAGATGGAAAATATGATCTAGTGTTAGTAAAACCTGGTTTGCAAGAGGAAAGGATGCAAATAACAAAAACAAAAACAAAAAATCAAGAGATAGTTTTTTGGAGGGTGTACAATTTGTAAGGTAAATTATTTTTTATAAAATTGATACTTTATAGATTGTGTGCTGAAACTAAGGAATTGATTTGTTTTATCTGAGGTTTCAAAATAGAGAGTGACAGGAAATTGGTATGGGAGGACAGGAAAAAAAAGGTGGATAATTATTTCTCCCTTTATCATGTGCATTCCTGACATCTCTGAGGACTAAGATTGTCCTGCAGGGAATATGATTAAAGTTACAAAGAGGAAAACAAAATAAGTAAATCAGCTTTTGATCCTGCTGCTATATTTACCCACAAGAAAAGAGGCAGCTCTCAGGTGGGCTTTTGTCTAAGTAATGTCCTGAAATCCAAGTGTAAAGGAACAATATGAAATCTCAATTCTCTCAAACGGTTTGGGGCGAGTTCAGCCCTTGAGCCCCTGGGAGGCTTGGTTCCCAAGGAGACTAATCCCACTTGCTCAGCATTAGGTATCACTGGAGCAAAAGAGCTCTAGTCTGAAGCTCTGCAGAGAGGCTCTAGTGCAGCCTGGAGTGGGGTCCCTCTGCCTCACAGGAAGTGAAATGTATTGATGTTAAAGCCATTCAAGTGAGTGTGCTCACTCAGGGTGTAGGAGGAGGGGCTGATGGGCAAGCAGGAGCTGGTCACTGAGTTTGATGAAACTAATTTCATTCCAGATAAGGGTCTTCCCTAAAAGAAAGGAGATCAAGGAGGAAAGCAATTGAGTCCCTGAGGTGGGGTCTGCATGTACATTTTAGTTGGATATTGGAAACTTTAAGGATTTATTTTGGTCTCAGATATAGAGCTATTTCAAGCAGAAGTTGTTCTCTGTTGCCTTGTTATCTATGGTTTCCATAAATACCATTGCTTTGATATGACCATGCCTCTGCCCAGACTGTTCCCAGCCATAGTGTTTATTTGTTTGGCACACTCAAATGCATCATTTAAGTCTTAGCTCAAATGCTGTGTGTCTATACAGCCTTCACCAACTTCTCTGGGCTGACTTGAAGGTCTTTTTCAAATAGACTCCCACTATTATTCCTATTTTATAGATGGGAACATTGAGGTCCAGAGAGTTAAGTGACTTTTCTATATAGTCAGTCAGATAACAAGGGTTGAATGGACGCCAATCTCAATCTCTGGTTCTAATGTTCTCCCTCTCTCTACTATATTACACTGCATTTTTCTAAGTTTCTACAACCCACAAGTATAGCTGCTCTCTTTCATTTGAAAATTATCACTTACTTTGTTGTGGGGAAGAAAAAATGATGCTAATTTTATAGGAAGATGTATTAGTAAGGAATGGGTGGGGCCTAAGAAATAAAAAACATGGACATTTGTGGAGCTGCTACTTTGGGCCAGGAGCTTTCATATGTATGATCTTGCCACAGTCTTGAGGAATTGAGAGTCACTAAGAATTGAGATTCCTCAATTCCTCAAGATCCTCTACTGTACAGATGGAAAATGTAAGATTCAGATGTATTATTTGCCTGTTATGTTATGTAATTCTCACAAAGAACAGTTACAACCTTTCTCATTTTCAGATGAGGAAACTGAGCCATATGAAGATGCACTGACTTATCCGAGAGCGCTCATCTAGCAAGTGGAAGGCCAGAATTTGAAACTGGCCTCAACTAACTCTAAATCAATTTTGATGCATAGAACACAAATGATCTGGAAATATAGAGTTTTACATATGAGTCTTTTGATATTCCATTGATTTTGAATATGATTATATTAGGGTTTAGCTAACTCTGGGGATTAAGAGAGATTTTTCAGACTAAAGATGTCAATTAAATGTATTGTCCCATGCAGTCTGTGTCTGGGGTGTGTAAGAGCTGCTCAGTTCAAGGAAGGTGAAAACAAACAAACAAACAAACAAACAAACAAACAAACAAAACACAAATAAAACCACTGCTCTTGGCTGCCAGACCCAGAGAGCTATGGAATAGTCCTGTCTGGAAGGGGAAGGGAAGAGCTGACATCCACATCTGAGGGGTGAGAAACAAAACTCAAGGACAGGCCCACATAATTTTTCTGAGAGCAAAAGTCACTAAGAATGAAATAGTCTAATCATAGAGGGACAAAATCCTGTGTATGTAACTCAAAGGAAAGGTACATTAAAATTGAACTAACTTGAATTTAAAACAATAAAAAGTTTGTTCCAGCTGTTTTGGCTTGGAATAATGCTTACTTCATCTCCTAAATGAAGAGTGTTCCTCTGGCCTTTCCTCTCTGGTAAGGTTGTGTCCTCAGGGTGCTCAAAAATGGATTTGCTACATCCTGAAAAATGAAGCTTAAAGAAAAGAGACTCTGAACCTAAACTATGATAACTTATTTAGAGAACACTGTGTCACACATACAGTGTCTTCTGTGATAGAGAAGACAGGAAAGGGAACATAGTTACCTTTTTGTGTTTTAGAGAAATAAGGGCAAATAAGGGCAGTTTATGGGACAATCAACAGATAAGGATTTTTTTACAGGTTGTTTCCTTTAAATATTACAAGTGACCTGTGAGATAAGCATAGTTTCCTGCATTTTACATGAGTAAGCTAAGGCAGAGAGACTTTGGCTGGTTTGCCCAAAGCAATGTATTCATCAGAGCAAGGATTTCAACCTACATCACAGAGCTATTGAGTAGTGGGGCTAAGACCAGAACCCAACTCTCATCTTTCATGCTTTATCATATTGCTCATTTCCCTGTCCCAAGAGGATGGCCAAGGTGAAACTGGGTCTAAGCGAACTTCAGGGTAGCTCTTGAAGGGCAACAGAACTTAAGGAAGAAAAGCCTGAATGGCATAACTTGTAGGTTCCAGTTCATATTTTTTCATAAGATGCTGAATTTTATATGCACACAGGGCTCTTCTCTCTCTCAAGCACCAGTTGGCTTAGTGGGAGCAACTCCTTTTTCTGTTGCTTCCTGCTCTCTATCTACTATTAATAAAAATGGGTCAAGTGTTGGCCTCAATTTACTATTTACTTAAATTTACTCAATTTAATTGTTACTCTGACAATCAAGGGGTAGAAGAAAGAGCACCCAGCTCGAGAGTCCTGTGGAAACTCGAGTTAGAATCTTAGGACCAAGGCTAAACCTTGAAAACACTAGTTTCCTTCCCCAACTTACAGGAGGAAAGAAAAAGTAGAGGCCGAGAGAGAACCCAAGTTTTGTCAAGGGCTTACAATGGCCCTAGAGTCTGATTAAACTGAATATGGCTTTGCCCAACTCAGAAAACTCTCCGAGGCTCAGTTTCTTCATTTGTTAGGTGGTGAAAATCTCCTGTACAGGGCTGCTGTTCAAAGGTTAAATGAGGTAATGTATGGACAGCTCCTGGCACGTGCACGCGCCAGGTAGCTGGGGGCTGTTAGTGTTGCTACAGTTGAGTGAAGTCAGGTCTCCCGATTCTTCCCGTCTCAGCCTCAGGGGGAGTCTTCCGTGCCAGGGCGTGGTTGTACAGAATGGGCGACCATCCTGGAATTTGAGGACGGGCCAGCCCATCCTCACTTTTTGCGGTTGGAGTAACGCGCGCAGTGAAGGGAAACTAAAGGGTTAAGGCGATGAGCTTGAGAAAGCCCAGAAAACTGGAAAAAAGACCCCCCCCACCCGCGCCCCAGTAACCAGGCTAAATAAGCCCCGCCCCTCCGCCACCGGGGCGGTCGCCGCGCGCTCCCTCCCTCCGCCCCTCGCTTACAAGACCTAATGAGATCCCCCGGGAGGCCGAGCGGCGAGCGGGTCTCGGAGCTGGGAGGCTGCGCCGCACACCCCGCGCCAGGGCGGGAGCCGGACCTGGGCAGCGGGCGGGAACCTGCCGGGGGCGCACCGGCCGAGCTGCGGGCCGCCGGGGAGCCGTGGCGATGGCGGTGCAAGCGGCGCTCCTCAGCACGCACCCCTTCATCCCCTTCGGCTTCGGGGGCACCCCGGACGGGCTTGGGGGCGCCTTCGGAGCCCTGGACAAGGGCTGCTGTTTCGAGGACGACGAGACCGGGACGCCCGCGGCCGCGCTGCTGGCGGGCACCGAGGGCGGGGACGCACGCGAGGCCACCCGCGACCTGCTCAGCTTCATCGACTCGGCGTCCAGCAACATCAAGCTGGCCCTGGACAAGCCCGGCAAGTCGAAGCGGAAGGTGAACCACCGCAAGTACTTGCAGAAGCAGATCAAGCGCTGCAGCAGCCTCATGGGCGCCGCGCCCCCAGGCCCGCCCTCCCCGGGCGCCGTGGACACGCCCGCCAAGCGGGTGCTCGCCGCCCCCGGCGCTCAGACCGTCGCGGCCCCGGCCGCGGCCCTCGGCAAGGCCGCCCCTCGGCGGGAGGCGTCGCAGGCGGCGGCGGCCGCTAGCTTGCAGAGCCGAAGCCTGGCGGCGCTCTTCGACTCGCTGCACCACGTCCCCGGGGGCGCCGAGCCGGCGCGGGGGACGGTGGCGGCGCCCGCGGCCGGGCTCGGCGGAGCGGGCGCTGGGGGCGCGGGAGGCGACGCGGCTGGCCCTGCGGGAGGCACGGCGCTCCCTGGCTGCAGGAAGGTCCCTTTGCGGGCGCGCAACCTGCCCCCATCCTTCTTCACCGAGCCTTCCCGGGCGGCGGGCGGCAGCGGGTGCGGCCCGTCGGGGCCCGGCGTGAGCTTGGGCGACTTGGAGAAGGGCGCCGAGGCCGTGGAGTTCTTCGAGCTGCTGGGGCCGGATTACGGCGCCGGCACGGAGACCGGCGTCTTGCTCGCGGCCGAGCCTCTCGATGTGTTTCCCACTGGAGCCGCCGTCCTGCGGGGACCCCAGGAGCTGGAACCTGGCCTTTTTGAGCCGCCGCCGGCGATGGTGGGGAGCCTACTGTACCCCGAACCCTGGAGCGCCCCGGGCTGTCCCCCAACCAAGAAGCAGAACGTGGCTGCCCCCCGCGGCGGCTCGACCTTGAACGAGCCCTTGCGCTCCCTGTACCCCGCCGCCGCGGACTCTCCGGGAGGGGAGGATGGGACGGGCCTTTTGGCCTCTTTCGCCCCCTTCTTCTCAGACTGCGCCCTGTCCCTGCCGCCCCACCAGGTGTCCTACGATTACAGCACGGGCTACGGCCGCACGGCTTTCTCTAGCCTTTGGAGACCCGACGGGGTTTGGGAAGGGGCTCCGGGAGAAGAGGGGGCGCACCGGGACTGACTCGAGGGACCTTCCCTTCCATTAGAGACTACTATGGGGAGCCCCACCTCTCCCGGTCCCTCCTAAGCCTAAAGAGTGATTGGAAAATGCACGTGGAGATGAAGCGGGGTTTAAAAATTCAATTAATAAAATAAACTTAAGAAAAAGAAATGAGGAGTTGGGGTTGTTTTAATCGCAGCCTCAGGTATTCAAAAAACAAAAAAACAAAAAAACAAAAACCGTTCGTAGGTTCTTATTGGAACAGTCAAGCCAAGGAGCCAAGAACCAAGACGAGGTTGGGGTAATGGGGTGGGGATTGCAGAAGGATCAAGAAGTGGCTTCTTTAGCCACCTGTCCACTTTCCAACTTTTCAGCAAAAGGTCAGTGTATTTAGTGTAATTGCCTCTTCCAAACAGTGCTCCAACCCCTCCACTTCCTTTCCCTTTGAGCAAATCATGAATTAAAGCCTTTATTGAAAAGATAGGAATGGAAGTATGTTATTATTGATTTGGGCGTTTTTTTAGAGGACGTCTTCCTGCGTGATCTCTTTGCCTTCTTAAGGGAGAGTATTATAGAGGACATGAGGCCAGTGGTCCACCGCTGACTTCCAGTGTGTCGGTCCTTTGGTGTGAGGCTCTTCGCTGTTACTCTTCTGCTTAAGTGTTAACTGCTCCCTTCTTCCATCTCTTTAACCTTTTTCTGCCCCTTTCCACTCTCATCAGTGCCATTGCTTACTTCCTTCTCTTTATTTCTCTGGCTTCTCATTGCTTTCTCTGATAAATTTTTTTTTTTTTTCTGTCGGCTTTTCTTGCAACTCTATAGGAAGCTTAAGTTTGGCAAACCTGGGGGTCCATTTCTCTCAAATCATTCTTGGGCCACTTTGAATGGGGGAGACAGGACAAGTTATAACCTCTTTGAATCTAAGTTTCCTTATTGGAGAAAGTGAAGAAGACAGTATTTGTCCACTTCTCATTTACTCACAGCTTGTTGGGCAGCTCAGAGGGGAAATATATAAAATGCCTTGAGGGGGCTGTAGTCCTTGATTGGTTCTGCACACACACATACACAACAAACACACACTACACATATATATACATATATGTACACACACACACACACACACCACACCACACCACACCACACCACACGGTTTCCTCATGTGGAAGCCATTAGGATTGTGTCTCATGCTCTTTATTGGCCCATCTGTTTGCCTGGTGATTATTGCCCTTTCCCTTATAAGCTATGCGCCCTACCTCTCTTCTCTTCTCCTGTTCCACTCCCCACTCTGTTGATTTCTGCCTACCTGTACTTCTTTATTCCTTCTACCCACACTGTCCCTACAGAAGGAATGGTGAAGGGTGTGAAGTTCCTTGCAGAGCAGGTTTGGTGAATAGAATCTGAAGGGGCCTGATCTATTATCTGAGAAAGATTTGGGAAAAGAGAGCAGAGAAATATTTTAACCAGGCATGAAGTGGCAGAGAGGACACACAGCATCATCAGGTGGGTTGCGGGGGAGAGAAGGAAAGACTGGGTGGGAAGTGAGAGACTGGAGAGGAAAAGGAGAGCCCTTTAGTTCTGGAGACCTGCTGATGAAAATGCAGAAAGAGAACAACACCCAGAAAATATAAGGAGATATTGCCTTTTGATTATGTTGCAAAGGAGAGCTGCCTCCATTCAAGGCAGCCAAGGTAAATTATAAGACTATCTGTGAGAAAGTCAAAACCCCAGTGTAACTGCAAAAGATTTTAAAACCTAGATCAATATTTGCACAAATCAAAAGAACTACAAAATTTTCAGAAAGAAATTTGTGGGGGAAAAAAAGGTATCAAACCATAGCTGACAACTTTAAATGCTATCACTGTCTCTTTCTTCTGAATAAAACTTTTCTTAAGAAAGCACCACAGGAAATGTAGCAATGAGTCTGGATAACAGTGAAAAGACACCAGAAATTTGGTGTCTATAAAATTTCTTTCAAAGTGGTGGAAAGTGATTAATTCCATTGTGCTAGCAGAATATTATTCAACAACCATTTATTATTCAACAACCATTTAATTTATCAAAACTACTTAATGAGTAGTTTCAGGATAGAACTGGATAGAACTGTTTTATCTGTCCAGGATAGAACTGCACAGTAGGAAAACATTTATAATCCTGTGACAGTTTCGAAGGTATTGCAGTGTTTAATTTCCTCTTTCTTCTTTCCTAGTTTAGTAAAGCAAGATTTCTCTCTCCCAGCATCTTGCTTGCCATGCCTTTCATTAATAATGATTAATACCAATCAATAATGTGTGTTTCCATGTACCAGCACCTAGCTAAGGGCCAACTCGCTGAACCTCTTAACAATCTTACAAGGTAGGTACTGTTATTCCCATTTGAAAAGTGAGGTTCAGACAGGTTAAATAACTTACTGAGAACAAGTAATGAGTGTAGATCCAAGATCTAGATCTATAAGTTTCCTAACAGCAGGAACTGCCTGTTACTTTCAAGGCTCTGCTGTGCTTTGTTAGTACATATGGTTCCCAGTCCCCTGCTTTATGTTACTCTCAGGGTTTCTCAATCTTAACACTATTGACATTTGGGAGGAATAATTTATTGCTGTGGGGGCTGTCCTGTGCTAGTAAAATGTTTAGCGGTGTCCTTCGCCTCTACCCACTAGATACCAGTAGCTTTCATCTAGTTGTGACAATCCAAAATATCTCCATTATCCCACATCCTCTGGAGAGCAAAATTGCTGCCAGTCGAAAACTACTGTGCTAGACAAATATATAAGCAGCATCTGTGAGGTGCCTGGCTCTTTCACATACATTATCTCACTTAATTCTTACAACGTATGTGCTTAGGTATTGTTATTATCCTTAATGTTATATAGGTGAAAAGTAAGAAGGACAAGGGGAAGCTCCAAATCAACCAATTTAGTTGCATCTCATTTCTGCTAATTTATCAGCCAGTTATTTAACTGTATTGAGATGCGGTCTTCCCATTGGCAAAACTGAGTAACTATCACAATGGACCATCATGGGAATTTTGCATATGGTATGTATAAATGCCCACCAAGATGCGGAGAGCAATTCTCAGTTCCAGGTAGCCAGTGCTTGGCATTATGTCAAGGTTCCCAACAACCCTATTGTCCAGGATGCCAAGAATGCATATCTGGCCCTTTTGTAGCCTTCAGATTGCCCCATCTCTGATTCCTCTTCCCTCCACATTGCCTCTGAGCACATGTGTGTCTGACCATGCCACCTACTGCAGTACAGTAGTAATACCCCTTAATAATAATCCTGCCAAGGGCTCAACGTACTGTTGCTTCCTTTCATATGTCATTTTCTAGTGTAGCCTGTTAGAAAATATTTTTGTATTTTGTTTAGCCACATAGTTGCCCATAGACAATTCTTTTTAAATGCAATGGTAGATATTTTTCAAGACCAAAAATATGACATAATAGGCTTGTAATTGTATAACTTTGAACAGTCTGAGGATCTTAGCCTAGTTAGTAAATTACACTGTAGGCTGTGTATTCATAGGTCTCTATCTTATCTGGACATTCCTTCATGCCTGGGATGTGTTTTAGTGTCTTTGCATCCTCTGGCTGTTCCAAGCCTTTGCTCATCTCCAAGCCTCCACCCTTCCCCTCCATGTCCTGATATGATGGAGAATATATATTATGATTACCCTCCATTTCCCAGCCCCACTTTCACATGTGAATTTTTCTCTCCAGGAGGCAGGGCCTTCTACTGACCTCAAGGCTCAGAAACCTGTTCCCTAACCTTCACCTTCCCACACCCAACCTCCCCCACTCCCCAACTCCAGCACTTCATGAGGAGCAGATACTGCTCCATCAATTATCCTGTCTCTATATCTCCAGCCTCACTCTCACTTCTTCCTCTCATTCTAGAAGTAAGCCTTTAGCATGGTTTAAAATAAGAGAGGGAATAAAGAAGTGAAAAAACTCTCATTTCTGTCCTTTCTAGACAGTACTCTGTGTTCTCTTTAGAGTTGAATCTCTCAGAAAAAGAATCCACACATTTTGCCTCTATCCCACCTGCCATTTAAATTGTAACTATTTTGAATCTTAGGGCGGCCAACTATCCCAGTTTGCTTATGATTGTTTCAGTTCTAGCACTGAAAGTTCCACATACATGAAACCCCGTAGTTCTGGCAAACTGGGACAGTTAGTCATAGATTTTTATTAAAGCCCTCCTGAGGACAGATACTGTGCTAAGTGATAGGGATATGATGATGGGAAAGATATACATGGAAACTTTGCCCCAACAGAGCTTCATGTTAGCTTCAAGCAATAGTGTGTGAGGATAGTGCAAGAGAATGGTCATACACCCTATGAAAAAAGAGGGCAGGGCAGAACAGGCATTTGCAGAAATTTAATGTGAGCCAGGGTTGGCAACGGCGTGGCAGGAGCCTACTTCTCACTCCTGCAGTCATGGCAAATATTGCTATTTCAACAGGGTACTCTTGCTCTCTGAGCCTGAATTTAGCACTATTTACTACCATCTGGCCATGTTATAAAACTATTTTCCATCTGGTATTTGGCCACTGCACCAGAACTGGTTCAATGCTGGAAGGCTGACTTACACTGTCTAAGTTCACAAGTATAAACCATAAGTCCTCTTGATAATATGTAATGAGAAACATAAATAAAAATCAGTTCATGCCTGACCAGGAGAATCTCTAGTATCTACCTACACAGAAGACATGAAAATCAGTGAGCAGGGACTCAGAGTGGAAGTAGTATAACTTGTAGGAACAACTCCACAATCCTGGGACTACTGTGGTTAGGCTTCTTTTATGTTCAATTAATTGCTCAAGTGCCTACTGCCATCTTTGCATAGAGTCTTAGTGTCACTCCTTCTAGAGCTTTCCCCTCTTCCCAGAGCTTTCTAGAACCCTGCAAGCTTCTATAGTCCAAAAGACATAGTCCAAAAAGGGGACTCAGGCTGCTTTGCCATTCAAGTGAGTCTAGAACTCGGGTCTGATAAATCTGCTGCTGTCCTTGCTAGTTATACAACTTAGGATCACAGAGTCGTACAGATTCTATACACTGTGGAGCCGACACAGCCAAGGAGATGAGTAGTAACCAGAATCTAAACCATGCTTACTTTAGTGCTACCAAGCAGTGCACTCAAGGAAGAGAATGTCTTCTTTTCAAAATTTGTGCAAAGCCACAGTATAGGTAGTTGTGACCCTGGGGGTCATCACTGCAAACTGGTCCTACACAAAAGAATAGACATGCTGTGCAGCTAATAGACATAGATTTGCTAAGAAAGCTTCATGTACACCATGGGAGGACGATCTTCTTTCTTGGGACCAGGTCCCAGGGGCACTGGTCAAGACAGGTTCTGCTAGCACTTGTCACTTCAGGGACCTAGCATCACCAATACTTCCCTTCCTCTCTTTCTAGGATCTACCTGAGTCATCAACTTTTCCTTTTAAACCCTTTTCCTGAACTACAGGTATTATGAGCTGAATGGGTACCGCCCCCCCCACACCAAATCCATATGTCAATACCGTAATCCCCAATGTGATGGTATTTGGAGGTAGGGCCTTTAGAAGGTGATTGGGTTATGAAGGTGGAGCTGTTACTTATGAGATTAGTGCCCTTATAAGAAGGGCCAGAGAGCTAGCTCAATCTTTCCACCAGATGAGGACACAAAAAGAAGATAGTCATATAGACCAGGAAGAGGGCCCTCACCGAGAACCAACCATGCTGCTGGTTGGTTGATCTTGCACTTTCAGCCTCCAGGGCTGTGAGAAATAAGAGTGTGTTGTTTAAGCCACCCAATCTATGATAATCATTAATTATAGCAGCTGAGCTGACGAAGACAGTGGGACTCCTTACTTTTAAGGGAGGTTCCCTTGGTGTTCACAGTTTATTTCCTATTCTCAACTATCCTAGTTTAGCTGGCAACTTTGTTGCTAGGCAGGAACTCTTTGTTCTGGTAGAGGCTATTGTGGGTGGGTCCTGGCTACTTTAGTTAGATGGTCTGAATGTTGAGAAGCATCTTTGGAACCACTGGTGCCAGACCACTGAGTGTTAATTCCTGTGTTTCCCTTTTACCTGGGCAGATTACTAAATCAGAGCCTCAGTTTTCTCCTCTGTCAAATGGTGATGATATCACATAGGGTTGCAGCTGCATGGGATAACGTCTATAGAGACCCCAGCACTACATGAAGACCCTTTTAAAATGGTCACTATTATTGTTACCACTTTGCCCAAAGAGACCTCAGCAAAGAGCAGGAAAAGATCCTTGGACTTCCCAGGCCCCTCTCTTCTCGGCATCCAGGGAGGAAGGGCTTCGGATGTGTCAGGATTTTAATCTCAGGATATAAAAGATCACTGGAAGCTCTGGCACTGAAAGCGCCCCGTCCTGCCACAATGACTGGAAATCTGTGACTAACCAGCCTCTGCACATGAGCTAGTTGGTAAGGAGCACTGGCAGAGGGAGACTTTACCCCGAAAAACCAAACCAAACCCCCACACGAAGGGCTTCTAGCGGCAGGGCAGGGCTGTTGTATGTGTCTGGCCTGCTGTAGGAGCAGGCCTCCCTCAGAGGGCCCAGTGGTGGGTGGTCAGCTTGGGCCAAGGAGTCCCAGGACACCGAGTTCGGGGTGCATAGTCCTGCTCAGAATCTAATCTCTTAATCAATTCTGCCCATAACAACAGGATTTCAATGCATGGCAGGGGATAAAGTGGCCCAGAGAAACTGGGGCCACATTCGAACAGTAGCTCAGCACTCGGACAGAATCTGAATCACCTCCTCACAGGCCCAGATCACGGGCTGCTGCCAGAACATTGTCAGAAAAGCCTTTCTCGTCCATATAATGGCATGAGCAAACAGGAAGCACAGGCTTTAATTACTGTCTTTTCTGAACAGGGCTGCAATTTGGCTGAGAAGTCCTTGCATTTGCTCCTGCATGTTATCATACACCAACCGCCAAGAGGAAACTGGAAAATGGGGAAACTATCACAGCTACAACCACAGTGACCCTGGACTTGGAATTGCCACACTGCACTGGGCACGAACCCAGGTTGATCTCTGCCAAATTCTGCTTCTGCCTTATTTTAGCAAAGCCACTGGTAGAGTTATCAAAACTAAGTGTTGGTTTACTCATCTGGAGAGTGGGAATAATGCTATTTCCTGCGTTTCAGGTTTGGTATGAAGATTAGAAATCATATATGTACTACTGGCAAAGGGCTAGGCACATAGCAGACTTCCAGGCAATAGTAGGTGTTGTTATTTCTAAGACTTGGATATTTATAAGAATTGCGTGAGTCAGTCACCTGACCATTTTTGAGTATCATTATTCTCATGAGGGCCCTGGTGTCTCTACATGGTGTTTATAAGAGGAACCGAAATAAAAACAGCCTCCAGCTTGGTGTCTGCTGTGTGTAAGACATTAGCATATATTAGTGAAATCTGAAGTCACATGGTCAGAGAATATAATCCCCTATTTAGTTGTGAATTTTATTTCCATGTCCTCTGGAGTCTTTTGAAGTTCAAAGTCCTGTTGGTTATTTAATGGTTTCTAATTCTAAGCTAAGACTTACAGTTGACTTTTAGATCAGTTTAATATAACTTTTTTTTCCTGAGTGAGATTTTCATTTCCCTTTGGTTAATGTAAAAGTTTCAAACATTAGAGTAGACCATGGACTTCCAGAACTGATCTTACCTTGGAGAGCAGGATGGTCATCAGTCTTGGCTGTTTTTCAGAATCACCCCAGGTGAAGAGAAGGCTTGAAAAACAGCCCCAGCTCCACCAACCCCACTGCAATTGCTGCTGCAGCTGGGCCAGGGTTGGAGCCCAATATGAAAACAACTGCTCTGTGCCACATGCTTCTTACAGAGGTACTAGAAGACTGGCTGCTTGCTCCACTATTAACATTTGTCTTGTTTTTTAGTTTTTTTTTTTCACATAGTTGTAAAAATGTACAACTAGAGCATGTAAAAGCAGAGCTAATCTTAACACTGGCCAAAATCACAAGATCATATTTGGTGGAAGAGAGAAATAAGGTCTTTTTTAAACGTTTAAAAATAATTAAAATATGTATACCCTATGTGGCAGCAAGTAGACAAATCAGGCCTTTTGGCCAAGAAAAGTGTTTGGTATTGAAGTTAAAAAGCCTGTTTTAAGAGGAAATCTGAAAATGTGAATTAATTACAGTCTTCGCCATGCCAAAGTGGGCAGATTGCATAAATCTTCCTGAATCTCACTTTTTTCCTCTTCAAAATGAATATGCTGATGACATTACTTGTCCCACATACTTCATCATGCCGTTGCAAGGACCAAGGAAGGCCAAGTATCGCCAGTGTTTTGTAGAAAATGAAGCACAGAACCATGAGTTCTGTATCTGCCCCTACCTTGATCTGTGACCTCAGGTAGATTAATTTTCATTTTTAGTTTCTTAGTTTTCCCTACCTGCGAAGAGGGACTGATAATGCCTAATGCTAAGCTCACTGGGATGTCATGGGGATAAAAGTAGAGGGTTTTTGTGAAAGCATTTTAAAAAGCAGGAAACCTGGTTAAATTAAAATATACGATAGTCTTCATTTTACAGATGATGGAATGATGTGCGAAGTTACGTCCCAATGAGCTTTCCATCCAGGCCCTGTGTGCTCAGCGTCTCTGCCCTCAGGAGATGTCCCCCATATTTGGCTTCTCAGCGCCGACTTCTCTTTTCTCTGTGTTGCTAATCTTCCTGAGGTGGAGGCAGTCCCAGACACCTTCTTTGGGTGAGGCCAGGAAGAATCTGAGCATGGCTGCTCTGATGGCTGGAAAATTCTTTTATCCTTCTCCAGTGAAAAGCAACTCAGATCAAAACTTGAGGAATACAAAGGCCTAAAGAGCCATCTAGTGTTAACACATGAAAATGACTCCATCACTTTTGGTAACTTCATTGGCATAGAAGTAATAGTAATGGATTTTTCTTCCTCTCTTAAATTTGTGCCCACACTAGCAAACAACAAACAGAGATTAGTTTAACTATCCACCTCATTTGCTTGCAAACTTGACTTCAGAGTGACACAGAATGGAAACTTGGAACCTCTGCAGACCTCTACTGCTAGGAAGTCAGGGTTTCTACTCTTAGCTCCTGGCTTACAGTTAAAAGTGTCCAGGAAACTTGAGTTTTAGGTGATGGAATATAAATGGAAGTGATATGCTTCACTTGTGGATTGGGCTTATGAAACTTTCCACATATGATCCTCCATGCTTTTTCTCTTTGTAGTTTGAGTTGGGGCAGGCAGTCCTGGCATTCAGGTGTTAAAACAGTGGAGCCACAAGGTGGAAGGAATCAGGGTTTCCAAATCATCATTTAGATGAGAGTGCCAATCAATGAAGAACAGCTCTTTTGGAATGTATGTGAGTGAGAAATAAACTTTTTTCGTGTTTGAGCCATTATATATCTTTGTGTTTGCTACAGAAGTTAGAGTTACCCTAACCAATACAGGTGTGTGTGCTGGCTGTGGCTAATCATAACAACAATGGGAATTAAAGACAGATTTACTGTGAAGCCAGTGAAACTATCTTTAGGGTTTTTTACTTGTATAGACACTTTTTCAAGGTCCAGGGTGTGTGTGTGGTTTCCTGGCAACATGTTTATACAGTTATTTTTTAAAAATTTTAATTAGTTTCAAGTAATAGTACATTGGTTAGACATCTATATAGTTCATAAAATGATCCCCCCAATTGCTCCCTCCTTCCCCTGATCCTCACCTAGCCAACGTATCAGTACTAACTGCATTCCCTATGCCATGCTCCCCATGCCCATGACCATCTATCAGCTACTAATTTTTACTTCTTTAACCCTTTACTCCATTCTCCCAGCCTCCCAAACACCCCTCCCCTCTCCCTGTCACCAAATTGTTCACTATATTTGTGAGTTTGTTTTGATAAGTTTGTTCTTTTTATTCCTTAGATTCCACATATAAGTGAAATCATATAGTATTTATCTTTCTCTGTCTGACTTAAATACCTTCTGGGTCCATCAAAACAATATCCCCTTTCTTTTCATATATAGGGATCTTGTTTTCTTATCCTTTCAGCCACTCTATCTTTTGGTTGGAGCACTTAATTCCTTTCCATTTCAGGTACTATTGATAGGAATGTAGTTGTTAGCATTCTTTATTCCTGTTTTTAATACATGTTTTTTCTTCTTAAAGAAGTCCCTCCAACATTTCCTGTAATACTGGCTTGGTGTTAATAAATTCCTTTGGCTTATTTTTGTCTGGGAAGCTCTTTATCTGTCCTTCAACCCTAAATGATAGCTTTGCTGGATAAATTGTTGTTGGTTGTATACCTTGGGTCTTCATTCTGTTGAATATTTTTTGCCAAACGCTTCTGTCCTGCATAGTTTCTTTTGAGAAATCAGCTACCAGTCTTATGGTGTTCTCTTATAAGTAACTATCTGTTTTTCTCTTGCTGATTTTAATATTCTTTCTTTGTATTTAACCTTTGTCATTTGATGTGTCTTGGTGTGGGTCTCTTTGCATCCCTGAATTTTGGAATTCTCTGAGTTTCCTGGGTTTTTATGTCCATTTCCTTCACCAGGTTAGAGAAGTTTTCCATCATTATTTCCTCAAATAACTGTTCAACATCTTGATTTTCTTCAGTTACACCAATCAGACAGATATTTGTACCCTTAATTGTGTTCCATATTCTCCTTGAATTTTTACAGTCTTGGCATCTTATCTCTTGCCATTCTGATTGCATGTCCTTGGCTTCCCTGTTCTTTAGATATGGCATTTGATCCTTTTCTTTATTCACTCTGTTTATTCCATTTACTATACTTCTCATCTCAGATAATGTGTTCTCCATTTCAGACTGGTTCCCTTTTATAATTTCAATGTCCATTTTTATGTTTTTTTAAATACTTTTGTTGGCATTCTCTACACTTTCCAAATGTTCATTGAGCAACTTTATAACCAGTGTTTTGAACTCTGCATCTATTAGATTACTTTACTCCATTATTTCTGGATCTCTGTTCTGTTTTCTCATATGGTTTCTGCTTCTTTGTCTTCCCATTTTGGCTGCCTTTTCACGTCTGTTCCCATGTACTAAACAAAGCTCCTAAGTCTCTTGGTCTTGTTAGTATGGATTTGTGAAGTAGGTGTCCAGTGGCTCAGTCCTGAGAGGGGTTCAGCTGCAGGCCAAATTTAGTCCAAGCCTCTGCCCCTCCAGGGCCACCTGTCAAGATTCAGCAATTCACAAGCAATTCACATATGCTGTGCTTATAGTTGCCTCAAAAGGCCACACCAGAAACCGAGGCCGGCTGCCTCCATCATTGTGAGTCTCAGCAAAGAGCACCTGACTTGCTGAAGATATAGCTGGATGTAGCTTGGGTGGGGCTGCGAGTTGGGGGAGATGGAGTTTCAGGGGATCCTCTGGGCAGAGCGACTTCTGTTATCCAGTTTGATGACTTCCGGGCTATGGTGGCATTGGGAGTGGGGAGGGCTCTACAGGGAATAAAGGATACCACCAGCACTTCTATACAGAGTGAGTCTTGCTCTGGCCCTCACTCCAACAATGTCTCCCTGTAAACCCTTGGTGCACCCTGTGCACAGCCAAATTGGCACTGGTACTCAGAGCGAGCAGGTCTGTCATCTCAAAAATCTGCTTGCAGCCACAGCTCCTTTAAGAGGCATCTGCCGCTGCTGCAGCCTCTGTTTCACTTAGCTGCTTGGGACCGGACAGCCCTGCATCCTTGCCCTGTCCTACCTTCTGCCATTGCAGGGTGTGTTCTTGGATTTCTCCCTAGTTGTATGGCTTGTTCCTCAGTATCCCAGGTGATTATTCCTTGCTGCTGCTCCTTGTTTCCATCACAACTTTGATTTGATCGCCAGAGGGATGAACAGAGCCTTTATCATCTATGCCATTTTTTCGCCTCAGGATCATATAGTTATGTTTTGTAAAATTTGCAAAAGTAATATACTTTTATTTTTATTATTTTTAAATCACATTTATTGAGGTAACATTTGTTAATAACATAAATTTAGGGTGTACAACATTATAATTTGATATTTGTATACTCTATTACATGCTCACCACTGAAAGTCTAGTTCCCATGTGTTTGACTTCCTTTACCCAATTCATTCCTTCCCCAACACCCTTCCCCTCTGGTAACCACCATACTGTTGTCTTAAAAAGTAAGATACTTTTAGCTGCATGCAATTGGTTAGGATGGCTGTCTTCTTTAACTGCCCCTCCATCACATTTTACTTTGTGTTAGATGCTATTGGAGAGGCCATAGAAATTTTTGGGATCCAGCTAATGGAGAGTTGAGTGACATAAATTTAGTCTGAGTTCAGTGGATATTTTATGTGATTTTATATTTGTTTCATTGAGAGTTAAGTTATTGCTAGCTGTTTATTGTAGAAAGTTTCCAGGAATGCTTATACACTCAGGGTCAGAGTATAGCGTCAGAGGTTGTACCCAAATGGAATCTGTTCTAAAGTGTCTGGTCCAGGAAAAATGTGAGCAGTAGAGGAGAAACAAGGTTTGAAATGTATATCATCAGAAGGTAGTCTGTAGAAATTTCTTGTAATCCATTAGATATATAAAATTATTAGCAGAATATTTCATTCTTATTGATGCTTTGCCAAAATTGAATTTTTTTCCTGTCAGAAATATACTTGGTGATTTTTTTAAAGCATATATAATTCTAAACATACTTTATATTTCTCTTCCTTTTTGATGGGAGTAGCATAATTGATAAAACTTTAATACTGTATTTAAATTGCATTTCTAAAAGGTGTTTTGGAACATTTTAATAAAGGGGAAATTACAGACTTCTAATTTGACTTCATTTTGACAGATTTAAATTAAGTTATTTTCAAAAGAAGAGAAAGTACAGATAAAAGTAATAGAGTAGCAAGCAAAAGCAATAAATGAGGAAAATAATAAATATTAATTTGACTTCAAGAAGTGAGTTGAAATAAAATTTATTTTCATATCATACGCAAGGCAGTTTTAAGCTACTAAATGTGGTGACTACTAAATGTGACTTGTTAGAGCAGCAATAGAAAATTAATATATAGACGATGAAGGTGAGGCTAGCCATCCATTTTAGTACATCCTCCAGGTGAATCTGAGGCACCTATAGTTTGTGAACTATCTCATGTCATTTGCTGCCACACCATATTGCAGTTTTGGGGTTTCATGGCTGTCTCTGGATTGTTTGAGGACTATGACATTGTTCTATACTACCCTCCACCCTTTTCCCACTGACCTACTGTCTTCCTATACACTGGCACAAAGTTAAAGCTTATCTTTACTCTTTGCTGCTGCTGGCTGCCTGTGTGGCATTGTTTTGTGAAGTTAGGACCTTTGCTGAACCAATTGGCTTCATTTCTTCTGCCCCACTGGGCCATTATTGTGGGTTCTACTGATAGGTGGTATGGGAGACTCTCCACTGTCGCTAAGCCCCTCTGTTGTCACTGTCTATTAGGGAAACCTTTCTGTTTTTCTACGCTGAAGTTTTCTGGCACAGTCACTACCATAATAATTTCTTCTGGCCTTGGGTCTAAGAAAACAAAGGGTCTTTGTACCATAATCTTTTAAACTGGCTTCAACTTTTATTCTCCACAAACTTGTCTGGGCAGGACCAATTCAGGTGGAATCAGGAGATTTAGGGCAACCATTCTGTAGCAGACTTCTTGAATCAAAGAATGTGTAAATGTTGTAACTAGACCTCCTGGCTCTACCACTTACTAATTCTTACCATTTGAACAATTACTTAATCTCTCTGTTTTGGTACTCCTATAAAATATAGATAATAATAAGATATACACCACAATATTATTATGAGGATTAAATGAGAGAATATGCTTAGATAGTACTTGGCACCTAGGAAGTGATAACACCTAATAATTTAATCGGCTGTGTGTGTGTGTGTGTGTGTGTGTGTGTGTGTATATATATATATATATATATATATATAGTAGAAGGGAAATTCTATTTCTTAGTATAATAATTCCTCATCTAACTAGTCTTCTATAGCATAAGCAGTTAGAGCCAGGGAAGGGGAGAGGGAAAAGGAAGCATTCTAGGCTTGAGCCTTTTCACTCAATAAATGTTTATTGAGTGACTTCTGTTTGCCAGGTTCTGTGCTGAGCAAAGTTGTGATACAATAGTGAGCAAAATGCAGATGGTCACTTCCTAACTGGAGCTTATAGGTGGTACATATTTTCATCAATTAATCACACAATGAATATATGATGTGGGCTCCGATAAACAATATAAAGTTAAGTATGTGTTGTGTGAGTGTGTGAAAGGAACAGCAGCCTGAGCTCATCTGAGAAGACTCAGCTGTCTGCTGACTGGGATGGGCCGGCTCATCAGAAGCACATTTGCTGGTCACAGTGGGTGGGAGGGGTGTGTTTGAGGAGCCTTCTAAAAAAGGCATTACCCTGAATGAGAAAAGGAGCCAGGTGGGATAAACAAGACCCAGCTAGGAGGTCTTGGTAGTAGGTGGGAGGTGCAAGTTCGAGAACACTGTAATGTCTGCTATTTCAGTTTGCTTCCTCAATCTGTCCCTGCCAGTTCTGTGTTGGAGTTTCTTGAAAAGTGGAGGAGGGGGTGGGAAGAGGAAGGAACCAATAGCCCTATGTGGTTGTTGCCTGGTTTTGCATGTGAGCACAGCTGAGACATCATCTGGGAATACTTATACTCTGCAATTATTTTGCAGAAGTTGAGGATCTGCAAATATAAGTAGAGGCAGGAAAGAGTAAAATGTGAATTTTGACTATTACTGTGATCCTAGCCTCACTCATGGGTAGAATTTGATGCTTGGGCAACGTGCAGCCCGTGCAAAGAAACCGAAGCTCTTTTAAGAATATTCTTTCATGGAGAAGTTGTAGGCTTTGGGTTATACACAATATACCAGACACTAGGTTGGCATTAGCATTATGTGACACAGCTCTGCCTTGCTCACAGTCTGAAAGGGATACACAGAACTCCAGTGCAAGCCTGACCTTGAACATGAATCTTGTTTGGAACCCCAATGACTTCACAGTTTTGTAATACTAGAAGGAAAAATAAGATCTGTAATATGGATATAGTTTAATCATGGCAAGAAAGACTCAATGAAAATTACTCTAATGTGCTTGGACCTGAAGTGATTAAGACATGAATCACTGCAGCCACATGCCCATTAAAAAGGAGAGCAGAGGACATTTGGCATGTTTTTTTTTTTTTTTTTTTTTTTGTCTCAGGATAGTGATCTTTATGTAGTTTTGAAAGAAACAATTCTATTCTGGAATCTACTTCAATGAGATTTTAATTCCCTAATAAAATCACTCTTCTGGATTATCCAAATACATGTTCTGGGATGAAATATTCTGTAACATTTTCTTCTAATGAATCCCACTGGATTCTAATAGAAGCCTAATAACCCCTTTAATTGGTGTGTTCTATATGGGGAGGCTCAAGTCAACTGCCAAGACTAGAGTGTCCTCACTCTGCTAAGAGCTTCAGCCTCTGATTTTGGCATTTACTATTTACCCACACAGATGGTGGATGGGCCCATCATCTCAGTGATTTGTGTACCTGTGTAGAGAGGAAAAATGCATGTTTGAATCAAGAATATTAATTAGCTTTGCAATTAATTCATAAAGGTGCTTTATGAATTAAATTTTGTTTCCAATATTGCAGCCACCATGATATGACTCTGTGTCACTTATGCATGGCTTAATTTGCATAAGAATGTGATATGTTGGGCTCCTTCTGATTTGATTTGTACATTTTACTCATTGTCTCATGTCTGGTTCCAGTACCAGTATCTGTCAAACCATCTTTGACCTCCACTGCCATTCTCCATTGTCACAAGGGGTAACCTGGTGTTGTGGAAAGACTCTAGGTTTTGAAGTGACAATTTGTATCCCTTTTTTTTTCACTAATTTGTATTAGTAAACTATTAGTTAGCTCACTAATAGTTAGCTGTGTGATAGTGTGCAAATTCCTTAACTTTTCTAAGTTCAGTGTCTTGAGCTATACAAAGGAGATAAAATCACTCAGCAGTGTTATTGTGGGTATAATCTGGTATGCTAGAAAACACATATTATCATTTCTTTTCTGTTCTTTTCTAAGCACACGACTCATATCTCTACCTAGCATTTACTTCATTCTGCCTTGTATAATAGTTTTAAATTAGTGTGTGTAGGCTAGGTTCTGGTAACAAAAAAAACCCATATACATAATGATTCAACACGTAGAGGCTTATTTCTTGCTCTTCTAATAGTCTTGTTACTAAATGAGCTGTGGTCTCTAAAATTCCTTTGTGAATCCCACCCTAGTTGGGTCAAGCTACCTAACAGTGTTGAGGCCTCCCTTTGCCTAGACCAGAGCCTAGGTATGAGCAGCCTGTCCTGTTCACCTTTCCTTCTAGCCTCTCCTATGTTGCCATCTTTGAAGTACCTAACATGTATTAGGTACCAGGCCCCTTAGGAGAGAAGGAGAGAGACGGGGGAGGGGGTCGAGGGGTGGGGTGGGAGGAGGGAGGGGGCAGGAGCAGGGGAGAGAAACTCAAAATATAAAGGAATGTGGAAGAGACCAAGAAAAGACTTATCCAGTCCCATCAGACACATCTTTTATCCTGGTGGCCTGTTCATGTACTGAAGTTTCCATTTTGCTTTTGTACCATTTGGGGGCTCTTTCTCCTCTTGGGGAGTATGACAAACTGGGGTTGAGGATGAAAGCATGGAGATACTGTGTCAATATGTTAACAGTTGTGCCATGTTCCTACCAGTGGGTGTGAGGATCCTCTTTTTAGCTTGGACTCCCATCAGAAAATTTTTCTTTCCATTAAAAAGAGCAAAGTTTACTGCCCTTCCCAAGGCTTCAGTGGGCTAGCAACACAGTTCTTAGAGTCGATAGGCTAAGAAGAATGTGGTCACCTGTCCTCAGGTTTTTAGGGTGCCTTTGCATCCTGTATCATAGTTCTTACCATTCCGGATTGTTGTTTCTCTGTCTATGGCTGCCTCCATTACTAGGTTGTGTGTGCCTCAAAGACAGGCCTGTGCTTTATTTATCTTCCTATGACTGTAATGAGATTTGCCAGATGAACTCCCATTTCAGTGGGTATGTCAGGAGACATACAAAGAGGGCAGATTAAAGCAGAAAGTAGAGTCAGAAGTGGAGAAACCAAGAATCAGCAGAGGCATTTAAAATAGGACACAATGGGTATTGGAGGGTATGACACAGCGTGGTGGTAATTTTGATGACCTCGGTCCAGGAGTCACCTCAGAACACTGGATGCAGATTTAGGGAAGAAGAACAACTTCAGAGCCCTCCTGCAGGGAGGGAGAGGGTCATTGCACATGGCCAAGCTTCCCAGCTTCAGCTGAGAAATTGGTAGTGTATGAACCTATTGTTGGAAGGTCCTCTGTGCCTGCAGCTGAACATCTCAGGGGAAATTAGCATTCATCATTAGTCAGGTTCTCACAAGGTATCAAGCTCTGCTCTAGGCATCTAGCGTTGTTAATCTTCATAGCAACTTTACAATGATGTATTATCCCCACTTTATAGATGAGTAAACTGTGTTCAGAGTGTTTAACTTGTCCAAGGATATACAGCTAAGAGGAGATAAACTTGACACTCAAATTCAGGTTATTTTATTAGTTATTATACATATCCTTGTACTTATTATACATGTATTTATTTTATATATTATGTATTACACATGATATATACATAAAATATTGTGCTAAGTGCTACGGTTATGGCAGTTAGCAAGACACCATCCTGTCCTTACAAAAATTACAGCCTAAGTGGGAATACAAAGAAATGACAGCTAAATAAATACATAGGGGCCAGGGAGCCAGGCAGTGAATTAATGCAGAGTGCTAGACAGGTTTGAAAGAAGGTCCAAGGGGTCTAGAATTAAGGGCAATGTCAAAAAAGTGATTTAAGAGAAGAACCTTGGGATGAAAGCTTCTGTTTTTTTCAAATTTAATTTTTTTATTTAAAAATGTCACCTCATGGTCCTTTTGCAAAGACCCACTTTAATCTAAAAATATACCTGAAAGAACTCTTTCAGTCACTCGTTCTTTATTCATGCAATCTTTGCATTTTTGTTTTCTACGATGTTCTAGGATGTATGATAGTGCTGGGGACACTGGCAGAAAAACAAATGTGGTCCTACCCTGCCCTCTTGCAGCTGTCAGCCTATGGGGAACACATACATTTATCCCGTTATCACAGACATATTTGACTTCAAGGTTATAAATGCTATTTATGTTTTTTAAAACTGAAAAGAGAAATGAATGGCTAAGAATAAATAGGTTCTGATACCGATTTCAATGTGGGGAGTGGGTTTCCTACAATTAAACTCCATTTTGATACTGTCTGCTTGGTGACAGCATCAGATTCCATAGTTCTACGTGACTGATTCCCCCCAGGCCCTCCAAACCTGCCAGTCACAAGTCCAGGTTGTCAATCTGTGCTTCTGACTGAACCAGAGGTTTCCACAGACCCCCTTCTGGGATACAATTAATTTGCTAGAGTGGCTCACAGAACTCAGAGAAACATTCTACTTTCTAGATTACCAGTTTATTATAAAAGAATATAATATTCTTATAAAAGAATATAATATTCTCAGGAATAGCTAGATGCAAGAGATGCATAGGGCAAGGCATGGGAAAGGGTACAGAGTTTTCTATGCCCTCTCTCTGTGCACCTTTCTCCCCAAATCTCCACATGTTCACCAACCCAGATACCCTCTGAACCCAGTTCTTTTGTATTTTAATGGAGCTTCATTACATATGCATATTGGATTAAATCACTTGGCCAGTGGCGAATGATTCAATTTCCAGCCCCTTTCTCCTCTCAGAGTGTTGGACTGAAAGTGCCAAACCTCTAATCACCTGGTTGGTTCCCCTGGCAACCAGCTCCTATCCCTAGGTGCTTTCCAAAAGTCACTATTAACATAACAAAAGACAGCTCGGTAAACTCTCATCACTTAGGATATGCCAAGGGTTTTAGGAGTTCTGTGCCAGAAACTGGAGGAAGACCAAATATACATTTCTTATTATAAACCACAATATCACAGGCAGGCATCATGAAAAATTAGTGTGAGAGAGAATTAATTGCAGACAGAAGTTTCTGGAACCTGTTGAATCACTCCCAGGTAGGCAGCTTCTCTTTCTGCTAAACAATATCTAGTCTGCAAATGTTTATTAAATGGCATTATGAACAGAATTCACTTTTCAAGTCAGGTAGGTTGGATTTAAATTCTGCTCTTTACTAGTTGGGTTACATTGGGTAAGTTACTTAGCCTCTCTGAGCCTTGGGTTGAAAGTGATTAAGTGGAATTAGTGATGATGATGAAGATGAGAACTAACATTTATTGAGGCCTCACTGTGCTTTGTACCATCCTGAGTATAATTCACTTAGTAAGACTCTTGTGAGAAATAAATGAGCTAATGTATTTAAAGTATGTAGCACAGTTTGTGGCACAAAACAGAAATCTAAAAACAGTGGCCCCTAACGGTGGTATACCAAGGGTGGTTCTGTGGGAGCATCTGCTGCATGTGTGAATACTACAGTGTGCATTTTCTGCAGAGAATTTATCAACAGTAATAAAGCTATCTGGAAATTGGGTTGCTTTTTATTATTGCCACAAACTAGCAATTCTAAACAACGTCAGTTAAAAAAACACTTGTCCCTGTGGGGGGAAAAAATAAGATTTCTGCTGTGGGTATTGTGAAGTTTGAATAATTTCAATATACAAACACATATATGCTTCATTTAGTACATTTTTATTACTTATCCTTTATTAAAAATTATAATTTACATGCAAGTTAATTTGGAGATCTTTTAATTATTTAGTCAGCTCCCACCACATGTGGACTTGGCTACATGAGTGGGTTTGGAAAGTAAATTTATAATGACGTGGAATGGTTCCAGCCTATTTTGGGCATAGTTCCCGGTGGTCCTACATATTTCTGCATATAAGTAGTAGATTCAAAATAAGAATGGATAGCACAGTGATTGAAAAACAAAGAAAAAACTCGAGTTACTTCAGTTCTATCTCTGCAAATCACTCTTGGAACATTGTTGAGTTCACTCTCTTTGAAGCATTTCTTCATGTATTAACTGCCCTCTCCTTTAAAGAAAAAGTGGCTAGTGTTAATATAAACTGTTAACCTATACTTTCTACCTTTCTACCTTAATATTTGTTTTTATTTTTAGTTTTATTGTCATAAATATATACACAGTGCAAAAAGGAAAAGTTTCACTGCTTACATTCCTTGTCTGATTATCCTGATTATTTAATTTCATAAATATTCCCCCAAATAATTTATTTTATGGAGAAGAGGGTTGTTAAACAATGATGTCCAGCAGGTGTCAAATATGCTGGGTGTGGACCATCATTGTTATTCTCTTTACTATTTTTATTTCTTAGGTCAGTTAAGAGAAGCTTCATTGTTTTGGGTTACATAAACCTGTCAAAATACTGTTGCTTTGGGCCTTGCCCCTGGTTTCACCTTGGAAGGAAGTTGAGGTTGGGGTGAGCAAGACTCATTGACTTTACTGTGACCACAGAAGAAATTCCTGAAACGCAGGCAATTAGTGACTGAGGAACAGATAATTTATTCTAAAAGCATAAATCATTGAGCAGAGGAATGTGATGAAAATACTGGAGGGCATATAAACTCACCTGAGTCAAAGAAAGCAAAGGTATTCATTGAAATGAAGAGCTGGAGTGACAGTGAACAATTCTCAGGTGCTTGGGTTTGGTAGCACCTGTAACTGCCTCTTGGACACAATCTTTCTATGAGAGGTGATCTGGGTAAAGGAGCACACACTGCCTCTTCCATATTCATTGTAGGTTAACCATATTTATCGACAAATTTGAATATGTGAAGGTGGTGGGCTGTGTCATACAATCCACTGTGCAAGTTTTCATTGAACAGCTACTAATCCATGTTAGCTTCATTCTCTTCTAGCATTTATTCAGTGCCTATGATGTGCAGGCACTGTGCTAAAAGGGGCTTTTGCACGTGCTCTTTCAAGAACTTGTGTTGTGCTATTAAGAGACCTCAGCGTGTAGGGTAAAAAGGCTGGGCTTTCGAAGTACACAAACCTAGGTTCAAATATGAGCTCTGCCAGTTCCCTGCTGTGTGCCCTTGGGCAAGTTACTTAACTTCTCTGAGCCTCTGCTTCCTCATTTGTAAATGAAACTAAATAACTGCCTCACTGAGTAGTTGAGAGAAATATGTGCAGTAGTGTAAGCAAAGCCCAAGCATAGCACTGGACACATAATTGGTTATCAAATAATTTTATCTCTTGTTGCAAGTGGAGAAGTCCCAGAAGAATGAGTGACTTGTTTAGAATGTAACAAACTGGCCCTTACTTCTTAACATATTTATTTCTTAATAAAGTGCACTCTGCTGTAGTTCTTTTGTATGGGCTTGCAAAGCCATGCTTCTTTCGTTAGGTGAGGTCTCTCCTCAATGGTGGTGCTGGTGGCGGAGATGGAATCATGTGCAGACATAACTTCTGTGAGAACCAACCATCTGGTTAGAGCAAGTGAAGACTGTTTCCCAGAAGAGGCTGATGTACCTGAGATAAGGAAGGTGCACATGTGCTACCGAGTGCCCACTTAGTGGCATTATAACTCTTGTAGTCCTACATTTTGTTAGTTATTTGAATCTACTGGTGACGACATGCACCCTTAGAAATCCTGGCTTTCTCTTCACCCAAGGTAAAATATAGTCTATACAATATTGGTATTTGTATAGAATATACTTCACTCATGGCTGGCCATGAGTGAAGATGATTTGGTGCCCTAATGTTGAAACACATGGGGCAAAATGCAAGGAGCTCACATTTAAAGATAGGTGAGGAAATGCTAGTACCTGTATCTCTGTATTAAGGATCAGAGTATTGGTGGTAGCTGATACCTCCCAAAGAATGCCCTTAATTGTTGTGGTTATGGAAAGGATCTAAAACCGTAAGGAAGTTATGAAAAACTGCCACAGGAAAGGATTTTTCTGCCCCTCTAACCTAAATAAACACGTTCAAAATGTACTCTTTGAATGTACATGGGAAATAGTCATTCTTTTTTTCCAGGAGTGGAAGGTCACATGATATGAATAAAATATAAAATTATGTGGCCCGGATGTTCTATTTCTTTTAGTTACTCCAGGACCTTATAGAGGGCTTTGATACTATTAACTGAATCACCTGCTTTATTTGTAGTCTCACCTGCCTATGAACCAGCCGACAGATCAGGAGCTGCATTTAGACTACAGTAGTCCCCTCCTATCTAAAGTTTTGCTTCCATGGTTGCAGTTACCCACAGTCAACTAGGGCCCAAAAGTATTAAGTGAAAATTTCCAGAATTAAGCAATTCATAAGTTTTAAATTGCCGTCATCTGAGTAGTGTGATGAAATCTCGTGCCATCAAGCTTTCCTCCATCCAGAACATGAACCTTTCCTTTGTCCAGCGTCTCCACGCTGAAGATGCTCCCTGGACCGTTAGTTACTTAGCAGTAGCCATCTTGGTCATCAGATAAACTGTTGGGATGTTGCAGTGCTTGTGTTCAAGTAATGCTCATTTTACTTAATAATGTACTCAAAATCCAAGAAAAGTGATGCTAGCAATTTGAATATGCCAAAGAGAAGCAGGAAAGCGCTGGTTACGTATGTATCGTCAGGTGAATAGCCTAATGCTACGTCAAAGTGCCTCCGTTATTCACCCCACGTCATTTCATTTTATCATCTCACATCATCACAAGAAAAAGAAGGGTGAGTACAGTACAGTAACATTCACATAACTTTTACTAAAGCATATTGTTATAACTTCTATTTTATTGTTATTGTTGTAATCTGTTTACTGTGCCTAATTTATAAATTAAACTTTATCATAAGTATGTATAGCAGGTCCTTGAATAATGTCGTTTAATTCAATGTTTCATTATAACAATGAGAAAAAAAAAGTTGCCTCCAAGCCAGGGCCATTGTCTGTTTGGAGTTTGTACATTCTCTCCAAGTCTTTGTGGGTTTTTTCCCTCATGCTCTGCGTTCCTCCCACATCCCCAAAATGTGCACATGAGGCAAATTGGTGTGTCTAAATTGTCCCAGTCTGAGTGAGTGTGTGTGAGCTCACTAGGGAAAGAAAGGGCATCCTGTCAAGGATTGGTTCCTGCCTTGTGCCCCGAGCTGCCAGGATAAGCTCTGGCCTCCCATGTGACTCCAGCTGGAATAAGCAGTTTGGAAAATAATTTTTCTTGTTTTTATTATCTTTCTTAAATGTATGTACAGCGACATTTATTTCAGTGTTTAATATTAGGAATGTTTTGGGTCTTTATTTAGAAGTTTGGTGATGTTTTTAGACCAGAAATATGCCATAGGAACTTAACTCTTATTTATGGCAATTGGCCTATAGTAAAATTGGTTTTGTTTTATGTCTTTTCACTTAGAGTCACAGTTTCCAAGAATCTATTGATGATATTAAGTGAGAACTTACTGTATATATAGGAAAAAAACAATGTATATAAAGGGTTCAGTACTCTCTGTGGTTTCAGGCATCCTCTGGAGGTCTTGGAATGTATTCCAAGGGGACTATCTTACTTTGAGTTCCAGATTATAGAAATTGAGAGTTAGATCTTCTAATTTATTACATAATACATGCAGGCCCAGTAAATGCTTCTTGAATAGATATATAAATACAGATACTTCCACATTTCAGAGGCACAGTGTTGCAGAAGTAGATTCTGTGGGGTTTAGTATGCAGGATGGCTATAAAATTGTGCCCTTCTGATTAACACCTATGGAAGAGGGTCAGAAGCAGGCCCGATTACAGCCTCAGCCAAGCCCTGGGGAGCTCTGGAGTGAGAATGGTCTTTCACAGATGTTGGGCTCAGATTACCAGGCCTTTATACCACTGTATCCTTGTATGTGTCATTATATGTGGATCACCCTCAGGAAGGGCTTGGGTGAGGTAGCTCTCTACAGCAGTGGCCATTACTGGGGCTAACACCTGAAGACTGTCCACAGCTGTACACACCCAGCAGCTGGGTGACAAGTCCTGTACTGAAAGGGAATGTAAGCAGAGCACATTGTGTCCATTGTACAGTGGTATTTTATAGAGGGGAGGTGTGTATGACTGTGTGCCTGTGTGTGTATGTGATCATTAAGGTTTATCAGACTGGAAAAAGACTTCTACCCTGTTTACGTAGTTGAACTGGGGTGACATAATAGTCTTTGAATACAAAGTAGTAATGCAGTGTAGTTCTGAGAAGCTTTGATGCAGCAAGGAATTCTGGAAGAGAGAAAGTGGGACCAGCCTATTCTCTTCATAAAGAAAACACATAGAAAGAGGCTGAGATGCTATTTTAAAGTAATTTTATTCCCCTGAAAACTGAAATGCTCAGAAGAGGTGTGATCTGAGGGTGTGTGTGTGTGTGTGTGTATGTGTGTGTGTGTGTGTGTGTGTATGCATTGATAAGTACAAAAGAGGTGAGGGATGGTGGAGCCATCTCTCCCTCACTCCCTCTTCCTTCCTTCCTTCTGAAAATACTCATCTTAGTGCCAACTCCTAAGTCCTAGGCTCTGGGTGATCATCAGGGTAACACAAATGAACAGTATCTGGCTTCCCCTTTGGGAGTTTTGATGCAACAAGGAAATGGCATCTGTACTTAGGCTGTAAAATATAAGCTTTGCTGGTGCTACATTCCTAAATCAGAGCTTAAGGAGTGATTGGGGGTGGGATGGGGCGGGGCGGAAGGACAGTGAGAAGAACTGTCTAGAACTAGAGCACTTAGCTCTCCATTCAAGAGGTAGCTGTAGCACAGGGTTAAGTTAAAGCCATGATTTTGGGATCACCTGCCTATGCCTTTAAAAGGCTTCTTTGCTGAAACTATATTTATAGTTTTTCCATCAGAGGGCTTCTGTGAGAATTAACAGAGCTAGTACATGTAAAGAGTTAGGAATAGTGCCTGGCCTAGGATAGGGCTAGCTATTATTTTCAATATTCTCTACTAGTTCCCAAACATTCCTTAGCATCTATACAATGCCAGGTCCTATGCTAGTTGCCTGGGGAGCAAAGATGAGCACAGAACACTCCTGGAGTTCACAAGAGACAGGTACACACATCAGGCAATTAAAATCATGGTGTGAAGTCTTAGGATTGAGATATACACAGCGTATGGGAGCAGGATGAGGGGCACAAAACTGATTCTTGATGGGGGAGGGACATCAGGAAGGAGGTTGAGGACAGCTTCCAGGCTGAGGTACTTCTTGAACTTAGTCATCTAAAGATAATTAAGAGTTCAACAAGTGAGGGTGGGAGTGCATGGCTGGATAGGAGCAATCGGGAGGGAAGGAACAGAAGGGAAGCAAGTGACAAATTTATGAGCAGGGAATGACTAATAGTCTAGTGTTGCCAATGCATAAAGTTTCAGTATGAAGTGCCAAGGGTTTAGGGTGGGGAGGGCCTGGATCACAGACTGTGAGGGCTGGAGAAATTCACTGAAGGTTTTAAGCAGTGGATCCAGGTATCAGGCCTGGCATTCGCAGGAGGTTCAATGTTTATGGATGAATGAACAAAAACTGAGCAGGATTTTAGCAAATCAGTGCAGGGAGTATTAGTGGGATTAGGCCTAAAATGGCAACAGTCCAAGTCTAGAGACTCATTCTAAACAAATACATGTATGTGTATACCTATGTGGACGTGTACTGTAAAGGCAATAGGTGCTCATTATAAAAATAAGTAGTACAGAAAGCCATATAGTAAAAGGGTAAAACTCTTTCCATTTCTTCAGTTTCTTAATCCTAATTATTGGAGATAACTGTTAAGAGTTTTCTTGCATTTCTTTTTAAACAAGTGTAGACATACCCACCTAGAGAAGAATGCAATGTGGTACTGAGGTGTTAGACTCTGAAGCCAGGCTGCCAGGATTCCAATGACAACTCTCAGTTCCTGCTAGTTTTATGAGCTTTTTCTTGTTACATAACCCCGTACGCCTCAGTTTTCCTGTGTAAAATGGACACCTACCCCCTAAGCACTGTTATGAGGATTAAATGAGTTAGTATAATATGTAAAGCACTCAGAGTGCCTGGCATATAGTGTTTATTATTTTTATAGAGAATCTCTTAGAAATGATAAAGAAGGATATTATAATATTGCTTTGCAGTATGATTTTTCTTACTAAAGAATCTTGCACATCTTCACATCGGTGATTATAAATCAACCTCATTGCTTTCAATGTTGCATGGCACTGTATGGTATGGATATACTACAATTTATTTAACCACTCACATATTTATGGACATTTAGGTTATTTCCAGTTTTCTCTCTTACAATGCTACAATGCTATCTTTGTGTTCTCATTTAAATATTTTTGTAAGACAGATTCTGACAAATCACATTCTTGTACAAGAAAAGCCCTAGCATGGATTAGCTGTTCCTTTTTTTTTTTTTTTTTAGAAGAAGCTGCTCTCACACTAAAGCACATCTTGAGGGATACACCTTAAATCTACAGATGTGCACCACTTGGGGCCCTGCTCTGAATAAAATGTATAATGGAGCCACTGGAAGCTCTGGGGAGGGGTTAGGCCAGTGGATGTCAGAGGTCCTTGTGGGAGGCAGGGGGCTCTACTCCTCTCCTCTGTCCTTCCTGTACTCATCTTCTCACTGAGATTCTGAGTTAGGAAGGACTTTGAGGTGGATGTCGGTGGTCCTAAGTATGGGCTAGTAGTGGGGAAGAGTGATGAGTGTGCAGAACCTAAAGTCCTATGCTCCCTTGCTCTCTAGGGAAGAGCTTAGCCTGTGGCACCTGGGTGGAACCCTTTGGTCTGACTGTAACACAGGGGCTCAGATTTTCAAAGAACCACTGGCGACTAGAAGAGGGTCCCACACCAGCCACTCTGGTTGGGTCTGGATCTGCCACTGCACTCGGGGCATCGCTTCCCCCAACCTCGAATGCTCTGGGGTATATTTCCACTGGTGCCAGCTCTACCACTCCCGGCCTTGAAGATCAGACTCTAGACCTGTACCTTGCCACAATGAGGCTTCCTCTGGTCCTACTGAAGTCCAACAACAAGATGAAGAAAACCTAAGAGCTTTGACCTCAAGGGCCCCAGTCGGATGAGGAGCCCTTGTCACTGAACTGACACTTTGGATATGGGCATCTCTTACTCTCAAAGAATCTCAATGACTAAGCCGGGGACCACAGGGCCATAGGGGCAGTGGGCAACAATCATGTAAGGAACATTCCAGATTAAGCCTTCTACAGTGAGTCGGAGCTGTGGTGAATAGAAACAACCAAAGGAACAGACACAGGTGATTTTTTAGATCTCTTTTTTGCTGGAAGTTGTAAGCAGGGTTCATAGCCACCTTCTCTTTCTGGCTGAGAGGCCCTTGGATTCCTAGAAAATTGGGGCAAGCCCTCAGGAAGGAAATTCTGGACATGAGAGCATATATGCATAAAAACAAAAAAGATGCTGATATTTGCATCTTTCATCGGGGGAGTAGACTTTCTCAAATTGTTCTTCTAAAAACTTGGACCAATTTATACTTACACAGTGTATGAAAGTGCCCATTTTCCCTCATCTTTGACAACAGTATTATTAAACTTTAATTATTTTGCCGAACCGATAGGGATGTAAAGTGGTATCCCAATGTTGATTTAATTTGTATTTTCTTAATTGTGAGTGTAATTGAGTATATTAAAATGGACTTATTGAACATTAGCATTTCTGTGTTGTGTGACTTTTCCTTATTGATTTGTAAAAGCTAATTTTATAGTAAGGAAATTGGCCCTTTGTCTAGTAAACAAATGGCCAATATTCTTCTAAGTTTCTGTGCTTTTTAGCTTTGTTTTTTTTGTGCAGAAGTATAAACATTTTATGTAAGGTTAGCAGTCTTCTCCTTTATGATATCTGGAATTTATATCATGCTCAATTAGGTGTTTCCTATTAACCTATTTTATTTTACCTTGATGATTTTATTTATTTTTTTATGTAATATTTTTTCTCTCTCTGGAATTTATTTCAGTATATAGGAAGTGAGGTGAGACTCTAGCTTTATTTCTTTTTCTAAAATGGCCCTCTATTTATTCTAGTTAGCTATTTATTGGCTAATTTTTCTTTTCCCTACTGACTTGAAATGCCTCCTCTTTCATGAATCAAAGGATTGTTTTCTCAGGAGAGCTGGGTTTTGTCTCCAGCTCTAGCACTAATTTCTTTGTGATCTTTGCAAAGCTCCATCCCATGGGCTATAGTTTGCTCCTGTGTAAAATGAAGGGTTGGAAGAGATGAAGTCCTTTCTATTCTTAACACTGTAAGTTGATGCCACGATTGCGTTATAACACCAGATCCCTCTTCCTCTTGGAACTTTTTCAACCCATTGTTGGGACAGGCTTACCTAGCACCCTGCACCTCTGGTCTGTTGCTAGGGCTGTGCTTGCATTTATTACTTTTTTTTTCATAAATCATTATGTTTAAATCTTTGAAAACATAAGCCCCTTCTTACATAAATTCTCGTGTGGCCTATCATACTGAGACAGAAGGAAATAAAAGGGTCTTGATAAGTGGTTCTTACCTTGGGTTTTTGGGACCTCAGGAGACAGAAGATTATGAAGACAGTGATTGGAAGGCCTTATTTAAACATTCAAAAAACCCACAGACTAATTTGACATTAACCTTCTTTGCTATCTACACAATGAGCATGCAGTAGTTTATGCTAGTGATAGGGGAAAAGTGAACAAATATTTACTGAATTCGAGATGTTCTACATACAGTAACTGATTTAATTCTCCCCCAGACTTTGCCAGATCAGGACAATTATCTCCATTTCAAAGATTTGGAGGCTAAGCAGTAAATTTCTTAGGCCACCTGCAAGTCAGTAATGTTTGAACTCAAAGATTTGACTCAGGTTCACATAACAACCAAACTTTGCCCTGTACTTCTCATATTACAGTCCCCAAGTGGAGAAGGTTTGATTTGTAGTTAAGTATGTTTTTGACTAGTTAAAAAAGGGGAAGTGTATCTATTTTCCTTGGTAGAGGGTGATGGTACAAACCTGTAAATGTTGTCCCTCATAGAACTGCTGAGTTCCAGAACCTGATGGCTTTGATCCTGGGATTAAAGTAGCCGCGGTGTCACAGAATTTCCACCAGGTGGCATTGCGAGCTCAGCAATGGAGTCAGCCTTCCTGCAGCATCCATCTTGAGCCCACAGGTGCCTTTGGGGACGTGGGCACAGATTCACCGTCCTCCAGCAGAAGGGATTTTCCTCTAAATTTACTCTGAACTCTGCCAGCTGATGAACAGCTGTGTTGGTTCTCTTTGGGGTAAAAGAGGGCCTGGAGTAATTTTGTTCTTTTGGTGATCTGGAGCTGGTACAGGGTCTGTCTTGCTGACAATTAGGTGGTTCAGGATGGGGCTCCTGTGCTGTTGGGTGATTGTACTCTCAGTTATAACAGGTGGTAGATTTCAAAGCTGAAGGAGATCTTTCGCTGTTGCTTTTACTATGGTGCAGGCAGGGGCATTTACTAAATGCAGATTAGAAGATCTCGATTAAAAGGTAAGCCGTGAGTTATAAATCCTGCTGTGCTAGGATTAAGGCAGCAAAGAAGAGCAGCATAAGGGAAGCAAACTATTTATTGGATGCATACTGTATGCCAGGCACCAGGAGGGGAGCTTTTCCCACGTTATCTTATTTCATCCTCACAAATAATCCTGTGAATCAGCTACAATTATTGTCCCTGTTTTCTAGATGCAGAAAGTAAGTCTTGGAGAAATGAAGAAACTTGTCCAAAGTCACAAAGCAGGTCAGCTTTGCAGACAGGACCATGTCCCTGTTTCATGCTTTAAGGATTAATCTCAAAGACCTGGGAAGAAGTGTATGAGGAGAACTTTAAAATCTGTCATTAGTGCAGCCAGCTCCAAACTCCCTCTTACGTTCTCAAGTATTTGATTCCTGTAAATATTCAAGAGACTATTTGTAGAAAAAAAGAGGGGGGATGGTGGTGGTGGTGCATGCAGTATTATCACCATGTTACCGATGAAGAAACAGACTTGGGGGTGGGGGTGGGCTACACACTTGCTCCAGCTGATAGCTAGTAGTAAGTGGCACAGCTAGAATTCAAATAAACATCTATGTGACTCAGAGCATCTGTTCTTTTAAAAAGGCAAGTATAATTGGAATATGGGAATGCATCCATTCATTCACTCAACAAACACTGACCAGGCGGCATCTAAGCACCAGGTGTGGTTGCAGCTGCTTTTACTTAAGATTAGTCTTAATATTTTTTAGTGCTCCAGGTTTATCCTTGTATCATCCATTTTAATGCAGTGTTCTGCCATCATAGTCAGTCAATAAAGACTTGTTGAATGGAATGGAATTGAACTGATTATATACAGCTGGAGTGCTTGATGTGGTTTGGATCTTTGAACGTTCCAAGTCTCAATGAAAACAAATTATTGAGACTATTCAATTTGATTCAAAGTGGCCAGTATTTGTTGAGTGCTTGGTATTTTATTCTTTTACTCTTTAGCTAATTTTGGCTATACCACTCAGCCTGTTGCTAAAATTAGATTGAAATATAAAGCTATACAAAATCTAAATTATTCAAGGGCAGGAGCATATAAACTACATACTGGAGGTGGGTAGAAGAGGGGAATCTGAAATTCTAGGTATGGAAAGGTAGCATTTTGTTTAGAATTAAGTTGTATTTGAAATTTGATTATTCTGTTAACTAGCTGTGTGAACTTGGGCAGGTAACATACCTCTCTGAATATCAGTTTCCTCTTTTGTAGAATGCATTCTTTATCTCATTGAATCATCACCAATTTCAGCTTCCTTAGGACACAGTCTGAGTGCTGAATATTATATTTTCAGTTCTTGGCAGAGGGCCTGGCACCTAATCAGTGTTCAATAAATTTGAAAGAAGGGAAACTTTTTTGAAGTATGTCAGGCAAATTTAATTATTCCCGCTTTATAGATGGGAAAACAGATTCAGGCTGTTTCTTGAATGAGAAAATTAATTTGAGGTTTGTTCAAGGTCACTCATCTCAAAATGGTAGAAGCCAGGTTTTCTGAATCCTGGCCTTGTAATGTGCCAGGTCTGAGTTTTCCTATCTATGAAATGATCTCCTAAGGGATTTTTTGGATCCTTTGTAACCCAAATATCCTGAGTTTAGGTCAGTTGTTCTGGTAAATGGAGGTGAAAGTGATCAAAGCTTATAAACAAGAATTGGAATTGGGATGAATATTTGAAATGTTGCATTTATTCATTTATTCGCTCATGAAAAAATTACTCTTTGAGCACTTGTTAAATACAAAGACAAACATAGTCCCTGCCTCCACTGAATGTGCAGTCAAGTGGGGAGTCCAGAAAGCATCAATTACAAACAGGCTGTTTCTAGGACAGGAAGTAAAGGGTGTTGTTGGAGCAAGAGGGAAAGATAGGAAGGGGTCAGAGGAGGCTTTCCAGGAGTTGTGGTATGTGGTAAGTTGAGAACTTAAATATGAGTAAAAGAGTCAGAAAAAGAGTCCCTATAACCGGGAAGGGGGAGGGATACAGGCAGTTTGTTTCCTCTGCTATGCTCTTGTCTTCTTACCTAGAAGGAGAGGGACCAGCAGACTCTCAGGTGAAGTGTGGAAATATGTGCTATTGCCCCATAGACATTTGGCTCTGTTAGTATCTGGAATGTGTTTTAAAATACTTTCCGATGTATTTTCTTTTATAGGCAAGGAGGTCAGCACATGTTCTTTGGCCATGTTGCAGAGCATTCGTGTTGTCATAGGCCTATCTCTGATGACTCCTGTTTCTAGTTGATGGCTTTGGTATTCTCATTTGGCTTCCCCAGAATCAGACCTTGGGCCAAGAATTCGAATGCAGTCAGTTTATCAGAAGGTGGAAAGAACATAAAAGGCAAGCAAGTTGGGGAAAGTAATATGGGGAAGAACAGGTGGTTACTAGCCTAAGTCGTCAGGATTTGTTTTTCCTTATTCTACTCCCTGCCCTTGGGGGTTTATAAGATTCTCTCTCTACAGACTGCAGCTGATTCTATGGCGGTGCTTAAAAGTGTGATGTCAATAAAACTTCCTGCAGTTGAGTTTGATAAGGAATTCTATATTCAACATAGTGATGAGTTTGCATTCCAGTTCAGTGTCTGAGATTCTCATGAAGAGTTCCTTGGGGTCTTTGACCATATTCACAATACTTCACATCTAGAGAGGTTGACTGCTATGGCTCTAACAGAACCATGTGAGGCCTATTATGCTTTCTCTTCTGGATGTGCTCTCCTTGTTTCCAAGATAGCTGCCCTATTAACTTCATCAAAGTCCTGTAAGGGGTAGGGTCCCTGCCTCTGTCTAGAAAAATCTATTATTGCTGCTCCTCCTTATGACTCAAAAAGACTTCCAAGTTAGTAAAAATGCTCATTGTTTGAGCATTTTTTTAGGTGCCCTTTAACTGCAAATGCACTGCTCCACAGGTTCCACATCTGAGTGTGTAACTTTCCCAACTATCCATCAGTGACCGTCCATCCCAGCTGGCTGGTGACCAGCCACTGCTCCCAGTAGTGAAGTTTTCTAGTTGCAGTAATCTGGCTAAATTTTTCCACACTTCCAAAATCTCATAACACTGGAATGAATTTACCACATTGAATGTCATTTTGTACATGGTGTATCGTAACCCACACCACTAATGACATGTGCTGTTAACCATGAAAGGATTTAGTGAGAATGACCTTTTGAGCAGAAGAGCAGCAGAGTACACAGAACCTCTAAGGCCCTACAGTGATACGGTGGAGTGTAATGGCCTACAGAGCTGGACAGTGCTGTGGAAAGCACTCTGGTGCTTTACACATTTATAGGGGAGACCAGGAAGTTGTGGAGGGTGCTTAGTTTTTCATGTAACAAAGGAAATAACCCTGAAGAGCCTTTTGAGTTCAGTTAGAAAGTTTGGTGAACCGTCCTTGCTACTCCCCTCTGTTCAGTTAAACTAGCTCATTGTGAAGACCTCAGAAAATGGAGAGTGAATGAACATTCCCTGGCCATTGGAAGCCAAAGGTTTGTATTTCCTGAAAAAGTGATGTTTAGATTCTCATCCAGTAGTAATAAATTTCTGCTATTGGGTGGCAACTTCCAGTATATCTGTATTGAAAATCTTCCCTGCTTCCTGTAGCTCTGGGGCTCAATCCTTTTACTATTTGACACTCCCTGCCTTGGGTTAACAACAAAGGATTTAAAATCAGAAGTCGGGGGTTTGAGTATGTGATTGGCCATTTGCTAGCTGTCTAGTCTTGGACAAGTCATTATTTTTTCTAAACCTATTTTCTCATCAGTAAAATATCTAACTTTTGGGACTTCTCTAAGAGTTAAAGCAAGAAATGTCAATGCTCTTTTCAGACTCCAAGGAACTCTGTAAGGGTTTTCTATAATTGTTATTGCTACCTGCAAAATTCTAGGAAACCTGATGGTACCTAAATGGCACGGTTTGGCTCTCTCTGAAGCAGCTGTTCTCGTTCTGTTTACCACACATGGGTAAACAGTTTACTCCAAGGGAATAGTTTACTCATTGCAGGACTGCGACTGCTACAAATAGCACAGGGCACCTCCCACCTAATGTAGAATGTGGCTTATGCCATCCCAAGAGGCTGCCAGACACCAGATGCCACACTATGTGTGCAGTAGAGAGTAGCCATGCCTGCTGTCTTGTGAAAATGTAACGGCAGTTATCTAAAGTGATTAAAGCTTGGATGAACAAGCCTGGTTCAGTGACATGTTGTTCTGAATCCCACTACAGACATTCTTGGACAGCTGACTCCATTTTTCGCCTGATTTCCCACATGAGTTTTTCTGAATTTGGCTGAGCCTTCCATTTGCTCTTCATTTTAAGCAATATAAAATAAGTGTGTACTTTAGACATAGACAAACTTGGGTTCAAATTCTGGCTCTGCTTTGTCAAAACTGATTGGCCTTTGGTGAGTTACTATAACTCAATAGGCCTAGGTTTTCTCACCGGTAAAGTGGGAATAATAATATCCACCTTGTAGGGTTGTTGTGAGGAGTAAGTAAGATAATGTATGTAGAGCACCCAGTCCAGCACCAACTGAGCTGTACATAAATATCAGCTGTCTAACAAATGGCCAGTGGGCCCACCCATCCACGGTAGGGTCCACTTAAAGTTTGTTGTTAATTATGTTCCAGTGATTTTCAAGCCTCACTGTGTCTACAAAGCAGCTAGTAACCTTGCTAAAATGCAAGTTCAGATTCAGTAGTTATAGAGTGGGGCTTGAGAGTCTGCATTTCTAACAATTTCCCAGGTGATGCCATTGCTACTTTTCAGGAACTATATTTTGAGTATGATGCTTTATAACCTTAGCTAGCACATCTAACTTAGTAAGCCAGTGGGCCCAAACACATGTCCACTACTGCTCTTGCTTCACTCAAAGTTCTCAGGTACCATTTAACAAACTGGTGTCTGTGTCACTGCAGAAGAATCAACTGCAGAAGGAACCATTGTGAAAATAAAGGTTTCTGAATCCATCCCAGGAAATTCTGTTTCTGTAGGTAAGGGGGTGGGGCTTGAGATCTGTATACATGTATTTTTAATATTTATTTTTTTATGGTGACATTGGTTAATGAAATCCAATAAGTTTCAGCTGTACATTTTAACAATAAGACATCTATCTATCTATCTATCTATCTATCTATCTATCTATCTATCTATCTATCTATATTTTACATTGTGTATTCACCTCCCATAGTTAGATTTCTGTCACCACATATTTGACTTCCTTTAACCCATCTACCTCTCCCTCCTCCCACCTCTTACCCTATAATAACCATTAGTCTATTGTCCATGACCATGAGTTTCTGTTTGTTCTGCTCATTTGTTGCTTTTAGGTTTCTATCCCACATATTATAAGTGACATCATGTGGTTTTCAACTTTTTTTGTCTGGCTCATTTTGCTTAGCATAATTATCTCAAGGTCCATACTTGTTGTCACAAATGGCAGTATTTCATCTCTTCTAACAGCTGAGTAACATTCCATCATATATATGTACCACATCTTTATCCAATCCTCTGTTGCAGGACACTTCAATTGCTTCCATGTCCTGGCCACCATGAACAATGTTATGAACATCAGTGTGCAAATATCTTTTTGGATATATCTTTTCAAGTCTTTGGGGGTAAAAACCCAGTAGAGAGGAATTGCTGGATCATATAGTGGATCCATTCTTAGCTTTTTGAGGAACCTCCATACTGTTTTCCATAGTGGCTGTATCAATTTGCAGCCCCACCAGCAGTGTATGAGGGTTCCTTTTTCTCTGCATCCTCTCCAACACTTGTTATTACTTATCCTATTGATTATAGCTATTCTAACAGGTGTAAGATGGTATCTCATTGTGGTTTTGATTTGCATTTCCCTAATAGCTAGTGATGTTGAGCATCCTTTTATATGTTTTTTGGCCATTTGTTAATAGACATTTTTAAAATAAGTAAATGGTACATGTAAAGTCCTCATTGCAGTGTGTGGCATGCAGATAGCACTGAGTAAATGGTGGTGTCTATTATTTGTGAAATACCTGAAAGATCTTCCTGTCTTAGGTGTCTCTGCCTAGAGCTCTCATCTATCAGAGAGGAGCAACTAGGCACACAGGGGCTAAGTGATTTATGTAACTAGTGTGTTATAGAACCAGGGCTGAATAGAGTCTAAGTTTCTCAGTTCTAAGTCCAGTGCTCTTTGTATGCTGCCATGAAAATTAGAAAAAATGAGAGATGATTTTTTACATCAAGTTTTTAGCTTTCCCAAGCCTGGATTATGTGTTAATCAAACACCCAAAGTGCTGATGTGCACAGGTGCCAAGATAATGTCAATAGTCTAACATGAGCCTCATTTATCTACATTACCTTGAAACAAAGATCTGTAAATTTGGTTGACATTGAATTAAATGACAAAGATCAATGACAAGAACTTTCACACAATGGATAAAAAAATCATCGAGTCCTCAAAGAGATTGTAAATGTCTTGTCTTTTACTGTTACTTGGCTAAAAAAAAGTTAGTTTTGAATAATGTTAAACTCTACTTGAAATAAGTTATATTATAATAAATGTACTTGAAATTAAAAAATGAAGAACAAAAACATCTATAATCCTGTCACCCTGGCAAATCAATAGTTGTCATTTTAATGTTCTCTTCTGCTCTTTGCTTATATGCATATATTATTTTTGCATGGCATAGCACTATTTGTAAATTTAATATATGTTATATTTTTAAGCTTTAACCACCTAGTATTTAGAAATATAATATTTAATAGTTACATAAAATACTGTCTAGTTAGTGTACCACAGTTCATTTAATAATTCCCCTTTTTTGGATCTGTAGGTTATTTTCAATGTTTTACTGTTTAAAAGCCATTGCAATAAATGTCTTCGCATATGTAGCTTTTAATTCAAGGATCTCCCCTCCTCCTACCTGATATTAATTCCCAAGAATATTTCTACTGGATTAAAAAATATAACTCAACTCATTAAATATAGGTCATTTTTTGCTCTTGTTTATGGCTTGAGATGGTTTCCTCAAGTGGCTAATATACATTGTATAGATGGCAAATTAGTAAACAATGGATCATTATCCCTTGTTTGTTAATTTTCGAGCAAGGCACCAACTTCTGTAATGGCTTTCAAGATGATTCTGTTAGAATTGTTTTCCTCTTTGGAAATTTACTCAATAAATAAGGAAATTTCTCTGTTTGAAGTACTATGTCACCCCCCAGGTACCTGAACCCTGGTTGATTTTCCCTCGAGACAGGCGCTGATGAAAAAAGGGCTGGACTTGAAGTCAGAAAAGTTGAAATTTAAATTTTAGCTATGCCATTTATAAAAAATACTTTGTAAAGTTCTTCCATAGCAAGGTATATTATCTTTTTATTTAGAGAAAGGAAAAAAATGGTTCAAATGGACTTTTAAATTCCCAAAGAGTGTTTTGAGTGTTTAACCTCAGCTTTGACTTTTAGACCTGTCTTATTAGAAAGGTATATTCTGAGGTACATGTAAGATTGTGTGTTTTCTAGTGAGTTGACTGTATACAGTAGAAAGATAGGTCTGGATTTGACTCTAGGAAATTTTGACAACCTCTCTAAAAAGGACATAATAATAAAACTAAAGAGAGAATTAATTGAGACAGTATAAATCAAACTTCTAATAGAATTCTTGGCATACTGGCATCTGTGGTGTTAGTTCTCCCTCCTAATTGCCATACCTCATGAAAAGTATATAACAGATATTTTTACAGATTTTTTTTTCAGAAGCTTTGAGGGAATAAGTCTTTACTATAGTATCAATGTATTTAATTTTGTTATCTATGAAATATTTAGAAGTATTTTAAATGGACTTTTCTTATTTCAAGGACATCTTGAATTATTTCTGGAGCTAGGCTGGCTCAGTTAGCTATATTCAGCAAGTCCTAGCCCAAACTTAAGCTATTTATTTCAGTATATTTTTAATGCACTATGTCTTTCCTGTTGGTCCAGATAGAATGGATTTGTTTTCAAGTTAAGATGAATGCTTATGTCCAAGACTCAGAGTCTGAATGAGAATTGCAAACATTGGTAGTTTAAGAGCAGAAATATCGCTGCAACTTGTCCATGAGATGGAGAGTAATAAATTTCCTCATCCATTGCAATATTATCCAAAAAGTTCTTCGTTTTACTATTGAAAAATACAACCATTCTTTTTATTTCTACACCACTCTACATTTTATATAATATGTTCCTATGACTTACCTTGACCAGATTTTACTACACAAACTTGAGGCATTCAGGTCTGAAAGGTACTTATTATTATGTGTTGAGTTTGTTTATAGGCACTTTCACATAACCTTTTCATGTGATCTTCACTTTCAACACTTAATGAAGACCAGGTAATTGGAAAGCATAATAACCAGGACTCTTGGATTTTCAGTCCAGTGCTTTTTTTTTTTTAAATCTTTTTCCTCAAGGTGATGGTGTCATGTTGTAGAAAGATCACCAGCTTGAACCAGAACACTGGGGTTATAATCTCATTGAGTGATTCATTATTAAAACTTGGAGGAGTCACATTCCCTCTCTGGACCTTGAGTACCTCACTTATAAGATGAGGAGCTTACACACAATGACCTCTTTGGTCTTTTTCTGACCTGGCAACTCCTTTGCCTTTGGGACACACTCCTGTCTTGGGAATATTCTGAAGACATGCTTTTACTGGACAGATGTCCAGGTTTGGAAAGAAGTTCATGAGATGAACTTCAGGTTTGGAAAGATCTGGTCATTTGGCTTTTATTGGCCTCATCCCAGCAGTCTTAACTTTCAATGCCCCAGGCAACAGGACAAACCAGAAGTCTGATTCTATCCTTCTTCTCTGTTTAACACAAATGAACTTCTCCTCATTCTCATGAAAAATAATAATAAGAAAAAAAATAGATGAATTATGATATGTTTTTATAATATACTTACATGCATATATCCTTACTGTTGGAAGGAACCTTGGTAAGGATTTGTTTCAACTCAACAATTCAATATATTAGAAAATTGAAACCCAGAGAAAGAGAATGCAGGAAAGCTTAAGGCCCCAGTTAGGACTAGAGCTCAGGGTTTCGGCTTCTAGGCCAGTGCCTTTACTATTACTACCTGGGAACTTGTAGCAGTGCTTAATTTCAGGTTCCTGCTAGCCATCAAGTATGTAAATCTGTCGGCTGACTGATGCAATCTTAGATTGCTTTAATGAAAACAGCAGAAATATAGTGTGTAGTACTGATAAGAACTTGGGTTTTGGAGTCACCCAGACTGGGGTTGCCAGGGTGTGAACTTGAGCAAGCCACTTAACTTCTTTGAGGACATACAAGTGTCGTGGTATGACTAAAGCATAGGGGGTGAGGAGAAAAGTGGTAGCAGGTGAGGCTGAAGAAGCAAACAGAAGATACATGATGGATATTTTAAATTCATAAATGCTGTATCTGGATAATTATCCTTCTGAATCTTCATCTTTTGTTCCCATTTGGGGAAAAGAAATAGAAGGGGATCTAGAATAGTAGACCAGATTTATGTTTTCAATGTGTAACATTGGACAAGACGGTCTCTATAAGTGCTAATTTCTTCACTTTTATGGGACCTCTCTTATTCACCCAATGCCTCCAGTTCTCTAGGGTTCTTCTCTGTTCCAGTTATGGCTGTCGTAGACATTTCTGCTCAAGTTTCTACCAGCTTTGCTGTTGACAGCACCTCAATAAAGTGTGTGCTGCTTGCTTTCTGTCCCAGTATGCATGCAAGAGCCTACTCAACACTCCCACACATGCAGCCTGAATGTGTGAGAGAGTTAATGCCCATGGAGCATTTTTCAACCAACGGGAAAGGAAAGCAGGGCCTCTTCATAAAGAGGGGCAGGGATGAGCACCACAACTTAGGCTGATTGGATAAGATCTCATCATATTGAGTTTCATTCTTGTCTGTCTTCTCTTACTGCCTGCACACAAGCCCTTGTCTCAGGGTTACTTTCAGGTGGTAGCCAAGCTAAGATATTATCTAAGTGGGCATCCTAATATAACACTTTCCTTATGAGTTGTTAAATGAGGTATGTGTGAACATAGCATAATAAAGATTAAATAAGGTATACATATAAATGTGCGTGTAAAAAGCATAGCATGGTCCTTAACACAGATTAAGTGCTCAAGGAATGTTACATATTACGATATGGCTGCTGCCTCTATGGCTTGTATCAATTCTGGTGTCAGGATCACACATTGTATTTGTGAAATTTTAGGCTGGATTTTCATACTGTAATGTGATTTTTGTTTTTTAGGCCCTTTTAGTAAGGGGTAAAAAATATAACAAAACATATTTCTTTGAATCTACTCCACCTATAATTGAGGAACTTACAGTTTTATCCTTTTATTTTTTTCTAGTTCTTGATGTTTCTAAGGGCATACTTTCATATACATTTTGCTACTTTAGGGGGTCTAGCATGTTTTTTCCTCTCTACTGCATATTTAAAGACAGAGTTTTGGTGCCCCTTATGCAGATGTAGAGACTAAAGCATAGGTGCTTCCTCAGTGTTGAAAGTCTAGCAAGTAGTGAGTGATAGAGTCTGAAGTTGAACTAGGTCTGATTTAAGAGCCCAAGTTCAAACCCAGTTTTTAATCACTACACTATAGTAGTTCAATTGGTCTTTCTCTTCAACATTTTCATTCTATTCCTCATAACTCAGTCTATATATCTAGGTATGTAGATGATTTTAACTAATTTTTTTTCGGAGTCAGAAACAACTTTGCCAGATTGAAACCTTTAAGATAAAGAAATCCGGGAAAGAAATCTCATCAGAAAAATAGAGAAAGTTTTCATGGAGTTGCTATGAATCGGAAACTTTTAATGAATCCAGTTCTATTGTTTACCAATTTAAGATCCTGTCAGGTGTCAGGAGATAGATATGTAGATGTCAGTTCATAAAGTATAGCTCTAATGTGATAGCAGAAATATGAGAAGCTGGAATCCTTCCATGCTAAGAGATAATGAAGGAGACCAGAGATAAGATAGAAGAAACACTGGTTACCAAGAGGGGATAACAATTGTTTTTTCCTAAATCAAATATTTATGAGACTGGGATTTGATTACCCATGGTTTAACAATTCAAGGGAAAGATAATTTTCTCAAAGCCCAAGGTGTTGAAGTAATTCAGATAACTGTACCTTGTATAAAAATAATTAATCACTAGAATTTGAAATGCATACAAATTGTGATGGTGATAGAAAATATTTTACAATGTGAAGGCATCATAGTATAACATGTTGGAAGGATTTAAATATTTCCTGTTGTCACAGGCATCATTTTATCCCTTGTCAATATGGGACATTTGGTTTTTATTTTTTATATTACTAACATTTATTGAATGTCTACCATATGTCAGACATGTTTATATTGGCTTTAAAATTTTTAATAACCATAAACACCATTAAGGTATATGCCATTATTTCACTGTATAAAAGAGAAAACTGAGAAGTTAAATGGTACTCAAGGACACAGAGCTTATACGGTTAAAGTTTGGCTTGGTACTCAGGTGTATATGACACCAAATCCACAAACTTTTCCCCATACCACTCTGCCATTCAGACATTCCAATACTACAATTTCTGGCTCAAGGAGGGGTTATGGAGACTTGGCTTGAGGTCTGTAGTTTTGGTGGAGCAAAAAAAGCAGTACATTATTTTGGGTGAGGATAAAATACAGAAGGTCAAGATCATTCATCAAGTGTGCCCACTGATTCATTGCTGCAAAAATCCTGCTCATTACCTTTGGTGAGAAATGAACCAAAGTCTGTTAGAGCTAAAAAAACCTGGCATTCTTATGATTCAGCCTTCTCATTTTACAGATGAGTACCCTGGAGTTCATAAGGGGGAAGTGATTTGTCCAAGGTTGTTATGTGATGAATCAGTCAGAGCTCGCTCACTGTAGTCCTAGCTCTCTGCAGCACAATGTTGGGTTCTCTGGAAATACAACAGAAAGGACTAATTCTCCCAAATGACAGCCTTTTAAATATTTGGTGACAGTGCTCCTGTGCCCCCAAGTGTCCTCTTCACGCTAAGTAGCCTTTCATTGGTCAAACATTTCCACTACAGCAGAGTTTCCATATTCCTCACCATGTTCAATCTTTTCTAGAAATGCATCATATTGTTAATTTCCCTGTCAAACATTGGTATCCAGAAATAAACACGTCACCTTGGATTATATCAGCAAAAGATTTAACGAAAGAGAGAGGGTATAAGTTATTACAATTTGCACAATTAAGATTTAAGTGACAATTGTTTGTTTCAGGATTATGAAGTCATGAATATGGCTAGTTGAGATAAAATGGAATAACTACTCTTATACTTTAAGGTTATAAAAATATTAGATAAAATAATACAAAATAATTTTTGCACACATTGCTAAAGAATAAGCTAAAAACAGAAAATACCTAGATGGGAAAACAAAGAGGAAGCTCAAAGAACAGTAAAGCTGAAAAAACTGTTATGGTTACCATAACATTATATAGAACTTAATGACTAGAGACTGAGTGCTAGGATTCAGGAGCATATTTAAGGCCTCAGTTATCAAGCTCATGGTATAGACGCACTGCCTTCCTAAAGGCAAGCGCTTTGAAGATCTGTCCATTTCTGGAATAAGAACTAGAAAAACCTGTCCTGCTTCTCTTGGGAGGCAGCAAAGAAGTTTGTAATTATCTGGGGCTGCATCTGGTAAACAAATCAACAGTGAGAAATAAGAATCCAGATCCACACCACACATGGATGTAGGATATGACTAAAAGTAATGTCAAAGTAGTATGAATACCAAACCAAAAAAATATAGCACAAAAACTAGTCTAGAACCAGTGAAAATGACAGACTATCAGAGATAGATATAACACATCTTAGAGGGATGCTTTCAGAGCACCAAGACTCTCCGAAAGTGCTGTTGAAGAGCACACAATCGAGTCATAAAAATCACATTATAGAATAAATTTCTGTGAGAGAAATTAGCAGGTGAAACAAATATCAGCAATTGAACTACATATCACCTCAAGAAATAGAAATAATAGAACAATCTAAATGAGACATTAAATAGATTTAAAGTGATGAGAAAAAAGACCAGAAAAGAGTAGAAACTAAGGTACAAACAGGATAATTTGAAAAATCACGAGTAGATTTAAAACAGAATCAAAGTATAATTTATTTTATTTTATTTTTTCAAAGTGTAATTTTAGAAATAAAAAAGATTATTAAAGCACTGAATAGACAGATGATGAGAGAAACAATGATTTTGAAGATAGATCTTAGAAAATACAGAGACATAAAATATAAATATAAAAAATAAATTGAAACATGGATTTCAACATAATAGAAGAAACATATGGAAATAATAGAATAGAGGCAATACTGAAAGAAATAATGACTGAGAATTTCCATAATTAAATACATAAATCTATAAGCTGAAAAAGTACACAAGTCCTGATCAGGATAAATTAATTCATAAATTCAGTAACTATTTAGTGACCACTTATTGTATGTCAAATACTGTCGTAGGTGATGAACCAAATACTAGATAAAAACTTTTCCCTCATAGAGCTCACATTCTAATTGAGGATGGGGACAAATGGACAATAAACATAATAGACAAGAAAAGTAAAGCAGAGTAGTGGGAGGATTGTACTTATCTTATGGTTATCTGGTACTTTTACAGTCACTCAGCCCATGAGTTTCTGCTGTGCCTTGAGACAGAGATCTGTCTGGTCTTGTTTATCTCTGTACAGCAGGAGTCATGCATGATGTATCATGGTTCTTGATACAACTGGATGTTCAATAAAAATCAGATTAATTTAATAGAATTATATTCTTCACAAAGTTATCTCTCTATGTTTTTGCTTTGGTTAGTCTCCATCTTATTGATTTCCAAAACCATACTCAACTTTTCTTGGAAAGAGATAGCCAAGACCTCTGTACTCTGCATGCCCACAGCTATGCCTTTGAAATTGTCATCCTCATTTTCTGCTTTCCTTTTATTTATATTGTTACTGCTACCATCCCAGGTTAGTCCTCATGGTCTCTTTCTTAAACTATTGCAACTGCCCCCTAATTGGTCTTCTTTCCTCTAGTCTCCCATTTACCTTATTATCAACACTGGCAGTCAGGATGATGTTTTAAAATATATATTTGAGTACGTCATTTTTCTACTGACCCCTATAGCTTTCTTAAACTACATAAGACATTCTTTGATCTAGATTCTTCTCCCTTTGCCCCATGTGCCATTCATACTAAAGGACTTATGATCCTTCACTGATCTGCTTTCAACATGTTTCTCTCCCTTTATTCTGCTACATTTGTGTGACAGCCCTTTTCTTCCTAAATTCCCATTCCTGACTGCCAGACCCATGCATATTTATCTTGAGATTCATTTCAAATTTTACCTCTTCAATGGTGCTTCTCCTGATTCCCATCTTATAGTAGAATTAACCCCCATTCTTTGAGATCTTATGTGCTGATCAGATTTTTGTCATAATGCCCTTATACTTGCTTTGAGTTTTTTTTTTTTTTAACTTTTTGCTTCCTCTGCTAATCTTGAGGGTGGATATTATTTCTTATTTTTCTCTATTTCCACTCCAAATATCTGACACAGATCTCATATGCAAAAATGCTTTCTGAAAAGGAAAATGAATGGAGGAATGATGATTGGTACAAAGAAGATCTCTACTTTGAAATGAAGAATTGATTATCTGGCTCTGTTTAACCCAGGAAGCCTGGTTTGCTAGTTTTTGGCTATGGAGAGCCAATCTGAAAGTGTGGATTTTTTTGAGACACAACTTTAAGTTCTTTATTCTGACTTTATGGGACACCTCTAACTACTGGGAGACCTTGAAAGTCCCCCTCAAAGGTAAAGAATGACCACATTTACTTTAACCACAAGAGCAATTAACTCTCCAGCAGTGTGGAAAACAGCTTTTGAACTGTATTTATTGATGCATAGATTTCACAGAGCTGTGATATTTGAAGACAAATGGTTGTGTCCATAATTAGGACTGCCGAGGAATTGGCAAGTGTGATATGATGATAGAAGACTCAGAAAGAGGGCAAGGGAGGGAGATTGGTCAGGATAATACAGTCTTTGTGACCTTAGTGCCCTCTTCCTCTTCATTGATTTCCCAATTAAACATAACTTTCATTCAGTCGGTTCCCATGTACTGCAAGTTATTGATGTCCTGCTGTAAGAAGTAGATGACCTACAGATGAAACTGTAGGGGAGGATGATCTTGCTTTGCCTTTTTTTATTAAATGTAACAATATAGTGAAGAAGAGGTTCTCCATTAGTAATATTTTCTATGAAGACTGTTCTTTTATCTAATAAAATTTATAGACTAGGCAGAAGTCACAACTGTCAAGGATTTTGATTTTTTACTGGGTTTCAGTTCTGACTCTACTCATTTAAATGTTTTATCTCATTTAATCCTTGCAAAAACTATAAATCATTATGACCCTCATTTAGAGATAGGTGGAAAATGAGTTCTAGAAAAGTTAATCAAAATTTCTAAAATCACACAGTAAATTGTGGGGTCGTTTAGGATCAAATACTGATTCCAGAGAAATAATACATGTTCTTATTTGTTTTGGATACCAATCTTACTAGCTATGCTAATAATTAGGGATTATAATGGCTCCCCAGGTAAAGTCCAAGATGACTGGCAGGGCATGCAAGGCCCTCCATGTTCTGATCTCTCTGCCTTCATCTCCTTCCTTCCTTGCCTCATATATCATGTTTCAGCAAGATGGAACTGCTTGTAATCCCTAGTGCACACAGTTCTTGTCTTGTCTTTGCTTTTACTTATGCCATTCCCTTTCTGTTTAGAATGTCCATTCCTCACATGTCTCCTCACTAATTCCTGCTCACTGTTTAGTATGCAGCTAATTACTCAAATAAAATAATAATATAAAAAAGAATATTAATATTCTTGGATAACTGTATTTGTGTAGACTTACTTAAAATCTCTAAGTTTGGTTAGGGACCTCTTTGATACACAGCTATAACGTACTTCATACCCTAATAATGCTCTCATCACATTGTAATATAATAATTTCTTTGCTATTTGTGTTTCCAACTAATCTGTGAATGCTTTGAAGGAAGAATCATGTCTTTGTAACTGAGAGCTTAGCAGAGTGTTTGCTACTTTGTAGGTATTCAGTATATACTTGCTAAGAAAAAGTATATTAGTCATGAACTGCCAGAGAAACAGAGTAAATATGATACATACATATACATACATTGAAGATTTATTATAGAAATTGGTTCATATAACTGTGGAGACCAAGAGGTTCTGCCATCTGCAGGCTGGGGAACCAGTAGTATAATTCTGCTTGAAGCCAAAGGCTTGAGAACCTGGAGTTTCAAAGTTGAAGGGCAGGAAAAGATGGATGTCCCAGCTCAAGAAGAGAGAGAGAGAATTTTTTCTTCCTTTATGTTTTTTGTCCCATTTGAGCCCCCAAAGGATTGGATGATGCCTATCCACATTGGCCGGAGCTGGTCTCTTTATTCAGTCTACTGAACCAAATGCTAATTTCTCCTAGAAACATCATTACAGACACACACAGAAATGTTTTATCAACTCTCTAGACATCCCTTAACCTGGTCATATTGATGCATAAAGTTAATCATCACAAAAGATATTGAGACATATCCATTTATAATGCTATTTTGAGAGACTCAATCGGTGGGATTAATAGGGTTACTTGCCTGAGGGGATTGAAGTAGGGATAGAGGCTCAAAAGGCCAGGCTCTTCTCTAGCACGACTTAGATAACAGGTATTACATATATTCAGCCTCTAGGCTCAGCACCTTTTGGATGTGAGGTGATGAGCACCAAGTTTGGTGCTGAGCTTACATTTCCATCACTAAACACAAGTGGAATTTGAACTTAGTCTTGTTGTCCTCATCTTTTATGTGTTGCACTTGGAGTTTTCCAAGCCCCTTTAAACACTAAGAATGGGTTACTCCATTCTTTTTGGATCACATTAAGGTCTAGCATGTTTTGTGACCATGGTCTTTGGGTTATTGCAGAAGAACGGGCAGATGGTGGGAGAGTCCTCTAAGTTTCAAGGTTTGAGAAGCTCTATCTAGAACCAGAAAAAAAAATTCTGATCATAAAAGTAATGTCCTATGAACTTTAGAGAGATAAACATGTCAGCACAATAGTAAAGAATAAATTGAACCATTCAGGAAATTGAGATACACAGTATTTTTGAGTAGGTCAGCCACTTTCATTCTTCTTTTGAACAGCTACAGGGGAATGCCATCTTAGGGAATTTAGAACTCAGAGAACTCACTCATAGTGCTGGCTTTAACCAGAGTAGCCGTTTCCTTTCTTGTTTCCTTGTCATGATGGGAGTTTGGTCAAATGTGATCTCTCCAGAATGTAAGTTGTAACACAGGTTTGTAGTCATGGTCTAAACACAGAGATGATAGATGGTCCCTAAAATGCTTGAGAGATTGCCTATGACTTTGCCCTCAGGAAACTGACCTTCACAAACTAGAGGCATCAACTTCACAAGGGCAGCTTGAGTGTCTCCTTTGGAAAAGTAATTTTCTTTTGTGAGTAACATGCTGTGTCATGGTTTATAACAATGAGAAGAACTGAAAGATATAGAACCCAGGAGGCAAAAAGGGCTGTCTATCTAAGGAATAACAAGAACTGATTTTATTCTCTGCCATGCAGTGATGAAAAGGCATCTTGTAAAAGCTTTTAGTTGGTTTTCTTTTCTACTAATCTTGTTCAAGAACATACCTAATGTGTTTTGTGCTTCTGAAAGGAAAAAAGGAGAATGATTTAAAGAATTGCCTTCACTTAAAGATCTTATCTGACTAGAGTTGGAGACATGGGCTCTTTAGGAAGTACATAAGTCAATACTGTGCTAAAGGATCATAGAAGAGTTAGTATAAACTCTGCCTGGGAGAATTTGGGAAGGTTTCACATAGGGTCACATTTGAACTGGACTTTAAAGGGCGTATAGTGTTCTAGGTGAAAAAGAAGGAGAAAGGACATCCCAAACAAGGAGGAAAGCATGTGCAAAGGCACAAAAGCGTTTCTAAAATCTCTGTATAACTTTTTTTCTAATAAGCATTCAGGCTGCTTTTTCTCTTTCATTCAAGCTGCTTTTTCTCCTGAACTCATTATAAGAAATGCTGCTTAGGTTTCCAGAGTAGCCAAAAGTTCTATATAAATAATAATGCATCTAAAATAATTAATAGTAAAATTTTAACTATAGTCTTTCATTCAACAAATATTTATCTGAATATCTGCCACTGTTCTGGCTATACACCAGCCAGTTAATACAACAATACATAAAACTGACAAAAATCCCTTTCCTCATTGTGATTAAAGGCTTCTGAAGGCTATTGATAACATTTCTGAGAGTTTTGATTTGAGGATTCTGAAAATCAGCTCCCTGATGTGCATTTGAACAGAGAGAAAGACATAAACCAGGGTCACAGGCTAAGCAAACAGCTTAGAAACATAATAGAATCCCTAATATCAAAGGCAGAAGAGGAAAATGTCCTGTGTACAGTTTGTGTCTTAGGAGAGGCAGTCTCTGGGTATTTATTAGGTGGAGATCTTGGTGCCAGGGTGAAGTTGTCTCTGGCGCAGGGGATAAAGTCATCGCCAATGGTGAGTCTTGGGTTGGGGCCATGATGTCACCTCAAGCAATGAGCTCTTGAGCGTGAACTACACCTAGTCATTTGATTCTAGTGAATAAAATTAGGCAAAAGTGATAGATTGTTATTGTTGAGATTAGGTTATAAAAAGAGTGTGTCTTCTATTGTTTTCTTTCTCAGTTCTCACTCTGGGAGAAGCAAGGTACATTGTGTATAGATCCATGGCATGATCTGTCACATAGCAAGGAGCTGATATCTTTGACTACCAGGCAGAGAGGACTTAAGGCCTGCCAATAGCTATATGACTGAGCTTGGAAGCAAATCTTCCCCCATTTGAGCCTTGAGGTGAGACTGCAGCCCTGGCCAAAAACTTGATTGCAGCCTTCTGAGGAATTCTAAGTCAGAGGCACCCCACTAAACTACACCCAGATTTCTGATCCACTGAAACTGTTTTGAGTTGTACATTAAGAATAATTTGTTACATAGCAATAGATGACTAATATAGGGCATAATGCATGCTTATTGCTAATTTCTCCTTAAATGGAAATACCAGGATAATTGTCTATTTATGAGAACCTGTCACATTGAAAGCTTTTCTTCTGCTTCCTCTTTCAGTAACAGCTTAACTTTTTTCATTGTCTTCGATGATCAACATTAAAAGTGTGTTCAGAGGCCTAATGTAACCTGAAACTGCAATTTCACCTATTTAATGGGTGTTCACAATGCTTGTGGAGGCAGTTTTCTTATGGTAATAAAATCAAGAAATCAAGAAAATACCTTCTTGAGTCAACCCTTTTTGGACGCTCAGGTTTCTTAGAGCCTTCTGTATCGTCAGCTAATTCATCAACTTTCATCAAGAACCTACAGAAAAAATAGATTCATTTCTTTTTCTTGAAGATTTTATAGTTTAGAAGAGATTCTAAGACATGTGAAAACTTACATGAAAGGCAAGACAAGATGAAGACAACTTCAAATAATGGAAAGTAAAAATTATTTGGGGTCAAAGAATATAGATTTAAATACCAGGCCTACTATGTGTTAGCTGTGTGACTTTGGACAATCATCTGTTCATCCTTTTTCATAAACTTCCTGAGTTATCATCCTCCTATATTGTTGCTGAGTGGGAGCCAAAAAGGATGTTGGGTGTAAAAGTACTTTGTAAATAAAGAAGCTTGCAGGTTTATCTATCATTGACTAAAAGAACCAAATCAATGTTATAACTAATGCTAGTGGCAACAAATTAAAGACTATGGGTGCTCAGCAAAAGGAGGGGAGATGGCTTCTGACTGAAAAACTAGAGGGACCATTCATAGGAGAGCTCACATTTGAGCTGGATTTTGAAGAATGTTTTTGGGGTGAGCAGTGCAGGCAAAGGGGGAGTGAAGCTGAGCTTTGGAGGCAGCAGAGGATATGTGGTGCATCCGGGGAAAACAGTAAGCTGTTTAGTGTTTCTGGAATTAGGCGATGGGGCTGGAAATTAAAGTAGGACCAAGACTGCAAATTCTCAAGTTCTAGGCTGAGGCTTTTTATTTTTCACTTTGTGATTCTGTCAAAGTGTGGAAAGTCTTAGGCATAGTTAATTAAACAAACCAATCTTATTTACAGTTCATCATATAACTATTCTCAGTCCAGATCATTGTGCCAAATATTCTCTTATTCTTCTTTGAGTCACTTTCAGACCTCCCACAGTTTCCTGGAATATTTTTACATAAGTGTCTTTATAGATTTTTTTTCTTTATTGAGACTATTAAAACTATTCACCTCTTCTGTCCAATGCCAAACCAAACCAAACAAAATTCAGTTGTTGAGCCTAGCCTAGGTCTTTACATTTTTTTTAAGAGTCCAAAGTCTCTATGACAAACTGACCTTTTACTTACTAATGTTGGCAACCTTTCATAACTAGCTTTGTTGTATTATGATAAAAGAACCTGTACCAACAGGGCAGAGAGGAGAAGTTATATACCCAAGTGAAGAGAACAGAAAACTCCATATTCCTACTTTATCCATTCATTTATTTGTTTATTTAACAAGCAATTATTTTGTTAGGGAGTACATTTATAGTATTAAGTAAAATATCTGTCCTTGAGAGTCTCATACTTTCATTTGGGAGCTGGTTATTACATAGCTATTCATATAACAGTTATTTAATCATAATGGTGGAAAATGCTCTAATTCCAGGGTATTCTAAAAGTGAATAATGAGGGAGCTAATCCGGCCTGGAATAGATCAAATAATTCTTTCTTGTAGAAGTGATGAATGAGCTTAGATTTGAAGGATGATAGGAATAAACAAGAAGAACAGAGGGACAAGAGCATTCCAAGTTGAGGGACCATCATATGCAAAAGCCCTGTGAGAAGAAGCATGTCAGTATTGAAGACTAGTGTGATTAAAGAACAGAGAAGGAGAATGGTATAAGATGTAGCAAGAGCTTCACAGGAGTCAGATTATGTATGATTGGGAGTCTGTGTTTGAGATTTTGATCTTAAGAGTAAAAGGAAGACATTGACAGGTGGTAGGGGGTGGTAATGTGACCAGACTTAATTTTTGAAAATCATGCCAGATACACTGTACACAATAGACTGAAGGAGGGCAAACTACTTGTTATAGTGAGATAAAAGTGACTTGAACTGGGGTCATACTAGTGGAGATGGAAAGAGACTCAAGAAATATTAGTGATTAAATCACAAGGAATTGGTGACTAATAGAATATAGGTGGAAAAGAAAAAAGAGGTGTCAAGAATGAGCTATAGATTTCTGACTTGAACTATTAGATGTCAGAGAGTGACATTTACTGAGATGGTGGCCCTGAAAAAGGACCAGATTTGGATGAAAACTGTCTTATAGTTATATATTGTACCTAATGATCCCAAGAATTAGAGGAGTTAAGTGAGTTGCTTTAGGTTAAACAGCAAATTAATGGCAACCAAAGTTTAGATTTCTGAACTCCTCATTGTTCAGTTTCTCTTCTTTTTTCTCACTATCATGGCAACAGCTTTTTAAGTGATTTCTAGGTTTATAGACTGGCCTCCTTTTATTTTATTTTTATTTTTAAAATTTTTAAACAAATGTTTAGTTTTTAATTACATTTGACATATATTAGTTTCAGGTACATAAAAGTGATTAGACATTTATATAACTTTATGAAGGGATCACACCAATAAATCTAGTACCTATCCAGTACTCATAAGTTATTAAATATTTTTGACTATATTCCCTGTGCTGTACTTTACATTCTTGTGATTGTTTTTATAGCTGGCAATTTATACATCTTAATTCCATCCCCCTTTTCACCCATCTCTCCAAACCCCCTCTCATCTGGCAACCATCAGTTTTTCCTTTTTATCTATTAGTTTATTTCTGCTCTGTTTTTCTGTTTATTTTTCTTTTAGATTCTATATATAATTGAAATCATACAGTATTTGTCTTCTGACTTATTTCACTTAGCATAATGCCTTCTAGGTCCATCTATGTTGTTGCAGATGGTGAAATTTCATTCTTTTTTATGGCCAAGTAATATTCCATTGCATATATGTACTATATTTTCTTCATTAATTGTCTGTTGATGGACACTTAGGTTGCCTTCTGCATCTTGGATATTGTAAATAATGCTGCAGTGAACATAGGGATGCATCTATCTTTTCAAATTAGTGTTTTCGGTTTCTTTGGATAATTACCCAGAAATGGTATTATTGGGTCAAATGGTAGTTCTATTTTTAAATTTTTAAAAACTCTCCATACTGTTTTCTAGCGGTCGCACCAATTTACAATTTTATAGACTGGCCTCCTTTTAATTTGTTCTCCACAGTGTCTGCTTCTCGTTAGTAACTCCCTTTTTTTTTTGATTGAAGAATAAAGTCAAAGGTCATTTCAAGACACGTGAACCACTTCTTCATCTGAGGAGAAATGGAAGTCTTTGTAGTTTTGTTGAAACATAAAATGTAAGGGGAGAGAGAGAGAAAAAGAGACTAAAGAGTTTATTAGAGTCCAGATCAGAAAGAATTTTGTAAAGAATTTTAATATATTTAAACTGTGATTTAAGAGAAATGGGGAATCATTAAATAATTTTCAAACAGCTTTTATTTTTATCAAGTTATATATACACACAATTTGAGGGTTAATTTATTCTGTAATGCTTTTATTAAACAAAAAGCAGTTCCCAAGTCTTCCCACTGTCCCATGTTTTCCACTTTAGAGAGGTAACCACTTTTAACAGTTTTGGTGGATTTTAGGTATTTGCCTCCAATTTTTTAAATTGCATGCCTGTACCGCTACTCTGAATTTTTAGTTTTAGGCATTTATCTGTCAGCTTTCTGCCATGGAAGATGATAATTTAGCTCTCTTTCACTTAACCTCTTCTGATCCCATCATTCACAAACACACTTTCTATCCCCCAGTTTTTTGAAACACATCATTGTTTTAGTTAGGCAAATATTCAGAGTTTACATTATTATGGCTATGTCAGTTCTATTCAGAGCAGAGAAATAAGGTAAACTTTTCCTTTCCTGCTTAACTTATTGCTTTCTGTATAGTTAATAAAGGTCTTGATTTTTATTTGCTCAGTTTTCTATGTATTTATAACTAATTTATCTCTCAACTCACTTCAAATTGAGCTAATATCCTTTTAACACATTAAAACACATCAGGTATTTTATTAATTTTAACTTCTTGAAGAAGTTTAGCCCAGAGTCTTCTGTTACAAAGTCTGTGCTTGTTGTGAGTTGTTATTTTGCAATCTTTCTTCGTCATCATGGGTATTCCCTTTACCTCTTTCTAATGAGGAATTCCTTATTTTGTGATTCAATTTATTGTTCTTTTATTGTTTATAACTCTCATGTCATCTAAAAACTTTAAAAGGAAATCAGCAGTAAATATTTTTAAACTTTGCATGTCAAATAATATCTTTACTTTTATACTGAAGTGACAGTTTGTGTATAAAATTCTCAGTTGGAAAGAAAATTTTCTTTAAATTTTGAAGGCATTTCTCTGTTATAGTTTCTGTTGAGAGGTTCAATGTCATTCTAATTATCTTTTGTGTGAAACCTGTATAATCTCTTTAGAATTTTCTCATACAAAACTTGTATAGAACTTTTAGAATCTTCTCTTTATTTCTGTAACTCCAAAATTTCTTATTGACATGCTTTGGTAAAAATCTATTTTATCCATTATTCTGAGCACTCAGTGAATCCTTAAAAATTTAAAAACTCCTGTTTTTCTGGAAAAATATCTCAATTTATAAGACAATTTCTTTATTTTTGCTTTCTTTGTTCTCTCTTTTCTGAACTTCTACTATTTGAATGTTTAATGAACAATCGGTGTTTTAATTTTATATCATTTTTCCTTCCTCATTTCTATTCTTGATCTTTTTATTTCACTTTCTCTGCTAGTTCCTCAACTCTGTGTTCTTCTATTGAATTTTTCTTCACTATTATTATATTTTAAATTTTCCAACTGTTATGTCTTCTGAATGTTCCTTTTTAAAAATAAACTTTTATTTTGTTTTATGGATGAAATGCTTTTCTTATCTCTCTCAAAGTATTGATCATTTTTTTCTGGTTATATATCCCTGCATAGTCTGTTTATTTTGGCCTATATTTTATTTTTAAATGATTTTCTCAAATAGCTGGTGATTTTGTTGACCATTTATATTTAAGAATGGGACAAAATAAACAAACAAATAAACTATGTGCTGAGTGCACATGGGTAGGGCTTCTTTTTAACCATGGATGGGATTTCTTGTCAACTATGAACTTTAGCATAGAGAGATCTGGTTGATATCATTATCTTTAGGTCTTTTTCCTTAGGCTGGTCAGTTCCTCAGAAAAATATCTTCCCATCTGTTGCATGTAAGGCATTGTAGTTGGGTTCCCTGGGGTAGCAGAGATTAGCATGCAATAAGTTTATTAGAAAACATCCTTGAAATCAACACTTAAAGAAGTGAAGAGGCAGCAAACAAATAAACAAAAAACAGGATTAGACAAAGAGAATTTGAACTATGATACATTCTCAGTGAAGGCCTCAGTTGACTCTGGAATCCCTAAAACTGAGATGGTCCTTCTAAATTGTCTGCATTGGGATTGGGGAGGCTAGGTCTTTATACACTTATTTTGATCAGTCCTTCAATGTTAGTTGCTTCTGTCAAGAGCCATTGCTTTGGGGATTTTTCAATTGAGTCATTTCTTGAATAGGGCTGACTGTTAAGAGTTACCTGCTGTAAGAACTTTTGGCACCTGGTGGAGAAATTCTTTAGTCCTTTAGATGGTTAATTTTATGTGTCAACTTGATTGGGCTAAGGAATGCTGAGTTAGTTGGTAAAACATTATTTCTGGGTATGTCTATGAGGTTATTTCTTAAAGACTCTCATTTGAATTTATAGATAGAGTAAAGAAGACTGCTCTCATCAGTACAGGTGGACATCATCCAATCTGTTAAGGGCCTGAACAAAACAAAAAGGTAGAGGAAGGGAGAATTTGGTTTCTTTGCTTGAACTGGGACAGACATCTTTTCATATTCCTCTGGAGAACCTTGACTATTAAAATACCGAGGGTGGATCTAGGTGTCACACTACATCATACCACATTGTCCAATACAATGGCATAAGCCTGGCTTCTAGAGTTCTGTGTACTAAGTGGGGAAAACAGGCTATGCAATTTCAAAATTGAGTATGAATATGTTCACAGATGAAGAAAAAAATTAAGGAATTATTGAATGGAAATGTAAATATTCTTCCAAAATATAAGCAGTGAATAACAGAGTTTGCATTGGAAACTTGACCCACCATTCCCCATTTTCTCTTCTCTACCTGCTAATTTTTATTCACTGCTTTATATTATCATAGCTTCTTGTCTATATATCTATTAATTTTGCATTTTTTCCATCTGGCATGGTTAAATTAATGCTTATTTTGTAAAATAGGAATTGTTTAGTAATAAATATATCATTTAATCTATCTACTCTAAAACTGATGCTTTCACTTTATCCTGCAGCCAAAAACTTGGTAAAGGTAATCAGTGGGTGAGAGTGGGGTCTGGTGAAGTCTCTATTAGTGAGCTTCCTAGAGCCTCAGCTAAACTGTATTTTTTTTTCTTCTCCTAGCAATGTTTTGGAGTGGCTTGTGTCCTTACCTTGGTGACCTTATATGTCCACTTGCTGGTAAGGTCATCTCCTGATCTTGGCTGGTGCTCCTTTTGCTGCTTCTTGGCTGTGAGAATGGTAGCTGAGATGATGTTGCTCCTGCAGTCCCTGTGAAGCTTGGTCTGTTCCTTCACTCCTACAGTTGCCAACCTGTCATCATTCCTCTGGGGTCTGAATGATCCTTCCCACTTCCTTGCTCTAATAATTGTTCTTACCAAGACCAAGAAATGGCCTTTTCTGTGCTAGCACTTTCTTTGGTTCCTAAACAGAAGATTTGCTGCCTGTTTCCTGCAATGCCTCTACTGTTTCATCTTTTATTTGGTTAAGTTTCATTGCTTTTGTATTTTTTAAAGGGTTTCATACATCAGTGCTATGGTCTGAATGTTTATATCTCCCAAAATTCATACATTACATTACATTAGGCATTAGGAGTTGAAGTCTTTGGCAGGTGATTAGGCATAAGGGTGGAGCCCTCATGAATGAGAATGGTGCCCTTATAACTGAGGCCCCAGTTCCCTAGCTCCTCTAGATTCTGAATCTGCCTGTGTCTTGATTTTGGACTTCTCAGCCCCCAGAACTGTGAGAAATAAATTTCTGTCATTCATAAGCCTCCCAGTCTATGTTTTAAATTTTATCTATCTATCTATCTATCTATCTATCTATCTATCTATTTATCTATCTATTTATTTATTTATGTTTTGTTATAGCAGCCTAACTGATCTAAGACAATCAGGACTAATGCCAAATTCTCTCTAGAACCAGTGGCAAGATAATTTTAGGGATAACATAGAGCCTCTTACTCTGTGTCTCTTCTTACTTACACTTAGCTAATATCACTGTATCGACCCTAATCACTTTAGTTTTTTCCTATTTCAGGACAAATCTGTTGTCTGAGATTCTCTTTAAGAGATGGGGGAGACTTTTTGTTTCTATATTTGATTATGAATTTCAGCCCCAATATGCAGCGAGCAAAATCCTTAGCTAAACTTCTCCCTCCCCACCAACTTTCCACTATCATAATGAATATTTATATTAGGCTCCCTCCCTCTGGTTCCCTCTGCACACAGAATGTATGAAACATATATTCAGTGAAATATACACAGAAGTGTACAGAAGAGTGTGTGATATATGATAGCTCTCTAATAACTATTAGGGAAAGGAACCAACAGTTTTTTAAGTATCCACCATGGGTAAGGTTTTGTGCTATCTGTTTTCTATTCTTTGTCTTTTTTAAATCCTTAAAATACATGTGTTAATTAACCACATCTTACTAATAAAACCCTATGTTTCAGAGAATTTAAACTGTTCAATGTCACATAACTAGCAAGGGGAAGAACTGGGGATCACTACTAATACTGTCTGGTCTTAAAGTTCATGTTCTTTCCATAGTGCTATGGTTCTTCCTGTTTAAACTTGAGTGTGAATTTGGATATCTATATCAAAAGAGTATTACTATTTCTTATATATGAGTATAGGTACCCCCTCACATGTCATGTACAAAGTACTATACTATCATTATCTGTACCTCACTCCTCTGTGCTGAGGGACAGGCCAAAGGGATTTTGAATGGAAACCACTATCTGAAACATTCATTTCTAAGTAGGATGAGAAGAAAAAGATGAAGAAGAAGGACAGTATGATAAAGAGAAAAAAATAACTTTTATAATCAGTCTTCAGGGGATACAATGTTTGAGAAGAAAAAAAGAGCATATATTATTTTATTTTATTTATTTTTATTTATTTTATTGAGAAAGTATTGGCAAAAAACCCCCCACAACAACCACTGAACACATGCTAACTGCTCAATTCTTGTGTGCTGAATGCAAATTAAATGCTAAAACATCTGGTAATCATGTCAATCTGGCAATAAAAATGATGAGTAAAACATTTATCATTGATCTGAATCCACATTTTTTTATCGAATATTTTGTTCAAGTTTTATTTTTCTGTTGTGAACTTAATACATTTTTTTAGCCACATAGTACTTTCAACTTCTATTTGTAATTAGGATGATTCTAATGACATAGTAGTGGCACTAGAAGTAATATTGCAAATGGCTTTCATTGATCCACAGAGCATTCACTTTTGATCTCACAAAATAATGCAAACTTTAATTAAATTAGGAGAAAACCAATAAGCATGCTTTAATTTTAAGAAAGTACATTTTACAGGTTTCAGAATATGTATGAGAACTGTGTGTGTGTGTGTGTGTAAGTATGCATGTGTGAAAAGCACAAATTTAAATTTCTATGTGTATCATTGTTTATCTAATCTTAACAATAATGTGCTCTTCAGGAATACAGTCAAAGGAAATAGTATGTTTGGTTTCAGACTAACACTTTTAGGAAGGGTATCACCCTTAAACTGGGGCAAGAGGGGTCTGTATAGGATCTTGGCTTTATTGAGCCCCACAGAAAACACACACAAAAATTAAACCTGTTTAAGAGCACATTGAGTGATGTAAGCAGCATGGTAGCATGTGGGGATCTCCACTGAAGTTACAAGTTGGACAGCTAATTCAACGAAGGACTCCCTGTTTTACACACAAGCACGTCTGAAAGATTTGTGCATTGAGATATTGTAAGATGGCTGTATCAAAGCGAACAAGGGAAACAGAGGGAAGGACAATGCTAGGAGTTGCAGATACAATCTGGTGCTTCAAGGGCCCCAGTGGCTATGATAGCAGTGAAGCATCAAGCTGTGATCCCCATTGGGCAAACTGAAGGGGCAGAGATAGCAATAGGGCCTTGGCAGCTGGTACACAGTAAGGCTAAGCCCAGGGTAAGGGGCAGAGAAGTGGTGCAACAGGTGCTAGCATTCCACTAACTGCCATCACTAGACAAAAGATGTGGGAACCTACCCACTCCATCATCCCATGGTCTGCTTGGCAGTAAAATCTTCACTTGGCAGATGGCAAAAAGGTAGAAAAAACTTTCCAGCTCAAGTGGCGTGTACTCATTGCAAAACCACAACTGGAAAAAAACAGAACTTTTGAACTTGCCTTCCCCTTACTCAGCCCTCCTCTACCCATCACAGTAGAGCCTGGTAGAAGCAGCTGGGTCAACTCAGAGCAGCTATTCTGGCAACTTCTTGCTGTAGGTAGATGGCACTGGGAACACACAGGCCAGGAGATCCATAGCTTGCCGCTTCATACCATGGGGGTGGTGCCCTAAGATCTAGGTGACCAAGTTGTAAAGAAGACACCCACATCCTCAGGGAATATGGGGCATTTTTTATGGCTGAGTCAATACTGCCCCACAGAGATCCCAGAAGCACTAGTAGTTCAGGTAAAAGAAAATAAAAACTTTCATTTCAGCATCATCTACTAGAAAACAAAATTCCTCTACTTACCAATCTGATAAACAGTGAAGAGTCAAATATCTTTTAAAAAATTCATTCTGATAAATGCTCACGCAGAGAAATAATCCATCAAGCACAATGAATAACCAAAGTAAGGAGGAAGTTCTAAAATAAAATAAAAAATCTCCAGAGAATAAAAACATGAAAGACTTATTTAAATAACAGAAAATTCAAGATTGAAGTTCTGAGAAAAATTCAACAATGTACAAATAAACTCAGAAAAGCAATTCAATAAGCTCAGAAACAGAATCAACAAACAAAAGGAGTACTTCAAAGAGACTGCAACTGTAAAAAAAGAACCAAATACAAATTCTGGAGCTGAAGAACTCAATCAATGAGATGAAGAATGAACTACCAAGCCTAGAAAATAGAGCAGACCAGATAAAAGAATTAGTGATATTGAAGATAGATTTCTAGAATTGATTCATGCAGAAAAAGAGAGAATTGAGAGTAAAAAAAAAAAAAAAAAGAACTCCTTTAGAACTATCTGACTCCATTAGAAAGGGCAATATAAGAATAATGGGTATACCAGAAGAGAGGGAGAAAGGAACAGAAAGAATATTCAAACAAATAATTGACAAGAGCTTTTCAACCCTATAGAAAGAACTGGATTCTTGAATCCAAGGAGCTAACAAAACATCTAATTATCTTAATTCGAAAAGGCCTTTCCCAAGGCACATTGTATTAAAACTGTCAAACTTAATAACTAAGATTTCTCAAGGCAGCCAGGGAAAAGAAAGTAGTAACCTTTAGAGGGAACTCCATTAGATTATTATATTTTTAAACAGAAATCTTACAAGCTGGGAGAGAGTGGAATCAAATATTCAAATTATTGAAGGAGAGAAATTATCAGCCAAGAATATTGTATCTAGCAAAATTATCTTTTAGATATTAAGAAGAAATAAGGCTTTTCTATACATACAGAAGCTGAGACAATTTACCACTGCAAGACCTGCAATATAAGAAATGCTGAAAGGTGCTCTTCAACCTGAAAGAAAAAGACAAGAGGATATAAAACTGGATAAGATGACTAACAGACAGAAGTAGGAATCTGCAACTCTTGTTCAGAATAGGGTATTAAATACTTAATTATAATATAACATATAAAGAAAGATTAAATGAGGTAAAAACATTTAAAAAAGACAATAGCTGTTGTAATTGTGATAGGTGGATTGAGTCTTGAAGGTGGTCAACAGATATATTCATATAAATGGACAGCTCTAATTATGACCTGATTTACTGAGATCAAACCCAGGGTGTTCATGGTGTGCATGGCTAGGGTTATCTTGGTAGTATCCCAGGATCTAGTAACTTTGAGTAACAAGTGAAAAATTTTGTTATTGGTATTTGCTAAATTTTTACTTTTGCATTCAACTAAAGGTAGCATTGATAAGTCACTTTTTTGGTTATGAAGGGGAATTCCTTAGACAATTTTGGCCTTTCTGTTTGGTGCATTTTGAATCTTTTTCACTATACCCAGGTCTCTTTGGTGCTGCTGTGATGACTCAAATAATCCCAATCCCTAATCCAGCCAAAGGGTTAATACTCTTTAAGCATTTGATATCCAACCTTTCAAGACAATGGGGAGGATTGGGCTCCATCTCCTTCACAGGCCAACTTGATCTACCTACATTCACTATCCCAAGCATCTAGGGCTTCAAGGCACTCATGCAAGGTTTTCAGTAAAGAATCAAGCAGATCTCTGAAATGCATCACAGTGGAGAAAAAATAAAGACTAAAACTGCAGATAATATTGTCATCCTTTCTACTGGATGAGCATGTTCCCATTGAATATGCCTAAACTAAATCTCTTAGGGCACCCTTTTCTTATGCAGCCCCTTTTCAAATTTCTTGGGCTGGTGACCTCTCTCTCTCTCTCTCTCTCTCTCTCTCTCTCTCTCTCTCTCTCTCTCTCTCTCTCTCATGTGTATACTCTCAACTCCCTATCTTCTGGTTTGATTTGGGAGTGGGAAGAAGGGATTTGGTTTGTCTGATCTTCTATATTTCCTGTTAGCTCAATGAATTGCTAAAAAAGGAATTCAAAAAAGAGGCGAGATCTAATCTCATAAATAAGAGACATATGGGTACTGCTTAGTCTAACAACCATTGAGAAGCTTGACCTAATTCTCTTTATGATGTTACCTATGAAGTAAGCAGACCTTGCAAATATAAAACTTATTCTTTCTCAGATATTATGCAGTACAATTTCATACTTCATATAGGATATTTCTTCTGTCAGTAGAGTTTTGTCCTTGATCTTATGAAATATTAACTCTCTAGTTACTGGGCTGAGAATCTGTTGGCTTTTCCTGCCCCTCCTTTCTCACTTCTAATGGGCATTTTCTTTGCTACCTTAAGGAAGAGGGAGGATGGCTCCAGCTTGGATTTGTTAAATCCATTTACATTTTTTTTTGTTCTAAGTCTCTTTCTGATCAAAGCTGGTGAATGGGAGGTACAGAGGAGAGCTGATCAGTTTATCCTGCCACACAAACAATATTGAGCTCAACTCTGGCTTGGTTTTTATTCATATGACAAGAACCCAGACTAGGTTAGATGACCTTTGGGGTATTGCCAATGGATTTGTCTGCTTCACTGAATATTAGAGGATGAATTCCATAAAGGCAGTGGCTTTTGTTATTCATGTTTGCGACATAAACTCCAGGACCTTAACTAGCTCCTTGGTTGATATTCAAAAAGTGTTTGCTGAATTGAACAAAACCAAAGCAAAATAGATTGCACAATTCAAAATAATTCTTTAAAAATTCTTTAACAGAGCTTTTATTTGAACCTCAATAGTGTAAAAATATTCTGAAGAAAAATGTCTCAAATTTCTGTTCCCTCTTACAAGTGCTCTCTTTAGGACCATTAGGACCAAGGAATGAGTTGTTTCAATTTCTATCTGAAAACTTTTGAATGTCACTTTTCTGTGACATCCTCATATGTGGTTCCACTCTAATTCTCTTTCTGAACCCACTGAGGCAGCTGCAGCTCGAAGTATTGTTCACCTTCTGTCAGCAGGATCCTTTGGCAGAGATGAACTTCTTAAGGGCTAATTTCCTTCATTTAAGCTTTCTGGATCTTGCTGTATTGACCAATCAATTAATTGATAACTAAAGACATCTGAAAGTTCAAGGCAATTTCTAATTTTAAACATACTGATTTTTGTTCCCATTTCTCCTCACTGCCTACCTTCAATATATGGATAGACATTCGTTTTTATGCCTGTATATGGGTATCTTTTGGTACTTA